>JAZDUA010000199.1:1662500-2262500 GCA_038098605.1 Gryllus longicercus | reverse complement strand
ATAAGTTCCTCTCTCAACTGCCCTCAGTCTAATATTCAAGCTCAAAAAAATAATAAGTTTTCCAGAGACACACTAGTCTTTCCCCGACGCCTAATACTCTGGCCCCGTCTGATTGATGAAAAATTTATAAGTCCGGCAGAGGCGAAATTTGCCTCTGACCGAAGAATAGCTCCCCGAAAGAAGCTTCTGCCCCGACTGCTCTGCCCAGAAATCAAATCCCTTCTGATTTTCTCTCCGTCGAAATCTTATAAGGTTAACTTTTCCCCCCACCCAATTCCTCTTATGTGCCCTAGCTCCTTATAAAAGTCAAGTCACTATTGGCCCTAGGTTGTTGCGCATCACGCTATTTTCAGCCAATCGCCACGCGAGAAGCCACAGAACATTCCGCTCTTCGTGCCAGCTGTGAGCGTCCAGAATTTTCCAATTCCTTCTAGAACATCGTCCCATGTTTGCGTAAAGGGGGGCGCGTTCGCGTGGAAGAAATTTATGAATCTGGGTTTCCCCGAAACGAGCGGGCGATGTCGAAACTTCGCAGCCGGCACAGTGAACACGTGTGCCCAGTGAATCTGTCAATGCCAGCCCTCTAAATGGCTTTCTTAATGCGCCGGGGGCGGGAGGGACTGTCGCGATAAGCGGAGTCGCGCACGTGTGACCGTCTGCGTAATCTCTTGGCAGAAATCCTGGGTGGCCGAGTCTGTTTGTTTAAATTTTGATCCGGTGTATTTCGTTTATAAAATTATGATGAAATCGGTTTCGCCACAATAGAGACCACAGACCAAATGTCTGCATCGTGTTATAAATGAAGGATTTTACACCTGTTGTTATCTTCATCGACATCCCAAGGCACACGCCGCTTGTCTTGTGACCGCAAGGAGCGACATTTCAAGGCACACTTTCTCAACAGATTTTCGTAGTTTTCTAGTGGTGTAAGACTGGAGTCATAGAGCATGGATCTTCTAATGCGAGACAAATATTGATGGATTCATGCCACTTCAGAATTCATAAATGACATTCGTAGCTGTTGTAGATTACTTGATCTATGTAAACAAACAGGCTGATTTCGGCCTCTTTTGCTGCATGAGTTACTCGCTGGTTAAGTCATTTTGCATATTTCTGCAGGTACACAATTGCGTGTGCAACGTAGTAACAGAAAATCCATTTGCATCAGTGGACTGAAACACTTCTTCGTGCTTTTTCAACTAAGCATTCTTTTTTGATAATTCAAGTAAAAGCGCATGATTTCTATAAAATTATTTTTGAATCGAAACTAGTTTGTATTTCCACTATAAATATATCGCATTTACTTGGGATACTTTCTTTTTATTACAGTTGAACTTATAAAACAAATTTTATGTGATATCACGTTTTTGCGCTTATTTCATTAGGTTATGTAAACATTTCCCAGTGATGTTTTAAAATTACGAACTTTATTGTCAACTGTTACTGTGTAGAATTCAAATCAACTCTGACCTTATTTTTTCTCTAATAACGTTGTTGAGATAAAGCAGCACAGAATGTTCTTTGATTGTGTACGGTTGTGCGGAATCTTTTCTTGTGTAGGATTCTAACAGCTCGTCATCAAAATGGCGAGGAACGGAACCGAGGATTTTTATCTGGTCAGCTAATCGTTTTATTTCTCGTCTCTTAATCGCCACGAAAGGCTGGCGAAGTAACGGAGGAGTTGTGTTTTTTTATATCGTTGATGCGATTTGAGCAATTTTCATTACGGCAAGCCCCTGGCGTTGGCGCAAGCCGTTCCAACGCCTTCTCGTCGCCTCTTCTCCGCTGGAGGGCGGGCGCGAGCTGTACGATTCGGCAGCTCGGCAGCGGCGAGACGGAGAAATCGGAAAGGGGACGGGGAGGGAACGGGTGAAAAGGGCGGGTGGGTGGGTGGGAGGGTGGGGAGGGGAGGGGATGAGATGAAAAGGAGCAGTGGCTGGAGGCAAGAGGAAAAGGCAGGGGAGGGGGCGGGCCGGGGCTGGCGGGTGGCGGCGGTCTCCGTCCGCGAGTTCGCGAGGCGAAGGGCTCTCGTGCGGAGCGGAGCGGCGTTCAGAAGCGCCAAGAAAGACCGCCCGGCCGCGAGTTCGACAGATTTAAGGACGGAAAGATAACAAACTCCGAGGGAGAGTTGGAAAATTCTCTCTGCGGGAAACAAACTGCAATAAGGAAGAACTAAATAGTGGCGGAGACACTTCTCTCCGAGGGGCCCCATGCAGCAGTTCGGATGCGTAATTCGCGTTCACTCGTTGGCGTGGTGCACTCGCCGGACGTTTTGTTTGTCTGATTATTCAGCTGTAATAACTATTGTTTGCATTTCCCGGCAGTCCAAATGCTGTTCTCGAAATGCAGTTGGAGATGTACCTTTCCGCGACCGAGCTTCGCTTGAATTTTGCTGCGAAGATGTGAAGCACCCTTCAGAATTTTCGAGAACCGTAAATACTTGCCCTAACTGACCTTCTTCATTCTAATATCCACTAAATCAAATCTTCCGCGAACTTACGCTTCCAGTAAGGACACTCAAGTAGTTAGACGATTGTCAGGCGAGTAGAGCCCGTTATTGGAGAACGCGACTACGTATCGACGAAGGAATTAAACGCCATTAAGGGAGTAGATTTAATACTCCCCGGAACGTAAAATGGAGTTGTTGGCGCAGAACCGAACGCCGCGTTCCAAACAACAATCACCGGCTAATTAAGTTATATGCATTTAGACAATGACTAATGAAATTAGGCCTCTCCTTTCTGACGGGCCGCACCTCATTTTATGCATGCCGCGTTAATGCGTTTTCCAATACGTTCATTCGTCGGGCCGCGCCCCCGCCCCCGCCCCCGCCCCCGCCCCGGCCGCCAGCGCGACGCGTCGCGTCTGGCGCAGTGCTGCGCCGCCTTCGGCCGGCGCGCAGCGGGGGCCTCCGATGAGCTATGGGGAGCCGCCCTCGTAGACTCGCGCAGAACACGCTCGCCCGCTGCGCCGCTCAGCCGCTCAGCCCGCAGCACGCGCTATAAGAGTGATTCATGGGCCCTGGCGAGATGCTGGATCGGCGGTTAGTAGCAAGAGATCTCCCCTAAGGGGTAGCAGAAATTTGGAGAGCCCGAGTCGTGATAATCGCTCGCTTGAAAATTCGCGTTGAGAAATATTTTTGTCGACGGGTATTGCGTCTTGAACCGTAAATGGGTGGTAGGAAGGAGTCCTTTTTTTCTTTACACGACTTCATTTTACATTATGCAATTAAAAATGTATCTCTAGTTCGGCGTTCCCATGTGCGCTGCACTAAAATGATTGTCACTATTAAAGGAATTTTCTTGAGTCCAGGCTACAAAATAGGTTTTTTTTTCATTGCCATCGTTTCCTCTTTTATCAAGCATCAGGCTTGCAACTATAGTAGTATTTATGTGCATTTTGTGATACTACCCCAGATCTATACAGTAAGTTTTTTTATGGTTATTCAGCTGTTTCATATCAATTGTTTCTTACCTTTCTGAAGTAAATCTAATTTTTTTCGCACATTTGAATTGTGGTGAACTGGAAAATATCTCATTATGTTTTGGTAGCGTTTGCTTTACGAATTCAAGTCCAAGAAATTACTAACTTGTTTCCTAATAAATATAATTCTTCTTCATCTAGTTTTGAGCCCTGTTAGTGTGCCCAATCGTATTTTGTAGAAGAAATAAAAAAGCTTTTCGGCCTAGCCCGAAGCTCCGCTGTGCTCGAACCGAAGCAAAAGTGACGGAAGGCTGCTCTAGGCGGATGCATGCGCCAGTGAGCCCAGCGAACTTCCTGCCTGTCGCACTAGTTGTCTCGGGCTCCCGGCTTCGATTCCTGCAAAGGATGTTTCGTAAAAGTATATAATAGCATTGAGGTATTGTATAATAATGGAGTTAATGCTGAATACGTGTGGAAAGGGTTTCTGTGAATTATATTCGTTCCCATTCGACAGGTCATTTATTGTAGACTTTGTAGTAAGGAGAGATTTAAAACAGCGCGAAATCTATTACAAGAGTTCTTCAAATATGATCCAATCCAAAACAGATGTTCTTTAATCTCGTGAGTTGTAGTTGCGTAAAAGAAGGGTTGATTTTTCAATTTAATATTCAAGGCTAGTAGGGTGAAACAAAAAGGAACGTATTTTGGTAGGTATATAATTTGTGTTATGCGCGAAAATTGCATGAAGTGCCACTTTATTTCATGTTGAAATCCACTTCAATTCGTGATATCCATTAACTCGTCAATCAGTGCATTCATCTGCATTTGGGGTTAGCGTCTGCATTGACCCGTCACGCATTGCAGCGAAAATGCATGCATCAATTTGCAAGCATGTTATTGAAAGCCTGGGTGATGGCTGTGTTAGAAAGTACGTCGTGAGACCTTGGCTACCATCGAACTGTTAATTGTGCAGTGCGATACTGTGTGTCTACATAAATTCACAATTATCCTAGCACGCTTACATGCTGCTTTTTTGATGAGCTCTATGTATTACGTTCTATTACATCAATTTTTAAATGAGTCTTAAACGGCAATCGTCAAGAAGTTGCTTCTCCAAATTAATTCCTGTAATAAGCGATGTGTTGGACTGTGTACTTTCGCTTTACACCTCGCGTTTGATTAGTCACCCCCGCCTCCCGATTTCGTTTGCGTTCGTGAAAGTTTCTCGGTCGATGCCAATTTTGCCTCGCTCCTTCAAAAGGTGAAGAGTTCCTCAATCGGCGTGGACGAAGCGCCTTCAGCTCGTCTCTTTGTACCTTTAGAACTTGTACTGAGAAGTCTCCCAACTATGTACCAGTGAGGCGACTGTTTCTGGAACGTGGCTTGCTGCGCTGCTTGATCGGTAATGTAGACGACAATTTCTCGTGTTCCTTTGGAATTTGAAATAACTTTGGGAACGGACGATTTGTCTTCAGGCGGAAATTTAATTGGACCGACGCTCTTTCTTACGTCTCTACGTAACTTTTTCGAAGTTTCGATCCGTGGCATGTTTCAAGCAAGAAAGCTTAAAACCAGAAATCATTTAGAGGT
Organism: Gryllus longicercus; assembly: GCA_038098605.1. Lineage (NCBI taxonomy): Eukaryota > Metazoa > Arthropoda > Insecta > Orthoptera > Gryllidae > Gryllus > Gryllus longicercus. Next base: position 2,257,487 of record JAZDUA010000199.1, on the reverse strand, counting down.
TCACCTCCTTAACGCACTGTAATTCGGAAGTTAATTTGTAAGCGAAATAAAATGATTAAACTCGCTCTGCTTTCTAATTGCGCCCGGATGGTTTCCCGAAGTCGAGAAGTACTCTTTGAACTTTCCGTTTAGTCAGTGTTTCCAGTACGGAGGCCGTTTTGTGTGGCCGTCGATGGAAGCCGAATATAACGTGCGTAATGGGGACAATTTGTAGACATCTCTCTGTTCTTATCGCCTTCACGCATGTCTTTTTTGTTTAGCTCTGTAATTCATAACGTTCACTTTCACCTGACGGGATCTAAAAACAACAAATCTACGTTTATTACTGTTTATAACGAAATACAAAACCTGCATTACCATGTGTATCATTCGAAGCCGGTGATGTATTTGCGAGTATAATACTCAAATCACATTAGTGAGATGATTTGCTGAACCCGATTATGACACTGTTTTAGTTGAGACAAAAACACCCGTGCCTCTTCCGCAATTCTTGGCAATTCGTACGGGCGTGACTGAGAGCCGATATGGAGGTGGGCATTCCTATTGCAAGAGCATCGCGTTCGCAATTTCTTGGAGGCCGATCTCTCTTGCGGTGGCAGAGAGACGTTAACTGCCGGCAGCGGCCACTTCTGGGCAGCGAAAACAGCGCGGGCGACTGGGCGCAGGTGGCGCTGCTGGCGCAGGGGGCGGGGGCGGGGGCGGGGCGGGGGCGGCGGAAATACGCCGCGCTCCGCCCCGCCCTCTCACGCTCGGCCGGCCGCCCTCCGCGCTCGCCCTCGGCGCTCGCCCCTTTGCGCCTGCCACCCGCTTCGCCCTGGCCGCCGCGTTTCCGCGCGTCTTCGCCCCGCCACACCCCGCCACACCCCGCCCCGCCCCGCTTCGCTTTTAGCCGCGTTTCGCGCCGGCTCTCTCGTTCTTGTAGCTTCGTTTCGGTTACCTGTGCTCGCTTCGGGTGTCCTGACGTCTGCGAAGCGCCGTTGCTGGATTATTTTGATTGGGTATTGTAATCTAGTTCCCTTGTGTATCTGTGTTGATTTTTTTTTCTTCACATGAAATTTCCTTTGATGTTTTGTCGTATTTTTTTTTTTATTTTAAGACCTTTTGGTTTCCCGTTATAATTTGTGAATCTTTGATAAAATGTACCTTAATTGGTTAATTGTTTTTTTCGTTTTGGAATTAATCTTGAGCTTATTTGCAACAATGCTTCTATTTTGTGTTCTCCTCCCCTTTTCTTTATGAGCGCATTAAGATCTCTTTATTACGTCGAACTTCCGCATTTACTATTTCTTCTCATTTCCGCGCTGCGCTTCGTGCGGCACCGAAGCCTCCCCACTCTCGGCCACCGACCTCCGCTGCGTCTTGACGGTCACGTCCCCCACTCTTCTGCCAACTCGAGCTCACTCCGTTCCGCCTCATCCTCACCTTCACTCCCGCCAGTCCCGCGCCCCCGCGCCTCGCCCTAATAGAAATTCCCCTTTGCATACAGATGCGCGGCTGCCCGCTCGGCGCCGCGCGCTGATCAAAGCCGCCCCCAGTCGCCTTCGCCTCCGCCTTCGCTGCCCTCGCCTCGCCTCCGCCCACGCCCCCGCCGCCACCGTCCCTCTGCGCGCACTCGTCCGTTTCGCCAGGTGAAGTTTTTAGTTAAAAAAGGAAGGAAAGGAAGAAAAAAATCGTAACGGCCCCGAGCGGGCCTCTTGCGGTCAACCTCGGCGGTGCGCTCTGGAAATTTCTGCCAGACGTCCCACAGGTGCGGCGGCGGCGGCGGGAAGCGCCGGCTGGGCCGCACCGGCCCTCGCCCCCACCCCCCTCGTTTTCTCTTTTTTTAATAGGCGCTGCCGCAGCCGCCACCGAGGCCGCTTAATTTCTATCGCGCACTGAGATTTTGCGCCTTTCCTCACGCCACCCCCTTCTCTTATTCGCGCCCTCGCGAATTCCGCAGTTGACGAGTAATTTTGATAGTCGGCTCGCGTTGCAAATGAAGACGGATGGGTCCCGGGCGGGTGAGCCGGCTGCCGGGGGCGCACGCGGCAAGCGCGGCTCTCTTAGGCGCCATTTCCCCTCGACTGTCGGGAACGCAGGCAATAAAAGTCGCGCGGCGGCGGCGGCGACAGCCGGGGAGTGCAAGCGGTGAGTGCTGAAGGAAGGGGTGATGAAACAACCGCGCAGATGTCTGGTGAAAGTGATTGTGACGGGGAGAACTTTGCGCTGAACGACGGGTTGAATGGCATGTGTTGATCTGTAATATTACTTCCATTAAGAATGTCAGAAGAAGAGAGATGGAATTTCTTTAAACGCCTTTATTTGCTATTAAACGACTTAATTTGCGATTAGAATCTTTCTTTGAATCCATATCTAGCAATTTTGCTCTTTGTATTTGAATTTATAGTTCATATTAGTCCGATATCTAAACTACTACATTCCTTCCATACTATTAATTTGTAAGTTGCAATTATCGCATTTCCCTTCACCTTAGAGCCGGTGTGTAAATTAGCCGTTGAAACTACTTGTCATTGTTCTCTTGTTTGTTGTATGTTCTTGTATGTGTCTGTGTGTGTGAAGTGTGAGAAATTATGATTATTAATAAAATTAATGCTAATGAAATATTTCTGTTCGTTGAACTAAAATAATATCTTATTCGATAATAATAATAATAATAATAATAATAATAATAATAATAATAATAATAATAACTTATTCGATGATGTTCGTGAGAATGAACACGGCTAGTCGACACTGGAATAAAAAAATATTAGCTGGGCCAAATCACGGGAAAAAAAGCTTCAAAGAAAACTAAGAAGCAAACAGAATCCCGATTAGTAAGTAGCTAACAGAGGAGGTGTTTCTTAATCATGACACTCGTAACCCAATACACCTTTCTTTTCGTACCTTATAATTTCCAGAAGGGAAGGAAATGGGCGGAGAACGAAAAACGCCCAATAGGTAGGACGCATAACCGGTCGCATTACCGGGCGAATTCCGTGGAGATGAAATTGCCGCTTAATTTGCATGACAAGGCGGCGCGGGCATCGGCGGCGCCGGGCTCCTGCTTCTCCCTCGAGGCTGCGGGCCACCCCGGCGGCCCTTCCCGCCCCCGGCCCCGCCCCCTCCCTATACCACCCCACCCCGCCCCGCCCCGCCCCGCCCCGCCTCGGTTCGGCGAGCTCTCGGTGCCGCGTCCCCTAACGCGCTTAATCGTAATTGCGTTGTTTCTGAAATAAATTGCCTTTCGCTCTTACGGTGATCTTGTGAAACAGAATAAAGTAGGTTATTCGGATAACAGTAACAGAGGAGTAGGAGAGGGATATTTTTGTTTTAAAAAGGTTGTTGTTTTTAATTCTCCTGCGGTTGCCTTTGCACGAAAGAGCGTACGGAGCTTACGTTCCGGCTTTGTGTACCGCCACTTGCAAGGCTGGTGTCGGGCACAGTGCTGCGCGCGAACTTACTTCTTTGCCCTTTGCTCCCTTCCCGTACTTTAATGACGCAGATTTTCTCGTGCATCTTTCTTGTGGCTTAACTGACGAAATTATGCCATTATAAGTATTAAAATGTTTAACCGTGAGAATGAATGGAGTCAGTTTTTACATTCAGGATGAAATATATTCATCGTAAGCTGTCGAGGCGACATTCAAATAGGATGATTTATTACTTGGAATAGAACGTAATTTGTATGTATGAGTATTGCAGTGCTTTTAAATGACAAATTTGAGAAACACATATCAATGTATATTCAGAATGTGACTGTCAGTATACTACATAGTGTTGTTCTATGCGTTTTCTAGCTCATTCTCTGAGCTGTCGCGTACTTTTAACGCCGAATCAAAATTCGTTCACTGTATCATAAACGCACTCATTGCATTGAACCGAGTGCGGAAAAGTTATTATTTCGCGTAAACCACTCTCCATTGTTACCATTTTAAACGTGTCTTTTATTTGCATGATTCATTCAATCCAATCCCGGTAATAAGAGGCAGCGAGCCATATTCAGCGCAGTTTGCGCCTAAATAACCGAACTACGGGGTTCATTCGACGAGTTGCAAGGGAATTTGGCTCTCGAACTGCCGCGCGCGCTCACTCTGGAGAAAGAGAGAGGGAATAAGGAAGGGAGAGAGGGGAGTGATGGTGAGAGAGAAGGGTAGATGGAGAGGGAGGGTGTGAAAGAAAGAGTGGGTGGGAGGGGGTGAGGAATAAGGGAGAGGGAAGGGAAGAGTGAGGAGGTGGAAGGGGAGAGAGTGAGAAAGGAGGGGAGAAGGGGAAGGGGAGAGAGTGAGAAAGGAGGGGAGAGGGGGAAGGGAGGGGAGAGGGGGAAAGGAGGGGAGAGGGGGAGGGAGATAGCGACAGCTAGGTTGGACATTTCATGTACAAAGGGTCGTTCTTTCTCGATTTGTCATTCCGTGACATGTTAGCTCCTACAGTCGACGGCAATCCTCGATTTTTTTTCACAATTCTTCTCCCGCGAAAAAGGAGTATGGAGGGGAAAAAAACCTCGCGTCGAGTGAAATCTGCCTGCGCGCGCTGTCACGCGATGGCCGAAAGTGCGCGCGGCTACGCGGCAGCGCGGATGCGCCCACTGCCCCGGCGCCGCCGACCCGCATGCGCTCCGGCACGTGACAGCTGTTGCCAGCATCGAACATCCTTGGCGAATGTCTTGTGAAGATTTGTGGGTGTGTGGCGGTGCCGATATCTGGCCTATTGTATACGAAAAATTAGATGAATCGTTGGCTGGCACATTTCAGGCGTGTCTCCTAACGTTAGTTGCGAATCGGTGAATTCCACTGGCTGCAAGTCGGCATCAAGCGCAGTTTGATCCAGTTACTCGCTATTCTGTATACTCATTCCGAATCTGTGTTGTCGGGTAGCCAGAGATTTGGTAATGAGCGCGCTCACCATTGCTTCAACGCCTGGAAGAGTGAACCCCGCCGGCAGTGCGTCCATAGTAGCACAGATTCCGAATTGTTCGCTCAGCACTACTCGCGGGCAGTGGCGCCACCGAGCACTGGCGCCAAAGAGCAAAGGACTTCCCCAAAAGCGGTCTGAACCTCATGAAAGACTTGCGGCGCCGCCACGTTGGCAGCGAAACTTTCTAGTGATTCATAAAATAGTACGATGTGATGAGCGAGCTCCAGAGGTTTTGGGGTACTACTGTGATCTCAGCGAAATCTTGTGAAAACTTACTGGCATATAATGCGAATCGGCCATTATTGTAGACTTGCTTTTCTGAATTTCTATTGATTGTCATGCTCGTGTACTGACGAAAATGTGGTGGAAATAGTCTCGTTTTATTTCAAATATGTGAATGCTTCATTTGGCAATTAAATAATCAATGATAGTTCTCGTAATGTAGATCTCTTAAAATGATACTCTGTATTAAAATATTTACTACTGAAATACGAGAGTGAAGCTCAAATGTTGGTAAAAAGACAAATGTCTCTTTTTAAAACGGGTTGTGTGTTCCATAGTTGGAGACTATCTTAAAATAAGTGTTACAAACTTCTAGGCCGTTAACCAAATCGAAGATGATCACTTTCGATCGAAGATGGACACGTTAGAAATTTCATAACGATGTTACCCATGTGACATTTTCCCCGTATAAATGCCCTCGTGTGCCGTAGTTTTCGACCGAAGAGATTTCGGACAACTAATTGGCATTAGGAAGAACTGTCACATATGTAACTTCCTTATATGCGATTTCAAACTGACTCTCAGCAGTAAGTGGTTTATTTATATAGAAATATTGTTCAGTATTATAAATATGTTCTCATCGAATTTGAAGTTCATAATGAATTTAGAGATTCGGCATATAATTTCGGAAAAAAATGTATTTTAATTCCTATTGTTTAACTATAGTCTCAGTTCAATTTATTTTATAACAACAGATTGATGCACAACTTGGATGAGTGCAAGTCATTAATAGATTCAAATCTTGTGCCATTTTTCGTGTGAGAATTTATTCCATTTTTCAAGTGATGTTTCGTTGGTGCAATTTATAACGTTACATTAACAGATTGGGTAGCTCTTGATGCACCTATAAAGGAGATGAGAAACCGCATATAATTTTTACCTCCAGACACTTACGACGTAAGAAGACGTTATATCGCGTGTTCGCTGGCCATCTTGCGCGACACGCCCGACGAATCTGCGAACCGTAAAATCGATCCCTAGGTTCAGAAAGTATGAAAATAGGGATAGTCAGTTGCCATTCGAGGGTGCATCCGAGCTGTCAAAAGGTTAGAAATTTCGACTATATGGTGAAAATGGAGTATCGCCTGGGTATCGGCAAATATATTTTCTTCATCATATACGATGTCTCTTGTCTCAGATAACGATTAGTGGTTTAGTAACATTTAACTGCTGTATTAAGATTTAATGATTAGGTTAACATTCACAACTTTAACTTGCTGAGGACGAAATAATGAACCGTTTTATTAGCATCAGAAATCTTACTTGGATATTGTCGGTCATTAACTTCTAATTTCCACAGTAAATAGGGACGATAATGAAGTGCTCGCCTATCGTCCTTAACCAGGTGATTCCTCTGCCTATTTGCCTTAAGCGCTGATTTTCGGGTGCAATATCCATTTCGAGCATTGATACAGATACTCGACTCTGTCCTGGTCGTATGGATCATATTTCGCATGACACGAGTGCATAGTCTTCAAATAAAAAAGAGAGAAAGAAAGCAAATTAACTTTTCACGTTTCAGTGGTTCAATATTTTTGCTGTGCGCGCGAACACTGTTTTCAGTATTGATTAAAGTTTCGTATTTGAATACGCCCAATACTTTTTGCTTCAGCCGGATGGGAACGTGCAGACGGCTGAGATTTGCATGTGTTTTTTCTATGGAAGCTGCCTGTTCGATCCTGGAGTTCAGCGATTGCGCTGCGAATGAAAAGGAACGAAGAGGCTTTGGAAGCTCTTTGCTCTTTGCTCGTGCTCGAGGGAAATTCGCGTGTTCGGAATGTGCTGTTGTCTTCAGAGCGAAATAGAATTTTCTTCCCGCTGTAATGGGGCGGGCGGGTTTTATAAGCGAGGAGACAGTGGGTGCTGACGTTTTATTTCGCCTTTGTTCAGGATTCGTGGGTTATTAAGAAGCATATCTTACATTTTTGGTCGTTTGTCTGCTGATATTGCACGAAGGCACTAAAAATGTTGTAATGGACTTGCCATCGAAAGTGTTCCTAAATCTCCTTTCTTAATATTTTGCATAACTAAAGGATATTCGATTACTATAATATCAATAATAATAATAATAATAATAATAATAATAATAATAATAATAATAATAATAATAATAATAATAACAACAACAACAACATAAAGTTATCAAAAATATTTCAATCTTTAAAATGTCTTGAACTAATGAGACCGAAAAGAGAGTAGGTTTTGAGGGAATGAAAAGTCATCAGCTAATTTTGTTTTGTTGCTCTTTTATGTATGTTATAGACACGTATTTTGAATATTCTACGAATTCCGTTTCTTCTAGTTGTTAATTTCTAGAGGTCGTGGACTTTGAATGAGAGAAACGTGAGGTGCATAGCAGCGCAGGAGGCGCAACATGCAGCGAAATTGCTACTGCGCGGCGCGGCGCCCTGCGTTGTGATGCAACCCCCCTCCCCCTCCCCCGCGCGCCCGCGTGCGTCGCCGGGACGTGCGCCGCTGCGCCCTGCATTTGCATCGCGACGGCGCATTTTCATAATTACTCGGCGCGGAGGCGGGCGGGCGGGGGGGAAGAGGTGGCTTCCGGCGGCGCAGAGGCGAACGTGCGCTGACGCGGGGGACGGGAGAAGGAAAGGGAGAGGGAGAGGGCGAGGGCGAGGGCGCTGGCGTGCGCGATCGAGGCTTCGCATGACTCTGTCGCGCGGTCCCGCGGGGCCGATTAGCATGTAATCGCGCGGGGACACGGCCGCGGTGCAGGGACGGCGGCGCCGGGCAGCGCGGGGCAGCGCGGGGCGGAGGTAGTGTTGGCAGGTGCATGGGCCGGCGATTGGGGACTCGACTCCTCTACGGGAGACGTGTGCGCCTGCCTGCGGTGCTTGCCAACAACGGCGAGATCCCGAAGTGGTGCGCACCTGCGGAAAACAGCGAACGTCTCTCTCTCTCTCTCTCTCTCTCTCTCTCTCTCTCTCTCTCTCTCTCTCTGTCTCTCTCTCTGTGTGTCTCTCTCTCTGTCTCTCTCTCTGTGTGTCTCTCTCTCTCTCTGTGTGTCTCTCTCTCTCTGTGTGTCTCTCTCTCTCTGTGTGTCTCTCTCTCTGTGTCTCTCTCTCTGTGTCTCTCTCTCTGTGTCTCTCTCTCTCTGTGTCTCTCTCTGTGTCTCTCTCTCTCTGTGTCTCTCTCTGTGTCTCTCTCTCTGTGTCTCTCTCTCTCTGTGTCTCTCTCTCTCTCTCTCTCTCTCTCTCTCTCTCTCTCGAGATTTCGTGCAGTGTGCGAGAAACGAGTGCGTTTTGTATCAGAAAGAGAGGCAGAAAATTCCTGACGGCTGCGCTTGGAGTAAGAGGATCGCGATTTCCGGCCCGTCAAACCGTTTACGGAATAACTGATGGGATTGCCTGACTTTTCACAAATGGGGGAACTTCTATCATTCTTCTTAAAGAATTACGTTCTGTGAAAATTCCTTATGCGGCTTATGAAGAGGTGAAGGTATTATGAAAAAGAAAAGTGACAGGAGGATTTCTAATGAATACCGATTTTTTTTATACTAAGTAAAAAATAACGTTCGAATGATTTTTAGTAGGAACTTACAAGTACTTTTGAAAAGATATGTAGCTTTCAATGAAGATGCGTGTACCCCAAGAATTGCTTTCAGTATTCTCGGCAAGGGCTTCATAGTTTTTATGCTGATTGTTGAGTCATGTTCCGTAGTGTAGTTTACTGTGAAATCATTTCTGGTGTGGTTTCCAGAGCTAAATAGTGTCGGCGCCGTCAGGAGATACAGCAGAAACATTTCGCATCATTGTAGACTATCATTGCATCGCATTTTCCCATGTGTGAACACTTCCTTTCGAATGGCATTACGAACGTAAGCCTTCTCACTTGCTGCTGATACTGTTGGTGGTTGAGATTATCATGGACGTACGTATGGTTGTCATCTGTCATTTTTCAAGCTTACCGCTGCATGCAGTGTGACTCAATGATGTGGAGAAGTGAATACTTCTATCGGACTTAAAAACCGACGAATAATGTAGTTCTATGTTTTGTCATTACCATTGTACTTTGTCTTGAGCTAATCTCAGCTAGTATATATGTATCTAGTGTGGAATCTACGTGCGCAAGCTGTTTCCATATGGCGAGATCTGTTTCATGTGTTATTTCTTGTTTTCCCATCTAGTTAATAATCAGCCTCCAATGGGTACCTAATTTCCCCATTCATACATTTCATTTCGAAAACCTTTTTTTGAAAGAACAGATCGCTTATTTTTGTTATCTACAATGATTAAATAGTGTGTCATGCATATACTTGGCAATCTTTTCATTCAATTTACATTTTATTTCTCTCGAATGTACAATGAGAACAGTCCAATAATCACGAGACTTTCCATCTTAAGTAATAAGGTTGGAAACTGGAATTGTTAATAACGGTTATTACTTTACACGCCTGTTCACTGCATTTTGGATTCTAAATCTTCAAGGATCATTTTTTATCATTACCGTATTCTTTTTTATGTTTTTGCGGCTTGATAATGGTGAGCAGAATTTTTTAAGAGATAATTTATGGAAACCTGACCCCTTTTTACACTTCAAAATTGACCTCTTTTTCTCTTTTTCTTTCTATTAAGTAATCCCAATTATAAGATGTTGAATTTTTTTCCAAAGTTAGGTTTTGATAATAAATCAAGTTGTTTGCGATCTCAATATTTATGCTCTGAAAACACATCCAATTTGAATAAATGGAGAAAATATTTCAAATACATTAAGAAGCTAAAATTCATGGTTATGAAATAGTCTGTTTGTGCTGAAAGTGCTGAGAAATATAAGACTTTCTTCTAAATGGATTGTGTATGAAATAATTTTTCGTTCTTGCATTAGTCATTTATTAAATTAACATATATTTGTGCTAGATCTACCTATTCTGTTGAGTCTTTTCTTTATTTTATGAAACAAACAACAAACAACTATGCAACTTGATTTGCGTAAATGGCTTTCGTCTTCTAGTTTCTTGATACAGGAATGTTTACAAAAATAATGGTTCACAATATATTTATGCGAATGCTAAATGGCACTTTCTCGTGAATCCTTCATTGTTACAAAACCATCGTGATATTTAGTGTTCGTGAAATAAGTTTTTTAAGTAGTTGCGATGGAGAGTTGATTTTCTTACACATATGATTTGAATGCAGAAAAGAGGGCATACACATCCAGCATATAATTTCTTGTTTAATCACAATGTTGCGTATAGGGAAAAGAAATATGTTGATGACCCTTGTTCAGTAAGTGATAATTCTTGCTTTTGTGGGGCAATGCTACGCCGCCCTCTCCGCGCGGGTGTTGTGTTCACACACGATAGCTCGTTTCATCCGAAGACGACTGCGCCGACCGGCTCGCCGGGTCGAGGTCCACGCCGCGGGAGGCTGGCCGCGTGGCGCGGCGCGGCGCGGCGCGGCGCGGCGTGGCGGCCGGGGCCGTGCCCGACCTTGCCCTCACCGCGGCGTCTGTAGGGCACGCGGTCAGCGGGCGCTTCCCCCGCCTCCGCTTCGGCCTCCGCCGCCGCTGCCAAGAGGCGGACTGCGGCGGCCAAGCTTCCACCACCAACACGCGGCGTCGCGGCGGCGGCGGCCACGGCGGCGGCCACGGACGGCGGCGGCCGTACGCTTGCGCAACTCCTGCGCATCCGCAGCTGCGAGAATGCGACTTTTCCCCGCAACCGTGTGGTGCTGCGCCTTGCTTCGCCTCGACTCGACTCCCCTCCCCTCCCCTCCCCTCCCCTCCCTCCCTCTCCGTCTCTTCCTCTCTCTCTCGCACACCGTGTCGAGGCGACAGCACGCGACGTTGTAAGCCGCGAGAGAGCGCCGCTCCGTCGAGGACGAAGGCTGTGGGAAATGGTGGCTTGACATTTATTTTTCTAGCGGAATCTACATTTAATTTTGGATTGCACGTCGAAAGAACGGTCAGAGCTTGCTGAAAAAACTACCCGAAAGTATGTTGTATCTATTTAACAGAAATGAAGTTGTTTCATTCAGTATTGATATTATTTTGATATTTTTTGGTTATATCTGTACTTTCGGAAAAGGTACAGGCTGAGTACTGTCAAGCACGGTACTTGATAGTATTTACATTGCTTCTAGACATATCTGCTGTGGATAGGAAAGTGGGACGATGCGGAGATGAGATTTCGATTCTCTGCCTGATGGAAATATTCGTTACCGTGAACAAAGAATTTGGAACAATCATATCATTTTTCTCTTGTCAGCAAAATAAAGTTTATCGATGTTCTGTTTCTAAAATAGAATTTTCAGACACGTGACGTATGCAGTCGGTGCTTTTTTTTCGATCATTTATCTACGTTCTCGTAAATCAAGTAAAGTGAATATTACATTGGCTTTAAACTCCTTTTTAGTACTAAATAGGCTTTTTGTCATTTATTCTTTAAATTAAAAAGAAATACTGTAATACATTTCCCCGTTGTGAAATAGTTGGAACTTGTGGTCTGCAGAAGCAAAAATGCTGCTGAACAAAACTTCTAAAGAATGATTTCCCAAAAAGTAGCGGGGACACGTCTTGGGAGTATAAAGAACTCTCGCACAACTCTGCAATAAATTAATTTTTTTAAGACGTTTTCACAAATTCTGCAATAACATAGAATAGTATATAAAGGGCACATATTACAACGGTTCTTTTCATAACAAGATTACAAAAAAAGTTGCAGGTCCAGAACGCAATATCTGAATAGCAAATGTTTAATCGCGCGCTTCTTCTTTTTTGGTGCATTGGTGTCATATGACGTCAGCTGTGACATAAACAGAGACGTACAGAGTATGACAATTCAGTCGGCGCGTTTAGTGTGAGAATATTCAAATTTTGCATATTTCAGTCAAAATGGAATTTTTTTCTATTTTTTCTGTCCGAGTTCCTGGGTACTTAACGAAACCATAGGCGTCTCTCACATGGATGGAGGCTGCACAGTTTTCTTTCAATTTATGCGCGCATTGAAAATTTTTAAAAATAGGTTAGTTGGACCCGTGCTAACATCCCGCATAACGTAAATTATAGTTTTAATAGTGAAAGTAGCTTTGTACTGGAATCTATTTCAAACCGATAATGAAATGTTAAATGAGTTAAAATGTCACATAATGAATACGTTCTGGTACTTCCAAAGAATGCTGATATAGGTTGTTCAGATTTTTAGATTCTTTAAGACATATGCTAAAAATCGTTTCCATACTGAAATAATGTAATGAAAAAACGGGAACAATAATTCTGAAACATGAATGCTTCGCCAGTCCTCTTCTTCAAATGGTATTTATTCTATCTTAGAAGTTTTTTTCTAAGATATGTGTACCTTACCATTCAGAAAAAAATACTTCCTTTTTTAGTTGAATTCAATGGACCTTTAATATTTGTGTATGGTTACATTTGTGTATGTAAGAGTAACGTAATGAGAGTTTTGTGTCAAGGTTTTGTTGTCTCATCTTACGACAAGAGAAATCCTTAGAACTGAATGGAAATCCTTAGAACTGAGACACATTTTATCTTAATTTGGAGTGTTGTGCTTACTCTTATCTCGACGCTTTCATTTTGAATTTCGTAATTGTAATTATATTCGCAAAAACTTGTAACTGAATTACATGAAAGTGAGTGCTATCTTTTTTTTCTGTTCCAGGTGAGTGCCGCCGAGCCTCCAAAACAAATTTGAACTGTGAAGCCGATCAACGGACTGCGGTTTCGTTTGCTGGTAGGTCCGAAGCCTTATACAAATTTCGGCGCGGGCGGAACATCGCTTCACTGCAAATCATTCGTGCAGCTTCGACCTTCCGAGAGCGTCACGTCACGAGCGGCAAGGGGATTTTTTTTTTCCTTTTTCGGGAAGTTGGAATCCGATAGAAGGGAGAGGTTGAAAGGAGGGCGGGGTGGAAGGGGGAGGGGGGAGCGGAGGTGTGGGGGTGGAGATTGGAAGGGGAGCGAGAAAGCGGAGGGCGTAATCGGAGAGGAGGGGGCAGCATGCTGCGTGCCCCGCCAGCCACTTAGCCTGCCGCCTTCAAATAATAATCGGCAGTTCCCGACTGTCTGTTAATTATCTCTAGTGAGCTGCACCTCGTGGAGCGCGAGTGATGCGGTTATTCTGGAAATCAACGCTTCGCCGCTTTGAGCCTTCCGATTGACATCATGTAGAGACCTTTTAATCTCACGAACGTAATCCTAATTAAAAACTCAGCAACATTGCTGGGACGAGGGAAGAGCTGAATTTTGGCCCTCATTTCTCTCGCAGCGTTTTGTTGGAAGCGAGTGGGCAACATTGCAGTGTACTGAATTGTTACATCAGAAGAATTAGTTACCTTCATTTTCATAAAATGGGCGTACTGTTAGTGAATAAAAATTGTTTACACGTAAGAGAGTAAAAATTGCTTTCACATAACTCGTGAGGACAACGTAGTTGATAATGTTATCCTTAGTTTCATTGTGTTCGTTTCATTTTGTTAAATAAATATTTTATTATCGTAAATATTATTAGTTTATACCGAATTTGGGCTACTATGTTTTACTGACAAATATTATTTACATTTGGACTCTCTTACAAGGTACTTTGTATTGAGTAATTCGTTCTAGAAAAACTGTTCGAAAGTAATTTGTTGACATTTACTATTGGATTTGGCAGACAACCTAAATAAATTCCTTATAAATGGAATGATATTTCCACAACTATATCAAAATGTACATTTTCACTACGTTTCAATATTAATAATTTGAACCAAGTATTACACATGAATATTACACTGTCTTCTTAAAATATCTGGAAGAAAATGAGGGAAGTGAAGTAGTTTGGGATATTACCCTTTTCTGATTTCCACATATGCGTTTTCAGGTGCTATCGTTTCAATTCTATCCTTACTCTTCTGAGAAACGGAGATCGTATCATAATGCCATTAATTAGCGATGAAAATAGAGAAGGACATCTAATTACGTCTCAGGGCTTAGAGGAGACACATAGATCGAAGTGCTTCGTGGTGAACATAGTAGAGTAGTCCAGGTGATTGCCATTACTAAAACGGGAATAAATCTGTTCACCGCGTGAGCGTATGTTTCTTCCAGTAATGTTCTCCAATCTTCACTTGCCGTTTCGTACTTTTAACTACCAATCATTACGGCAATTACGGGTTTGAATTAACGCAGTCAGTTGAAGAGCAGTGCACAAAAGACATCAAATCTCTTGATTTACGGAGCTCGGCCTGCTTGGATAGTTCTGTCGAGTTTGGTATACTTAACGTTCTTTATTCATTAAATGATTCCACTACTGCAGTTAGATCGTTCACATAATTGAGTGATGATAAAAGTTGTTACAAAATAGATGAAATTTCTCTTTGTGTACTAACCACTTGTCCCGTGTAAGACATACATTGTATTGACGTTTTTTGACGATAGTGTCCATCCAGGCCATGCAGAAGAAACAGCGAAATACACATACGCATTTTAAATGAATATATGAAGTAGTTCAATTAATAAGAAATGAAATTATAGAGTGAAATAAAGGCATAAAATAACATTCCTAATTATAAACAATACAGCATTCTGTGAAAAAATGTTATCCCTGAGTAGAATGATGTAGCAAGAATTTGCAATAATTGCCACTGGAAAGCGTAGTGCAAGGAAAACTTATTCAGTTTGTTCTTTTAATTGACGTTCAATATATTATTTATTTGAAATGGATAATTGTTATACAAAGATGCCGAAAATTATTACGTTTTACCGACAGGTGTTTGTTAATTTCGTAATTGTGACTTTTTGTGAAGTGTACCTCAGAGGTATTTTCAACCTTTAAAGAACGTACAAATGTCAGTTAGTTTCTTGCTGCTGTTCGGGTTGTGATTCACGAAAAGAATCTACGAATTGCCTCATAACTACGCGCCGGTACAAGTACCACACCATCGCGCGCGTAAGACGTCTGGACAGGGCAAAGATTCTCTTCTGCCTTCCCTGTTGCTCTCACACGCGCGCGCACGTGATCCTGTATGACGATGGCCATCGAGCTCTCTACGTGTCCGCCGCCTTCAAGGCTTGCTCCGTAACGACAATCGATGGAGGCGCTTTGACCGCCTTGGTCGTTGGCTGGGTCGATCGATCAGTGCGCTACCCATATGCTCCCATTGAGCAAGCCAAGAACTGGAAACCTAAATTCATTCTACCTAGTAATATTGTGTCAAGTCATGTAAAGGGAGTGGAGACACAACGAGTTGGTTTTTTCCAATGTGAATGTTGCATAATTGTGCCTTCAATACAAAAGACCGTGGTAAAATGTGGCTTCCTGCATCATTTTGAAATTAAAATTCGATTACATTTAAGGAGACTCTAACAATAGTTTCTGACTTGTCTCCTTAAGTTGTTTTTTTTACACTAAACGACCTATCTCTCTTTATTGTTAAGATTTCGTTGTAAATGGTAGAAGCGTGAAATACATTATTCCTTTCTGTTCTAAAAAAGTGTAGACGTTTTGAAAATTTACCCTGGGTGCCCTTGCAGACCGGACAAAACAAGTGTAATTGAAATTGCTATATTGTATGTATTGTTTTCAAGTTTGAGAAAGAGGTAAATAGATTTGTGCAATGTATATTTGTAAAATATTAAATTTGAGTTCTTTACAGAAGCCGTACGTGTACTGTAGTCGAGGAATAAAGTTACTTTTTAATATTTCGATGTAATTGCACTTTATTAACTGCAATATTTTTTGTAAATAACTCGCTTAATAAGTTGTTACATTTAACTCTGAAATTTTTGCCGTTTATTTCATTGTTTATTAAAAATTAGTCCAACGATTTAATATTAAATACTGTGATTTTTATTTTTTGGATTATTAAATAAAGTCCTGATTTTTCTTTGTAGATTTTCGACGATCACCGAAATATACAGAAAAGACAGTGAACCAGTGTCCGAAGGTTGGTTACAATGACATAAGTAATTTTAGAATGACCATCTTATAAATTATTCTCTTAGCGTCTTCTTTAAAAAATGCGATAAATCAATGTTTTGTTTTTTAAGAAATTCTGGTTTTTGTAATACTCTCTACAATTGTTGGGCAGGCAGAGCTGTTAATTTTTGTCTTTTCATTTGTGAAAAATTTTCTTATTAAATGGTAATTGCCGTTGAAAACGGAAATATTCTGAAAGTAATTTTGCCATAAAACGAATTAAAATTATGGTTTTTTGTTTGGTTCATTCAGTTTTTCTAAATTATTCCACTTTTCCTACCTCCACGTATAATGATTCACATTACATGATAAAAATGACTACACGTAAACTGAAGGGAGATTAAAAGGCAGTCGTGAGCCGAAGAAAGAGTGAAGGAAGTTTGCAATATATCATCGTGAACTATAGTTCGCACAGTACGTATGATACATTTTTTACGGCTGACACTCAAGTGACGCAAGTTGCTCGTGTTATTGTTGAAATAACGAATACAACGAAAAGAAGAGACGGGTATGAAGGATAATAGACGCTTTACGTATGGTCACGTAATGGAGTCACATAATGGAGAAATACGTTAGTATGAACATTGTATTGTCGGAGACATTGAAGGTGTTAAGAAAGCCACCGGCACTATGAAGCTAGTTGCATATGTCGTCCTTGTGGCTACGGATTCAGAAAGTTAGAACGCCAGAAGCAGGAAGTAATTTCTTAATGAGCTTTCTTTCTCGGTGTAGGAAGAAAACTGCAATCGTCCGTTCCCTTCATTGGCCGCGAGTAGGTTCTTGAGGTCATTGTTACTGCGGCGCGACGTGCAGACATTCTGTTAAATCGGGGTCACGGTTTCCAACACTCGCCGCGACCGTTGAGTCTCAGATACGATGATTCTGTCGACTTTTGTGTCTTATACAACATGGTACTCGTATACATTTTCAAGTAACACCCAGAAATTTTTGGTTTGCTTTAATTAAAAAGACACCAAATGTTTTTATCATTCGAAACATTCATGCAGTTATGTCATTCATTTGCCGGTGTTTCTGGAATGACAAAAAATACAGTAATGATGCTATAAAGTATTTCAACGCTTTCAAATCTGCTTCTGTGTATTTTCATGTAATGTTTGTAAGTAGTTTTGCTGCGTTAAGTATATTATTAAGATGTGTGGTTGTACCTGCAGAACAAAAGCGAACGTCGTGTTCATTCTGTTGTTTAATTATTTTAGTCCCCGTTCTTTCGTACCCTGCGATCGTATCCACAGTTATTCGCGTAAGAGAACTCTGAAGTTATGCTCCGGATAAGAACCTGCCGTCTTAACCATGTCTGCACGTCTCTTCTGACCGCCGCACAGGGGGGGGGGGGGCGACTTGTGTCCGTGGTTGATCTCGTTAATCTTCACCCAGCACACTTTTGGAACTGCCAGATTCTCGCTGTGTTGTGGAAATTATGTTGCGGCTCAGTAGCGGGCTGTCTCGCATGGAGTGCATATTCTGTGCGCTGTTTTACGGCATCCTCCATTTCCAGATGTTCGTGTATCGCTACAGGCACGTAATTCAGCTCTTGGCGTTTTTTTTTTGTTCTTTTTAGCGGTGGTGTCGTGTTTGTGACAAATAGACCATTCCGACCAGCGCTGGAGTCAGGTTGATTCCGAGCATTGGGAGTGGTGGCGAGCGCGATAGAAATTTCGTTCACGTCCGCGCCTTATTATTCGGGAAATAGAGCTGGGGGCTCTGCGAACTATGAATGACGGTCGCGTAGCGGCGGCGCTCGCGTCAGCATTGGGCCGCGCGGCGTCGGCTGGAGGCGCGATAGTACCAAAGAACGGGCGAACGGTGGCGGTGGCGGCGGAGAGAGAGGGCGGCGACCGCGCCGGCGGTGTGTCCCTGCAGTAATGACATTCTCAATTGAAGGGCGCACAATGGCGGCGACGCACGCATGTAAATGGGATGCAAATGCCCATTGTGCGGCGTATGTTTATTACAGTTTCGCACTTGTTAGCCGGATCGCGCGCGCTGCCAGCTCGCGCAGTGTACGTGGCTTTGCGCGCAGGCCCTCGCGGCCCCTCGCCTGCGCCTCCCCTGCCGCGTCCTCGGCGCGCTTGCTCGCTAATTTTCCCCTTCGGACCTTTTTATCGTGCCCTTTGCTTTCGATCTCCTTCCGTCGTGCGCCTTCGCCTTGTGGCTTCATTTCGTGCATTGCTCCCCGCCTCTCGCCTTGTTTTCACTCTCTACCTTCTGCTTTTGGCATATCACAACGTCCATTATTCGTTACTTAGGCTTTATTTTCTTTAATCACCTCGTTGTTTTTTTCCTGCGGAAAGAGTTCGGACGCTCTTTTCTACATTCCTCATTTTTTTTAAAACTTACTCGTCTCTTCTTCCCATCGCTGATTTGCGTGACTTTTGAGAGTTCAATCTCTGAACACCTCCAGACATATTTTTCTGCACTCTGAATGTGGCTGTACTTGGTGTACTTGCCACATTCATATATATTCATATATACAGTACATCTCTTTACTCTGGTACTCCTCACACGTCTATCCTTTCAGTTGAACCGCTCATCCTTGCGACAACAGCCACTTCCATTTGCGGTTTCCATTTTGAACCGCGCGACTTTGCATGGTCTCACACGTCCGGTTTTCATACATTCACCACGTAGTTCACGTTAATTCTGACTTTACTCTGCCGTTATTGTGCAGTGAGCTGTGCCTGGCTGGATTGTTTCAATAATGACTTTTGGAATGGGTGTAAGGGCATTGCCTAAATAACGGCTCTCTCAGTAGTTTACTCAAATTAATACGCCTCTGGAATGGTATTTCAGATTCTGAGCATATTCTGTTTATTGCGAGAGAGTGTAACGGATGAATAGCAAGCAGTCTCAAATATATTAATAAAAAAGCAGATTTGAGGTATATTCATAAGGTTATTAGGAATCAGTTGACGCTGCGGTATGTGGAAGTGAGTCTTTTAAAATTCCTTTCTGACGATTAAAATAAACACTATATTTATTTCCTAGATTGTCTACATATTTTAATTTGGGAAATGTAGTCCAAAACTGTCACTTTTATTGCGATGTTCATTGAAACGCTAAAAAACCACACATGTAACTTTTATTTTAGTCTAAACGAGCCAACATTTCGAGATCACATTTATTTCTTTATCAAAGCTAAATAAAGTATTAAAATTGATTATCAAACAATTGGTAGTTGATAATATATTAGTAGTAAATAGAGAAACGACTCAAAGCAATAAACATAATAATTTTTTTTATACAGGAATAAGCTCTAAACGCTGCTTCATAACTTCAGGACTACTATACCCAATGCTTCAATTCAGATGATTTTAACCGGTGCCTGAAACAAAACAGTATTTGTGCCATTAGAATTTTCATATTTTGAATATTGTTTTGTCATAAAATTAAAAAAATAAAATGTTCTTTATAAAATAATTGGTTCAAAAGTTTACTTTTGTTTCATGCATATGAATTATAACAAAAAAATAATCAGGGGTTTATCTTACATAAAATCAGAAATATGGGTCAGATTTCCAAAGACAACCAAAAAGTCTGCTTTCGAGGAAATATCTTTAAAGTGTGTAATGGCGTAGAAGCTTCAGGGTTATAGGTTTTGCCTTCGTTTTGTATGTCTGTATCGTCTCTTTTCTTTCTCTCTCTTAAATATCGTCTTCCATTCTTATTTTCTGGTGTTTTCTGTTTCTAGCTTTGTTTAATTTTGTAGGGGAACCACATCCGACTTTCGAAAAAGGGGCATGGTTCCCCTAACCCAAATAAAAACAAAACGAAAAATCGTAAAATAAAACGAATTTTGCCATGTTAAAGAGAACGGTTCCGGTTCTGTTGAATGTCAAAAAACGGATTTTCTGTGGTTTTCTCTTATTTGTGAGGTATACGTTAAGTACAGACGAGTCCTATCAACAGAAATCGTATTCGTTTCATGTTGGAGCAATCCAATGAGGAGGGGAACGGAATCTGCCCACGTCGCATTTTGTAAACGCCGGAGGTCCGTCAACAGCTCAGTGGAGGAAGGGAAGCGTCACAAGGCATGCGGTCCTTGAAGGAGACAGGAGGAAGGTAGGATGGGCAAAGGGGAGGTAATGGAGGTTATTAACCATTGTAAGAAGATACTATCAAAATGATTCTTGGAGAGTTTAAAAAATTGAACGATATTCTCTGTAAATATCACAGTTGTTTCAATGAAAAAACTACAATTTCGATTTAACCTGGTCAATTTCATTTATAAACGAATATTTAGTATTTATTTTGAGCAAAGATATACTTGCAATCTTATGTTCTGAAGTAAACTTCTGTCATATATGAAAATTTTGAAAACGGCATGTTATTTTATTCATTATTGAAATGTTTAGGTTTAAAATTGGGCAATCAGATATACTTTTTATTGGTACTCACCCAGAAGATTGATTTGCAATAAACGGTATGCACGGAAAAGCTTTTATTAGAATTTAGCACGAGATACTCATTGCCAACAACTGAATTAACCTGAAGCCTATCAGCCATAAACCAGGATATTTTACGCCATAACTTAATCAAGGCGGATCGAATTTAATTACTGTGGGAGATGACACGATACAATGTGTATCAACTCGCTGATAATACGAGCTTCCATATTTTCCCTGCTTGTGAAAGAATGTGCATTTATTTACTCGTTTAAACTGTTTTCATCCCCAACATTGATTCGCACCAAATTTATTTTTATTCTTTGACTAAAGCAGTGTCTGATATTTATTCTTGTGGCCTTTCAAATTAGGTAATAGGACCAACATTTAAAAGAAAATGTGTAGAAAATATTTCGAAATTTTTCAAAATGACTTCCCAAGTACTTTTTATAAATTTCACTTTGTAAACAGTTCAGTTTTCAGGATACTAAAAACAGAAATAATGTACTCTTATCTAGCAGTTATTCATTTTAGTTGATTTATCTAAATCAGAAAGTTGAATATAAGTCCCACGTTTCATGTTCATCAGAAAATATATTGTCTCTAAATATTTATATAAATGAACAGCGCAATCTCTTTTTAAACACATCGAAATTCGCCTCGCACTTCGCTGTTATGTAGGAAGTAGAAATACAGAGGTAGACATTATAAAGTACGAATTCGATATCGGGTTTGAAGGTTGTGTGCAGTTAGTACTGGTTAATTAAGTGTACGTGCAGGAATCCGAAGAATTGGAGACTATCTGGGCTCGGCTTTTGATACGAGTCGCGGGCTTGCCCTACAATCGTACTTCTCTTACTTGCGAACACAAGTGCTTTTACGATCAATACTCGAGACAGTCTATTTTGGTCAGAGTAATCACAAGTATTGAAATATTTCTGGAGATGTAAGGGCAGGTAAATCAGGACAAATTGTCTAAAATTGATAGTATATTTAAGAAGTCTAGCTAATGTGACAATATGAGTTGGTAAGAACTGTGTTGATAGCACGTGCTACGAAACTTTCGATACGAAACCTGTGGGCATTATCCGAGCCAGCCAGGCTTCTATCTGCGAATGTTTTTAACTATGACCTCTTGCTTAACAGTACAACTGCATATTAGAAGAATATAGTGTGTCTCTTTCCATTAGCGCTCCTTAGTCTTTCAGCACGACAAAAAAACACAGTTTGATTAATTTTTGAATGTAGTACAGATTTTTTTACAGAATAGATTTTGTGCAGCAATTCATAGAATTGCAGCTTTGGTCTTCGTAAATGCATACTGCAGTTCCTATTAGTCTGCAACTTGCACAAATTACGGGAGATCACGCACACACGATGCTTAAGCCGTTCTCCCCCGGACGGCTGTTATAAAGTGAGAATTTAAATCGGAGACTTCACGCTACTACAAGTTTATTGTCCCGGAGGAGCAACTCGACGCAATGAGTCTTCAGCCGCCCATTCCGAGCGAGTCCAGGCGTGGGCGGGGGCGGGGGCGGGGGCGCCGGTTTTGTCCTCATTGTGCTCTTCGCCGCCGGGGGGCGGGGGGCTGGCCCGGGAGGCGGCGAAGACGGCGGCGCCACAACGTTCGTCGTCGGAAACTGCCTCAGAAATGTGTGAATGAATCTTCTGTAATGTGTTCTTCAAACTCCTCTGTAATTTGGTTGTAACGTGGCCGTCGAAGTTGGGCATTTCGCTAGATTAGTTTCGCAAATGGCCGCCGAGTGCGGGAAGGAGTCGGGGCTCTTTTGTGCTCGCCGTGGGGAAGCCCCCCGCTCCCTCGCCTCGTCTTCCTTCGGAGGCCGGTCCCGTGCGGCCCTCGTTGCCGGCGCTGCCGTCTCCGCTTGCCTACTTTGTTTCACCGTTACGTCACTTTTTGTCCCATCGCGCCTGAACTACAGCTTGTTTCTCTCCCTGCGAACTCTCTCATCGGACGAAGCTTCCTGTTCCACCTTGCCACCGCCTCTAAGGACACTGCTAACGTTCCTTGCTGAGATTTCACCAATGCCCTTGGTGCCGCCCGCTTCACCGCACTCTGTGCCTCCTTGCCCTGCTCCCGTCTCCGGGTTTCGTCCGCCGGGAGGTCGAGGCCGGGCGCGAGTGCAGGAGCAGGGGCCGAGCCTTGCTTGGCTGTCCGAGCCTCTCTCACCCGATGCTCGCGCCCCGACCGCTCGTCTGCGCCTCCTCGGCTCGCTCGTCGGCGCGCCACCCCGCACCCCCGCACCCCGCGCTCTCGCCGCGTTTCTAAAACCATCCACTCAGATATCAAAATGCTTTTACCCAAGGTGCATAAAAAGTTAAAGGGCTTTCTGGGCACCACTATATCTTCGCTTGAGCCGTCCGCCGCAGGGTGGGGCGGCGGCTCGGCGACGCCACCGCCGCGGCCCGCCCCTCTCCGCCCATCGCTCCGCCCCCGCCCCGCCCCCGCCCGCCGTTTTACGCTCTTTTTGCAGCGGGCGGCGTGGTGTCATTTCCGGGTGCGGGGAGGAGACGCTTCGCGAGGCGGGGCGGGGCGGGGCGGGGTGCGGGTGGAGGGGGCCGGGAGGCGCCGGGGGTTGAGCCCGGGATTGTTTAGCGCTTGTAAAGGCCGCTGTGCGGGGGAGAAGGGGAGGAAAGGGGGAGCGGGGAGGGCGGAGGCGCCCGCGGCGACAGCGAACAAAAAGAGGTAATACCTCGTTTAGAGCAATTTTCGTCGCAGACTAAATGTCCTCCCCCTCTTCCTACGCTCCTCGGCTGCCTAGGGGCAGCGCCCGCCACAACGCCGCACCGGTCCCGTCGAGCACGCCTTGGACGTGGACACGACCTCCACACTTCCTCAGACGACCTACTCGGAATTGTCGCTTTGGAGAATCCAAGCTTAACGTGATCATTGCGCGTAAAGCGCGGATTGTTAAAAATCGAAACGATCATAAGCTGAATAAAAAGTATTGATACCAGACAATATCTTTATTTATTTATCATGTTAAAAATTGCAACCATTTCAATAAGTCTAGTTCATTCCTTCGTTTGTTACGAGTAACTTAGCTCCCCTTGGAACGAGTTGCTTTGTGGTAAGAGTAGTACAACATCACGAATCCCACATTGAGTTTGATTCATTCCGGGCACGTCGCTTGCTAAGGTCATTAGTCACGTAAGTGACGTATGTACACGTAAGTACGTTTTCTTATCGCGGGGGTGGTGGTGATCATGTGTGGTAGTGTAGTACATTCGAGTGCGAGTGGGTATAGCAAGGGAGAGGAAATAACAAGGAAGCGAAAGGAAAGATCGCGCGCAGTCCGTTTGTTAGGATCTTGCTCCGGCATTCGCCTGGTGTTGATCGAAGAAACTACGAAAAACGTCCGATCAGAGTAGCCGGCCGTTAGAATTCTCTTCCACACAGCGGCTGAATTCGATTAGCTGGCAAGCCAGTGTAGTGTCGAAAATCTTGCCGCCTTTGAGACTTGAACCCTAGGACCTTGCAGTTATAGGCACTGCAGTGACATCAGTTAATGCCATGAGCGACCTTTGCGCCGGTCCCCACATTAGGTTACTGCATAAATTATGCTCTACTTTAAAAGGATACTCCGAATATTATGAAAATACTAATGCTTTGGGAATTTTTTTGACCAATCTTTCCTTTATCACATTAAATCTATGGGAAACGAAGTATTCAGAACTTATTTGCATTTTACCTTAGATTTTAAAATGAATGTATCATCTCTGGTGGTCTGCCTTATCAGAGACTTGTTTATCATGCATTGATAATTTTCTTTTCAACGATTTATGTCCTTTTCTTCGTGGTTTTCTAATGTCACTTTATTAAACTGAATTTTCATATGTATTTCGCGTTGTTATAATGCATTCTATGCATTTGAATGTATTTTACACGTGCTCTATCGGCAGGAAAATGGTCATCAGAAAAATGTTGGAATTGGCATTTCGCTCGCGAGTGCGTATCTTCCGCCGCCTTGCCGCGCGTGTGCCGGCCGCCCGGAGCGCCGCGTGGGCGTGGGCGTGGCGTTCCGCTGCAGTGGGTTGCGCTGGGCTGCGTTGCGCTCTGGGCGGCGGCGGAGGCTGCGAGAGGCGCGCGCTTCCCCGGAGCGAGAGCTGCACCCGGCCTCGTGGAGCTGATTGCGGTTGCGCAAGAGCTGGCCTGGCCGCGCGGTAACGGAGCAATAGGAAACGCCTCCGTAATCATTAGCCAGTTTCTTTCGAGGGAGCCCATCTCCCCTTGACATGCTCTCCTGTAGAAGTATTGAATAGAGTGTAGTGTCGATTAGGGTCTTCATATTACATAAAGTACTGTATTGAGATCGAAAACAAAAAAGACGGAAGTCCATATTATACTCTTAAAGAAACCAATAAATCTTTAGAACTTATTGGAAGACTGATAAATGGAGATCAAGATCACCGTGATTAGAAAGTTATATTAAAATCGTTTACGTATTTAACTAAACACTTCGTGACGCAACGATCTTTAAAACTTACCTCATCATGAAAAAATTAGATATCACACGTATGAAGACTATGAAGTTAGAGGATATAGTAATGTCGAGTAATATAAAATAATATTGGTTTTTGTCTCTTAATATTTCCTGCAGCTGATATCTACTCCCTGTTACACTTCACCAAATCATGGTAATTTGTTTTCCTGCAAAATATTATGGAGACATTAAAATGTAATAATTACAACCAAATAAACAGAAGAACGACATTCTGCTGTGTAACTAGTAAGATTTCTCCAGTACTAGTCATGTCCGCTCGAGATTCTCACTTCCGTTCTCACTAGGCCGCTCGTTCACTTACAAGTTTATGACATAATTCCTCATTAATGTAGGTTAGTGGTGCATTACAAGGGTTAAGTACAGCACTTCATTTTCAGTGAAGGATAATTACCGATCATTTTCTGCCTTTTTGTACAGACTATACGGTTAGTAAACTATGATGCTTAAATGAACTGGGAAATGTTCATTATACCGCGTTTCTGACTGGTATTTTTGGGCATCGCTCCGATGTGTATCCAAACAAGTAATTACTTTTGCAACAAGGAGAAAAAAACGTTGTTAAAATTATATATTTTTGGGTAAAATATCATTAGTTTGGGAAGGCTTCATTGTTTTCGTACTTCCCTGTAAAGTGTGGACCGTTGTCCAAACGAATCCAATTTGGAGAATAGTTTTTGCTTTGTTTATTTCTCTTATTGGTAATTTGCCACAGTTAGAAGTGCCATTTTTCGCCTCAGCCAGACTTTCACGATAATTAATGTTGTTTTCAAATGCAATTCCCTCTTCTTCCTTCCTTCTTTTTTCTTTCATACCTTACTGCTTCGTTTTATTTTATAGGAAAATTCCTTCTAGGGTATAGATTTCAAGAATAACAATGTCTTCTACATATTTTGGATTAGTAAAGGGACCGCGTATTTTGACTATTACTGCTATTACCGGTAAATATTTATGTGGTTTTCCTTTCTGTTCCCTTTATACTATCTCATTTTCTTGGTAGTTTTTGTTTGAAAGTTACATCACTTTGGAGACTCTTGCCCCAGAAACTGCTTTCTTAGAAACTTTTCTATTTACTTTCTGAAAATCATAACCTAGTGTTACGGATTATATATATATATATATATATATATATATATATATATATATATATATACCAACGTGATTACAATAATGATATTTCTACAATTCTATAGATTGTTTTGTTGAAAGAAATCAGAATTATTGGCTTCCTCTTCAGTAATGAGTATTTGAGTTAACGTTCCTTTTCAAACCGGAGTATGAAAAGCTGGCAAGATATCGGAGCTCATAGTGGGAAGTTGCGCCGGGAAGCGTGTGGCGCTGCGACCGTTTGACTGAGTGCCTGAGCGGAGGTCGCTGGGCGACGTTGGTGATTGTTGCGGCGGCGGCGGCGGCAGCAGCGGCGGTGGTGGCGACTGCGGTGCGGCTGGGCGCCGTCACGCGCGCCTCCCAAACGCCGCCCGGCCGCGCCGCCCCGCGCCGCACGCCTCATTAGGCCGTTCCCGCCCCCGGTCACGCGCGTGTCGAGTATCGGGCATCGATCGGCGCAGACCGCGGAGCCGCAAGACGCGACCGCTTCGTCGCCGCCCCGCCCCGCCCCGCCCCGCCCCTCCCCGCCCCGCCCCGCCCCGCCCCGCCCCGCGTCGCCCCGCCCTGCCCCGCCCCGCCCCGCCCCGGCGAAGCTGTCGCCGCTGGATCCCTTCGCTGCCCCTGTCGATCTCGAGTCCGGCATCTGAAAACGCGCGCTGTATTGCTAATGGCTTTGCTAATGCCATTGGAGTCTTGTTCCTTTTTCCTTTTTCCTCAGCGTGGTGTTTGCCCTTCGTCTGATCCCAGATGGGTCAACTCTCCATTTCTTCATTTTATTCATTCCATTCATTTCCGCAGGTTTCTGTGCTATTTTTGGATTATTAGTGCCTCTATAGTACATGGCAGTGTGTTCTGTAATTGCTACCATTATCTGTGTCAAGTATGTTTTATTTGCACTTCTCGTTCTTTACACATTGTTTACGTTCTCTCTTCGAAGTAACGTCCATTCTTTTAATCACCTTTAACTATACATTCATACCGTCGTATTAATGTTAACAGCTCATTTTGTAATGTGTATTCGTTCGACAATCACTCAGATACCAAAATCTATTCTCTAATATTCTAATACACTCATTAAACTATTAGAAGTTGCGTTTTCTAATAATCCTCCTCCCAATAAATTATATTAATACGATATAATATTAAACGTGGGATATGAAGTTACGTTAGTATTACACATTTCGAATCCTCTGGAACGTCATAGCTCTTTTCGTAAATCTCAAAACCTTTTTAATCACATCTGATGGCATCTCATTAACTGCCATTGACGATATAAGAATTAATTATCGATTTTCAGCAAGAATTTGCAATTGACCTCTACAATATATTGTATAATTTATCTGAAATATGTAATGTCGGGTTTGGGTGATTATTAAACGATGCTGAACAAAATTTTACCTTTAGCTACGTGAAGTTAATACACGATTGTGGATGTTTTTTCCAGTAATGATGTCATTGAGCATTGCACTTTTTTGTTAAAGAAATAGTCGAAACTACAAAGAATATGCTCTCTATGGTATACATTTCGTCAGCGTATTTATATGTCGAAAGTATACTTCTCGCTTAAGAATACGCTAAGCATATGTAATTCAACCGAAAGGGAAAGTTAGTGGCGTGATAAATTTCCAAAATCAACATTTAGTTGAAAGTTTTGTCGTACTACACATTTTTTTATTACGTTAGTGTAATTTTCTAGAAATGCTAATTGGATTTCTGAGTATTAGAAAAAGTGAAACTTGAAAAAATTAATGTATCTAATTTCGTCGTAAATAAATGATGATGTTTCCTCACTATTGACCACAACTGTGGCCGAGTGGGTGAAGAAGGTAACGACATTGTCCATTTAGGTGAAGGAGTAAGCCATTTTGGGCTAGACTGAGAAAGCCGCGACGCACTCTTGTAAAATAAAAGTGAGGCTTATTCTTATTCTTTTTCTCTTTTAGTTGTTTTCATTATCTTTCTTCCAAAATATCGTTATTCAAACTTAAATTAAATTTCACCATTTTTCAAATTTCCTCATATTTATTGCAGACACATTTACTGCACTTTTTACAATTTCTAGAATCCTGGTGGCTATTTAAAAAATTAATTTCGAATAGTCATTATCATTTCGTTGTGCATAGAGCGCAATTTGAAAGTATAAAATCAATTAACAATCTTTTTTGAGGGAGCATTTCCTATTGAAATGCATTCGGTCCTTCTTCATGAACATCTGAGTTATTTCATTATCCCTTTGCTTTGGAAGTGCATTATTACTTCGAGTATCCGCAAGCCTATTTTATTTCGCGGTCATTTTGTTGAAGTGTTTCACGAAGTTCGCTGATTGACTCTTTCCGTTAAAAACAAGTATATGTAGTAGACTGTAACGCAAGTGGTGGTCCCTTGGGTCGCCAACGTCATTCGCGTATTGCATGTTTATGAATTCTCTGCTCAAAAAACTTAACTTTTAAAACTATTTGAGTATTATGTGAATTTGTGAACATATATTAATTTTGGAAATCGTATTGAGGAACGTTGAAAGTGAAGGTCTGGTACTTATTTTCTTAGAAAATATTTGCGATCTTTTGTGATAAAACATATGATTAGGATTCTTAAAATAGTATACTGCAGTGAGTTGGTTAAAGTTTAAAAGATGTTATTAGAGTGAGTGCACATGATTGTTTCTCCCTTTCAATACGTCAGAATTGTCCACTTGGAGGAAATTGCTTTACGAATTATAGCAGTCGTGTAACTAAACCTGTGGGCTGTATACCAAATACTCGAAGTGGAAGAAAGTGGACATAGATTTGTGACGACAACCTTTAGGAACATAAGTTATTTAGAGGATTCGACCGCCTCGAGCTTTTCTGTTTGCTACTCGAACGCCCTCGAAGAAATACCGCCGCACACGATAAAACATTCATCGCGGGCATCGTATCCTCGTTTATGTCTCACAATCCGACCCGAGCCCTCGCCGGGACCTGCGCCGTTTGCTGATAACGCGTGAATAATGAAACGCGTGGACACGACGCGCGGCCCGTCGCGCGGGGATGTGAAAGGGTGGAGCGGTCAGGGGGATGGCGGGGACGGGGCCGGGGCCGGGGCTGGGAAGCACTCGGAAGCGGAGAAGGCGGGGGCGACACCAGGACCGGAGCGGGCGCCGGCTGTCTCATTTTTCAGCGCGTCGCCTCCGCACCATTCGCCGTCTTGTCCCGCTTCGGCCCTCCCCTCCCCGCCCAGCCCCGCCCAGCCCCGCCCCCTCCGACTTGTTTCACCCTGCCAAGCGTCGGTCCGCCTTGTGCCGTAGACGACGCGGCACAAAAGAAGAGGGCGGTGGAGAACTGGTGAATTCTCGTGGATGAGAACGAAGATGAAACCGAGGAAAACGATGAGGCCTTGAGTGGGATAAGAATTACAAGCGACCGTGTTATGTTGAGCAGGAAGAGAATGGCTGCAGCGGCGGCCTGAAAGAGTAGAGCATGCGCGGCGCGGTAACAGCAGAAACATAATCTCGGTCCTCTTGTAGGTCGTACATCATCCTCACATCAAGCTGTCGAAAGACGGCAGCGGTGCCGTCGCCTGCCTCCTTACTCTCGGCCGCCACCCTCGTCGCTGATTTTAACACGGTTTTGTCCTAATGTTGAGTTATCGGACTTCTCAAGAAATTAATGACCGCGGGGAGTCGCGTGAGCCGGCGCCGACAGCGGGCATTACCCGTTGTATAGGCGGGTAATGGTCCTTGCAACATTTGAGAAATTACTCCGCTCGCTGGAATAATGATGTTAAGGAGCGACGCGGGTTGGAGGCGGTTCCCGAAACTATCGGCACGACGCAGGCGCCCCGCCCGCGTCTTTTCCCCGAGGGGGTGGCGGCGGGGAGGAGGCTGAAGACTGGGGTGGGCGGCGCCCTGACGTGTTTTGCTTCGGGGTGTAATTACCATCGGAGAATGGGAGGCGGCGCCGGAGGCTCTGAAGCAGACGACGTCAGGCCCGGAGCCCTCCGCGCCAGTTAGAGAAGCAAACAGAAAGCGCAGCGGCAGCGGCAGAAGCAGAAGCGCAGGCGGCGCCAATGGCAGAAACGGCTGCGGGATGAGCCGCGCGCACACTGTGGACGTCGAGCGATGTCGCCTCTATGGCGACAACGGCGGCAACAGAGACGCAAGGAGGCTGGCGGGGGCAGATGCAGGGCACAGGAGATGCATGGAACGGCGAGGGCACGCGGAGGCTGAAGATGAGCAATGGCGAAGGCAAGGTTTAGAAATTAGGGATGCGGAGCAGTTGTGCGAGCAGCCGGGATGGGAGTCTGAGTGTGGTTGGCAGCAGCGCTAGTCTCGACGATGGCCGAGCACAACGCCGATGCCAGAGGCTTCGGGCCTCAACGTCGCACTGTTGAAGCGCGACCCTTCTCCCTTGTCCCCAGGCGGCGGTGTACCTGATGACGCTTCGAGAAAGGGCCCTGGGCGCGGTGCAGAGCAGTCGCGCCCGCGCCGCTGTAGTGAGGCCTTTGCCTTCCACGGCGCCGGGATATTTGCCGGGGATCCGGGAGGGGAATGCATAAAATAGCTATTAGCTTTGTGGCGTGCTCGAGCCTGGAGATTCGAGAACGTATCGTGCTGCTGGGGCGATAAATGTGTCGGGCGAGAGCCGTCGTGTGTCATTTATATTCCGAGTTCTCTAAATGAGAGAGCCGGGTTTGCGGGAACAGAGAATGGAGATCCTGATTATTCGAGTACTAACGACGGAGATGATGCAGCGTTAACTTCAGAAAGGTGAAGAAAATCCTCTTTGTTGGGAATATAAATGGATGTTCGCACTGAGAGCTCTTAGTTTATTTTTACATTTCTCTGAGTAAATATGACTCCTCGTATAATTTGAAAGGATGTGTGTGTGTGTGTTCCATTAATATTCTACTCTCGTCATAATTCTCGTGCTTGTTGAAGTATTCTGAAGCGGCGCGTACGCGGATGGGGGAAGAGCCGGGACAACAATGGGTTACAGGATTGCGGGAATAACGCCGCTGGTGGAACATGCCGGCGCCAGCGATGATTAGTCTAGGAATGCGCGACCGTCCCTGACGCATTCCCCGCCCGCGCGTTCGTCGTGGGCGCGCATCAACACCGGCACGCGGCTTTTGTTGCCGTTATGATATAGCTATTGAATGTTGCTTGGCAGTTAACGCATTGCCGGTGTCGGGCGCGGATCTCGTTTGGAGGGTTTACGCGCGACCGATCCGGCTTCCATTAGGGAGAGTTGCGGCAGCCGGGCGGGAGAAGAGGGGGGGGGCGGCGGCGGAATCCCCTGCCATCGCGCGCTCGCTTTGTCGCCGCTTTGTTATTGGACGTGGAGATCGCGTGTCGGTCGTCGGCCACGAGGCCACTTCATTATGCACATGCAGTAGGCCGGCCGGCCCTCCGGCCCTCCGCGCCGCGCCGCTGCGGCAGGCGTCCAGCGTTGCGAAGGGATGCACGCGACCGGCTTTGTGGCTGCCCCGGAGGGTGGAGAAGAGGTGTATTGGTTACGGGATAAGAATCGACATGCCCTGTTGGCGTGTGAGTGGGCGGCCGGCAAGGGAAGCTCTGGAAGAATCGCGTGTTGAAGTATGAAGACGTCCACACCCCCGGGGGTTCTTCTGTTTGCCAACGATGTCTGACACTCATTTTTAATTGCAGAGAAATAATTAAAAGTGCCTACTTAATTTTTTCTTCTGAATCAGTAAATTATTTTACATAGTATGTGATTATGAGGTGCAATATGAAGGATTCATATATCAGTATACACTGAAATAATCGGGTTTTCGCCCCTATTTTATCTTTACTTTATTCAGTAATTTCCTACTTACTGCTCACTTTGCTCTAATATCTTCAATAATGTGTATAGGTATTTTAAAGAGAATGATTTAAAACCTGTATAAGCAATGGTTTTGCCGGGAAGGGAAGTCTCCATAAGGTCCGTCTACAGATTTTTGTATGGATCAGAAATTTAAAACTCCTCGTGGCTCTTCCAGTTAATTTTCATGTTTCGAGACCACGTTATAGAGCTTAGATTGCTTATAATTCTTGTAGTGTATAGTTTTTGATGAACACTCTGCAAGTGGCCTAGGATGTATTCAGGATACTAAACACAAGCTGGAGTGTGTATTAACAGGAGTATTAATTATAATTCAATTCCGTAAATGTTGGAAAGACTAGACGGTAATCAGTTGAACGCTTGCGAGTTACAAATACTGCCGGTGTGTTGCGGCATAGGCGCCGGCAGAGCAGCGGTAGGCTCGGGTTGGGAAGGAGGGAAACGCAAGGGAGGCATTGGGAGCAGCGAAGGTCGTGAGTGTGGGAGCAGTTTCTTGCGAGATGCATATCGGCGATGAAATATAAACACGTGTTTTACGCGTACGTTTCTGCTGATGTATTCCCTTGCGGCGGAGGTTTATCATTTGTTGCATGCCTACAGAAAATATTTTGAAATGGGTGTAAATTTCTGTGCCACAAGGATAATTTTAGGGAATGGGGCTTTTACCAATTTTTTAAGCAGTTTTATTGTTATAAATTCATTCGAAAATCATTTTATTCCTTATCTACAACTTTATGGGAATTTATTAAACTGAAGTACTTAATATTTCCGAATCGAATATTCAATTTTGTAAAAGGAAATATTAATCATAATGTATATTATAGTACTCGATGTTATAAACCACTCTTTTTTTAAGACGTGTTGTTCAGAAGCTTTCGAAGGCTGGGCGCGGAATGTGTCCAAAGAACATCCTGCGAGGCCTCTCCCAATACAACCTTCCTGTTTTTATTTTCTTTTTACGTGTTTGTGTTTCTGGCATCACTAAATGGAAATACTATTGATGCTGAAGGAAAAATATGACCGATTATTTTGGCAGAATTGTATTTTCAGCTCGGGTCTTTTACCTGAACACTCATCGTATATCATCCACCAATAAATTCGTTGATGTCGGTAATTTAGTTGTCATATCCACATATTGCTTGACGCGTGTACTCTTCTTGTCGTTCTGAAATATGTTCTCACTTATGTTTGTAAGTACGCTACTTCATCTTCGCGTCGAAGTACTCGTCTGCTTCTGAAGTAACCGTGCCACGTGACATCGTGCGGTCGCGCGCCGTTTCTTAAGCGCTCTTCCGCGCCGCCTTGGCTCTAATGACCGCCTCTCGCGACGCATTATGAACCGCGCCGAGCGCTGGGGGGCGGGCCCTTCCGCACACGCTCATTCACGCGTGACAACTCTCTCCCCCTCCCTCCCTCCCTACCTCCCCTCTCGCGCGCTCTCTCTCCCTCTGGTTGCCCACCGCGGACGCTGCGTGAGTTACTACGAGGAAAGGGCGTACAACAACGGGGCAATCGACCCGTAATGACCGGGTTTGTGTAGCTTTCGTCAGTTCCGCGAGATATTGTCGCCCCGATACCCTCGCCGATGCGCATCGCGCTGATGAAACGTGCGTGCGGATAACAAACGCCCACGTCGACGCCGCCGCTCGTCCCGCTGGGTGTGGCCTACCGCGTTGTACGCCGCGTCTTTCCCTGGCGCGGCTTTCTTGTCGCGCTGCGGGGGCCTCGGCGATCGCCGCCGCGCCGATCGCGTGCGCCTCGCCCCCCCCCCCGTGCGCATAATGGGTATGTACGGCCGGTGTTATGTCGTAAATCACGAGGCCGATAAAATGTGGGCGAAGGGGGCGGGGTCGCCGTCGACCGCGTCGCCCGGCGCCAATGCGCGGCGGCGGTCGCGCTGTTAGCAGGTGTTAAAATTGGGCGCGCGGCCACGGGAGCGCCGCGACGGCGGCGTCGATGCCGAGCGCGTGTAACGCTGCGCACGGCCTCACACGTGCGCGCGCGGGCGGGAATATTTCACCAGATAAGCTA
This sequence comes from Gryllus longicercus, assembly GCA_038098605.1. Classification (NCBI taxonomy): domain Eukaryota; kingdom Metazoa; phylum Arthropoda; class Insecta; order Orthoptera; family Gryllidae; genus Gryllus; species Gryllus longicercus. The sequence goes on along the minus strand of JAZDUA010000199.1, from coordinate 2,223,493 downwards.
TTTAGGTGTAATGAGAAATGAAAGGGCGCCGTTAAGTGTATTATTTAAGCGTCCCCCGAGGACGAGATATACGACGATGTAGACGCCCTCTGCCTCCGCTTCCTGCTTCGCCGCCGGCGAGCGAGGTCGTGCGTCCTCGCCCTCGCCCTCGCACGCCACGCCCACGGCCGGCGGGAGGACGCGCGGAGAAGAGGCGAGGAGAGGGGGTGTGTGTATGGCACCCCGGGAGCACTTACACTCGCCCTCGGGGCGCAGTCGACGCGGTGCGTCTGCTCACCGTATTTCCTGGTAGGCAGTTTCCGTACCTCGCGCGGGCGGCGTTTCGTATATTCTCGCGCGGCTCCCCTCGCCTAATTCTTTTATTTTTCAGGAAGACCGCCGCCGGCGCTCGCGTCCGAGGTGGGCAGCGCCGTAAGGAAGTGCGCGGGAGGAAGGAGGGGGCGGGGCGAAGGGAAACTGCGATTGCAAGCGGTATTTTCGAGACCTGCACCTTCTCCTGTCACGGCCAGGTCGTTCCTTCCTCTGCTCATCCCACCTTCCGCCCCCTCCCCCCCCCCACGTGCCTCGTCGTGGCGCTTCGTGTCGTTCGATGTGCACGCGCGGCGGAACGCAACGCAACGCAACGAGAATGCGGCATGTCGCAAGCAACAGCCGCCGCCCCTCCCTCGTGTGAAGCGCTCGTTCGCGTTCACGCAACCGAGGCGGGCGCGCGCGGGCGTGTTGGCGTTCCTCCGCACGAGACGGAACGGAAGCGAGAGTGGCTTTGTCATCTCGAAATGTTCCTCGCTGGTAGCGAATGGATGAGTCTGCGAGGTTGCACTCGCTTTCCACTTGTGTGGCGCAAGTTTACAGTTTTCTTAGAATGATGGTTTCTTGAAATCGCAATCCTATTGTGATCACCTCTTCGATGGTTTTGTGCTTACAACATTTTTGTGACAATCTTTTTATATCTTTTCTAACTAATTTTTTACTATATGTAATAGTTAACCCAATTATGACCGTAAAATTGGAATGTGACAATACTCTTCCTTCGAGAATTTGAGAATTTTTGAAAAGCTATATCGTATGTATCTGCATAACATTTCTTCTTCGAGACCCAAGATGGACAACTATGGACAACGATGGAAACCGAAAGAACTCTTATTCAAAACTTTCCCTAACGTATTTGCAAGATCTAGCCAAGTGGTATTGTAATACTTGGTGTAAGGTGTTGCTGCTTGCTTGCTAGGCCCCGCTTGCACCCACAATGATATAGGCAGGCAGGGCGTCGCAGTTAAAGCAGCAAACGCGTATCACAAATTATTTCGAATTTATGGGTCCTTGGGAGCTAAGTCCCTTCAGAACACTGCAGGTTGGTGGATCAGCACAAGTGAAAATGAAAGACAGAACATGTTTTAGCAAATGTCGAAACAAGAGTCCTTTACTTACAAAGAAATGAATTTATACAGGAATCAAAGTTACATCTAAGTTACGTGGAGACCTCCGTCCAAGTGAACGGTAGCTCGGAGAGTCCCCCCGGGCGGGGCCCGTCGGCGTATTTTATAGTACTCAGGGCTTTGTTCATGATACGCTTCCACTTGGGTGGCACGTGGCCTCCCCTCCCCAAACATGACGTGGCCACAAGGCGTCGAACCGCCTCTCTGTGCTCGGACATGTCGTCCGTCACCTTAAGGGCTTACTCTTGAAGCGGCGGGCTTGCTAGCGGGTGACCTCATGTCTCAAGAACCCACGTGCCTAAGTGTTCACATTAGTGGATACTTCCCAGTTGAATGCGTCATGATCAAAGCTCCTATAGAGTATGATTACAATTACAATTATTCATGACAGTTACAATCATTCATTACAGTTACAATCATTCATTACAGTATATTGTTCTCTCTTTCGGTTTATGTGAATAGAAGAACAATAATAGATAATATTCATTGCTTGAAAATACTTGATATTCAGGAAATGTATTAATAACTATTCTTTACATTTGTACTCTATTATAATAATAATATTATTTTTGTTACGTAATACTATTAATACAAAATAAGATAAGATTGAATAACAGGCGTTGCATTATAGCAACAGGTGGTAGATAGAAAAATCCACATTGGTCTCATTTTTAATCAATCTGATTTTAAACATGAAGACAAAATATGGTCATATATTCTAATATAAAAAGAAAAACGAAATCTTGAATTTTGAACCCGCCTGTACTCTGAGAGGCTGAATAAGTATATGCTTTAAACAATGTTAGAATTAGCAAAGAGAAACAAAATCAACTTGCCAGTTCCAACTTCAGCCATTTGCAGTTCAAATGTCTACTAGACAATAAGGATCTCAAGATGGGTTGGCATCACGTAGTTTTATATTGATATGCGTATCAAAGTTTCAGTCCGAATCGATCCATATCGCCAAGATTTTCATTCTTCTTGCATTAGGATCGATGTTCTCGTACCATCAATTTCAAGTTTAGAAAAATACCTCATAATTAAGCCACTGCAGTGGGTCAACAATGCGTTGAAATAACTTAAACTCCTATGATCATTAGTCTCCTTAGTGTAGTAAACGGGTTAACCCAGAAGGCGGCATTGTTACTTCCCCCACTAGAGGATGAGATCCGGCCCAGACCTACACGTAGGCATGCGAGGGACAAACTCCAAGCTCTCCACTGGACTCCAGATGTGTATGGTAGTGTGGTCCATGCAAGTGGGCGTGTGTGTAAGAGGAGAGGATCGTTTGTATTTCTCTTCACGCGAAAAGTATTCTTCTGGCGGATATTTACTAAAAACCTTTTCACATTGTTCCTTGTGTAACGTGGGTTAAATGCCACGTGACGTAAAACTATTATTCCCAGCTTTTACGTTTTCATTTTATTTTATTACTTTGTTGCCTCCAAGTCACTCAGACAATACGTTATGAAATAATTTCCTGTTGAATATGGTAATTTGAGAACTAGGCAGTCAAGAAAGTGGGAAAAAAATATTTAAAAAAATGAAAGAATGACAATCGTTTTCATTGTCATTGTTTGGATTGCGCTAAAGGAAAAGTGTTCAGAAAATAGGAGTTATTTACGCCTTTGCGCTCGTAATCATTTATATTCACAAATTTTGGTTATTGCCTACTATTGCCGACTTGAAGATCTCGTAATAGGTTCGCAGTGTCGCCAACAACAGCAGCGGTTTACGGGCCTCTGACGCAGGGAGTGCGGGCATCCAAATTTACGTCAGCGGCGTCAGCTGATCGCACATGACGAGGCGTGGGGCCTGGAGGGGAAGGGAGTGGGGGTGAGGGGGTAGGCAGGCGGAACCGCGCGGCGGGCAAGAAGCAGAGCTGCGGGCTGGCGAGCGTCCTCGGCCGTGCCAAGGAAAGCGAGCGGGGCGTGGGCCCCTCTGGTGGCGTGGTCGGGCGGAGGCCTCCCGGCTGTAATCCTGTGTGAAAGACGGCTTCCGCGGGTGGAAGCCAAATTTTCTCTGTCGTTTGGAAGGAGCTGCATCACGGGCAGTAGTGCCAACGGTCATGGCATCGTCTGTGGCCTTGCTCAGGGGATGGATGTCGTGCCACTAGTAGTTCTACACTCTGCGATTCGGTGTTTGGGTATTGGCGGATTGATAGTGACAGAAAAAACATGGCGACAAATACGAATTTAATATAGCTTTGAAATTTACGCAGAAATAATTGAAAGAACACCGCAGCGCAACCATTAATCGGAGTAATTGAGTTGTTCTACTGATCTTCCGTTATCATAACTTCAGACGAAACAACCTGGGACAATTACATGAAGCGCTGAGCATTGAATAACTCTGAAAAGTGTATCAATGGATCAACGAAACAAGGAAAAGAACTGAGAAAGACGTTTTGCGATCCCCCTTCTGATTTAATGTAATTTCTATTGAAGTGACATATACAAGTGTAATTCCAAGCAACATTGCCGTCTATGTGAGGTTGAACGTCACCATTTCCTCGGGCAGTGGCAGCGGTGTAACTGTCCTGACGGGGAAGCAAGCGGAGGAGGAAGCGGAGGGCGGAGGACCGGGCGGCGAAAGGAGGAGCGCGCGCGCCGCCAAGCGGAGGGCCGAGGCAACCCGCTCGGCACGACCTCGATCCTGCGACGACGTTAGCGGCGGCGGACCGGTGTGGTCGGTCGGGCTGGTTCCGCCTCGGCCACTCGCCTCGGCGGCGACGGGGCCCTCCGTCTTACGAACAATGCGTCGCGCGCCCGCCCCCGCCCCCGCCCCCGCCCCGCCCCGCCCCGCCCCGCCCCGCCCCGCCCCGCCCCGGCCACCGCCTCCGTCGCTCCGGCAAGCGGGGCATGCAAATCGCGCGGCCGCTGGAAACGGCGACCTTTGCCCGCGCATTGTGTCCGGCCGCCGCCGCCGCCTCCGCCGCCCTGCGCTGCGCCGTTGGCCCGCGGCGGCCCGGGCGTAACCTTGCGATAGCGACCGCGAAGGCGGCGGCGGCGGGGGCGGCGGCTGCACAGCGGCGCGGAAGAGCAGCTAAAGCGGGGCGCGAGGCCGCCTCCGCAATTCCGATTTGGGATTCTAAAGTGAGAATGGAAAGTTATTTATTCGACTGTCTTGCCGGCAAAGATTTGAATCCCGAAAAAGGGGAGTGCAGGCAAAATCTCGGAGGCTGGGAAGGAGGAAGTAAGACAGTTCAATATGCTTTGTGATGGGAATTTTATGTAAAATATTTATCATAATCGAAACATTTTGGTTATATTGTGGAGAGTCAAAATAAGCCTTCTAAGATCACATGCTTATGATTGAAAAATTAAAATTTAATCCCATCAGTTTTGATATATGTTTAGTTCAACACGGATACAATGTTAAAAATAACGATACTTTCATTTAATAGAACTAATGGATCTTTATAAATATTCCGTACAATTTCACAAATTTCAAAGGATTGGAAAAAGCTAATAATAAACAAAAGTTTAGTGTGACTTGAACTCAGTACGATGTTAGAACTAATCAGCTGTAAATACATGTAAATTCAGCTTCGTTTTTCACCCCCAAAAAATCATAAAAAAGGGAGTTGTAAGGAATTCAGATCATTCGGCTTTGAATTTCTTAGGAAATATACCCTTAAATTTGTTATGCCATAGCAAGCTGAATTTTCCTGTTTGTCACGATACGTGACGTGACATGAAGCTTTGGCTGTCGAAAGAAATAATCTTATGCGCCTTTCTGCGGAAATCACCTGGGTCACGTAAAGAACTGAAAATAGCGGAAGATTTATCTTGCAAATAATCACCCTTATGAACAACTCACATTTTGTGTATTTTCACATACTTGAACACTGAGTCAAGGAAGAAATGTATATAGTATAACATTTACTAATTCCTGCTTCTGTTTACGTTGCATGTGCGTAAGCCGTTAGGTATTCAGTACAGCAACTTTTGGCGTGCCTAATTGGGCTAAACGTGCTCCACAGGTAATGCACACTACCTTCGGTTTCATTATCATGTAAATAACTGTATTAAGTGTATTTGCGCCACTAAGAATGCCGATGAGGTGTATTTTCGTACGCGTTGGCAATTGTAGCTGTTTTATGACTTTATTATTTCCACGTTAATTACTTGCAAATTTTTTCACTCACGGTAGGGACAGTTAGAGAATGTACCTGAAGCAAATCGATTCGTGCGGTATTTTTATTTCAAAACAATTCACTTGATTATTGAAATCCTATTGGCGTCACCTCTTAAGAAAGTGGCGGGAGCTGCGAATCCTGAGAGCGAGAGATAGCCCCAGAATTGTGGCGTGGGAAGGTTACGAAACGACTGTGCGCCGCAACCGTCGCGGTTCTCCGCATTTGCCCCAGAATCGTATCTCGCGGGGCTGCGTTTACCCGGTGCGTCAGGCGGAGAATTGCCCCCGGCCGCCGTCATGGCAGCCTCACCCGCCTCCGCTGCCCTGGAGAGCATCTGCTTTGCAGCGCCACTTCGACCGCTTTGTTCAGAGTGCGAGATCGCAGCGCCCCGTTTTCGTATTCACCGCGCTACATTCCCTGCGATTTGTGCCTTCTGTGTCCACTTTTTCTTTTCGAAATTCGTCGTACTGGTGTGATTCTCCAGAAAAATATCATTCGCGCGCATTGTTTCAAAACACATCTGTATGGGTAGTTACGTGAAATTTGGTTAATAATTAAATGGGGTTTACGAAACGTAACTTTTACTCGTAATGCACTAAAAAAAGAGGTCCGTTTCTAATCTGCAAGAACGTCTAAAGTGTCACTACAGGTAAGGGAATTACCTTCCAGTCTTGCATTGAACGGAAGACGATGTTGCAGGAATTCGTATTGTTAATTAATATTGTGTTTCAAAATATCAATGTTTTTATATAGAAATAAATAATGAAATATATAATATTTTAATATAGAAACACCCATTTGAAATTGTTGTTCATGAGTTTAGAAGGAAATAGATTCATTTTTTCGGCAGGTGTTGATAAAATCATTGATCGTGTCAAAAAACGGTTACTACTAGATTTGAAGGAGGATTCATTACTGCACCTATCACCTCTGTAAACTTTGTTGAAACTTTGCAGTTAAAAAAGTTATAAATTAATAAGTTATATTATATATCTTGTATATAAATTAACAAAAACTGTTGCGTCATGCAAATAGAAAAAAAATACAGAAATAGTAATTATCTGTGATGTAGCAATCTGTGTCTAGATGTCTGTCTACTGATTCGAATATCAACCGGATGCGTTAACTAGCGATCCCTTCGCCATTAGCTCAGATACATTTACCTTTCATCTCTCACCACACTGCATCCTTGAACATTATGCGCGGTCGCTGCGTTCACTGGTAAACAGCTTGTCCTTTGTGCAGAAAGGGAAAAGCGACCTGTCCCCGGAAGCGCGCGGGCGGGCGAGTCCCCTGGCTGCGGCGGCTGGTTTTACCGGCAGCCATCTCCACGTTTAGGGGCACAGCGCGGGGCCTCCGATAACGAGCCATTGATTAATTCAATTACGGCGACGGCCCGCGCCACCGTCGTTGCCTCCGCGACGCAACGCCACGCCACGCCACGCCACGCCACGCCACGCCACGCGAAGCGACGCGGCGCCTGGGCCTGGGCGGCCGACTAACTTCATTACCCACCAGCACCATTGATAAACTCGCCTTCCTGTTGTTTCGTCCTCCTTGTTGTGAACCTCGCTGCTGACACTCGTCCGCGCGCAGTTCGCGAATCGCAGAGAACCGCAATATTCTCTGAATCGTTGTTTGCTATCGTAAACGCGACCTATGTTTATGTGTAAACACTGCTGAACTGCTCAACTTTGAAACAATTTAGAATATTATGATGAGAAAATAGCTTTAATTACGGTGGTTTTTAGAATATTTAATTAATATTTAACAGCTGTTTGCTGTTTTTAGCGGTATATACCTTATTCAAATTCATTCTGCCTTCAATGCGAATATCTCATACAGATTTTTTCGGCATTATTTCAACTAGTAGCAATAAACCACTACATAAATTTGTCTCATGATTAGCGTTTGTGATATTAAACAGTTTACGGAATTTATGATTTATTTTATTCCAATTGAGTACAACTTAGTGGCATTGGTGTACAAAACAAACTAAGAATACCAATAATAATAATAATAATAATAATAATAATAATAATAATAATAATAATAATAATAATAATATAATAATAATAATATAATAATGCCGATCACACGGTCCAGATCGCCAAGTTCGTAGTGCCGTAGTGATTTCGGACCAGAAGATCGCGGGTTCGAGTCCCGCCTCGGGCATGGGTGTATATGTCTGTATGAGTGTCGTCCTTTCAGCCCTCTTTATCACCATCATTTAATCTTCCATGTCCCCCGGGATAATAACCCTGGGGAATAAAAATCGGACTCAGCTAAATGCTAGTCCTCAATTAAAAGGTACATGAACCTGCCACCGCGATAATGATACTGAGCCACGGTAAAATACAGGATGCATGCATGCGTAATTCTAGTCGGCCTATTGGCGAGTAAAAAAGTAATAATAATAATAATAATAATAATAATAATAATAATAATAATCTAGCAATATTGCAATAAATTTTAAATTCATTCACATTGAGTTTCAAAATTTCTCAACTACTCCCAAAATACACTCCAAGAGAGCTCCAAGAGAGTCTGCGTTGGCCCTCGTTCGCCAACGCATTCTTTGTCGCTCGGGCCGCTCTCTACTCCGTGTAGTCGGGGCGGCGCTCATCGTCGTCAATTCCTCGGGCCGCTCCGGCGCCGCCTCTCGGCCTGGCGTCTGCGCCACGCGACGGCAGCTGCGGATCGCCGGCCCGTCAGCGCCGGCGTGCGAATGGCATTTCAATTGAACGGAACCGCCTGCCTTGTTTAGGCGCTCTGCCAGACGAGCCGAACCGCGGGACTTGGTCGTCCGCTGCTGCTGCTGCTGCTGCTGCCACCGCCGCCGCTGCCGCCTACGTTCCGCCCTTCTCAGCTGTTCGCGTCGCAGGCCGTTCCTCCCCTCTCGGAAAGTGTGGGGGTGGTGGTGGTGGGGGGCGGGAGGCGACGACGGCGCTACTTGGCAAGTTCTCTGTCAACTGCCGCCGCGCCCTGCTCTCGCGGAGTTGGCTGTCGGAGATGCTGCGGAGGGTTCAGATGCCGCCTTGATGGACCCGGGGCGCGGAGGGGCTGCGGCGCGGGAACTGCGCTCGACGCTGCAGGTCGCGGCGCGGTGCTTCCGCAGGTCGTTACGAGCTGGCCTAATGACGTCCCGACTCTTCGACAGAGGGGCGAGGCCTCATCCGACCTCTCGTTCGGAGATCCGGCCGTCGTTTAATTTCCCATACGTGGTGGGATTTGCTGAGCTTCCATCGCACATCCGGGGCTTTAGAGTTACCAGTGGCGTGCAGTCATAATCACGTACTCACGCTGTTCTCGCGGCGGTGCTTGCCGTCAGCCGCCTAAAAGGCACCGGCGACCCCTAGAGCGGATGTGGGCGGTGCGACGGGGAGGGGGCGTTTGAACGCTGTTCGCGGGCTGCCCTAAAGCAATGGGGTGAAGCTATGCACGCTAGTTCTGTTTCATTTTATTGGAATTGTTATACAAAATCGTCTGTTTGAGGCAAGAGAATTGCTGGGACACTTTAATTCATTGACATTCATTCTTATTACCGTCTTCTGACCCTCTTTTTTGTATGTATATTCTTTGTATAACTAGAAAGAAGTGTAGATTAAGATATCAGAGTAAATACTATAATCTTTTGTTGCAAAGCATATTAATGTAATTATGATTTATAGTGTATATATTATTGATGAATAGAGAACATTAATTTGAGAAATCTAGAATGCCTTGAGATCGAAATGTCAGTGTATTAAAAGTTAATAATACCTCTCAGGAAGCCACGAAGTGGTATCATATGTGTTTGACAGATATTCGCATTGATGATCACAATTCTCTTTATCTAATTATACCAGTCCTTTGAATTGTAGAATAACTACAAAGTAATGGCGAACGAAAAGATTCTAAAAATATCGTTAGAGATTGTCAAGTAGTGGCTAAAGGGATAGTCACTACTAAATGGAATAAAATACCTTATATTCGTACATTTGTTTTCACTAGTGATAGCTGGAGGCTTTTGACAACTTTACCGTCATCATCAAACTATAGAAATGTATGATCCGAAATGTAAGAGAAAATTTTAAATGGTAAATAGATAAATACAATGTATATCATAAAAATATATTTCATATAAATATATTTTAATTTTCTTTTATAATTGTTTATTATTATTTTTACAGAAATAGTTTTGTATTTCGATTGATGACGGGAAAGGCTTCTAAAGCCCGCAGTCTCAAATAAATTAATGTTGAAGACTATAATGTCTGTTATTTCATACACACATGCTGTGCGCGTCTCATTAGTCCGTGCATAATAGTTGCTAATGGAATGATTAAAAATAAATGATTGAATGGAAAGAAGGAAAGAAGAAAGTGCGGAGACGGACGGGGTGAGTGGGCAGAAGCTGCGCGGGGGAGGGGTTCGTCCGCTTCTGCATGATGGCACGCGCCGCCCCGCGCCGCCCCGCACGTCGACCTCTTTGCCTGTTGCCCCTCTGCCCTTCTCCCTCCCGACGCCCAGCTCCCCGGCTCGCTCCGGCTCGGCCTCTCGGCTCATTTGGCGCGCATTGGGGCGCTGGGCCGAGCTGGAAGTTCGCTGAATGCGGGTAGTTACCCCGCGGGCCGGAGCCTTCTCCCCGCTGCTGCCACCGCCGTCGCATTCCTGCGTCTGTCGCTTCCTGCTCGCGCTCCTCACACTCACAATTTCCTTCGTCGCCCGTCTTCGTCGCTTCTTTCTTCGCTGGAGTCGCGCTTTGTTTTCTAATCGACCTTTCTATTTGATTTTATTAGTTATTGATGGTAATTTTCAAGAAAATGTGTATCTCTGAATGAGTTTTGTTAATTTTTAAAGCGTATTTTTTTTATTAACCCCATTTAAATGATTTAAGGTTGGGATTGAGAGTCCGAAGAGAGACTTTGAGAGTCTTGAGAGTCTAGATACTACTCATGTTTATAGACTCATTCTTGAATCTCATTGCAGCGGTCATATAGTCGTAATCTTAAATTTCTGTGTTTGTAGGCTCCCATTTGTTGACTTCTCTCCGTATTGATCTGGTGTTTCGATTTTGTTTTACTTGCAATAGTAATTCTTCCTCCTCTTTCTATCTTTTATGGTTTTGTTGTTTCCCGCTTCTCGTTTTGTGTCTAATCCTGTCTCGTCCTGATTGGTGGCATCCGTCTTCCGAGAAATGCGCCTTGTTCGCTGAAAGGCCGCGCCTGGCAGAAGTGGCGTCGGTCGTGCGACGCGCGTCTGTTGCGTTTCACGTCGTACGATTTCACGCGCGAGTCGCCTGCGGTCGCGCTCGACGGCACTCGCTCGTTTCCGGTGCCTGGCCCCGATAATGCTGCGTGAACCAGGCCGAATTTGTGCCTAAAATATGATTAACTGCTACCGTGGCATCCCTTACGTGCTAACCACGATTTTCGCTACGCTTTTGAAATCGGTGGCTCTAATTTTCGAGCACTTGCCATTGTTTCTTACAATTTTGTGATGATTATACTTTTCTATTTTCCTAAGTCATACTTAAATTTCCTTTATCTATTCACTTCCTGCTTTCAATTTTCAACTTATTTTGATTATTTCATGATTAATGTCTTATCTCCTTCAAGCCCAGTTACTTTTACCATAATTCTTGCTTTTTTTATTTTCCTTTAGTTATGCTTTTCTTTATCTCTCTTCTTAGTTTCCCGTATACATTTCTGAAAAATCACTTCTTCAGTCGGTTATTATTTTAGTTCAACCTTAATTTTTTTGGTTTCTCCCTCCCCCTTTTTTGCTGTTTTCATTCACATCTATTTTCTACAAACGCTCTTGTTTTTCTTTCCTTTCTTTCCCAGCCCCTCCTCGTTTTCCGCTCGGGCTGTTGCCGCGAACTGCTTCCGCCGCGTGGAGAAAAGCCCGAAAACATTCTTGGGCCGCGCGGGGCCGCGCGGAAGCTTTCGCTGCGGGCGGAATGGTCAGTTGCGTGCGGCAGAGGCGGCATTCTGGGGCGCGTCCCGCCGCGACGGCCGCGGCCCTAGTTTCCGTCGTCACACGGCTGTGCTCGAGTGTTTTCACATGAGGCGAGTTGTGCGGACAGGCTGTGGTGTGGCAAAGCGGGGTGTCGTTGCCCCCGAAGGAGAATGGGATTGAAATCTGGACTTGAGCGTAGTGCTCCACTTCTCTTCGTTTCTTCCACGGTCTTAACGAGAGGTTTCCGTAGATGGAGATGTTGATGTATGAACTTGAGAGAGAATGAATAAGTTTTCAAACCATAGCATTCGTAAGAACAAGGAAACAATTCAGAATTGTATGTCATGATCTGTAGATTTTGTAACGAGGCTGACAAATTCAATGTATCGAGTAGTTTTTGTTTAGTGTTGGTTTTTCTATTATTGTTTTTCAAGGAATGACTTCGTCCATGCATTCGGATTTTATTATTTTAAACGTTTCTGAAGAAGTTATTGAATTCATGAAGAGCGTTGTTTGACTTCAACATGCCCTGGTTTGAACATGTTGGAAAACAGTTCCAAGGACCTTTAGCAACGAATCTAATCATTAACACGTCATCATCATTTAATTCGTTGAAACAGTGCACCTGGCGTTAAAGGAAACTTATAATGATTGATACATTTTTACAAAAATGTCCAATTTTTAAAGAAATAATCATGTGAAACATATTTTTGCTAGCTCAATTTTGGTTTCCCAAAAAAAAAAAAAGTTATTTACTCCCCAAATTCCCTCTAACTTACTGAAAGAAGGGAAACAAACTCTCTCTTACTGAAGTAATAATATTTTCCAGTTCCTTAAGAGTGTTAGTTCTAATGAATCCCTTCGAAATATCTGTCGATTCTCTTAATTTTCTACATGATTTGAATCTACTTTTTTAGAATTTAAATCTCATTGGAAAACATGTTCACTAGTATTTCATATTCTAATCTTCACGTACAAACCAACTTTTTGCTGTCTCTGTTACTTAGCGAAGACCCTTCGTTCCTCATGGCGCACACATGCACTTTCTTTATTAGTATACTGGCGTAATAATGTGCTCTAATTTAGGGAGAATTTGCGTTGTAGAAAGCTTCTGTACATTATGGTTCATATGATTACTAAAATGTAATGTGAGCAGTTGAATTGGCTTTGTCAGTGCCCCTGAGTGTACTATTTCGTCATGACGTCAATATCACCAGCAATAACCTACTTTATCAAACGGCATTCTGATATCCAGGTATGGTTCAAGACTTGTTAAGTGTAGGTCAGCACTGTGCGTGGTGAAAGAAAGGGTGAGAGGAGAACTGGATGGAAAACAATTCCTGGCCTTTCGCTGGCATCGGTTAGTCCGGGGTCTACTAGCAAGGCCACCGTTGCAGGGAAGGTTAGATCGGCTCTCGTCTTTTGGAAAGGGGACACGGTCCGCTTGCTGCAGCCTTCGGCCGAGGGCGTTCCTTTTCGCACGGCGAAGGAAACGCAACGGGTTGATTTGTAGACGGAGATAATTTTCCTTACTCACCCTCGGTTCGTATAGCTCCTGCAAGTGCGCGCACACACACACAAACACTCTTAAAGCTAGAATGTGAGGAAATGACTTGCATCCTGGGATGTTTGTTCCGAGAAAATGCTGTTAATGGCAGCAAGAAGAGAGACTAGATGCTCGCTTCGCGAAATGGCGCGAATGGGATCAACCTCGATATCAACCGACTAGTAGCGCGCTTAGCATTGACCATTTGCTGTTGCGCACTCTCGCGTCAGTTTTGCAAATTATATTTTTGTAGGTTAATACAGAGGCCATTGTTTTGACATTTGTTTTCTGAGTATTGGTGGAGAATATAGTATGAAGATGCATTGTGAGAGACCAATTGTGATGCATTTAGGGCATCAGGGAGCTTAGGGTATCATTAACAGTTGTTGTAAGTAAAACTGTTGTATTCTTCCGTGAGAGAGAGTTTTTATCTACGGCATAATTTCTATAAAGCTAGAATTAAACTTGATATTTTATTTTAAACGCATTATGATGGAAGTTGTGGATTAAAAATAAGTGGAAATACGATGGCGAGTTTTTCAAACACAGATCGAGCTTTCAACCCCTGGACAAGCAGGAGGATTTGGGGATGTGCAATGGGCAATTGACATGCTTTTTACTTTAACCTCTCGCAATACCGACACCATATCGCCAATTTCAGCTGAACTGTAGGCTCGCGAAGAAGGCTGTTCGATTGATGTTCCCGCCAAGTGCGAGTGTCGTAGTGCTGTACATTTTCTTCAAGAAGAAGCGAATAATGAAATAGAAATTCACAAAAGAAGAAGCAGAGTGTACGTTCTGCCTTCTGAAGATGTCCTCATTCATGACAATGCCTCACAGTGATGCTGTAACCGAACAACCTCAAGGGCCTTGCTTGCTCATTTGCCGTTTACCTCGACGTAGAGTTGAAGAATTGGCTAGGAGGTAAACACTTTCAGAGCAATGAGGAGCTTCGAAATAGAGTTCACTTCCATCTCGAATCTCTGTCGGCAACGTTCGGTGAAGAGAGACTCGAAACGCTGGCTCACAGATAAGATTTACGCCCGAATTTTGATGGCGATTATCCAGAAAAGTAACCATGTTTGTACAGAACTTTTTGGTAATACGTAATTTTATTTTTTTTACTATTGACATTTTGTTATAGCCCATCGAAGGATGAAAAAAATTGATTATCATTTTATCCGCACACGAAAGATACCAGAATAACTGGCAGGCCGAGAAAACGCGAAGACATCAAATATTGCGCATTGTAACAAGCTGGGTTAGAAGTAACACTAAAGGTGCCATTGTACGCCTTACGATATTCTGAGGGGAAATTGTATTTCTAGAAAGGACACTACCCGCCGATTAGTACAAGGTGCACAGTTTGAAAAAAAATGTGCAGTGGGCAATGATAAGTATAATTGGTTTCGCGCTAAGCAAGTAAGGAAATATTTTTAAGAAATAAATTCTGACGACGGCTGTACCTGAGAACGTCGATTCCGGATGGGTGATAAGCTGGATCCTCGTGGCAGAGCGGAAGTTGGGCACATGGGTTGCTAGGCAGGAATCCAAAGACCGTAAAAGAGCAAGAACCAACAAATAACACCTCTGCCTTTATGACTGACGCTGGTACGTTCGCGGCCGGAACATTGTCAGAGCACATGGTCACAATGACCCCCCCCCCCCCCTTTCCAGCCCTTAGCAACGGGCACGCCCGCAATGTTCCGTCGCCCACGCCCTACTGTTTCCGCGGCGATTAATCCCGGCGTCAAGATCCGTGACAGTGGCGCGCCTCGAAAAGGGGCCGTTTCGCAATCGCGGGACCAACATCAGTTCCCCCGGGCTGGCACGTCGCCCGCCTCGCCCTGTCCTGTCCCGTTACAGGAAGATCCAAAAGATTCTATGTGCTGCAGCGGGCTCGTCAGCCGTGTTTTCGGCGTAGTTATGTATCTGTTCACGGTGCCTTCTGTAGATATGATGCATTCCTTGCTACCTTCCTTGAGGACTGAAGTGATACACACCGCATTTCTTTGACTAACATGTTACTAGGGTATTCGGTGATTTCGTTTCACGGCAGTTCAATTACAGATGTTGCTCTCAAATAAAGTAAATGGTGTCTAACTAGAGACACCTATTCGTAGTCGTCGAGATATCTTATTTTGTGTGTTGCGTTTACTGCAATACCACTTTCGTACTGCATTTCCTTCACCAGGCAAGGTGTGAATACATTTCGTTGAGTGTGACTTCATAACGTGTTCTGTCTTGTACCGTTTTCCTGGCGTGTCATATGGCATTACGTGATTTCGTTTCACGAAGAGCTCATCAGTAACATGTGGTGGGGCCTGTCTCTCTCAAATGCATCCAAGGGATGGACAACTGGAGACCAATCACACGTTTCTCAATTTCCTCGTTCTTGTTCCGCGTATTGGTTTACGGCCATTCTACGTATGTACTACATTTGTATTTCTTTCACAAGGCAAGGCAATACACTTTGTAGAGTGCAACTTCGCAACATGTCTCCCAGTCCGAAGCACGTTGCGGGAACTGCCACGAACATTTTAATGTGTCTGTTCCCTGGCTGTTGCTCAGTGGTCAGCACGCGGCGACAGCGACAGTCGTAAACCAAAATAAAAGCAACGTCGTCACTCGGGCCTTGGGCAGGCGGCGCTGCTTCTGCAACAGTGCTGCTAGCAACAGATCTGCAGCAGACGCCATTGGGCAACGCGTGATTGCAGCAGGAAAAGAACTGGCCGTTACATTGTCTTCTACTGTTGTATTGTGGTTCCTTTTATAAGGAAAATTACAATAACTAGGTATTTAAATCAAATGGTCATCCACAAATCACTTAACATTTCTTCCGAATTTTATTTCATATTCATGAACATGTTCATTGAATTCCTTGAAGTTTCTTTATTTATAAAGCAAGGAATGAATACGAGGAAAGCGTTTTACACATGTGTTACATTGGAATAGACGTAGCACCTGCTGCTCCCACACACCAGGTGCTATTTCATCGTGCAGGCCTTGACCGCTCGGCGCGAAGCGTCTGCTGCATTGGAACGCCGGTTCCACAACCAGCCCACCTTCACCTGCTGTCTCCTCTGACTCGTAAAGTGTTGTCTTCCTCGTGAAACGTCATGCCAGTGGCTTTTTCGTCACTTTGAAGCCACACCGTCGTTATTGGCGCAACACGCGCCTCCTACGCGCTTTGCCGTCTCCATTGTTGTCCTCACCAGCGGCATCCGTTTCCCGACAACTGTCTCCGCTACCTACGTACGCCCATGAAGCTACTTACGCCATAGTATGCCTGTTTCAAATCTTTTATATCTCTGCATCTATCAGTGTTACTGCCAGGGATCTGATTATGTTGCATTAACTTCCCCTGAATCACAATAACCACTTACAATTTTTTACCTCCCGTCTTTTCTGTTCATCTTCGAAACCTTTTCGAATCTGTTTTCACATCTGTTATCTCCTCTCACTTAACCTGCATCTTTTACGTTTCCGTATTATTCTAATCCACGTTCTCTAGTCCCTTTTAATGCATTCTCATTTATCACACGTAATGACTTATCATTTACTCCTATTTTTCATTATGGCTCTCGACCGCTTACTTCTCTTTATTATAACTCCACTATACATCGTCTTTACTTTCCCCTGCCTGTCGCAGCACCACCGCCATTGTACATCAGCTCATGCTATTCTCTGACCTTCCTCGACATCTCTGACCCCCCCCCCCCCCTCAACAGGCATCAGCAGACCTCCATCGCCGTGCGCTCGAACCGCCGTCGCCGCCGCCGCTGTTGCACTGCTGCCGACATGCCCTGGTTGCCTGCGGCTCACTAGTCCAGCGCCGCGAGCTCGGTGCTGCAACTTTTACTACTCCTGTTCCGCCTCCCCGCCTGCCTGTTCCCTAGCCGCGCCCTGGTAGCTGGGCGTGACCCTGCGGCCGCGCGCTTGTTCTCGCGGTCACCCGCGTTCTCCCCCCGCCCCGACCCCGCGCCCACGCCCACGCCCACGCCCGCGGCCGGCGGTAACGAAGCTCTGGTGCAGGCTCATCTTCGGCCAACTCAACTTAGCCTTCTGTAGATTAGGATGTGTATTTTGTACATGCGGTAAGGATTTGAGGGACCTTTTCACCGATTTGTTTTTTTGTTTTGATTAGAAAGACGTGAATGTGTAAAACCTCCCAGCACAAATCCGTTATCGTCCTGAGAAGTTTCTTTATTGAAAGCAAACAATTGTCCAGCAACAAAGATTTTTGTTGCTGGACAACTTCCGATCCGATACTAGTATATAATTTTTCGTAGGGTTCTCAGCTTATTGGTCGTTATATTTTATATTTACTCGTATTTCTCTGAAGTCAAGTTTAAATCAATAATGTTTTTTCTGTCATAGAAGTACTGAGCAGTTGCATAATAACCGTCGTAATGGTATCATGTCGAAAATATCAATTGAAAGATCAGTTTCAAAAAGGAGTTAACTCCATTTTCGCCATCTTTTCAGGGGGATAAACTCGATTATATAATATAAATTTGGTAAGCAAATATTCATAAGTTTCGTAATATTAATACTCGTATAACTGCCATTTTTTAATAATTGGATACCAATTTGAATAATAGGACATTTGATTCACAACTTGTACTTTGCAGAATATCTCAAAATAAATGCTACAAACTACTAGACCATGTGGAGGGTTCTAAACAATCAACTGTGTAAAGAGAGTTTCCCTTCCTGAAAAGTGCGAAAATGCAGTGTTCATTCGTTTCATTTGTTTAATTGTGATATTCACAATAATGCAGGAGTTTTCAATTCAAAACTACAAACAAACAAAAAATTAGGAAACTTCCTGAAAATGGAATAGCCTTTGCAGCAGTGCGAGTTTCGTCGTGTCTTTCTCGTGAGAAATACATCGCATTTTTATGTATTTCTTAACTTTTTACTTTCTCGCTACGCTGTTCAATTACGAAGTAAAAAGAAAGTATTGCAATGTGTTTTCGAAAGAAAAACTTGTATTATGGGCCTAGGTATCTAAAAAGTGGATAAATCGTATTCCTGTATTCAGCAAGGCTCAGCGAGTTTGAAAAGTTTTTTTTTTTTTTGTTCTTAATTTAATTTTTTATTCTTGGGTTCTTGATGTAGCCTAAAGAACATTTCAAAAATTTCTCATCAATGGCTTTGTTTATGAAACTTTTTCCTCGGAAAACGTAAATAACGTTAAAAATATGATGCAGGATCGTTTTTGTGGTAATCTCTGAAATTTCGAAATTTGTGAAAATTACAGATAATGCGAGAAAGAATATGCAGTTGTATCAACACTAGTTTATTCATTTATTGCAAATATCCCTAAAACATTTTGTAACGTGTGGACATTTCTTAGTCTAAATTAATATACTGTATATTTCTCAGTATTTTCTTATAATGATGAACGTGCAACATTCTGTTCTTAGAGTAAGTTTTATTTCGGTCCTATTTCCTTTTTGGGCATTGCTTTAAGTTTTATATTTCAGAACAGTAACCCAAGAAGAAAATTGAACTACAATTCTGTTTTATATTCAACCGGATTTCCTAAGCGACATGCAAGCATTTTCTTATTTCTTTTTTCGTTTTCTTTTAAAAGTGTTTGTAACTAAAGCAAAATGTACCAGTCCCATGCTTAATGTTTTCTAATTTACAGTACGTGGAGATCATAATACAACTTTGTCGAAACGTTGAGCAATTCAGGACAATGAAATTTGTTATGGGTTCTTGTGTTTTATTCTTTCTCAAATATAAAAATTAAGCAAATGTCTAAAATAAAATGGGGTCAAACTAAAACTTACTCTAAGAATATGAACAAACAGTTTATTTAAAATCGATACAATATTTTAGCTTTAAATTACCGTAGGTTAATTTGATGTTATGCCACATCGTGTTCCATTATTTATGCTACTAAATAACCTTAATATTAGAAATCATAAATTTTGCACCTGGTGTTTCCAGGGTAGGCACACAGCTGGAAGTACACGAAGTGACATCATAGCCTTTTTTTACAGAATATTTATGCCGTGCGCATACATTTGTCATCCGTGACGAATTTTGTGACGGAAGAATTTGTGTTATGACGTTTTTTCGATATTTTCGTCGAGCTGTAATGTTTGCAGCTGTGCAGAATTCATTTTCATTTCCACGGGAGAAAATTACTCGAGGATAATAAAAAACATTCCCTCGTTCGTTCATTTTAATATGCCGCAAGCTTTCCTCCAAGTGTTTACACGCCTGATAATATTGAACATGTACTAAATTGATTCGAGATTAGTTTGGGAATTTGGAAAGGGTAACTAAGATCGATATTCTAGGTATTCAACGAAAAGAAAAAAGGAAAGTTTTAGAATGTTCCACTATAGTATATGCATTGACGTGTTTGTTGACTGACGTCAAATTCCAGTAAGAGACTCGTTACTCATAGAGAAATATGATTGCTAATTATCGAATCCTATATTACACCTTAACACCAGTCCCAATCCTTCTTTTTATTTTCAAGTAATGGCAAATTAATTTGAGTTTCAATGCCTGCGATTGTAAGAGAGCAATTTAATCTACAAAGTCAGTTGTAATTAATGAAAGCAAATATGTCAATATTTTTTCTGGTGTAGGTGTTGGGGGGACAATATTTATTCTATATTAAAATAATAGTTGCCTTAGTAGTATTTTTTGTCAAACGACGTTTTTTGTGTTTTAATCGTTTTCTTAAAGGGATGAATGGGCTGGATTTTTCTAACTCTGTGAAATTGAATTGTGTTCCTTGATTTATTCAACACTAAATGCTTGCGTTTTCATTTGTATTTAAAACGCATGATTAGAAGTAATTTTTAAGCGCTGATTCCTGAAAATATCATGTATACACTAATATATATATATATATATATATATATATATATATATATATATATATATATATATATAGTGTATACATGCTATTTTGTGTGAAACTTTAATAACGCGTTTGCGCGTCCGTGGATAGCCCCGATGTGGAAGGCGCTGCCATCCTCAATGTGAACCAGGTGACCGTCGTATTTCTGCCGGTGTCAGCGTGGCGGCTCTGCTGCACCTCGTCCACTGCTCGAGCATTTACTGGCGCCACCGCCCCGCTAGCACTGGTCGGTGCCCCATTTTACCGGCGTGCGTAACGGCTAGCGCGCGGTGCTCGCTCGGGTGCTCGCTCGGGTGGCCGCGGACGGTCGCAAGAGGCGTGAGGCGCGTTCAGCGGGCCGCGAGCGCGAGGGATCTCTCTCTCGAGAGGTGACGGCGTCCGCTGCTGAGCGCGCGCGTGGGTCGTCCCTCGGACGCGCCTCGCCCTCCGCGTTCCCGTAAATTTCATTCCGGTAATCAGGATTTGTATATCGTTCCGTAATTTTTGTTGATGCAGTCCGAAAGCGAGCCAGAAAAAATAAAAAGCAATCGGAATTAAAATCCTGGCGGGCGGCGCGTGTTTGTTTGGGGGTCGAGAGGGAAGGGGAGCTGTGTAGCAGTTAACCCCGCGCGTGCGGTGGTGCGTGAAGAGAACGGAGGGGGGATGGAGAGGGAGAGAGAGAGAGGGGGGGAGAGAGGGAGAGGAAGAAATACTGAGCCCTTTGAATAACCCCCTCCCCCCTCATTCAGTATTTGAAATACCATTTTCTCTCATTTGATTTCGATTGGCCTACAAATCCGTCTGGAAAAAGCACGAATGTGCTCTTTCCCACGCACACATTCCGCACCGTGTTGAATGAGAAGGCCGAGCGGCATGCGCTTGTCGAAGTTCAGTTTTGCTCTGTGGAGCGCAGCGCAAAGAGCTCGCTCGAATTGTTTGAACAGCGAAGTGAGGCTGGAGTAATTTCGTCCCAATACACCTTGGCCATGCATGCGAGGTCCTAAATGAACCTTCTATCGCAGTCCGCAGATAGTATTCATTGCTTCAAGTTGAAATATAGTTAATATAGTCGTGAATGTGCCGGCTTGGACTTCATTATTTTGTCAGAGAAAGAAGGCCGGATGCAATCGATCTACTGGTGACCGAGTCTGAATTTTGAAACGAATCTTCCGATTTTAGTAATTCGAAATGAATACACCTTGGGAGGCTTCTTTCGCTGGATTCGGATGGATTCGGGTATATTGCGGCGCTGTCACAATAGACGTCGGGCGTCTTCAGAATTTCCCTGTTGATTCCGAGTATTCCAATTGCATTGCCCGCGCGACTCCTTCAGCATTTTGACTGCTGGAATCCCTACCAGCTGGCGAATGAAAGTTACACATGTCGTCGAAAATTGCACAAAGCGTGCCACTTCGTTCTGGCTTCTATTTGTGAACGAAGAGAACGCAGTACAGTAAGGATGATTCCCGCCCTGCTTTATAGTATCCTTCAATTGTTTGCACGGAGTACACGTTTTCATACGCTCGTCTGTACTCATCGTTGACTGCTCACTTTATGTTCATACCCTTTTCCCCATTCCTTTGTTTTTCATCCTTGTCTGTCCTTGCATTGTTCTTTCAAGTCATTTTAGAATGTGTAAATATACTGGTGCTTTTTGATATGTGGCAAAATATTTTTATTTCATTTTAATGGAGTTATCTCAGAGAGTGAAGAGTCTTTCATTTGTCTTTCAATTGGGCAGCACATACTAGCTTTTTTCCTCCGCGGGATCTAGCTATCCAATGCGTTATATGCACCACTTTGCGGCTGGCTGGAAACTTAGGCACTAGTCGATAAATCTTTCCCACTAAGTGCCCCTGAGAAGCAGAGCGCGGCTGGGGCTCGCGCGCGAAGCTAGGCAGGGAAAGGCATGGAAAGTGAAGCTCGCGGCGAGGACCCACTCTTCTGTCTGTTGTGTAGTGGTCTGTAATGTAGTGGTCTTGCATTTTCGTGAAAGACGCGAATGCCGAAGAAGTTTGTGTCGGGCCTTTAATTTATTCTTGATTACCATTTGCGCCAGCAGAATTAGTAAAACTGGCATCCTAGTTTCGAAAATCTTCCCAGACCACTGGGAGTTATTTTGAATCAAAAATACACCTCTGAGGTAAAAAAGCCTTTTTTTTCCTCAAAAAAATGGCTCCACATTTTTTAATGGAAATTTGCATAAAATATAGGGTTTTACTCTTTTGTAATATTTGCTGTGACATATTTCAGTTCTGCTTTTGAAAAAATGTATTTTAGACACTGATTGGTAGCAGCTGGGAAGAGGGTAGGACAATACCGAAAAACTAACCCAGACTAAAATAGCGAGAAAACCTGTGTCATTCTGTAGCACCACTAGTTCATATTGCAGCAGTGATGAGTTTCGTGTGTAATAGGTAGTGCTGGAATGACTAGAGGATAGATAAAAAAACGCATCGAAATGACAATAAAATAAAATCGAATCTGTTGAGGTATGCACACTAAGTTTTTCGATGTTGGAGAAACAAATGACACAAGTGGCGTCAACACTGTTCGGAGCTACAACACTCGTGGTGTGAGATCAGACTCATTATTAGGGACCAGAACCACGAATGCTGTGATCATAGAGATCGGATTACTCGGAGTATAAATAAGCTCTTCCCTAGGTCCTACAAATGATTTATTAAGCAATGGAAAAAATATTTTCTTCTAGAATACCTTTATCCAGATATTCGGTTCGTCATTATCTCGTTGCAGAGAATACCTCCATAAACAAATGAAGTAATTGGTAATGAAGGAGGTGGACATGAATTTGGTCAACTAAAACAACTAGAACTTCGTGTGTAATTCCATTTCCAATCCAATTAGTCTCTCCTTTGTTTTTAGAACTTTCTCGTAGTATTCCTACCTTTGTATTGCCCTTCTTTTCCCCTCTCTTGTTTTTCTTACCGAATGTTATCTCTCTTTGTCTCCTCTTTCACTCTCACCCACTCTTTTATACTCTTTTCCCCCTCGTTCATAGCGATAAACGTGGCTCAGGGCGTGGCAACTGATGTCACTGCAGTACCTGTAGCCGAGAGATCCCAGGGTTCGAGTCCCGATGGTGGCAATATTTCCGACACAAGCTCGTCAACCGGGTCTATTTCAGCCGCTAATTGGAGGAGAATTATAGCGGGCGGCTGCTCCGATCAGTAGTTTTCCGTGGTTTCTCCTATCAACACCAAGCGAGTGCGGGAGCAGAAGTCTTACAAACGGGCCAAGGACCGCACGCGAACTTTCGTACCTCTTCCTAGTCCTTTCCTCACCCCTTTCTTAAACCCACTTTCTCACGCGCACACGTACTACTCTAGGGCGGTGCCACGCTGGAAGGAGATATCTGGTTCGGGAAAATCCCTGCCACCGAGGAAGGTCAGCGAATGTTGCCAGCCAGGGGAAGAAGGTAATCTCCCACATAACGCGATAAACATGCACTGCACTTACGGGACTAATGACAATTTTTTTTTTTCGGTTGACTCTCCCGGAATCAGTCAATCAAACAATCAATCAAACAATCAATCAATCGATCAATCCTCTTGTTCATTATCTTTCTCCTCTCTTCTTCGCGCTTCCTTATCCTCGTGCATTCTTTCTCCCTTCGTTTATTTTTCTTCCCCTCGTTCATCGTTCTTCCCTCTCTTTCACGGTCCATCACTTTGAGTATTTCTTACTCTCATTCTTTGTCTTATGGGGCACATAAACGTTTAGATAAATAAGTTTTATCCATGTTTTACTCCTTTTGCCAAACACGGGTGTCTGCTCGATCCACCATTTCAAGAGCGAACCAACCCGTCGGGTTCTGGTTTCTTTCGCTGTGGAGGTTCGTGGTTGTCTTTTTGTTGAATGTCGCGTGAACCTGTCCCGTAGTTTGGTAACATCTTCACTCGGTAGGTGGCGTTAGGCCCTCGCCTGCGCGTAGGCGGACACGACTGGCCCGGGGTTGGGAGAGATGCAGTAAGTCGGTCACCGATTCCAGTAAAACGTGGCACCATCGGTGTACAGGGTTAAACACGAGGCATGCAAAATGGGGTGACACGTCAAGTATCCCGAATGATGTCGGATTAGACGTTATCTAATTTAAACGATGATTCTATAAATGTTATCTTTGTCAGACTCCGTTTCGACTTTCGCCGCCGTGATGACGGAGAGGCGGCGGCGGCAGCGGTAGCCTTGGCACAGCGACGGCGTCGTGCGGCGGCCGTTATGCCAGCAGGTCTCGCTGTGGGTGACGCTGCGGAACGCGCGCGTGCGCGTGCGCGCCCGGCCCCCTGTGCGCTCGCAGGCGTGCGCGACGGAGAGTGAAACCCCCTTGGCCGGCGTGGGCGCTGGCGTTGCGCTGCGGTTGTGGCGCCGGCGAGGGTGCCGGCGTCGACGCCACGCGGCCGCAGGCGCCCAGCTACCTCCCCCCTCCCAAGTTACGTTCTGGATGCAGCGCCACCTTTCACTTCCTGCATGCGGCGTTGATCAAAGCCTGGGCGCTGGCGCCGCCCCGCGTTCAGAGGGCGCCTCGGTCGGGCGTGGCCCTGGCGAATTGGAAGAGGCACTTCTCCAACTCATGTATAAAACTGGCAAACAGCTAACCGGTTCAGTATTCACCATTTCACTGCATTCACTTTTAAATATTCTGGTATCAGGTCAAAATTAATATTGTTTATTTGCAAATAAAATAGGCCCAAGAACCGTAGCGGAATCCAACATGTGGGAAGTGGATATAGAATGTACTCGCTAAAATTAATTTTATTTTACGTAGTTTGCCCAGGAATGTGGAAGGGTGTGACAATTGATGAAATGGGTAGCTCCTAATTGGGAGATTTTTTTAAAATGTTGATTTATTTCATTATATCTTTAATTTTTCTGATATTATGTTGTGCTTAATAAACTAGTTCATACCCATCATATCCTTATTAGAAACTATCCGTGCCGTATTACCCCCATTTACTTGTCAGAATTGATCATGACTCATCCCAATAAGAGTGCCAAATTGTTACTGTGATTGGCATAAATTAAGGCTACGTAACAGCTATAAATAGTATTCAGCTTCTCTTAAGTGGTGCCGATGACCTTTTACGCTTTGCTTCCAGTTCATTTTCAATCAGTAAATTAATGATCAGCGATGTGAACATGAATCTCTAGTTTGGAAGATTCATCAAAGTTATTTTATAATTTTGCTGTACTGTATTACAATATCTGGGGTATAAAAAAATAGACGAAATTCGTTTTATTTTTCTCTTCGCGAGATTGGTGAGACTTTTCATATAGGTATCTTATTTTTTTTTAATTTCATATTCCATATTTCTTGGGAAGCTTCTGTAATATAACATTCAATATGCTATTTTGTCATTGAATATACTCGTAATGCTGATGTCTTTGGTTTTGTTTCCCGGTAACTTTCACTGTTTATTTAGAGTTTTTCATGGTTATAATTATATGGTTATTTTGAATACATTTAACTATGTACAATTTACATTGTAAAGTAGTGATGCTAAAACATCACATACTCTTGCATTATTTGTAACGGCAACGCTATATTTTAATAAAACTTGAACCTGCAAATGGGTTTCCAACGATAATATCCTTAAACGATAATAACGGCTCTTCAAAATAAAGTTGAACCTTCGAAGTTGCAATTTTCATAAATTCCAAAATTTACATCGACTTTGTGTCAAGATACAGTTTTAATGAACGGATTTCATTTAGTGAAACTCATATCAGTATTGTAGATTTGCGATGTTATATCGTTTCAAGTTTAGAAAATACGTAGTTTACCGAAAATGGGACAATTTATAAGCGTACTTTGGTCTATTCGAAGAAAATGGAGACGTTTTTTGAGAAAGTAATTGTTTAAAAAATTACCCATGCAGTATTACACGAAAAATACTCCTCTTTTACATTGTCGTATTTAAAAATCTATTTTTGACGAATCTTCAATATTGTTGTGGAAGGAAAAAGCCGAAAAACGACTGAACTTTCAAGAAAATATGACTTGCAACTATGATTTGAAGCGTACTTTGCTACATCCGGACAAATAACTTAATCCAAAAATGTTGAGGCTCAAAAGTTTTGAAATTGTAGAGGCTTGCTGGAAATTAATTTAAAAAAATCTGTTTCAAGTTCGCAGGACCTCGCGTTCGACCTAATCGATTTGTAAATGTCAATTTGTGGGGGGGGGGGACGTTTAGGTGCTAATGTCGACCACAGACGAACCGCCGGTCGATCGGTTTGCCGTAAAACACGTTTTAGGTATCAAGGACCGATAAAACGTGGATGCTTAGTGCACAACGTATAAGAGAATATAATTTACTACCTTTAGGGCCAAAATTTATATTTTCGATTATCAGAGACTATCAAAATATCTCCACTTCCGCTGCAGTATTCTTTGTACTATACGCAAGTACGAAGCAAGCGTCAAAGTAAAAAGGACTGCTGAACGATTTCCATTTTTGTCGTGATACACATCTGAACCTGGTATAATGGTAAAAAATCAATTTAAATAAGGGTCCATCCTGCAGCGCTTTCGTTGAGGTACTCCTTGCGAAGCATCTCTTTCATTTTTTTACTGGTTGCCCTGTGTCAGTAATTCAGTTAAACGAAGCCATTATTTGCGATGGTGTCCTGGCATCCATGTACTCTTACGTTGGTTAAAAATAAATTATTTCACGGTCTAAATTTGTTTATAATCATTTTAAAATAGTGAATACATAGTATAATATTTGCCGATCCTACGATATGAAATATTTTGAAAGGCACGAAAAGGAAGTCATTAAAAATATTCCTCTAAATTTTCAATTAATGTACGAAAAAGCATCTCTCGAATAGATCTCCTTATAATGCTAGTAAATTTCAATAAAACTCAACTGAAAGAGCAAATGTGTGTTGATGCTGATCATTAAATTTGAATTCCATTTGGTACATTAATTATTGTTGTCAGCGAAATTGATGTTCTTGATGTACTTACTGGTGTTTAGGAAACCAATAATATATGTTTGTGATGACTGACATAGACTTTCATGGACTATACAAGCCCTTAGTCTTCATTCTATGCTTAATTTTGCTATTCGATTCAATATCGGCGATTCTGCTTCACTCAAAAAATATTTTTCAAGTATGTCACAAGCTTTTCAAAAATCTCTCTTTAATACCTGAGCGTTTCCCGACATTCCTCTGGGGGCGCGTCTGGCTCGGCCCAGTGGGATTCGAACTGGCGCCTTGTTGCCGACGCTTCCGCGGGGCTTCAGACGGAGAATAAAAGCGGCGCAACGGCGCGAGGGCGCGCGCGGGCCTTATTGCTCGCAGACTGTCGAGGGAGCTTTTTACTGCAGCGCGGCGGAACTTTCATTGTCGACTCGCTTTAGGGGCCGTTGCTGGTCTAGAATTTTCGCGGCACACTTGAAGATACTCGAGCTAGAGGGTAAACTGCTGAAAGAAGCCCCTGCTGCTGCTGCTGCTGCTGCTGCTGCTTGAAACGGCAACGTAATCCGCCCGGGACCGGTCGGAAGAAGTTCTTGAAAGGAGCGATTGCGTTTTCTTGTCGCTTGCCGGAGATTCCGAACCCTTCAGTCCAATTAGAAGCGCTTGTCTTCGGCACGGGCGTGCTGTCGCTGTCGCCGGCGACGTTGAGTTTTGTCTGGTGGAGGAACGAGAGGGTAATTTGAGATCCTACGACATTTACCTATTATATTACTTCAATAATATTTATCCCCCTGGAAAACGATGAAAATGTTAGTTTCATCGGAAAGAAAGCAATCGACAAATTAACATATTTTATTCTTCGTAATATGTCTTCTTCAAAGAAGCTACTAAATTTTAATGTTCTTTTTTGTATATTTTATTTTGAAGAATTCTATTAAATATTTTTCAGTTAATAACTATGGCATGTAAACCCGTTTTAAACAAACATATCATATTAGAAGTTTTGGTTTTATGTAGCTGTTTATAGAGATCTCAGGAGTGCACATTTGAAGAAAATTTCACATTTGACTTGTATAATTTGACACTCCTGGAATAATTTCGTTTGTTGGTACTTAAGATGTATGAAATGAATTGATATAAATGTAGTCAGAAGCTTGTTCGAAAATCAGGCATATAGTATTTAACTCAGCATTGACGCACAATAAATGTGTGTGTGTGTGTGTGTGTGTGTGTGTTGCAGCAAGCTAACCAACAGACTTTGTGGAAAATACTTCACAAGAATTATCACTTGATCATACACTGCATCGGTAGACGCACATCATAACATGATTATACTGTTCAAATGTATTAAAGTCTAATTGAAGAAACCACACAGATTTCGAAACTTATGGAGAACGTTCGTGTTTAAATTGCCCTTTCGTGTGTAGCTTGCCGAGCTTTCAAACAGCTCGGACACGTACACCTGGATAATTAAAAGTATTATTTACTTTTCTGTGTATACAATATTCAACTTCGCCTGCTTTTTGTCATTTATTCTAAAGACAAAAAATTGTTTTAGGAAAAATGTTTTACGTCAATAAGCCGGCTGTATTCAATAACGGTATTTGTTTATTGAAGTAAAATGCCTTTAAAATACAAGACCAAATACAGTCTGACATCTAAATAGTATAGGCCATCAATGTCACTATTGGTATTACAGTTCCAAATGGTGATGAAACAATTTTGGGTAGCCAATTCTTTGGCAAGTACTTACACAATTTCAAACTTATGCATAACTACGTAACTACGTCGCTGTGACATTTCGGCATTATTGCATTACCTTGCGCTAATGCCGAGAATTTTATATGTGCTTCAAATAATTTGTTCAAGGCAACCGCTTAAGCCTGTTTAAAATATTATCTACGCTGTCTCATTTGTTATTCGACTGTTGTTTATTAAGAAATAAATAAAATGAATGTAGAAACTCTACCTGTTGCTAATTATTTTTGTATTTGTTCCAGGTGAGCATTTTTGGACATTAGTGGTAGAGCAAAGTTCTTCTTCGGTAAGTGACGCTAATATTCTGATCAATCAGTTCTTTCCGGAAAAGGTGTATCATGATTTGTTTCAAATTCTCCGTTACATAGTTTACTTCATTCATCGATGAATTGCTTCTAAATGGCTCTGGCTGCCTCGTTGCTTAGTAGAAGGGCTTTTACTCGTTAGAAGGGCGGACATTGACCAAGAGGAAGCCTTCGACATCGCTTGACTCTCTACCAAGCCCATGATTTTCTCTGGTGAGCTTGTTATGAAACTTAAGAAGCAATCACATAGGGATTCGATTTCCCATTTTATTATTAAATTTTATCGGTAAATTTATTGACTTAAAAAAAACTTTAAAATAATTAAGTATTAAGGTAAATGTGTGCTTTTCCTGCGCTATTTTGATATTATCTAATTTTATAAGTTGGCCATGATTAATATTAAGAAATACTGTTCCATATTATTCGAACATTATCAAAGTTTCAGCAAAATCAACAGTACAAAGACAGAGGCTTAAAAACGGTAACATACATTTACATTTAAATCTATTTATTATTATGATCTGTTATTATTATTATTATTATTATTATTATTATTATTATTATTATTATTATTATTATTAAGGACTTTTGTACGGTTGAAACGATAATGAAGTGCAATATTCCATAGATAGACAGTATAACTGTTCTGAAAGACTTGGTTTGGAAATGTGTTTCCCAAAGTGTCTGCAACGCCTGCCGATTGTCTGTCGGGGATTTCCTCACGCGATGTACGATCTGGAAGCGGTGGCTGCCGTGCAATACTTGTTAGAGGAACAACGTGGAGCCGCTCACTGTTGTCTTGCGAACCGTGCACGGGCGCGCTTCACACGCGCGCGGGCAGCGCCTGGCCGTCTCACGGGCGCTCCCCGCGGCGGCGGGGGCGGTGGGGGCGGCGAAGTCGGCGGGGGCTCCGGGAAGTGCTCCGCGCGCCGTTGGAACTGGGGCCACGACGGCAGTGAAGGCGGCGACGGCGGCGGCGGCAGACTTGCGGGAACGCGTGACGTAACGCGGTGCGCACGCCCCACTCCTGCCGCGTGCTCCGGCTCGCCCCGCCCCGCCCCGCCCCGCCCCGCCCCGCCCCCACCCTCGCCGCGCCGCGATTCGCGTTGCCCAACGCGGCGAAGGTTAGGGGGCCGCGGCCGAGACTCGGCGAGTGCGCGGCTCGGCGAAAGCTCCCCGACCGGCTTGCGCCACGGCGACAGAGGCGGAGGCGGCGGCGGCGGCGGCGGCGGCGGCGGCGGCGCCTGGCAGCGGAGACAAACGGAGCGAGGTGGGCGGGGACCACGGAGTGAATGCGGGTGCGACGGAACAAGAGCCGCGACCTTGTTGCCCGACCGTCTATTGAGCCGCTGGCGATCGCCGCGACCCCGCCAGCGTAGACGGGCAGTGACGAGGGACGATGAGTCGACGCGGAAGAGTGGGTCGAGGATGGGCGAGGGCGGAGGCGAGGGCGGGGGCGGGGCGTAATTGCTTTCATTTCGGCCGTCGGGCGGGAGGTGCGTTTCCGCTTTCTCTTCGCCGGCGCCGTCCGTCGCTCCAGTCCGGCCCCGCCGCCGACAGCGCGCCGCCCGAGAGCGGAAGGGAAGAGCTGGCCGCTCGGCTCCGGGGGCGGGGACAATGGCCGGCCCCCGAGCCGCCTCTTGTCCGTCCGTGGAGGGGGGCGGGGCGAGAAGAGGAAAAATGCCTATCGGGCCCAGCGCGGACGTCCATTCGCGGGCACACGGCTCGCGGACGTATTAAAAATGCGCAAATCCGCTTTGCGGCGCCGCTCGCACCGATCATCCGGCTTTTCGCGGCGCGGATTAAGAACGGACGTCACCGTCGAAGGCTCCTCCACGCCCGCCCCCACCCCAGCCACTCCCGCCATCACACGCCATTATGCATTCATCTCTGCAATCATCACTTCCCTCTCCTCGTGCAGAGGATAGCCCTGATGGCATTCTTTCGAACTTCATTATTCCTTTCTATCTCCTTTGCATTTGTTCTTCTCTTCATCTTGTTCTTACATTATTTCTGTATTTAATTTAATTTTGTTCCCATTCTCACCATTTTTTTATACTCATATAAATTGTTACTCATTTATCTGTCTCTGAAAAGATTAATTTATGTTCTCATTGGATTTGGGGTATGATAAATTCTCTTTTCCCATTTCTTTGTTTTTATCGGCATTCCTTTATTTCTGCAAGCCAGGCGATAAGTGTTTTCTCGAAGGCTTACTGCCGCGATATTTTACGATTGAATTGAGCTTGGCTGTCGGAACCTTGTCTTCCACTTTCAGTGCTTGCCGCATTCGCCGCCCCCTGGCGAATCTCGACCACCTCTTTGCCTGCTTTGCGTGGCGCATTTCCGCGCCGCGGTCGCCCCCCCCCTCGCCTCCCCCCTCGCCTCCCCCTCGCCCGCCCCCTGCGGTCGCGCCCTCGCGCCCGCGCCCGCCCGCTCGAGGAAAACGAACGGCTTCCCCGGAATTCATCGGCGCGAGATTTACACACCAATACGGCGTCGGGACACGGCAATCTATCCTTTAAAACTCCGATTGGGGAAAAGGTCAGATCTACAATCTAGAAGGCCTCCCGCCTTCCCGGCGATCGCGCGCGGGGCCCGCGGGCCGCCTGCCTCCCGGCCGGCCGACCGCCGTGGGGAGCGGGAAATAAGAGTGGATGAAATATGTGGGCGCCGCGTCGGCGCGCCTGGCGCCCGGCCCGCCGCGCCGCACTGAGCGCCTCTGCTCAATAATAGCGAAGAGCGGTGAGCCTTTGCAGGAGTGAACATGACGTTAATCCGAAGAATGCTACCAGCGCAGAGATATATTTGCTCGTATATCTGTGATGAAAGTCGTAAAGAACGCGCCCGCAATGCATCCGTTTAGCCATGCCACATCTTTATTAAGACCAATTTTCTCTATTAAGAATTATTGTCCGCGCAAGGGTATATCAAAAATGCCGTAGAGACTGGCGAAGATAAGTCGTCTGTAACAATCCTGTAACTTGAAGTTATCTTAAAGTGTGATTCAACCAATTCGTTGAAAAAGAACACATGAACTCTGGCTTACATAATATTTGCAATTAATTCCTCTAATCATACTGCGTCATGGAGGGAGGAAAGACCAAGTATTAAAATTAAGATAACAAATCTTCACACCTTTTGGAATCCCTCATTTTTACACACTTAAGTTCGAAAGAGCAAGTATTATAATGCTGCGGCAAGTTCGGAGAATGTTTCGACAGAAAAACTCGTATTGTGCGGCACTGGCTTCGAAAAAGTGGATAAATCATATTCGTATATGAATTAAATTATTTTTCTAGTCTGTCTGTGTCTCTGTCTCTAAGGTCAACGCTAGCGCATAAACCGTTGAGATGGTTTCCTATAAAATTGATAATTCCCCAATCGATTTGGAGGAACTCGAGAACCTTAGAGTTTAAAAAGGGTGTTTTTATTTCGAGTGTACTTTACAAGAAACTTCAGCATTTTCAATTTTTTTTTTTTGTAAAAAAATCGATTCGCATTAATTTATTATTTTTTGATTGAAAAATCTCTGAATTTTTTGAAATTGCAAATCAAATGTTCAATTTTTTATAGCGTAGGGAAGTTTGTGTTCAGCCGTGATGCAGGTGGTATAAGGGTAACGTCATTGGCGTGCTACCTCAAAGATTCTGAGTTCGAATCGCAGTATGGAGGAATAAAAGTTGGTTCACTTTTTCAGGTTCATGTGGTATGATAATATTGCGTATTCATTACAAATGATTCTAAAAAGAATTGTGCTGTGGTAGCTTCACTAGTTTTTCTGAGTTTTCACACATGGCCTCACTTGTCATCGCTGATATTTTCTCTAGATCCAAAGATATGTTCGAATGGTAGTATGCGGTGTCCACTCTTTCGGTTTTTGACTTGTTACTAGAAAAAAGAATTATACGATTTCTTATATATAAGTCAATTAATTTTCGTCTGAAAACAAACAGTCGCTTGTCCATTGTTTATTTTTAATCGTTGTGTGTGCTGCTGGAGGAGTATAACGGGTTATGGAGTTGAAGCGGCGCGGCGCGGCGGCGAGATGTCTGGCCCGCTGACCGCTGGTGCGCCGCTGCAGGCAGTGGAGCTGCTGGCTTGGAGGCGCCGCCTGCCAGCCGGCGGCTCTCCCAAGGCCGGCGCTGAGGGCGGGGTTGTGTCGACCGCGCCCGGCCCCGACCCTCCCCTCCCCTCCCCGCCACGTGCTCGCGTGCCCCGGCGGCCCTCGCCCCGTTCCTTTCTCTCGATGTAGCGGGCCTGCGTCCAGCGACACGGTGGTTCGCGATCGGCCATGGTTCTGTTTTTATAAACGGCAAATAGTTTCATTACAGTCGTAATGTGCGTAATGTATGCTTAGACTTGGGCTATTTTTACTGTCAAAAATACTGTAACCCCAGTTCTCGATTTTTTAAGATATTTATGTTAACATTTATTTGTTTGTTGTACTAATAGTTGTAAAAGAAGGAATTATGGGAATTAGAAAATCGCTAATTTTACACCTAAATAAAATTAATGACACGTTTGACAAATTATTATTAGAGGTAAACAACATATTTTTATGATTTTATAGTTAATGTCGTTCTAAAAAATTCACTAGTGCCAGATAGGATAGGTGTAGCTCTTGTAAATTGTGACAAATAAATCTTATTCGCTTTGATCGAAACTTATATTTTAACAAATTTGTTTTCAGCTTTTCATACTATTGAATCGGAGGTTTGCTGTAGCACATCTCATGTACTCCAGAACACGTACTAGAATACCTTTTAGTAGCGCATTTGCCGCAGGGTTTTAATAGAATGAACTTTGCTTCACCATCTTCTCATAAATTACATTCAGTGTACGTTTAATTTGATTGGTAATAATTTCTAACGTGCAATTATTCTGGGAGAAAGAATTTTCGTATGTGATCATGTCGTAAAGTTTAAAATGCTCTACCAACTCTGATCGGGATATATTACATTAGTACAATACCCATAGTATTGCACCACCTGCTATGTTTAGAAAGTAGAGTTAAGGGGCTATTAGTGATCATTTTTTTGAGATGTTTGATCTTTTGATATAGGTTGTTTTCGTATTTAAATTTTAAGGGAACATGGAACGATTTTGCAGTCGAAAACAATTTTTTGGTGTTTCATTTTTTTTAAAATCTTCGTAACTTTCTCCTAACTCAAATTAGCGCATATTAGTTTGAATTATGTTGATATGATTCTTAAAAGTTTTTTTTGTTGTTATATGTGAAGTCCTCTTCTCTTTGGGTTTAGGTGCTGGCTCCAATATTTTTAGGGCCAACTCCTTAATAGTGTTACATAGTGCAGCACATAAGTACTGAAAGACGTGCACATGCAGAAAGTAAATCGAAACTTTTACGTTGTGAAGCTAAACAACTTAGAAAAAGTCTCAAAATGGAGTAGTTATTGGAAAATGTTTCTTCTGATGAGGCAGATTATCGAGCTGGCGTGTTCGGATGGTGGCATATGTAAAGCATATTTCCCGAAAGTTGATATTTTTAATCCTTAATTATCTATTTTAAACTCGAATTTGTAATAGGAAAGTTTCAGGGATTGTTAATAAAGATCTCCTACATTTACCGAAAACATTTTTTTCTGATTGCCTTAGTATTATCCACTCTGCAAAACTTTATTTACTAGAAAACGCGGTAAAATTGCATTATGAGAAAATATTTTTTTCTACAAAAATAGCAAATATTTTTCAAAATCGGTGTTTCAGGTTATTATGAGTGATATATTTGTAATCTGTAAAAAATTGATAAGCCTAACTTGAATTAAGGTGCCAGGATAGGGTATTCCATTGTCCCTTAATGCTACAAACAAGAAATATAATGTTAAAAAAAAACGTTACACACACAACTAAGTTCCAACATCGTAGGTGCCGAATTCTCTTAGTTTGTGCGGCTTTCTTATAGCGGGGAAGAGCAAACACGGAGAATCTTCGAATTTCACTGTTATAACGACAGTTGTTTTGCTGTGAAACGTCGGTTGACACAACACATTACTAGGTTTTTGTTAATGCTTCTGAAGAATGACTGCTAGATACACCGAAGGTGAATTTCTTGATTTCTACACAAATGCCCACTGGGAGTATGAAGTTCCGGTAATAGTTTTACAATTTATGAAACTATTCTTAACTACAGTGAATTCTCAAATTCTGTACTGATGTTTGGGTTTTTAAATTCACCCGTTTTATCCATCATTTGTATACTATTTATTATATTTACAAGCAGAATGAAAGAAAATGAAACTGATAAAATTGCTCTGCACATTTCGTTTTTAAGTTCTTCAATTAGAACTCACGAAAAAAAGTAAGTAAAGATATTCTGTGTTTGTTTACTTTACCGATCATATGGTGATATTCATCTGGAAGCGGTGGGAGTACTGTGAAAAGCCCTTAGTGGATTAAACTCCTTCATTTGGGACTGAATCCAAGAGACGTGAAATCTAGCAATGTTGTTACGCGGATCCTGCTCGGTAATTGGAAATTGGAGCTCCATACGGACAGTGTCACATAGAAAGGGCGGTTCTGTGAAGCCAAGGTCTTGCAAACTAAATCTCTTTCGTATAGTTAGGATATGCTTTGAAATTGCGTTCTTTTGAAGGGGTAACTTCTCGAAATTCGCCACTGCAAGTTAATTCGTAAGTGTAAATCAAAGATAGGTAGTCTGAAGGCTTTTTGTGAACTTTGTAAAGTAGCCCTTGCTTCATTGTGGTGAGATGCTTAAAAAGTAGAGTTAATAAAGGGGAATAGTTTTCTATTACGGTCGTTTTAGGGATTATATTGTAAATGTGTCAGCGTTGAAATTGAATTTTGTTTGAATTAATATTCGCCATAGATGAGGTACCATTGATGTGAAAGTAAATATTTAACATAAATCTCTGCTGTTAAGTAAATCCAAATATCACATTGGAATTCCCTGCTATGTCAAATTTATTTATTAAAGACTATATTATTATTATTATTATTATTATTATTATTATTATTATTATTATTATTAAACTTTCAAATATAAATCTATATCAAAATTATTTTAAAACAAACTTATTCTGGAAATTGAGATAATCGGATGTCGTCGGAGTGAGTTGAATCATTAAGACATTGAGTTTGCCAACGTTTCGGAATATTTTTATTCCATCCTCAAGGATGGTGAGAAAACAAAGAACAACACTATAAATAAGCATATGGCACTTACACATAATGGTCTAATTGAAAACGCATAATATTTATGACGATCAAAAATTACCAACCGTACTGAAAGATACATAATGGTTGTAACATCTCGTAGACATTTGTAACAAAACTCCAAAAACACTACACATGGGGTGGTTACAGTACGTGTGTTGATTTGGCACAAGTCGGGACAAGGTATAATAGCAAATCAATGAGAATTACTGCAGCCATTCAGTTGTGCAATCAGGACATTGTGATGCAGTCACTAAAAACGTGTGCATCTGGACTAAGATAATTGAATTAAGGAAAACAATAAAATTAACTCAGAACTTCCTTATTTTGAGTTGTTTTCAGTCAGAAAGAGGTCCTGAACACCTAACTGAATAACAGCAGTGTGACTCATGCATTTCCTGTGATGTCTTGGCCTGAGATGGACCTGTGCGGAATAGACTCGCGTGCTCTAACCACTCCACGAGTAGTGGTTTTGGAGTTTTGCTACAAATGTCTATGAGAGCTTATAATCATAGTGTATCTCTTTTTATGAGGTTCGTACAGTCTGATACGAAATAAAATGTCTGATACGAAATAAAATGTCTGATACGAAATAAAAAGGAAATGAGCATTGTCCTTTTTCTTCAAGAAAATTAACGATACAAACCATACAAACAAGAGTAAGTTACGAATGTCAAAGTGTGAAGAATGCAAATACCCAGAGAGTTTTACAGAAGAAAGTGTTCCGCAAAAAGTGTAGAAAAACGTCATGAAATGTACGAGAGCTGTGTGCAGCGGAGGAGAAGCGGGAGTACAAGAGCAGAGGAGCAATGTCCAGAGGTAGAGCAGAAGACAATTTGGTCGCGATGAGGTAGCAGACAAGGGAGGACGGAGGTCGGTCACATCCCATTACCGCGCGGCTACACTCCGCGGTTGCGGCGGCGCAGAACGAGGGGTCGCCGGCCAGCCCTTTATGTAATTAGCGGCGCAGTTGGCGCTCCGACACGCCGTCGGCCCCGCAAGCAAGCAAGCAAGCCAGCAAGGGACTTTGACCCGGGGCGACGAGCGGCCGGCGCAATGCTCCGCCCATCCCTTGCTGGCGGCGGTCAGGGCCTGGGAGATGCGCCAACTTCCGGCGCAAGCAACTGCGGGCGCGCCGGTGCGCTCCGACGCGTCGGTTGCTCCCCGCCACCGCACTCCGCGCCCTCCGTGCGTTGCTGCCCTCCCTGCTCCAGCCTCCGTCTACCCACGCTCCCATCTCACAGCTTCTGCGTAGAGAGATCCGATAGTCCCCACGCCGTGTTCTCTGAACCGGACGAAAGAGGAGACCCCCTCCCCCCGCGTGCGCCCGGGCGAAACGAGGTGAAATGAGATCGTCGGAGCGCCGCGCAGCTCCGCGCCGCGGCGTCGCGAAAGACCAGTCGCGGCGCCCGAGCCGTCCGGTGTCCGGTGACTCGGCGGACCGCTATGTGGCAGGCGGCGAACGGGTCCCTGAACCCGGGCGGTGCGACATGTCGGCAGGCTGGAAACTGACCCGCTGCAATGTTTTCCGTAGATTGCCCTTTCCTATTAATTCCTTCTGCCACAAATCTTACACATTCTCCTCCAAAAAGGTGAGAGTACTGAAAAAAAAACGTGTAGTACATCGTGTTCTTAGTGTCGAAAATAAAACTTATTTTCCTATTCACTCTTTTCCTGGTGTTACAGTCAATTAGTTATTCTTGCCGTCTGTCCTTTGAGGTACTCTATGGTTGCGTCACGTTAAAGGTCTTGAGGCCACATGTTAACGGTCTTGGGCGGGGCGAGGCGCCCTTAAATTTAATATTAAGGGTATGGTTCGTATTTAAATAAACTTTTTCGTCAATTTGATGAACATATTGCGATTAATGCCGTCTCAAATTGAAACTCGTGTTCGTGTTACTCGTGGATCTCGAGTATGAACACCGCGAAACCGAGCTTGCTTCAGGTGTGCGCGGTCTCAAGCGATAGTCGTAACTGTATGTATGAAAAACGTAGATGGATTTCGGATACAAGTAAACATGACGCTTTTACAAAAACTATAAAGAAACATGACCATTCTTCACTATTTTCCTGAATATTGATATTGTAAACGTTAACACGAACAATTTTTTCGAGCGACGACCAAGTTATGTAGCACTTTCATGTTTGAAAGAGAATGTCAAAGAGGTTAAGGTATGACGAAGCTAGGTTTTTGCTTTGGATTCATTACTACACTTACAATGTGGTTATCATTATAGTTACATGATGGTTATATGGTTTTCAGTTAATTGTAGAATATTGAAGAAGTACTTGAAATCGGTAAAATCCTTGTGAAAACAACTATCAACTATTTGAAAGCAGAAATATATGAATATCCTATAATTTAAATTACTTGGATATCTTAAAAATGTACGTGTAAAAATAAAAAAAAAACACATTAGGAAGAAACGTCGAATAAGAATAAACGATGTGGACTTCTGACAACGAGTGAGAACACTGTTCTTCAAAATATGCGGATTCGATATGTTTTCCGTCTTCCCATAGTCTTGACGACTGATTAGTCATCAGCCTTGTTGACTCCCAGAAGTCGGCATTTTGCGTCTGATGACTTTCGTCTAACGCTTCTGTCATTATTTACCCATTTCTCTGACATTTTTGTTTTATTTTGTGTTTCACTTGCGTGTGGAGCAACATCTTGATACGGGTTTTGTATTTTTAAGTGGGAACGAAATTTGAAGTAAAGTCTGGATTTGGAGAAAACCGTATGTAACAGATTTGATAAACAACTATTATGTTGTGAGAATTTATACAATGAAAGAAAACTGAAGTAATATAGAATATGTGACAAATACGTATTAAATTAATTTGTAAATATACGCAGTGATAAGCATGAATGTGTTAGGTGAGTGCTGTAACGGGAATTTTTCAAACTATATTATATTTGATAGGGTGGTAGTTACACTAAATATATTGCAATTTTTTTTAAAAAAAATACAAAAGTTGTCAGTGTAGGCAAAACAAAATCTGCGAAACGTATTTTATATTGTTTTATTAATGTAATTAAATCTATTTAATCTGAATTAATTAGGGAATATTGTATCATGCTGTGTTATGATACCGAGCTGTGTTGAATTGCGTTTACCCGAGGGAATTTCACAGATCCTATTACGTAGTGTTTAACGTACAACTTAGAGAAATATTTCCCCCTTATTAATATTGCATGATGTTTTTGTTGCTCATAAAGTAAATTAAGAAAACATAATGTTAACATCCCACGACAGATAAAGGAGTTGCGAATCGCTATTTATGCAAAATATATGCGTTCACCCTTGGAAACATTCAACAAACATTCAAAGGATTTCCAATTGAAAACTCACCTTTCACCTGTTGTAGCTAAACAAAGTAGAAATATACAGTCGAAAACCATTGTCAACTTCAATTTCTTTTTCATTGTCTGTGAAAGGGGTTGCTATCGTGCGTAATTTTAAACTTTCACATCTTAGAGTTCTGAATTTACATCTCAAATGCTGCATTGTTGACTGTTTCGCCTTGCAACAAACTATTTTCCCTCGCGAATATTCTTTTTGCAAACCTCGAAAAGTTTCCTACTAGTGGGTGATGATATTTCTATTAATTCTGGGTTGTTTTCTTATTGTCTTGTCGTGGACAGTTCATCTATCTTTCTTAAGCTAATATTGTTTGTGGTTGAGTGTACTCGGCGGGATTAAAAAATTCATTAAAAACGAAACACTGACATAAATTTGGATGGATAATGTCATTTTAGAACATGGAAGTCATTAGAACGCATGTGATCCTTGGGAATTATTCATGTGTTGGCGCTGACACTTGTATCATAAAATCCTGTTTAAATATGCTGTTAAGGGATTTTTTTAAAAGTTGCAAGTCTTTGTTTAGTCTCAGTTTTAACTGTACCATTCCTGACTAGGAAGGGGGATTTTCCAATAATCACATTCGAGAAATTATTATTATTATTAGTGTTAATGTGAAAACTATAGAGGTTAGGAATATGGAAATTATATTACAATGAATTCTCTTGTGATTCTTATTGAATGATTATAGAGTGCATTTTGCATTGTTTGTTAGTGATCATACATGTTAATGACCTTTCAATAATCGGTTATATCACACGTTCTGCAATAGTTTCTAATATTATAAAAAAATTGCTTCTATGTAAACTTGATGATTGATATCCACAAAGGTTAAGAGTGTGAATGATTTATTAGCGGTGATCAAATTTGAAGGGGAGAATCTGTTCGTCAAATGAACTCGCTTGTTGATATAAGTATTCAGTATCTCGACTGTTAAATTGAGATGAAGTCAGATGTGAATGAAGCGTGTATCTTCATTACCATTAATTGATAATGTTGAAATACCATAATCGCGTTAAACAATGTTTCAGTAAAAATGAAAATATTGAATGAATATGTTTGAGGATTCAATGTTTGTGGGCATACTGTTGAAACCTTTCAGTTAATAATAAAAAAGAACAAAACGCTTGCAATTACAGCACGTTGAAACGCCGGATGGGTGAAAGGGGAGCCACTGTTTAGCGCAACGCGCCTGTTGTGTAACGTGTAAGTCCTTCGCGTCAGATTTTAATTGCGGAGGGGCGGCTCAAAGTGACGTCAAATGACGTGATGTCAGTGACGTCAGCTGACGGCATCTTGCGGCGAGGGAGAATTCATTCGCTGGAAAAGAGGATCTGCAGATCTCCGCCGCAGAGAGAGAGAGAAGGCTTCTGGCAGCTGCGGCCTCTGCCAACGAGGGAGGCGCGCGGAGTCTGATTCATGTGACTAGCGGAATACTCTACGGACGCTGGGCATGCATGTGCAATTTCATTGACCGGGTCTGCTTGGTTTCTTTCACTGATTTAATACTTACGTTTATAGAGTTCGCCATGAATCAACACACGAAGAATGGAATACAGTTTCATTTCAAGAGTTTTTATTTTTGTTGTTGTTGAAGGCCTTTATTTCACATTGACATTCAACAGGAACACATTTTTCGTTCTGATTTCTCTTGTTGATAGTAGAATAACGATTTGTTTTCTTTATAAATGAATTCATTATTACGTGTTACATTAAATTTGGTTTGGCGCTGTGATTTCTTTTGCATACTTTATGAAAGGAAATAATTTGTTCTCCTATTCTAGCTCTACATCTGAGAACATTATCGGCTAACAAGTTTATATCCCGCAGAAAGATAGCGTGAAATATATTAATGAGTTATTGACTTGAGATGGTGACCTTTGGTGGTGACTTGAGATGAACTTGAGGATGGTGTTTGGACTTGTGATGGTGATATTACAAAGGAAAGTATGGTTTGTCGTATCATTTGTGTTCTCCTTGACCAACATTTACGGATGTGGTGTCAAACACCTTGTCTGCAGTTTTATATTTTAGAAAAGATCCGTGTTCAACTAATGGGGAAGTTACCAGAAAGTTCCTCTATTGTTATTGATATTAACGATCGCATTGACTTTTTTTAGTTTTTAATATTTCCCATGTTAGCAAGAGTCATTGTACTGCCAGATGTGTCACTTGCTGTGTTCGTCCTCGGTCGCGCCTCCCAGACAGTGACGTCTTCGCGCTCGGGCGCAAGAACATCCCCAGCTGCGCGCTATCGCCCGCCGCCACGCCCCGGCCTATGCTCGGCTGGCTATCGAGCAGCGCCTTACCTGCACGCGGCTGCCGACCCCGCCGCGCCGCCTCCAGCCGTCCTGCTCGTCCCGTCCCGTCGCCTACGCGACCGCCGCGCCGCCCTGCTCCTTGGCGAGACGCCTCGCCTGACCCTGCGAGATAGCCCCCGCCCCCCTTCGCCCCGTGGGCGGCGCACTTCTAGCCAACTGAACGTGTTTGGCGGAGGTGCCTCGTATTGGCGTTGCTGGTTGACCATTGGCGCATAGGGTTTGTTTTTTTTTATTAAAAATTTAATGGCTATCAAACTGGGTTGTAAAAAACGTCATTGGGCTGGCACAAGAAATACTATGTTCAGAAAACTTGTTTTGTACCTCAATAGATCGTTACTACAATCAGGATTTTTTGATTTGTATGTTTTTTATACAAGCCAATTGAAAGTTACGTTTTTTAACCAAATTTTTCGTAGCCACGTAGTATATCATGAATGCGGGTGAGACGAATGACTAAAATTATTCGGGAGAGACGTTGGGTTCAACACGGGAGAAGCGACGGCTGGAGGTGAGAATTCGCTATTCTGATTCTGTTTGAGACTTGGCGCGTAGACGAAAGATCTAGTTATAGTTCTATCCATATACCACGGCATGAAGAGTTACGTTGTATGAAAAGGATATTGGTATACTTTGGTATACTTTGAGGGAATTAAAATACGAAGAAATTGCGCCTGGCCGTATTACAAATTGTAGACTTGATGGCAGTATTAGTACTATGCGTAGTTTCTTTTGTTATGTGTATTGATTATTTATATAAAAACTACTATATAATCCATTAAACTATTCATGGTGATGGTAACTTCGTCGAAGGCTTTCTGGGTATAATAGTCTATCTTGTAATATTAGGAAATTGGATGAGGTATACAATACAAAAGATACACGTTAAATTTGTTGTGATGGAATTGCGATCACATGCAAAATTCCTCATTAAACATGTATTATTCTGTTATTTTGCATATTTTTGTTTAGTCATAATAAATACACTTATTATTTAGTGATTAATGTAAATGTCTGTATATAGTGTGATTTACAGCGGAAATAAAAGCATGAATATCGACCATACAGTTAAGGCTAAATTGACATCAGAGTATCTTTTTTCCCGTATGATCACTTACTAGTCGTTTTAATGCATTAATCCATATATTCTTTTAGTAAGAAACTCAGAATTCTATTAGACATACTTGCAACACAAACGGTAATAAAGTTTCCTAAAATTTCTATACAATTTTATACTTGTTTATTACATTAATTATCAGGCTTTCAACATACTAATTATTTCATTAGGGGAATGTATTTTGTGAATGTTGTGAAGTTATTACACATGTCTCTTTGAATATAAAGGAATAATACGTAGGTAACAATGTAATAGTAATACAATATGATTAATGTCACTTTTGGCGGATGTCAACGAAATATAATAAAGCGAGCTACTATCCTTTCTGTAGAACCTGGTGTTGGACAGATTCTACGTTCTCATTTGCCCTATCTCCTATGAAGTAGAAACATTTTAGCAGTATTGCAAGTACGCGTATGATGTCTAAAGTCCGAAGTGGGCCGTATGGCAGTCAGAAATAATATAATTAATTGTTTGAGTTGGTGTATTTAATGCCGCACAAATATGATAAACTTTGGGTGATACATGTTCTTGCTGCACTAGTTCTGAAACATGGATATACATACGTATTTTCTTTGGGTAATATTCTCTTTGAATATTTATACATATGGCATTATCGATTCTCACACAGAAGCACGAAAGAATGAAGTCGCTGGTAAATTCTTTGAGTCAGAGTTCCCAACTCTTTAGTTGTGTTTCATTCCAGTTTCATGCAAATTGAATGAAAATGTGACTCTTCGCGCCAAAAAAGACCTTTTACACAGAGCCCCCCATGCGAGGGAAAGTGACCGTGTTATCCCGTCGTAATGCTTTATTTTCACGAACGGCAGGTGGACAGCTCTTTTAAATTGACGCTGCTTCTGCCTCCGCATTGTGTTCTCGGCGCCGCTGTCAGACTTCATGCTTACTGCCGAAGCGTAACCCGCCCGCGTCGATCTCGCCGTACGTGCGCCTCCGCGTCAGCGGTTCGCGCGGGGAATGATGTATGTTTGTACGGTTTGTAAATTCCAGAAACGAGGATTCCATTTGTTGTAGTTTTGTTTTTTTAAGCCTGGCGTATTCCGTTGTGTGTGTGTGTGTGTGTTTTTTGTTGTTTTTTTTTGTTTTCACGCAGTGCTCGTATTTTCACGCTCATTAAATAAGCGAACAGCGAAATGCAAATGGAGATGTACGTGGATGAAAATAATGAACAAAAATATATGAAATATTCGTTGCACACATGCGTCATGACCACGGTGATATTCTTTGGATTTTTCTCTTTGGGATTCGGAAGTGATTAACACGGATATGCTAATGCGTGCTCGAAAAAGTAAGAATATCGCAGCCAAAAATTAGAGCAGTTATGTACGGGCTGTGGCATTTCGTTTTAATCTGGGTCAACTCTGCGTGTAATGAAGATGTAAATTGAACAGTAATCCACGCGGTTCCTCGTTTACTCCGTAATGGAGATTCCCTTTCACCTGCATGAGAAACAGGTTCCTCTTCGGTAAT
Organism: Gryllus longicercus; assembly: GCA_038098605.1. Classification (NCBI taxonomy): domain Eukaryota; kingdom Metazoa; phylum Arthropoda; class Insecta; order Orthoptera; family Gryllidae; genus Gryllus; species Gryllus longicercus. The sequence goes on along the minus strand of JAZDUA010000199.1, from coordinate 2,179,054 downwards.
ATTTAATGGGGAGCGGGCCGAAGCTTTCGAGGGGCGCCTTGAGCCCGCGGTTCCGCCCGGGGGTTAAAAACAAACCACGCGGAAAGAGATGCTCTTCCCTGCCCACGCCCGCGCCCGCCCCGCACCGCGAGCCGGCCGCCTCGCCTTCACATCCGATCCATTCTCACTCCGCACTTAGTTGTGATCTAGTTTCTTGGGCCTCTTTTCCCGAGCTTCTCTAATTCACTCTAGCATTGTCTCTTTCGTTTATTTACTCGGGTTTCTCAGAAGTTTCCTCTCCTGCTTTTCTTACACGACTTCTACGTGCAGCTAAAGGCGGTAAATATACGATACGACTTGTTAAGTGATGTTTTTTACTACACGACTACTAGTTCATCTACATTTGCTCTTCGAGTTCTTAAATGTCGGTTATTACTCCTTCATAATGATGCACTTTCATTACATGTCTCGTTTTGATAATTATGAATGACCGTAACCTGATGTAACACGCGATCTCGTTGGCTACTGTGTATTATTACTATCTTCGAGAAAATTTTATTCAGGACAAGTGTAATCGTTTTTTTCTGTTATTTTCTGTTGTCCAGCTACACATTAAAAGTTAGTTCACTCTAGAGGAAATCAGTGTTTTAGTCGATTCCACAATTATCTAGTAATGAGGTAAAAATGTGAATGATACCATTTCGATTTTGGGTGATGTGTATTCGGAATCTACGAGTATATCTCGTTTTGCTGTGCATGAGCCTAAAATGCCATTTACCATTCTGTATTTCCTTCTTTACACGCTTCTTTCTTTCTCTGTTTTTCCTCTCCCCCGCTCACGTTCGCACCACACTCGGCTTAAGTCCTTGTTCACCCCTCCGCCCTCAGTCCCCGTGGCCCAGTTCCCGGTCCCCGAGCCCTTCGCCCCCCCCCCCTTCATTCGCTCCTTCCCTTCCGCCGCTCGGGCGGCGCGTGCAGCTGGACCAGCGCACTCCCCTCGCAGCCGCGTATTTTTTCAGCCGCCCTTGTTTTCCTCTCCGTGCCCCACTCTCGCTCCGCTGGCGGCACAGCAGAGGGACGGAGAGGGATAAAGGAGATGGGGACATCGGCGCGCTGCGCGTTAGGAAGGTATGCATGGCCTGTGATTTACAAGCGCAAACTCCGCTCTTCTAAAGAGAGATCCTAAATGCTTTATGAGATATTCTATACTTTTATGTGACGTTGAAGTGCATTATTAATCAAGCCTAAATGCATTTAGGAGACAAAATGCCGAGTTCACAGCAAAGCTGTAAGTAGACAAGAGCCAAGTACGCAGCTTCGTATAAATTCGTAAGTGGCTAACATTCTCGCAAATCTAGGTCACATCAAAAGCAAGCAAGGGAGCAGTAATAGGCCTATGTGGGAATAAATGTTCTTCGTCCGTGTAGTAACTTAAAATTTCTTGGGGAGGTTACTAAAAATGTATAAAACTGCTAAGAAATTACTGATGTTCTATTATGTTAAGTGTGAAATAATAAACCTATTACTCACGAGACATCTGCTCCCTTAACTCCTTCGGAGCTGATTTCCCATTTAAACGACATATTGGCCCTAGTCTTTCCGAACTGAGGGAAATAGGACTTGCGTCGCAAGTCGTTGAGGAACTCGGGATCACCTTCTTTTGTCGCCCTTCATAACGTACTTAATCGAAGTACTTCTATTCCCCTCGAGAGGGTGCTGCGACGTCGGCGCGCTGGGACCCGCTGTTCCGCTTTAAGGGGCGGCTCGAGCAGCGCTTTGCACAGGGTGGGGCTGCCGTCGCCGGCGTTTCGCTGGCGATACCTGGAATCCCCACGAACCTCGTCTCTTCAGCCGCGGATGTTCGTTGCTATCGCTTGTGGCACCATCGAAAACATTACCCACACTACTATCTATATTCCATCAAAATTATGCCTTTTCTTGTTTAATGAACAATCTTGCAGAAGTTGCTAATTTCGTGCAGCATATGTAGTCACAAATATACGACGTGTTTTCCCAAACTGTCACTTCTATTTCGATGCTTCTTCTCTTTCTTTGTGGCAATCGCGAATTCAGCGTCAAATGACATCTACATTGGTATCACAGCGTCTGTTAATACAATGGCTACATCTGCACGTCCATAACCATTCATATGCCTACACACATCCCTATCACCGTAGTGACCTCAGTCTTCTTTTAACCTCTACCACCGCCACCGACGCCAGTACCACCGTCGCCACCGCCACCTCCACCTCCGCCGCCGCCATTGAGGCGCCTGGAACGCCATCATGCGAAGCGCTCCTGCCGGCGGGCCGGCCGTCGAGCCCGGGCCGGGTCGAATTTCTCCCTCGGCGATGACAGCGACGGCGTGCACCTCTTTCTCTCTCTCTCTCTCTCTGTTTCGCTTTCGCTCTTGCTCTCTTCTCGTTCCCGCTTCATCTCCGCTCCGACGACCCCTCGCTCCGCACGTCCTCGTCCTCCTCTTCCTCCTGCATCTGCGTTACCACCTACCTCTCGGCGGTATCCGGGAGAAACACGCGGTCGCCGGGCGCTCGCTCGCTGTCTGGGCGGCGGCAGCGGTGGGGCGCGGCGCGGCGCGGCGCGGAGCGGTGCGGTGCGGTGCGGTGGCGGTGGCGGTGGCGGTGGCGGTGGCGGTGGCGCGGCGAGAAAGCGGGAGCGCCCCGTAAAATATTGGCCAGCGCGCGCTCGCCGCGCCGGGCGGACGCGAGGAGGCGCGGCGCGACGCGACATGGCACGACGCGACGCGACGCCACGCGGGCAGAGAGGCTTGCGGCGCACGGGGTGAAGATTCGATTACCCCGAAGCAGGTCAGGGCGGCACGGCTTTAAATTTCAGTCGCCCGGATCGGACGATTTATTTTCCACAGTCTGCATTGCAAGCGGTCGCTCACGAGTTCTCTGCTTTTACACGCGCTGGCTGTACTGCAACGTGGATGGCAGTGAAGGGGTTGCTAATGTATCGCATATTTATAGAAAACTGTCTCAATGTGGTCGTGCATGCGGATTATTTACGGGAATGGTTTGAATGTGCCACAGAACGTAGAAATGTTGACTGGTTGTTCCTGGCGAGAGATCTGATCGTGGTATAGTTCCGCAACAAGGAAAGAAAAATGCTGCATCCAGTTCATTGAGCTGGCAACGTTGGAGATCGCCGTTCTGGATAACGCGGTTGGCTTATTCTAATAGGTTTTAGATACACGATACATGCAGGAGAGGAGTGGTGTTGTGGTGTTACATTAATTTTTTAGTATTGTTTAATTAATTTGACCGGGAACTATCTATGTAGTGGATGAATACAGTCATGAGTTTCATTTAAATCATGCTCGTTTAATAAGGATCGTTAAATCAGAACTCGTGCAAACGAATATATATATATATATATATATATATATATATATATATATATATATATATATATATAGTACGGAGTTGCTCTAAAAAAATATACTGTACTTATTAAGTGTGATATTATTAAATCTTCAAAGTTCAACATGTGTTTTCGTAAGCACTTACTTCTTATAGCATTTATAAATTAATAGACTTTGAAGGAGTTTATTTTGATCTGTAATCATAGTTTTATGACTGAATTATAAATGGGACATTAGAGTAGGTATCTAATGATTGTGTGATTTATGAGAAAATTTATGTTGGGATTTCGTATTCATTGAAAAAATCTTGTGAACACATTGCCAGAAAAAAGAGATGCGTATGTGATGTTAGGATGCAACTTTAAGAAATAGTAACTGTAGATGGCTCTGTAGAAAGTGAGCCTTTCGTGTTTATTGCTCGAGCAGGTACATGATACAGCGAGTTTTGTAAGTAAACAACTTGTGTTGTTCACACTTCCCAGCAGCGAGTGCGAAAGAGCAGCAAGTGTTTAGAGTTTCCACTACAATACAAAAGGTAAAGTCACTGAAATGGCTTGTGAACCTGAGTATTCTCATTTTAATTTTAGATTCTTCTTAATCTGTGCGAAAACTATCCCTGTACTGACATTCATCATACAAGTACACTATTATAAGAGGAGCTAAGAGTAAAACACGTCCGTTTCGAAACTCTTTTGCGCAACTTGCGTAAACTTTATGAGAATGGAGAGCGATGGAACAAATATCCACCGCCTAGGAAAACCAAGATCATGCACATTGAAATTAGAATTACACGAGACTGTCGTAACAAAGCGACACGCGATATTTAGTGGGAAGATTTGTTTGTAAGAGAAGATTGTTGTGCTATTATTGATAATCTGGAAAGTTAGGTTAATTGAATAATTAGAAAATTGCATATCAAACATGAACAATACGGTGATATCGAACGATTAGCTCAGATGTCGAGGATAAAATAAATTCAGAGATAAACGTGATTTTAGTGCTTCATTTTATTTACTTGGTAATGTAGAAAAGGTAATTTTATTATTGAACCCTGCATCAAAAGTTAAATTTCTTTGTTTGTGGAAAATGTAATAAAATATATTTTTTAAAATTGTATTTAGATTGGCCTTTCGTTTTTCTTACTTTCTCTCTGTGTGAGTAGAATAAACGCGCTTCTGGATTTTACAGGGCGCTAATGGAATTGGTTGTAGTGAAATGTGGGGCAAATTGAGGCGGTAGAGTTCGAACCGTTTTACAAAATTATTAAATCGTATATTTTGTAGTGGTAATGATGTTGATATACCGCTAGTTTGTTTAATTACACAAATATGTTGGGTATATACATAGAGTACGTGTGTGCCCCAGTGACGAATACACTTCATTACCCTCAATATATTTTAAAACAGTAATATGCACACTACTCTTGTTACTTCTCTTGCAACAATATTCAAATGGTATTTATACTGTTGTTTTCATTTACATAAAGCACCTCTCAAGCAAATTAATTAGTTTTTTTACTCCTGTTTCCAACGAGAGATCTGATAGGAGCTGTGAATATGTTTTTCTAGTTGTGAAATTCGTTGGAAAAGTAACCTACATGAAGTACCCAAACCCCGACTTAGAAAAGATTTAAACTGATGCAGATGGAAATGTTTGAGAAAATTATGTTCGGGGTGTTTAGGGCAACTAAGCCTTCGTCAATTTCTTACTGGAAAACTTAGTTATCGAGTATTTATTGATGCTCAAAATTTATTGAACTTCATACATTTTGAAAGTATTAACCTCAAACCATCTGAATTTGTAAAACCATTAATGTTGGTTCAACACTTTTTGTTAAGAATCACAGGGTCGATTTTCATAGAGTTGAGTTCAAAAAGAGATGGAGAAGTCAAAATTGTAAAAGTCATTTTCATTATTTGCTATAACATTTAAAGCGGATAACACATTGCGCTATGAAATTACTGAGGAAAATAATTTACAATGGCTTTAGAGATTAATTAATTAATTTTTTTGGCTGATACTCTCTTGATAATTATTTTATGCTAAGCCTGCCACAGTTCGCATTTGTTCAGTCATCTATGTCGGTCTGTTTCCAGTTGGCAATAATTGAACCATTTCTTATTTCTCATGAGAACCTTTCTGGGTTTCTTATCCCTCGAGCTTCTCTACATTAGATCTCTTGAAACAGTGTTAAGTTGTAGAAATTAATTGTAATTACCTTTATTCTATTTAGACTCTTTGATAATGAATGACTTTTTTAGAAAAATCCATGTTGATGAAGCCTTTACCTATTGGAACTGATTCAGACATAACTGTCAGTCTGATTCTTTCCTTGAATAAATTCTGTTTGGCTTGATAATTTTCTTCTTTTGGGTACAGAGTAGCACGATGTTATCTCTGTTCTTGTTGTTGCTGTTTCCTTTAGATTTCGGATCCTTGTAAAGCAATGACCAGACTGACGCTATGGGAAAGGAGTTTTCGTTACTGACCTCTCCCCACAGTGTATGAGAACAGAAAATTCGTTTGTTTGCTTTCGCAACAACTTAAGACATGCAAGTCTGTTACGTATGCTTTGTCTTTTTTAATAACCTTTATTAATTTTTGCCTGTTTGTACACGCGTTCTAGTTTTTCTCTTCGTTTCAAAACGCTTCCGATTCGGGGAGTTCTTTCTCATTACTTTAATTAAATATTTGTTCTGGAGTTAGCGTTGATGTTTATTTGAATCGGGGGCGCCTGCCAAGGCGCTGCGGGGGGGGGGGGGGCGAAAGGGAAAGCCTTGGCGGAGGGTGTGGGGCGCGTGGTGAGGAGAGGGCGGCGCGGGGCGACGGGCAAGGAATGCCAGTCGCGTTTTGCTCGAGTTGGGCAGTTGCCTCGCTCGCGATATGCATAATTCTCCGAGAATCCGTCCTGACCCAGTTCCACGCAGTTTGGGTCAGCTTCTGTTGGGATGGTCGGCAAATTGTTCGTCGCCACGTTTTTGTCTTGTGGAGTCGAGGGTTCATTGTTGAATTTTCGTGGATGTGACACGAGAAAACTTCTGATTGACCGAAGACGATGTGGTGAAATATGATGGAATTTACATTGCGTGATGGCTTTGTCTCATCTGTCTGATTGCAAATTCCTACTACACACTTAATTTAATAGAAAGATCAATTACAGTCAACTCCGGTTATAGTGAATTTCTGGACACCAGCATTTTTGGTCTAGAGGTTCACTGTATCCGAAGATGTCAAAATTAAATACAATTTCTCCACAGTGATTTATTTAATGAATACAGATATAAATATATTAATAACATTAACACCATGAACTGAAAATTTCAATATCTTTATTTGTCCTTTAAAAAAACAATATTTTTCAATTGTTTGCTTCGTACATTTTTCATTACTAATTCCTCTAGATCCCTCTTCAGAGTTCATGCTCTCGGCGTACTTGATCCTTGTCCCCTCTCTAAGGATCTTAATGCAGTCTTGGTATCCTTACATACCTCATGCGCTGTTCGAAGCCCACTCTTCGAAGGCCCTTTTATCGCCCAATAAGAAGCATAAGAGATCCTATCGGTAGCGGCAAGGCGCAAGCGGCAAGGTTAATGAAACTGCTCGCGTTTATGCGCTGCACGGCGGGTATCGGGAGGCTGTGGCAGTCGCGTGCTTCCTGTCGCCCATGTAGAATACCACGCGCTTTGACCAGCGGAATATCACGGAACTTCAAGTTTGAAACTGTCTGGAATGAGGTAATCAGGAAGATCGCTATTGCGGGTCCGCTACGTTCACCTCAGGGAAGACTTCTTTGAATTTGACTAAGGAACGGAATTTATTGTAATACGGAAAAAAAGTAAAACATGTACATATATATATATATATATATATATATATATATATATATATATATATTTCCAAAATATATGAAAAAAATAGAAAATGTGGAAAAATAAATAAAAATTTCTCTATATAAGCATTTTACAATGAAATAAAGTTCATCTACAGAAGTAATTGTACAGTAGTTTCTTTCGCCAAATAAAATACGTTCGCTCTACATACTCTGCTTACGAGGAGATGGTGCTCAAGTGGAGAGTGTAGTGCCGTATCCCGGAGGTGGGGGGAAGGGACTTTTCCCTTCCCCCTGGCCTACTCCAGCGACGCGACAAGACAATGAAATAGGAATATTTGTTCTTTTCTTTTTATCGCGTAACGCATGGAGTATATGCAACTTGTGCAAGCGTGAGGTTGACGTTACTTTTGCTTCACATGTTCCTCTGCTCATCTTTGAATGCGAATACGCGATTTTGAACAAACAGGGGGAGGAATACGTTTGACAATTCATAAAGAAGGACCGATGATCATAGTAGCTCATTGCATTGCTTTGTAAGACAGATTATTCCAGTAACATGGTATACAGCGAACACACATCTGAAATGTTCCGTTTTGACTTACAAATCTATTAAAATGTAACGAAATAAGTATTAATAGGTAAAATATGTAAAAGTATTTAATTATACCAAAATATTTAAACATGTGTAAAATAAACATAGTTCTATTTCATTCATAATGTCCTATAAACTCGAAAAAAATATTTTTGAATGAAGCTATCTTGTTCTTGTAAATATATATCCGTTCACTAATTATGTCCTTTGGCCGATATTTTTTTTCACTATAACCGAATCCTCTTATGCTTATTTTTAATGTAAGCAAAACGGTACCAATGATTTAAGTTCACATAATCGACGGTTCACTATATACAAGTTCTCTACAAACGGGAATATAGATTCAAATAAACATTATGAAATAAACAATATTTGATAAATGAAGCATCGAGTTAAAAGTAACGAAGGTACACATATTGGGTACACAAGTTGGGACACATATGCAAACGAATGGAATCATCGATGCAAGTTGTAATTCCGACACCAGTTAAGTTTTTTAATGGAAATTGAAGGAGAGGAAAGTTGAACTTTTGACGTAGTTTTTACTGCTTACAATACAGATGAGAATTATTTTCTAATAATGGGGCGTGAATTACTACAATGTAAGAACAAAAATAAGTGCAAAATTATTCGAGTAGAATTATTTTCAATTCAAATGAAATGATATGCGCATGTAGATTGGCTCAGAATGGAGGCCCTAGAAAAATACTAAATTCGAACTTTTTGGAAACCAAGCAATCGATTTTTGAAACGAATAACAGATGACAAGAAATCACCAATGGAGTGCGGTTTTGTTAAGGATATATGAATACTTTTTTCGTAGATAAGAATGGTTGAGAATTTATACCTGAGCAAATACAAATATGTTCTTTATAATGATACCAATGCAGGCAATGAAGCCTTATGGCCATACCTGCAATGAATGAATTGTTTTAATGAATAGGTTATTGTGAAGTAGTAATACGAATAATGGTGCTGCAGTGGTATTATGAAACACGGGAAAATCTGGAAAAACAGAAACAGCATTTCTCGAACGCTCTACGCTTCACAAATTCCATACGGATCATCCGGGATTTGATCTTCGGTCCGAGCGGAAGAAAAGTCTGACCAATAGATAATGAGACGCCTTAACAAATTCGTACTTCTTATGCGATTTCTCAACAGTTACAGCCCTTCAGGACCGGGACCAATCCCCTGCTTCTCCGCCAACTCTTGGTCTCCCCCACTGCTGCCGCCGCCGCCGCCGCCGCCGCCCGCGACTCTTCGGAACGAATGGCGACTAGTTTGCCCCACTTTCTCGCAGGGGCCCGCGAGGGAACGAGGGTGTCTCAAAGAGGATGAACTTGAGTTAGTAGCTCGTTTGAACACTTGGCGGAACAAAATCGCGCTCGGCCTGTCTGGTGGCGCGCTAGGGCGGGCGGAGCAGCGCTGGGCCGGGCGGAGTCTTTGGGCGGGGCGGCGCAGCTGCGGGAAAAGGCGCCCGGTGCTCGGCGCGCGGCCGGCGAAGGCGCGGAGGCGCTACACCTGGGAATTGGATTGTCCGCTTCGGCAGGCGGCCCGCGCGCGCTCACGGCTGTCTCTTTCGCGTCGGCCCCTGCGCCTGTGGGCTGGAGGAGCAACGTGCCGAGGATGCAAAACACACTTCTCGTGCGAGGTCCTGTGAGAGGCAGGTCTTGCGGGTTCGAAAGGATTATTAGAAGGCCTCAGTGGATAACGACCCACGTCACGGAGGATGGAGGTGAACTGGTATCGCGCAAAACAATGAAGGATACTCGTGGGATTTATTCACGACGGCCGGGAACGTCGGTAGTGGCTAACGAAGCAGTTTCTAATCTCATTTAAAAAGATATAACGAATTAAGAAATCGATCGTTTGTTTGAACTTACTGGCGCTGTGTTATCTGAGACGGTGTGGCTTTCATGTTGGGTGAACGAAAATATACACTTTTTACCGGGAATTAAACGTGAGGTCTCAGGATCCATTTGAAGGGGTACGAGTAACAGGTGATGAGATTCTAGGTTCAAAATAGAATGTTTAATCGATCACATCTATCACAGGCAACATGTAGTGATTTAAAAAATGCTCATTCGCTGCCAGTCAGTTTAACTGAAGAGCATGTTATTAAAATTGCAAGTTTGCAACTGCTTGGAAAGCATAATATATTTTTCTCAAGTTTCTCAGTAAAGGATGTAAAATATATAATAAAAATAGAGGACAAAATCTTTTATTTCAAAACCAGCAGGTTCTCTACTTATTAGGTTATTTACAAAAGAATACTTCGGCGACATCTTTTTGAAGAATAAAGTTTCGCCGAGAAGCTTCTGTAAAAAGGTGACTGTTTGATTTTTGAATACCACACGTGTTATTTTGAAACACCTCGAGCGGAGCGACGATGCGAGAACGTTTGAGGAACAAGGGAATACCACACTTGTTAGAGGATCAGTTTCAAAAGGCCATTGTGAAGATGGAAGGCAGGTGAAAAATCTGCGCGCGAGGGGCGAGCGTGCCGGGAGCAAAGGCTCGGGGGCGGAGCGCTGTTCCGTCGCTAACAAGGCGGCGGCCCCGAGGACGGGGATGAAGTGGTGGGAGGGAGGAATTTCTGATCCGTATTTCCGGAGGCGGAAGAGCGCCTCCCGGGCCGGCCCACGCGGGCGCGCCGGGGCGCGACCGGGCCGTCCACTCGCCCACCCGCCCGCCTCCGCCCGCCTCCGCCCGCCTCCGCCCGCCTCCGCCCGCCTCCGCCCGCCTCCGCCCGCCTCCGCCCGCCTCCGCCCGCCTCCGCCCGCCTCCGCCCGCCTCCGCCCGCCTCCGCCCGCCTCCGCCCGCCTCCGCCCGCCTCCGCCCGCCTCCGCCCGCCTCCGCCCGCCTCCGCCCGCCTCCGCCCGCCTCCGCCCGCCTCCGCCCGCCTCCGCCCGCCTCCGCCCGCCTCCGCCCGCCTCCGCCCGGCTGCGCCTGACCCCGCCCCGCCCGCCTCCGCCCGCCTCCGCCCGCCTCCGCCCGCCTCCGCCCGCCTCCGCCCGCCTCCGCCCGCCTCCGCCCGCCTCCGCCCGCCTCCGCCCGGCTGCGCCTGACCCCGCCCCGCCCGCCTCCGCCCGCCTCCGCCCGCCTCCGCCCGCCTCCGCCCGCCTCCGCCCGCCTCCGCCCGCCTCCGCCCGGCTGCGCCTGACCCCGCCCCGCCCGCCTCCGCCCGCCTCCGCCCGCCTCCGCCCGCCTCCGCCCGCCTCCGCCCGCCTCCGCCCGCCTCCGCCCGGCTGCGCCTGACCCCGCCCCGCCCGCCTCCGCCCGCCTCCGCCCGCCTCCGCCCGCCTCCGCCCGCCTCCGCCCGCCTCCGCCCGCCTCCGCCCGGCTGCGCCTGACCCCGCCCCGCCCGCCTCCGCCCGCCTCCGCCCGCCTCCGCCCGCCTCCGCCCGCCTCCGCCCGCCTCCGCCCGGCTGCGCCTGACCCCGCCCCGCCCGCCTCCGCCCGCCTCCGCCCGCCTCCGCCCGCCTCCGCCCGCCTCCGCCCGCCTCCGCCCGCCTCCGCCCGGCTGCGCCTGACCCCGCCCCGCCCGCCTCCGCCCGCCTCCGCCCGCCTCCGCCCGCCTCCGCCCGCCTCCGCCCGGCTGCGCCTGACCCCGCCCCGCCCGCCTCCGCCCGCCTCCGCCCGCCTCCGCCCGCCTCCGCCCGGCTGCGCCTGACCCCGCCCGGCTGCGCCTGACCCCGCCCTGCCCCGCCCGGCCCCGCCCGGCCCCGCTGTTTGCTCGCAGATGATGAAGTGCGGTCGCTCTCGTTAAACGGAGAGTGCCGTTAACGTGTGTGCGCGCTCCGCCGCCCGCGCAGCCTCCTCTTCCCAGGCGCCCACGCTGCCGTGCAATCATCTCGCGCCTCTCGTCATTGCCTCCGCGCCGGGTCGAGCGCTCCGCCGCTACTCGTCCGTGCAACGCCTCTCGCCACCTCGCCTCTTTGTGTCGGCCCGCTCTCGCTTTTATTGGGGGCAGCCGCCTCCGTGCCCTCTACTTCTTCCTGGTATTCATTGCGCCCTACTCGTTTCATCTCTTGCATGCATATTCTCTAATTAATTTTTTCGCGCCGTTAGAGTTCGACGGTATCCTCTTCCTTTTTCGTCATTTTTCGATGTTTTCTCTTGTGCTTTCATTTCACTCTTGCTACTTTTTACTTTCCTTTCTTCTCTTCTTCGCTTTTCCGTTTCGCTTTCCACTGATCGCGTGTATCCCTTCTACTCGCGTTGTCCCTTTCTCCTCGCAACTGGCGCCGGGTGAAACGTGGCCCCTCCGCACGCCCGCCCATTCGGCCATCCGCTCGGATGACCGCCGCACGTGCAGGTGCCCTGTGCTTCCGGACCAGGGCACGTTGTACAAATTTGCTCAAAATTCTCTTCCCGGCCACTGCCGGTCCGGTCCGGTCCTGTCCAGCCCCCTCCTAATTCTGCCACGCCCCCGTCTGCGCGCCCCCACCCGCTCCGCTACGCGCTCGCCGCTTTCATCACGGAACACCCCTGCGCGCGCTCGTTCTTCTCTTGTGGCGCCAGAAAGGGCGGGGGCGGAAGGGCGGGGGTGCGCATCGCACTTGGCGGAGGGCGAGGGCGGGAAGGCGCGGGGGCGGACGAGTGAGCGCGGCCACTTAGCGCGCCCGAGGCGAAGGAGCGCTGCCGCCCCCGCCAGCCCCGTCCCTGCCGCCGCCGACGCGGGAGCGCGCCCGAGGCCGAGGTATGAATATGCAGAGCGGAGTTTACTGCGGCTCGGCGTCAACACTGCCCCCGAAATTGAATTACTACGTATTTACCGCGGGCGCGTTGCATCCCCGCCGCCCGCGCGTCCCTCCGCGCTGCTTCGCCTCCCGCGATCCGTCTGCCCGCGCTCGCCGCCCTCGTAACGCCTTCGCCGTGCCGCGCCGCCCCGCGCCAGGGCGCTCTCAAAGGGCCGCGGAGTGCGCCCGTTCCGGCGCCGCCGCCGCCGACGTCGTCAAAGGCGCACTCCTCCCGCGGGGTCACTGGGACGCCCAGCGGAGTCCCCGGAGACGCCGGCTGGCGGACAGTGGACGCGCGGAGACGGCGGCGGAGGCGGCGGCGGCGGCGGCGGCGGCGCGCCCTGCCGCAACGGCTGCCCTCCCCACGCGCGCCGCCCCAGCGGCCGTCGCCGCCGTCGGACGTGCGCGGCCGCCGGGTGCGAGGACACGTGTCGCCGGCACGTGTCATGCATATTCAGCTGCCCCGGTGACGCCGGAGGCGCCGAGGGCCCGGCGCTGCGGGGCCCGCGATGCCGGCGGCCCGGGTTTGAGGGAGTGGGTGCAGGGCTGCCACTTTCGTCGTCGCTTCCGTCACCGTTGCCTCCGCTATCGTTGCGGCCTGCGGTCTGGCGCTCATATGGCTCCTGGTGCACATGGTCCGCTCTCATAGTTATACATATTAATGACGAGCTCTCATGCGGGATCGAGAAAGGACGAGGTTGGTGTTTGTACAAATGGGGTCCCCGGTGCTGGGCGCGTGCGCGAAAAATCTGCCCTTCTCAAAATATGTTCTACGCCGCGTTTATTTTTAAGTTAATAAAATACATGAATACCGTTTTAAAATTAGCTGACCGTCTGCTTCTCACGTTTACGTTCCCCGCTGGCAGATGGAGGCGAGGTCGGCGTTTCGGTTATATTGCACGCGATGCGTCCTCGACGATGCCAGCTGCGTGTCGTATCGCTGTGAATAGCAACAGTATCGTAACATACAATTACTACAGGGAGTGCGGATATCCCGTGTAGGCAATAGTAGTGGGTTTGGCGTAGGTGTTTATATTAGCGATGATGATCAGGAAGCAGGGGGTGCGTCGATCACTGGGAGGCCTCTGGAAGTTGATCCCGGTATTTGGATGCGGGCAGCGCGGCGCGTCGGTTGTTGTTGCGGGCGGTGGGTTGTCTCCGCGCCAGGGGAGAGGTTGCAGGCCACGGGAGCGCCACTCAGGTAAATTGCTCTCCCGCACCGTTCGCCGCCCTCTCTGGCGGCGACCTTCGCCCTCTCGTTGCTGGGCGCTCCGTGCCTCCTCTTTGCTCTGCTCGCCCCGCCGCACGTTTGGACAACCGCCTTTACCGGTCACCGCTTTCAGTCATTAATATCCACGTTTCCCGGTACGGTTGTCTGTACTAAGGTTACTGCTCTTTCACTACTCCTCGCCATTTTCAGTACTCTGGTTTTCTGGAATGCTTGCTTCATTGCATATAGATGCTATTCCTTTTGGTGAACCTTCGTAGTTCATATTTGCGTGCTTTTTTAGTAGCTTTTTCTAGTGTATTCCGTATGCTGTAGTTTTCGTTTAATAATGATTTTTCTCTACCACTATTTAATAATGTTTCGAATCACGATCGTTAAATTCTTGGAATCAATGTACAGAATGCTGCATGTTTCATTCTATTTGCAATTCGCGCTTATTTTGAACCGCGGTTAATAATGAAAAAATACGTAGTTTTATGTGCCTGCACATAAAACTTAGATATTGTTTCTTATTGAATTTCCTATTACTCATTTATCAGAAAATTCATTTTGAAGGCAGCGACGGCGAGAATGAAATATGTACGATGCCTGTAATTGTGGAAATAACAAGTTCAAGAACGCTTCATTTATTACCCGAGAAATTAAAGAAGAGCCATAAGGAATCATAATTTTTTTTTTTATTGGGGAAGGTTAAGAGCGTAATCTAATTTATTATTTACTTGTAGTATGACTTAAACAGCTAATTCTTGAAATATGATCATTTTTACTTATATTGTCGTATAAAAAAGAAAGATGAAACATCACCAAAAAATCATCATCACCAAAATATCACCATCACCATCATCATCAAAATATTAACCAGTGCTTAATTTTTGAGAATTTGTATTCGTTACTACAGTTAAAATCAATAATTTCAGGTAAAATATTAAAATATTTTCAAATTACAGGAATTTACAGGACACAACAATTTACAAATTACAAGAAAATGTACAGGAATCGTATTTCTAAGTCGTACAGAAACTATAGTCTTCTACTCGTGAATAATAACCATCATTAAAGACTCCTTGATTAATATACGTTACCTTCACATTATTGACGACTATTAACTTTCTCGCATTTTATTTTTGAGTAGTACTAGAAATAGCTGAATGTCTTTTTCGTAGTATCATTAGGTGACCTTATTTTGTTTCATCGTTATTCTATCTGATGAAGCCGCCATTGATTATACGTCTCCCTCTGTCAGATTTCCCCCTTGCGTCGTGTTCCTTCAACAGATGTCGGAGGAGACACTTAATACCTTGTAGGGGAAATGCCGTCTTCCTACACCAGGTCGATAAGTAGAGAGAAGACGCTGGCTGGCAAAAAGTCCTGCGAGGGAGGGCGCTATGCTGCAGGAGCCGACCCTTTTCCCAACAAATTCCATTAACTCTCTTAAAATATACGAACCCTCTGTAATACGGCTTACTTAAGCTAATTTTTCGTAATGGGATCCTGCTGGCTTTATCCTGTTAGGACGAGGGACACTTAATGGAAGCAAAACATATCCTGTGGAATAAATATTCCCTCTGGGAAATATCTCTTTACATGAAAGTTCGTTCTGTCAGGTAGCGTATTTGACCCTGACGAAGACAAAATTCATATTTTTATTATGAGGTGATGCGAGAGAGATATTTTATTAATGTTCGTTGAAATATGCATTATTAGGTTCATTAATCACACGTACTGGAGCGTTTGATAATAAACTCCAAACTGTGATTGTGAATTCATATGTTGGGTTGGGTGTTGCTGAGCTCAGCATCGACACATCCGTTTCTTCCTTTTATGTAAATCGAAATTTATGTGAATGCATACGTCACACGTGTGGCTGCATTGATTTAAATTACTTTATGATAAAGAGTCCACATCTCTGAATTAGCATCGAATAGTTTTTGGACGACTTGCCCGTCCATCTACACAAGACCCATCCCTAAATTTCAACGGATGAGCACACGGTGCAGCCTGCGGGCCGTAGCTTTGAAGTCGGCGGTGTGTTTTTCGTCAACAGGTCGCTTGAGCGGCTGCGCGCCCCCTCGCGGAAGGCAGAGGCGAGGCGGGCTACGGGCTCGATCCGGGGCAAGGCGGGGAGGGGAGAGGAGGGGACGAAACGCTGGAGGGCGGGGTGCGGGGAGGGCGAGGGCGGCAGCGGCCGCCGGGGTCGCCGGGGGGCTTTGCGACGGACGCATCCACTGTGTCGGTGAGGCCACCGTTCGGGACGAAACCCCAACAGCTGCGTCAGTGTCCAAACATTATCGTTTCTGGATGTGCGCTTGCCGAACACGGAAAATGTTAATGGCGATGGGAAGCGGGTGGTCCCATCTGCGCGACTTCGCTCACATATTGGGCCAGTGGGATTTTATGGAAGCAAGGGCTGTTTGAGGTATGGTCGAGAGGCAAGTTGCCGGTTCCATGGCGTACATAATTGGTTCTATTTTTTTAAAATCTGACTTTTATGAAATTGTTTAATTGGCCACTTTTTTTTAGTTTAGACATTTTGTATAATATTTGTAAATACATTTTCCAAACTTTCATTTATCTGCTTGTATATTTTATTATAAAAATGATCACTTGTAATAATTTATTCTGTGATGAAGTGAATTAAGGCCCTAATTGTACAGACAAAAATGTGGACGCGTTAGATATTTCCAATGAATAGTTGAATAATAAAGGAATGGTGGAAAATAAAGCAGAAAATCATAGTATCTGTTTGGAAAGGTGTTCTAAGAGACATTAATACTCCATGGGACGGTATTATTGAAGTGAATGTAATCAAAGATGTCATATAATTACATCAATATTACATGTCGTGTAATAATGTTGTAATATTAATATTTGGAAAACAAATTAGGCGGACTTGTCAGCATTTCGATTTAATATGTCCTTTGAAGATTGTATGCATATATTACAAAGAAGTAATTCGTTTGAATCTCTGCATAAAATAATGTTTTCTTTTAGTATTATATTTCAAAAAAGAAGACGTAGAAGTTGGGATATGCACATTAATTCTCGAAGGGCAGAGTGACATTTTCGAAGTACTAGTAGATTTTACAGTACTTATTTTTAATTACTTTGGGAGATAGTTCAGTTTATAGTTTTTTTTATAAAATGAAACGAAAATTTAATATTTATTTTTTCCAGTTTATTTTGAGTTATGTGTTCGTGCATACGAACTTGTGGAATGCAATGTGTATCATTCATGGACAAACTATGGAATCCCATAATCACATAATGTTTCCGTGAGAGATTAGAAACACACGCGAAGCGAAGGCGTAATGCCCTGAATGATGCTATCAGGCTTTGTTGCTATGTAGAAACAAGGAGCCGCGCTCACCTTTCCCACGTCGTACGTCATCACGCGCCGGCCGACACAATCGAGATTGATTCTTTCCTTTGAGCCCCCCGCGCGACCGCGGCGCTGCGCGGCGCCGTTGCCTTGTCGCATTGCCTCCGTCAGCAACGCCGCCGCCGCATCACCGGACGACGATATTTTTTATGCAAATTTCCAGATGAATGATGCAAGACGGCGGCGGGGCCTGCGCGCGCCGCCCCTCCCCGCGCGTCTTCGCGCCGCCGCCGCCGCCGCCGCCGCCGCCGCCGCCGCCGCCGCCGCCGCCGCCGCCGCCACCGCCACCGCCACCGCCACCGCCGCCGTCCCGTCGCGGCGGACGCTCGAATCGACGCCGTTCCAATCGATGCGATTTACGTACTGCACGGCGCTCGGGCCTCCCTGGCGCGGATTTCCTGCTCCTTTGGCGCCGTCACTTCCGGTCCGCCGCCGGATGATCGGCCCGGCGCTTTCATTCACGGCTCGATTCATTCGGCGCCCATTTGTCACGACGGGAGCCCGCTCGCGGCCGACTGAACCTTCACTAATCTTCTGTCAAGAAGAGTGACTCGATGTTTCGTTTCCGTTGAACATTAATACCTACGTCATGTTTCATTCTCAAACGACATCTCTTCATAACGCTCGTATTTCCTCTGAGGATTTTTGCTTCTGTTGCTCAAATGATCATGCGCTCAGAACTGCGTTATGCACAGTACTCGTAATACTACTATCAAAGATTGAAATTAACCCTGTTTGCATTAAATTACCTCTACGCCATAGAAATACCTATTTGAGTCTGGTTTGTTTTATTAACAAAAGAGAACACAAGTAAATTAAATGGCATTTCTCTGTTCTGAATTCATTTGCGAGATGGCATGTTCACACTATGAGCCAACTATCTGTGAAATTAACGGGCTATATCATCAGAAATATGTGTCCGTAGAATTTATATTGCAGCGTGACGCAGTGGCGTTGTTGATAGCGATATCTTTCAGACGGGGCTCCGCACCGGTTTATTGACCATAACTCTGTAATATTCATGATGACACTTGATGGCGTTGTTTCCTCGCTGTCGGAAAAGAAAGATGAAGCACAAGTGTGGAATTGCTCATTGCGACTTGTGCTGTACGTTGCCTTTTTTTATCGTCATTGTCTGGAATGAACTAACTCGCATTCGCAGCGATTTTTATAGGTAACTACTTAGATTACAAATACTCCTGAAAACAACCTTTTAATGACGAATCAACAAAGTATAAGACCAATATCTCTTGGTTACACTTATTTTTGTAGGAATTCATACTCGTACACTTTTCAATGAGGAAATAAATAAATCTAAAATTCCACTAGGGTTTGTGCTATTTTATTTATGAACTGGTAAATATAATTGTACATTTTATCTATTTAATTTCTGTTCAGTATTCCCTTGATCTCCACCTGAATAGTTCACTTTTATAGTCTTGCCAATGTAAACATGAGCCTAGTACAAATGCTTGGGTATCTGACACCTCTACCGTTGTAGTTCCGCTCTTTTTTGTTGGTGCATTGCAGAAAATCGAATGCAATCAGGCGCCTTTCCCAGGATTCATTTATCTTCCGACAAGGGCTCGCTTTCCATAAAACGACGTTAATGCGTGTCCCATTTCTCCACACCGAGGGAACTCTGCCACGTCTGCTGCTTGTGGCTTCCGGCGGCGCGGGACGATGAAGCGTGCGAGCGCGGTGGTGCGCGGGCTGGTGGAAGCGGAGGTGGTGCATACCGTCGGCTCGTTTCGCTCACGTCTTCTCAGGCCAAACGTCGCGCCTGGCATCCAGGGCGTCCCAGAGCCGACGCCGTCGACGCCGGCGCTCGCGCTCTCTAATTCTCAGTCCGCATTTCCAAGTCTGGCAGCCGCCCAGCTCCTTCCCCTCCTTCCCGGCCCCTCGCTCCCCCGTGCTCTGCGCGCCCCGCACTCGCCCCGTCCCCCGCGGGAGGGGAGTTGCTAATATCGCCGGATAGGAATTGCTGATGTGCGTCGTTAAAGACTTGGCCTACCGTTTTCGTTAAGCGGAGGCCTCTCTTTTCGGAGCAACATCTCGTTTCCTGCAGACGTATGCCTGCGGCGGAGCACCATTTCCATATCTTTTTAACCTATTTCCTGCCAGCGCGAAACGCGGCGAGCGGCGCGGGCGGGAATCACGAGACGCTGCCGCCACCCCGCCCCGCCCCACCCCCACGCGTCTCCCCGCTTCCCCGTGCCGTTCCGCCCGTTGTGGCCGTCGCCCCCGCCCCCGCCCCGCCCCCGCCCCTCCCGGTGCTCGCTCCGGCGCCACCGCGCTCGGCGGCAGATGGTCAGGCGAACTTTAAAATAGAATTTCATTGCCTCTTCCCGTTCTGTGATTATTGGCTCCCATCTTCGGCGGGCTTCTCCGGAAGCACACGGCGAGCGCGCTCCTCGCTATGAAGTTGTAGAATGAAACGCCTTTCACCCTTTGGCAGGGGTGAGCGCTGTGGGTCTGTTCGTGCGAGGCGGCGTAGACGAAAGCATTGGCTTAATACTCCCGGATCTGCAATTCTTCTTCTTCTTTCGGGCTAGCGTGTGCGTTTACTCGCTTTTATGATCGTTTAGTTCTGGCTATCGACCGAACCTGTTTTATGCTTCTGATGTTCTGTTAACGATGGTTCTTAGAACTGATTTTGTTATCCTTTTTTTCTATTTTAGACAAACTGAAATTAGTTACAGTATGTGTGATTATTTCAGTATCAATATACTTAAGCAATACCTATTGATGTGGTGTTCCAGCCATTTGATGTTCATGAACTGGTCTTGCCTAACAAGTCTAATACCTGGTCTCGGGACTCACCGAATTGCGGTTTCCCAAAGTTGTAGAAGTTCAGTTAAGTTTGCACAAATGTACGGAACAACTTGAAGTTAATTTAAGGTCGTCTGTTGATTCTGTCTTACTAATTGGTGTATTCAATAAACAGCATCGTACAGCTTTGCGTGTTGAATTTCGTATTGACTCTCTCTCAAGCATCATTTGTCTCCCTCAGTAGTTGTGAACTTCTGTTTGTTATCGGACACCCATCGAGGGAGTCAATGTGACTGACGGCTTAAACGAGGCCCTGGATATTACGCAATGGAGAGAAAGAGGACTTCGCATTCACGTCCGAACTCGAGTGTGCTGTCGAGTGATAATTCATTGCTTGTACGATCCAACATGTTCGGTCTCAACATTATGTAATCAAACAACTGTATAATTGCTCTTCACGTGAACTGTCACCTATAATGCGCAGCAAGATATACTCGTTTCACGGTCTGTGATTATGATATAAAGAAGCGACGTTGCTTGTTAGTATTGCAGTTGTTTGAAAAGAACAGATTGAACTTGCAACGTTGGAACCACCGAAGAATCTCATTTCTTGACGTTCTGTAGCAATAAATATAATTTTGTGGTTTTGTTCATGTGTATTATATTATTATTATTATTATTATTATTATTATTATTATTATTATTATTATTATTATTATTATTAGGTCGTATTGTTAAAAAGGTAAATTTTCTTTTCAAATCGCGGCTCCCCTGGAGTACCAAAGATGTCCGCGCCATACAAGAAATGTTCAAGCATTACGAAAAAGATAAGAAAACTAGTGTTACTTCAGCAGCTAATAATGCTGTACACATTCTCAGATTATTTGCACCTTCAGAGCGATCTACAAAAATTGGACCTGCCTTATTTTAAAAAAAAGAACTGCGCTGAAACTAAAGGAAAAAAAGAAAAAAATGGAGCATTTTTTAAGAAAATTCTGAAAATGAACATGAAGTTCATGACAGGTACTCCTAAAACTCAAAACACGGTTTTAAAGGGCCTTGACATCAACCATATCGATTGTGGAATTTCAATTTTGTGAAATCGTGCGTTCGATTTGTTCGCTACCGTTGTTAGCAGATGGACGTTGTGCCGTAAACCAATATTTCGGTGTCAAGACCGCACAAAACTTAGATTCAGACATGTTGGGGTAGGTTATTTACTTCATGTGGGAACAATAATATTTCCATTCGTTTACAGGGATGTACAATATGAGACCTTGGTGAATGGTATCTCTTATTCCTCTTGCGTTTCAGGTTTGCTGTCATAGTATTTCCATTGACATCCTCTTATTCCCTTCAGCGTTTTCGACCCGTCGTGTTCTTGAATCTTTTATTATAACCAAGCATTCGATCAGTTTTTCTTTACTCCCTTCTCTACTTTCTTTTCACCTCTCTCTACCATCTCTTAGCGTTCTGTCCGTCCCTTCGTACCGACCTTCTACGGCGCTGCTCTCTTCGCCTGTCCGCTGGGCGCGTCCCCGCGGATTACCAGCCTCCGGGGCAGCCGTCGCTAATTCCGGGCGGGCGGGCGGGCGGGCGAGGAGCGGGGCGGACTGGCGAGGCAGGCGGCGGCGCCTCGGGGACGGAGATGCGACTCGAGCGCCGCATTAGCCGCGTCCGGCGCCATCAACGCAGAGCGCGGCGGCGCCCCTCTCTCGCTTCTCCGGCTCCCGCCCCCG
The DNA here is from genome assembly GCA_038098605.1 of Gryllus longicercus. Lineage (NCBI taxonomy): Eukaryota > Metazoa > Arthropoda > Insecta > Orthoptera > Gryllidae > Gryllus > Gryllus longicercus. The sequence goes on along the minus strand of JAZDUA010000199.1, from coordinate 2,157,403 downwards.
CGGCCGGCGCATCGCCACCCGCGTCACGCGCCGCGGGCATCCATCAGCGCCTCGGCCCGATCGAAATAAAACCTCCGCGCGCCGACGCTTGCGCCAGTGCGCTGCTTCGCCCCCTCCCCTCCCCTCCCCACGCCCGGCGCACGTCCGACGCCGCCCCCGCCCCCGCCCCCGCCTCTCGACCCTCGGCGCGTTTTCTCTGCCCTTGGGCCCGCCCTCGAGTGGTCTCACCCTGTACGAGGCTGCTGCTGCTGCGGATGATGCTCCTGTTTCCTGCAGGTTTCTTTCTCCTTCGACCCTCCATCTATCTTCGTTTGCTCCCGCCGACCAACTACTATATGTTATTGTTGTTGGGTGCTGGATGCTGTAAGAACATGCTTTTATCTTGAATTTGTTTGTGAGGAGCAACAGATGAACGAGTTCCAACTCCAAGGCAACACATTATGTGTTTTGAAATGGTCGTGTCTGAATTTAACAATATGTGATATCATAATTATTTTTCCTCCATTTTTGAAATTAGCTTAATATTCTTAGAATGGGTACATTTACGAAGTTTAACAAATTTGAACAATTCGCTTCAATCTGAATTGTAATGAATTTTGAAGGTATTACCTTTTAATTTTTTCTCCATTATTATTTTTCTAAAATTATTAAATAATATAAATAATAATTTGAATAACATTAACATAATATATTAATACTAATAGATAAGTATTTTCCGCCATAATAATTCTTCTTATTCTGAATTATACGTGAAAAAGTATTTTGTTGGTTTACTTATTTCTTAAATGAAAAAAGCAGTTTTTTATTACAAATTAGAATAGATATTTTTTTACAGTACTGAGAGTGATTTAACTTTGATCATATTTACCAGCCATCACAAGCATTCAACCGTTCCTCTCAATTCATGAACTATCTTCGGTACTTCAGGAGAAATAGGCAATCTCATTACCTTCACCAAAAGCTGCATTAACGACGCCGCAGACGATAACATGACGCCCGGTCAATTGAAGGTTCCAACGCCCGATCTCCCCTGCGCCTCTCAGCCCCACCTCTGCGCCGCCGCGCCGCCCCCATCTTTGTTTGAACTCTGCAGCGCGGCCGGCGCAATCGGCCGCCGGCCGCTGCCACTCGCTTTCTCTGCCGCTGCAAACAGTTGATTAAAGCCTCTGCCCCCGCCCCCGCCCCCGCCCTCGCCCACGCCCTCGCTCGCGCGCGCGCTGACCCGTCGCCTTCCCCTCTCGATCGGCGTCCCGTGACTTCCAAATGCGCTTCAGACGTGCGCCCGCGCCCGCGCCCGCGCCCGCGCCAGCGCCAGCGCGAGTCCACCGCCCCCTCCCCGCCCCTAATGGCACGCGAACACCGCTAGTCCATTTGCCGCCGTCGGCGCGTCGCTGCGGACGCCGCCGTGCGTGTTGCGCTTCCCTCGCGGGCGCTGGGCCACCTGCAGGACCGCACGCCTGCCCTCGTACTGGCCCTCTCAGTGTACGCTATCTGACGCCAGTCGCGTGGGGACTATGTAATTTGAAAACATTTCAGTGGACAAAAAAATGCGACAGTGGTACTTGTGAGAGTAATTAGTCCATTTCACTTTCAGGAGGATAGAAATAATATTCATGTCGTATAAGCATTCTTTGGGGGAAGATCTTAAGTGCAAATCAATGTCGAAAATAAATATTTGTGTTAGTGAGACTTCTCTAGTACGATGTAATCACTGCGTACCAGTGAGGGATGTCATAGTTTTGGTTATTTCTATTATTTCGTTTTTGTGGCTAATAGTTTATTTAGTTTTTTTATAATTGACTCATTAAAATATGTGCTCGAGTAAATAACAAGTATGAAGCACGTGTATTGCATTATGGCAAGGTCGAACCTCTCGTTAAGTATGCATCTATAATCTCCCAACCGGAAACATGAACGAGCCAAATCTTCCAGTCCCCGTCCAGTGCGTGGCCTGCTCCCTTCGCAAGGGCGGCTGGGGAAAGTCGAGTACGCGGCCGCCAGGGCGTGGCGCAGCGCTCCGCCAGCGCCCTGTCGCCCCTCGGCGGAGAGCGCGCCGCGCCGCGCCGCGCCGCGCCGCGCGCCCGCAGCGGCCCTGGCGCCGTCCGTGAGCAAACGGGGCTCGCCCTGTCTGCCTCGCTTCGGGTGGCCGCCGCAGTGTCAGCCAGCGGTCTGATGCGGCCGGCCAGTCGCCAAGGAGAGCAAAACCAACAGGGACTTCGTTTCGTTTGCCTCTACCTTGCGCCGCTCTCCCATTGGACGGGTCGGGTAAAGGGAAAACGCGCTTAACTGAAACCTATGCGACTAGAGGTTGTTTTAAAAATCATCTTCCACTTTTAATTGATCTTTAAAGAACTATTTGTAGATGTTTCATTGATTCGCAAAGCGTTTTTCTGTCGGGCGAGCAACCTTTATGTAAAGATGCACGGAGAACGTTTCGTGAGCGTAAACTGCATATGTATAACATACAGGGAAAATTATAATATTATAAAAGATCAATATGTTTGTTTACTACCTTCGTGACATTGTAAATTTGTGGATATTTTCTAGAGACAATATCTTGACACGTAAATTACATCGTACCCCCAAAAACTTGAGTTTTTAAACTTTATTTTATGCTAAAACAGTGTATGTATTCATGCCTCTCTTCTAATGAAATTTACTAAACCTTCTTTCGACAGTTCACAACCATTTATATTGCAGAATTGAATGTAATTCCTATTACGTACAACTACGGGTTTAATAAGGTAGTCAAGACTCGCAACGTATAGCAGAGATCGATTGGAAACCTCATGGAAATTACAGTTGGATGCGCACAATAGTTGGATGAGATTGCTACTCGCGAAATTATTCGCGACTCCACTCATTCCATCACGTGACGAAATTATTTGAAGTATGGTGTAATTAACCTAATAAATATCGCGATGGAATTGAAACAGTTAGCTCTATATGTCAAATATGCACATTAAATCTAATGTCTTGATGATCATTTATATCCAGTCAGTCGTATCAGAAATCAAATATAAATTGCAGCGATTATCCATACTTTTCACTGTACTTTGTATTTTGAATAATTTAAAGTATGCTCGGCGCGTATGAGGACATTCCAACCAGTACCAGCTGACAGAACAATTTATTTTCCAATCAGTGTGAATCTTATATTACTGTGCTAATCGGATATTCGGGAAATGTAGTTTTTTTTAGGATTTTGCGTAATTACCTAATATACGTTTAAGCTGAATTTTATTTTGACTGACTATGGGAGATAGTAATTACATTTTTACTAAGCTATTTGTATCATTGCCTTAAAAATTGTCATACTTGCTTCCCGTACTACAGTTATTCAAGGTTAGTGGAATTCCCTTAGGATCTTTGACCCTTGACCCTTAATCTAAACACTTCTAATTTAAATTTGCAGTCGAGCGATCTCGAAGAACACGATGGGTTAGAGTTGCTGCGAAATCTTCCGTCGAGTTAGCATGGCGGCCATTTCTCTCTTTCGACGGTGGCCCATTTAAAGTTTGTTCCCGATTTAAATTCCGAGTTCGATTGGTTCCGCTAAGGGTCGAGGATTGCCGCCGCTGTGCTTTCCCTTCTTTTGTCGCGCCTTTGCAAGCTGCTGCGGTGGCGGAGCTGGTGCGACAAAACTGGAATTTTCGCTTTTGTATTTGACCTTTTTTCAAACAAAACACGTTCGGGCTAGTAGAAATTGGAATTATTTCACGTAGTTTCGGGTTAATTCTACCTCAATTTTTACAATAGTTTTAAAGGTGAGAGACGGTGAGCGTTACTACTTCTGTTTTTAACTACCTTCTTTTTTCTGCGTTTTATTTTTTGGAAAATATTTTGATACATATAATTTGTTAATTTTATTAATTAACATTAATGATTAAATAGTTCTTAAAATACTGAGGTGCTAATTGTTTTTATTTTTATATCAGGGTTATTTCGATTTATTCATCAGAACTTCCATGGTAACATTTATTTATTTTCGGCATTTCCTTCATGGTTTAATGTCTCTTTTTGGTATCATGGAAAATTTAAAATACCCTTCTAATTGAGTCATTTCTATGTTAATAATTGGTTTTCAAACGATGGTTTGTACTTGAAGTGCAACAGAAAAAAAAGAAGAGTCGCTGTGTTATCTTGGGACTTAATTTTGTGTAATTGAAAGTTTGCAAAAATGACGAGAAAATCTGCAAATTCCGAAGGATGTTTAAAATTAATGATTGCTTTGATAAATTTTGATAAATAGATCGATCAGTTTGATAAAATTACATAAAAATTATTTTTGATCCGTGAGAATGTTTCCCATGCCTTGAATAGATTTCAACATCAACATATTTTCGAGACCTGGAGTAACGTTTTGAGTGAATATGTGTAGGACTTGCACAACTAAAACAAAACGAAATATAGCGATACTGGTAACTCAGCTGTGCAAGTTCGTTGTATTGATCATAAGCATTTACTTAAATGAAATATGTTTTAGAAAATGTGATAAAAATACAAACATCAAAGTATCACACCATTATGAACAAATATAACCTTCAAAAATATGATAAATATACAAAAAGTGTTAGATTATAGTAATTCATGTTCTCGCTAGAGACTCGCATATGTGCTTGTGTAGATTTTGGTATCAATATGATATTTTATAAATAATACAACAATTTTAAAAACATATCCATTTGCTATGTTTGCTATGTTTACATCTCTAATCCTAAATAATGAAAATTCAATTATTAAAGAAAAACCTGAGTCGTATATTTTAATTCATGTTATGGTCAGGGCGATGTCGCAATTTTGAAGAAGATAACACACTTCTCTGATGAACGTAATTTACTGTAAACATTAAATATTGCGTATTCGATAAAACTTCGGGTACGTTCAATATTCTAATTCTAACCATAAAAAGGTTTGGACTAAATACCCATCACTTTCTCTTCTCCATAATTCTTACTTGTTGATAGATATGACTGGACTACACGACTCAAGAAAGGGATCAATGCAATAGTATCAACTTATTTATTTGATCGCTCGGCCTTAGTCGTTTTTGTGTTTCACTGTGGATGCATCGACGGGAGTGATGACGACAGAAAGCGCGCCTTTTGCGTCCACTCGCGGCTGTCGATAACCGCTCGTCCCCGACGGTCCATCGCTAACCAGATGGATCTGGCGGGCGGCGGCGCCCGGGCTGTCGCTCTCCGCCTCCGCACGCCGGCCGCAGCCGCCCCGCGAGCGGCCTTGCGTTCACGCCTCGCCCGCGCTCGCTGGGGCGGAAGCCGTTTCGCCGCCCGCGCCCCGCGCCCCGCGCCACACGCCCCGCGCCACACGCCCCGCGCCACACGCCCCGCTCCACACGCCCCGCGCCACACGCCCCGCTCCACACGTCCCGCGCCACACGCCCCGCTCCACACGCCCCGCGCCACATGCTCACGCCCCGATTCCCACGCCCTGCGCCCTGCGCCCCGCGCCCCACGCCCCGCGCCTCGCGCCCCGCGCCTCGCGTCCCGCGCCCCACGCCCCACGCCACACGCCCCACGCCCCACGCCCCACGCCACACGCCCCACGCCACACGCCCCACGCCCCACGCCACACGCCCCACGCCACACGCCCCACGCCACACGCCCCACGCCACACGCTCCACGCCCCACGCCACACGCCACACGCTCCACGCCACACGCCCCACGCCCCACGCCACACGCCCCACGCCACACGCCCCACGCCCCACGCCCCACGCCACACGCCACACGCTCCACGCCACACGCTCCACGCCACACGCCCCACGCCACACGCCCCACGCCCCACGCCACACGCCCCACGCCACACGCCCCACGCCACACGCCCCACGCCACACGCCCCACGCCACACGCTCCACGCCCCACGCCACACGCCCCGCGCCCCCCGATCCCCCCGCGCCCCCCGCGCGCCACGCCCCACGCCCCGCACGCCCCCCGCGCCCCCCACGCCCCCCACGCGCCCCGCGCCTCGCGCCCCTCGCCCCGCATCCCTCGATCCCCACGCCCCGCGCTCCGCGCCCCGCGCCCCTCGATCCCCACGCCCCGCGCCCCACGCCCCACGCCCCGCGCCCCGCGTCCCTCGATCCCCACGCCCCGCGCTCCCCGCGCCCCGCGCCCCACGCCCCATGCCCCACGCCCCCCACGTCCCTGCGCCCTGCTCCCTGCGCTCTGCGCCCTGCGCCCTGCGCCTTGGCGCCTCTGCGGCCCACGACGCGCTGCAGATACTGCGGAGCTGGAGACGCATTCGGGCCCTAAGCACGGCGGTGCGTACGGCAATATTTCTACCACTCTGTGCCATTGTTGTGAATCTGTATGTGCAACCCGAACTGCACAAAGGCGATATTGCTGTTAGTTGTACGCTAACAGTGCTTGAAGTCCCTATTGTGTAATAAAGTATTGCTTTTCGCAAGTTTGTACTTGTCGATGTGTAGACTTCTGGTCAGTTGTTAAATTGAAGCCTCCGCCTTTAAAGGTCAAAATACTGTTGAATCCTCTGGAATTCATCAATAAAAAAAAGAAATCGATCTTTAATCAAAATTGTGTATGTGATTTCTAATTTTTTCAAAATGAAATTTTGGTTAGTTAATTTTTATGAGTCAAAAGTATTTAAAGTATTGATGCAAGAATTTGTCAACGGAACGCTATCATTCTACAAAGAGTGAATAATGAATAATCCGCTGGTGTGGGGTATTGTTTGAACTCGCATGGAAAAGAGGCTAATATGTGACTAGTCAAACGATACGAACTTCAATGGAAAAGCTATTCGATTCGGCGTAACTTACTTTTCTTTCGAATTTTGCACTGACAATACTTATCTTCATACATAATTTTTCTAAGGAAAGAAATTTAAGTGGCATATATTGTTAGAAGATATTGACCATACAATTACAATAGCTGGAAGAAATGTTACACCATTTAACCAGGTTACATCTAAAACCGCTCAAGCGCTGCGACTTTGAGGGATCTGAAGTGATGTTAGTTCCGGCCCCCGGCACGACCTGGGCGTTTGCTGCAACCATTGCCGCGGTCAATTCCTACCTCGCTCATGCGCTATCGTCCGTTCTCACCGCTCGCCGCGTCGCCCATGCAGCGGCGGCCGTCGCCGGCGCCGACGCGGCCATCGGTATGAATGGCAAACAGCTCGCGGCCCGTGAAATATACAGGCCGCGCCCGCCAATATGTTGCATCCGTGCGCGGCACGCAAATATTGATAATTCATTTTCTATCGCGCATCACTTGGGTGGCAGCTGTCAGCCCAGAGCACGTCCGGGCCCCTCGCGGCCCCCGCGCGACCGCCGCGCGGCTGTGTTGCGTGGCCGCGACGGTGAGGCGCGTCGCCCCTCCCCCTCTCTCGCTTTGAATACAACCTATGGAAATTCGTCGCCGCAGTTTGGTGAACGGTAATTGCCGCACTGCTCGCTCTTTAAATTTCTCATAGAGTAAGATTTTCTTTAAAGGGATACTTTAGATGTGCTTTTTTTCTGGCCCGCACGGTGTTGAGGGAATTTAAATACACGAATTTATTACTTGTGTATATCGTATACTGTTATGATATCAAGCAAGTACTGTTGTTACATGTTTTACTCCTAGTAAGATAATTCCAAACAAATTGTAGTTGAGTTCTGAAGAATTAACCTGGTGTTATATATATATATATATATATATATATATATATATATATATATATATATATGTATGTGCATGAGCAAACTGTATAAGTACATTCTATTGCAAACTCTTTACAAACTAATTTCTTATGTATGTTACACGCTCTGTTTCAAGAATTCCTTTTTCATTATTGCAGGTACGTCTCGCACCAGAAGACACGAGAAGACATGCAACTTTTGTCATATATTAAATCTCCTCTCGAGAAGTTTTTCAATTCCAGAAAGGTAAGAATATTTGTACTGAGGGAGCTTGTGAACGTTTCTAAGTTGTAATGTCACCATTTTCGGAGAAAGGAAATTCGAGTATTAAAATGTTTCAACATTGCATAATAAAAAAAATTAGTGACTAAGGAAAGTTTGTTGCGCAGGCAAATTTCAGTTGGTCTTGCAAATAAACGTCGTTTATAACAGAATTCCGATGAAACGCTAACAAGTCTATCCGTATAGGATGTATGTAGGCGTACTTCATTTCAGCCAGAGAATTAGTTAGAGGCAAACGGCACTCAGAGGTGTCATAGCCTGCACATCAAATTTAGTGACAGTAATGAAATGTAACAGTCTCGTCGCCCTTTCGAGATAGTTACCGTTAATATAATGTCACCTTTTGCCTGTTTTACAACTCCACCGGTCGTGTGGAGAGTGATTACGATGCTCTCCGCCGTGGCAGCACTGGACTTTAACCGTAATGGAGGTTCGGTCCATCTCCTGGTACGCAGCAGATGGGGAAGCAGCAGACGACAGCGATGATGAATTATCGATGCACTAAATGGAACTGAGTTTCTACAGAAATAATCTCTAAAATTCTAAAAATAAAGTTTAAGGTATGATATAAATCATACATTTTAAAGTATGGACTATTTCTCGAGTTCGATTTCTTTTGATCGATTTAAGTGAGACATTTGTGAGATATTTGAACGTCCGACATCATCTTGCCGCGAGTTTTCTGTCGCAGTTCTATGAAGTTAATATGATCTTTATCGAAACATGAGGCCAGTTGTCTTGGCGACGTTTATGAATGTGCGTTTCAAATGAGTCTAGTAATTTTGCCGTATGAACGCCACGTATCCTCCTGCACCGTGCATGCATCCCTTGCGTCATTATCCGAGAGTACCGCCGTCTGAGGTCGGAACGTGGTTTATCATCGCGGGGCGGCGGGCGGGGTGCGTGACTGCATGCGTGCGTGCCTACATATATAAATAAACGCGGCGGGGGCGGGGGCGGGGGCGGGGGCGACGAGCGGCGCATCGCGCGCGCAGCGGGCGGCCCCGCGGGGCCTAATGACGCCCAGACAAAGGGCCGCGCGCCGAAACGCAACAAATTAATTACACAACTAATTTGCGCGCATAAAAATGGCGAAAGCTCGGGTCTGCGTTGTAATTTGCAGCGGAAGAGGAGCGAAGAGGGTTGAGAGAGGGAAAGAGAGAGAGTGGGGGGAGGGGAAAGAGAGAAAGAGGAGTGTGACGAAGAGGGGGTGGATGGTGGAAAGCATTGGAAGGCGACGGTGGGTGTTGGTGGGGTAGGAACGACGAGGAGGAAGGGTTGGGACGTTGTGTGTGTGGCGAGTGCGGTAACGTGGCGTGTCAGGACACGATAGGATGGGACAATGGAACAGCGGGGTAACGTGGACGGGGATGTACAGAGTGATGTGGTGGCGGCGGCGGTGCGGCCCGGCGGGGAGGCGCCGATAGCGTAGCGGAGGCCGACGGAAAATTGAATTAACGGATAACTGAGGGAACGCGAGCGGCGGCGGCGGCGGCGCCGAGCGAGAGAGAGAGGGCGAGAGCGAGAGCGGGTTCCACCGGAGGGGGGTGCGTGTGGGCGGTGTGGTCGGAGGGGGGTGGGCGGGCCGAGTGCTGACGCTAACGAAACAGAAGAAATCGTGCACCGCGTGGGAGAGAGGCGGAACCGAAATTGGGAGGCCAATGTGCTTCCCCGTGTGTTTTGATACCGCTAACCCGCTTACGAGACGAAGAACAATATTGTGCGCGTATTTCTACTCCTCATTCTCCTCTTTTACTTCACCCTCTCCCTTATCCTCTCCTCTCCTCGCGCGCTTTATTACAAATTGTTTGAGAGTTCTTTGAATGAATGTAGCGGGCTCCGAAGGGAAACGTAATGAAATCCTTCAGATGCTGCTCTGCTTTCCGACGTCCGTCCGAGAATATGCTCTAACTCTACTTTAATTGAATATTTCTTCTTCCGCATTGGACAGTTGCGAAGTATACTCGCTCCCTTTATGAGCGTAACGAGTAAACTCCCTGTTCCGGTTTCGACATATCTCCCCGGGTAAGGAGGGGTGGAGGAGAGCCGAGCTCAAAATCTCAATAGACGACGTAATTGAATTTTTTATCGAGAAAAAATTAACTTATTCAGAGTAGGTAAATAGAATTTTTCCTCGCTCAGCGACGTTCCGCGCAAAGGAATTTCACCTCTTGATGAAGTGGCTCCCGCGTGCGCGCGAGGGCCCTGCGCGAATCTCGTGAGTGCGTGCCCCGCGTCCGCGGTCCGGTGGTTCAACCACTTTGCTGTAGAATGCGCGGGTGCGATTTGGGAACGGCTTTCTGGAACGCCGCCCCCCCTCCCCTCTACACCCCACGCGCACCCCCACCGGAATGCATTGCCCACGCCCCCGCCTCCGCTCCAGTGTCTGAGCGGGAGGCCGGGTCGGGCCTCTCGCCCTCCTCCCCCTCCCCCTCCCCCTCCCCCTCCCCCTCCCCCTCCCCCTCCTCGTTGGCCGGTTCAACGTGCCCACGAATTACCCGCAGGCATCTTGCGGAGGCTTTTCCAATCCGCGCCCGCCTGAAAGCGGATCATGCAAATGCCGTTCGGCGCCGGAGACCTGAGGATGAATGGGAATTGAACGTATTTACATTTCACAGACTCCTCTTTTCCGGTGGGCGGGGCGAAAATTGGGCGGCTCGCTGCTGTTGCGAGGAGAGACCGGCTCGGTGCGAGGTGAACGAAGCGCAGACCTTCGTGGACGCGCGTTCTGTTCGGGAAGACGTGCGTTGTTTGTTCTCTCGTTATATTAAGATCTCTCTCAGGGCGCATCGGCCATCACAATTATTCTTAATTAAGCATGGTATGCGATGCGCATGTTTTTTGCATGGGAGGTTACAACGAGTACGTAGTCAAGGAGGGTTTCATTCGCTACCGTTAGTCAATTGTCAATTTTCAACAGATCTTCTTTAAATTAAGCTAAATATTTTATACAAAATAAAATTTCTGAGAACACCAAAAAAACATAGTTTGAAACATATACTCTTACCTGAACCTCCTCAATATGGGAATAACTTTCTACAACAGCGCACTATTTACAATATCTTTTATTGGTTGTTCTCCCTCAGTGGAGTATTTCCATTAATAAAACCAGGTATTCAAATGAATGTTCATCTATGAATAGTAAACATACCTATTCGAAATTTTCGGCGATTTTTTCAGAGGGTTTCATTTCACAACTTTGGAAAGCAGCAGAATCAACATAGTCTCCAACTCCATCGTCCGTGCGTCTGAAAACTGTAAATATATGCATTCGTTGCACGCAAACATAGCAATTTTCAAGTTCCCATATGCTGTAATTTTAAACTGCCTTCTTCCGGACTCTTTAGGCATCCTTCGGCCAGTAATTTCAGCAGCTACTACAGCATCCCCTTTGAGTTTCTTTTCTAACGGCAACCGGGGCTCGTCTACTGTACGTTTCTGCTTGCCAGCATCGATCCGGTGCCCCGAAAAGAAGAAAATTAAAGTCGCCTCGCAGTTGCACGGGAACGTGCTGTTTTTCTCGCACTCTTCGAAAATTGTTTTCGAAAGGCGATTGTTCGGATATTGAACGGACTCGCTCGACGCGATATGTGCGTCTCTCCAAAGAGAATCATCCTGTGTACAGAACAGCGCCAATTGTAGCCCATCGCGGATATTTTCTTTTGTGAATTGCCAGCATGTCCTTTTCGACGTGCGGATATTGTTCGTGGAGAGAGCGCAAGGACTGGCCAGCAACCTGCGAGTTTGCGCAGGCTAGCACACTGTGACCTCTGTCATCGCAAAGAGTATGAATATTTAAAACTGCCATTCTTGTTTTTGTTTTCTCTTGTTTGCTCTCTCCTGTGCACTCCTGTTTTTTAGTGGAATTGAAAATGTCATACTTTAGAAGACAAATAAACATTTGTAAAAAGAATTGTCTATAGTTGATTATTCATTTTGCGTGGTACCCCATACTTTTGCAGGGAAATGGGGAAAAACTCGTTTGTTCTACAGCAACACGACTTTAAGGGTTCGTAATATTTAAAAGTCTTGGGAATTAAACTGAAATGCTATGAAGTAAATGTCAATTTAGTACCTTCTCTATCGTGAAGCCAGTTTCATGAAAATAAGAGGTACAAAATAAATCACATCCTTCTGGAAATTGTTTCTGAGTTCGCTAGCTATTTTTCAACTCAGTGTACGCCTGTGATACTAGTAATTAACACAATATTGCAAATTATATCTACATAACAATTGATTACTGAATGGTATCTATTGCAATTGTTTGTAATTGTTTGAACAGTCTGTGAAACGAAGAATGTTTCATTACGGACCTTTGGATGGTTTAAGAAACTGAATGTTGTTAAATTCTAAATTATTTTTTCTAGAGAATTTTTTGAGATCAGAGGAACGAAAGGTATTGATATTGCTCGCCCATAATGATGAATGATTACAAACCAAAATAAATGAGTAATTACCGTATAGAAAATGAGCTGATATAAATTGGGGCGTGTTTTGATATGAAGTGCATGATCATATAAAAAAAGAACGTTTGTAAGCAGAATTATTTTGAGAGGAGCGTCCATTAGAGAGGATTTAGGATGTGGAAATTCTGGGTTGCAGTTGTCTTGCAAAATTACCTTTTTCGGGTATCAGTGTGAGCTAAAACCAATTCTCTTAAATTAGCCGTTCTACAATTAGGACGTCATCATTGCTAATTTCCAAAGCCGCGGAGAAATTGAAAGACAACTACGCAGCCTCCGGCCAAGTGAGGTGCGTCTATGGTTAGATTCACAGTACCTCGATAAATATTGGAAAACATCTATATTAATAATGTAGCCACAAATTGTCAGAAGACTGTGCAGACGCCGGCCATATGAAGGATGTCCAGGGTTTTGTTAGATAGCCAGTAACGCGAGGAAAATCCAATAGCAATTAAACAGTTACAATTTTGACTGAAAGATGCTAACATTTGAATGTGATATTCCACCTACTCTCATTTGGTGCGTACCGACCGAAATCTCAATCTCAGTACGTCACTGTTTACGATACATCTGACTCATGCGACAGCAAGGTTCCAATATAGAGGCCGATCGCCATTTTATAGTTTCTGTTCACGTGTTGCGTTAAGGAACTGCTGCTTCTTTATATTCATGACATGTAAAGAACTGCAATATCGTTTCGTTATCGAATTTGTTGTATTACACTATGTTATTGCAGTATTCGAGAAGAATGTTTTTGTTACTATATTAAGTGAAAGTATTTCTGAACACCATTTTTGTATGGTTTTGTGCGGCAGCATTTTTGCTGCTGCAGGCCACTAGTAATAAATCGCTAAGCGCTTAACGTGTGGCACCGATCGTGAAGTTAGTCCCAAAGATAGCCTGCAGAGGTAGACGAGGGCGTATTTTATTGCTTGAGGAAATGTTTAATTTTTTCACAGCATGGCGGCCTAGGCGGGCTGTTTAAATTTAGTTTAAAATAACCGAACGCGTGTACCATCACTTTCAAAAATGGTCAAAACGTATATCTATTTTAAGTTTTGTAGAGATTTCACTTCATATTACCCGTATTCCAATAGCGAGTGAAATTTTTTGCTCCTAAGCCAAATAAATCTCCAAGTATTTGTTATCCCGCATCGCAGCGGCGCATGCGAAAGAATGTTCGACAGCTATATTCATAATGGAATTTGAAGATCAGAAGCCACCAAAGAATGCAGTATATGAAGGTAGTAATTGTTTTATAATAAAACATTTTAGACTTTCTTTACGTGCATACAACAAATGCAATGAAAATTGTGAACATTAGGCAAATAAAACACACAAAAAAACCCTGCTTAGTAAATTAATTTGGTTAGTTTGCAGTAGCGATAATTTGCATTTTAATAATATTAAATAAAGTAAATATGTCAGTAGAAAATTGTTCATTTGACATTTTGAACATTTTATTAAATCCAGCTCTATGGTAAGATAACTAGTTAATTAAATTAATGTAAAAGGCGTAATATAAACTGTTTTATTCACATTCCATATATGTGAAGGAATAGAAAAACACGAGGCTTAATTTCGTCATATGCTTTTAAAACCGCGTAAAGCTTTTTCTCCTTGTGATAGAACTACTCTTGAGATACTTTTCCTACTCTGAGAACATCATAAATCCAACAGCATTTCCTACTTTTATGTGTAATTTAACGGATATTAAATATATTGTAATGAGTGTAATGAACAATTGTCTGCGAAATTTTGGTAGAAAATTGCCAAATAGATGGTAAATGTGCGAATTTATTCCTCGATATCTAAAATACAAATGACTGAATGCGTCGATCTCTGTTATAGCGCAAGGAGCGGTACGTCGGCGAGGCCTCTACCGCTCTATCCGCACCATAGGCTGTTTATTTGAGCCAATTTTAATTAACACGCCTGATATATAATTCCTTCTCATCATAATTAGGTGATACCCAGAATTGAGTTTACTGTTTCATTCGGAGCCCTGGCGCAGTTTTGCTAAAAACAACAACATTCGGACACAGAAATGTTAACAAATTTTACATTTAACGCATTCTGAGAATAGCCGCATAAAAAAGGAAATTAGTGAAAGTCAGAGGATCTCGAAAATATTCGGATAGTGTTGCTGGGTGACTCGTTCGAGAGGCGCTCATCGCATTAAGCGGTGGCTGCGGAATCAGGCGAGGAGTGGACCGGTAGCGCTACTTTGAACACCGGCACTTGTCTTGAAAAACGTGTCACGCACATTAAATGTTGAGCGAAGCGGAAAGGAGATTGAGTTAAAAATTCGCCCCGACCTACATTCTGCTTAGTAAATGTAGCACAGGAGAAATACCAAATATTAATTTAAGAGCAAAACGGTAAAATATTGGAATTAATCGGCGGTAATAGAATTCTTGCCACGCGTTACAACATTATAATGTAAGTATGTATGTACTTATCGCCTATGTCGACAAAGTAGTATTATTCATTTCTTTAACGTAAAACAATATTTCGATTTTTAAATTTAGTGTTATCTTATATGAATAGATGTGTCATAATTATTGTAACATTCTGTAATGTAACATTGGATCATTTTCTGTGCTAGTAGACAAATTATAATATAATAAGCGTGTACTTTAATTGTACACACTGTTTTGGTATTAAAGATAGACAAAATGAAACGATTCTGAGGAACATATGACATCATACAGTGACTCCGAAGTCTAAGTCCAAAGATTTTACCTTGTCTCTATCGCCAGGTCAATAATTTATTTTGTAACAAATATTTTAGTTAACCGTATTGAGGGAAGGTGGGAAGTTTAGAAAGGGACTTAATTGCGGTATTAATGATTTAATAGGGGTGGGAACGGCGGCCCAAGTCGTGAGTAATCAGGGAGAAGATAGGAACTGAGTATATTCCTCTACATGCAGTCTGTATGTTAATATTTGAATGGTGACATAATTGTCTAAAAAGGGTCACGTTTACCGCATGTTGTGATGGGAAGGTTTACACACATGTTTTTACCAAACCAGAACTAAAGATTTGATCGTTCTTCACAGTATGAAAGATTTACGATTAACACAATGGAATGATTGTAACATTCTTGTGGTTATTAATGGTGAAGAGAAAAAGGCGCTAATGCTGCAAGAAAGTTTATTAGTGATTAAATTGAAATACAACTTGATTAGAATATTATTCATTCCCTTTGATGGAAGGAATATATTAGTGAATTATTGTTTCTGTTTTCTTGTGTCGTTTTTTTATTTAGGGTTTTTATTTATGTATTTTGTGAGAAATGTGTTATAATATTGGAAGACGTGGCATTGATTTTTTGTTCCTACGTCGTCAGTCAGGATTTCCCCCCTCAAAGAATACACTCTCACTTTTTCATGTAACACAAACATTTATTGTGCATGCCCACATGTTCGACACCGAACCTGCAAAAAATAGGAATTAGGGGTGAGTTGGGTTACAAGATTGTGTTGGAGTGTGGTTTGAAGTGTTTAAGAGTATTAATTCACGTAAAAAAAAACAAACAATTCTGGCACAGATTCCTCACTCCCTAAGCGGCGTAGTACTTCTGAGAAATCCTGTCATGGAGGTAATTGTTTGTGCTTGCATTTTGCGTGGAGCAACAGAGCGGCTAAATGGTCGGCTACGCCGAAGGCGGCGCTCAGCAGTAGTTGCTTCAATCAGGGCTGATTTTTGCGCCAACTGGCTACGTCCGGCCGGCCGCTCGCGGGGGGCGGCGGCGGCGGCGGCGGTGGAGGCGGCGATGAAGGGGGCGAGGAGCCGCTTCCGGACTGAGCACGTGCGCGTGACGGCGGACTGGGCGGTACGCGAAGCGGCGCGAAGGCGACGGCGGAGAAGTTGGCGGAGGCGGCGCCCCGACAGCTTCTTCGCCAGCTGCTCCTTCCTCCGCGCCGCGCCGGCCGGGGTCCGTGTCGGGGTCCGAGACCTGGCGCGGCCCCACCCCCGCGTCGGCGCTTTGTTCCCGGGCGCCTTCGAGCAGGCGCGAAGGCGCCGCGTCCATCCATCACCGGCGCTGTCGCCCCAGCCGCCGCCGCTTGCGCCTGCCCCACGCGCGCTGGGCGCCGCGCCGCGCCGGCCGGCTGCCGGGACGGGCTGCCTCCCACCTGCGCGACCCGCGCAACCGCTCTATTGCGCCGCCTTCCAAGCGCTGTTCTTGCGATTTGCGGAATGCTTTTTAGTGCGCCGCTTGCCTGCAGGATTCGAATCTGTGGCGATCCATTTGGTGAGCATCGAGGGTTCTCATCAGGTTTACTCTCAGTTCTGTCGTTTCGCCTGTCTCTCCCTCCATTATTTAGTATGTCGTACCCTCATGATCACTTATTCGCCAAATATTTAGTCTGTTACAAGCATGGTATAAAAGCGTGAGGACTGGTACCGTAATAAATTAAGAGTTTTTCTGGTGAAAATTCGTCGTTTTCCGGCGCACGTTTATATAACTTTCTCTTCTTTCGAAGAACTTCGTAAGGCAACAAAGTAAAAAATAACAATGCTTTTCAGTGAAAACCAGAGACTGTGTCAGTTGCTAATTTGGTTTCTTGTATCATACTAAAGCTAGTATTTCGGTTTTGGTCAGGTTGGGCTCCGGAGGCCCTTTTATGCTTCCGTGCTTCGGCTGGTTTCTGCTAGACAAACAGAAGGAGTATTATTCTTCTTTTGACACGAACGTTTCTTCTTTTCCTAGTGTAATGCTATTTCTAATAATGTAGCTTGACTCAGAAGCTGATACATTTTCTTTGAACTTAAACATGTGACATGAAAGTAGTTCATAAGTATTCAATAGTAAATCTCTTCAGTTTAAATTGAGGCCGAGGAAAGCCAACCTACTTCTTATTAACAATCTTAGTTTCTAGATGTTACGTATCTAATGAACAAATGTCCCGCAACAGTGTGTGGACTTGTAGATACCCCCGATCGTTGGTATCTCTGGTAAATACCCCTACCCGCTGTTTTTCATTTCCGCGGCGTAGCTGTCCGTTCGCCCCTTTTCTGACGTAATTTTAAATAAAACACATTGTTACAACACGATGAAAATACATTGTTCGTGAAAATCAATTTGAGAACTCTTACCTGCTCCGCTTCCGTAGAAATCTTGTTCCGTATTTAACAACCATCTATTAATGTTCTTAAATACTTTCTCCAAGGTTTCGCCAATTTTCTAATCTGTTGAAAACCACACTAATTGGGTATTTAAACCAGAATATTACTTAAAATATCACGACTTGCATTCAGGCATCCATACGAACCGGAGCGAGTCTCTCTCTTCAGACAAAATTGCGTCCGTAATTTTGTCTGAACCGACGTAACCGACGCTGCATACACCACAATTGTATCTTTCGTACGGGTTGATACACTCGTACCACGTTTTATATTTACATTTCGTTACACTAGAGATAATGCTAACATAGTTTTGTTACAATTTCATGTCTTGATTCTCTCTGGTATTACAGTAGCTCTTGTGTTGATACTAGGCAATCAGCTCCTACAAGCAATGTTGCATAAACATTGTTAATTGTAATTGCAAGGCTACATTTATGCCTGTGACATTATCCTGCATACGATGAAATTGTTTTCTTCAAAAATGTCAAAATTCAACTGCTGGGTTACCTCAAACAATTGATAGCACGATTATTCTTATTACTTCTAGTACTAAACCACACACAAACTTTCAACAACGATAACAAATGCATTCACGAAACTTTCCAGGATTCAGTTTTCCAACTGTTCTACACAGAGAAATTCACAACATACACTTTCTGTTCACAATTCACAAAAAACTCACAATATACACTTTCTGTTCCACAAATCAACCATGCAGATTAACTAACATCCATAATGATTTTGTAATCATTATAATCATTTCTTAAGACGAAACATGTAGGTCAGAATAGCTGAAATATAACTATTGTGCTTGTTACCTCAACTCAACTAATCGAAGCCCACGAACTATTAACATTAGATCTTGCTGCAACGAAAATGGCACACAATGTATTACAATATATCTAATACGCTGATACAAAAATTACCATTATCGTCTTGGGATGTAGTATCTGGGAAGGGTTAAGTCTTTGGTCGCGATCTGAACCATGAGCATTCGTTTCTAGTTCAAATACTACATTTCTGCAGCGCAGCTGTGTTTACCATCCTGCATTCCAGGAGATGACGTCTTTTGAGAAACAATTCTGCAACTTGCATTGTCTGGTATAAAATTTAGTGTTAGAGGCTTTTATGTACAGTTTTCGTACATAAGTTTTATGTACATTAGATATGCAGCAAGCTCTCCAGCGAATATGGATTTCTGATAGGTTTTGTGAATTCCGTTTTCTCTGTAAGAAAATATAAATCGACTAATTTCGATAGTAATGCTCCCTCTGCGTAATGGTTCCTCTTACCAGGCAACTTCGTTGATTCCCTTGCTCAGCATTCGGGGGCGGGTGTTGTTCTGTTTGATATTAACTGTACTCTGTTACCTGTGAGATGGCGCGGCAAGTTTCTGTCTCTTTTTATTTTGAGGCCGCCCTCTGGGCGCAGGTGCCCTCACGACCTTGTTGCACGTTCTCTGCAGTCATCGTGACGAGGGCCGTGGACGCTCTGTAATTGAGCACCAGCTGGAGGGAGAGGGAGAACGAGAGAGGGAGAGACGATAATCGAGAGAAAGAGAGGCTGTAGCGTTGGGAGCTCGACGGCTGGTTGTTTAGTGCGCGAGCCACGAGGTTGCCGCCCTTGGGCACGGCTCCAGGGCACTCGCTGCCACGGCACCTGTCGACGTCCGCAATAGCACGTGTCGAGAAGGACGGATAGAGTGGGACGATATGGGGGGAAAGAGAGAGGGAGAAAGCGGCTACCAATGTCGACGGCCGACCTAGCTGCCGACTTTGGCAAGTCGTATTGTTTGTTAGGCCTGACTTCGTGGATGCAATTTATGTAGTTACGAATGGGATAGCTATCCGGGAGATAAAATGCAAAATTTGTATTCTTCTTCTTAAAATGTCTTAAGCTGTTTAAATTTTAATGCTCTAAAATTTCGTTTCTACGTTAAAGGTTATTGAAGCATCTGTTAGAAGCGAGAATGATGCGTGAAGAAATCTGACCACAGTAAAAATGTCATTTACACATGTGGTGAAGAACGAATTCTTTTCGTTCTAGGCGCGTTTCCACATAAATCATTTTCTCGCCGTATTATTACAACGTACTCAAAAGAATCTAACACATCGTAATTTGCAGCGTTGTCATAAAATTTTCTAGATCTCGAAGGGAGGGTCAGAGCGGCTGACATTTTTGTCCGATTGTGACCTTCCTCCGAAACAGCGTGCAACAGAAGCTCCGGATGCCTGGTCGAATGTCGTGGGACCCAAGCAGGCAAGCAAGCAGATGTCGTCCTCATCGTCATCGTCGTCGTCGTGTTGGTGTTCTGCGCCCATGTCGCGTCCCGGCGCCGGCAGCGACGCACTCTGCATGCAGAACAGCGCGCCTTCGGCGTTCGGCTGGCCACTGTCTCCGTCGTCGCCTTCCTCCCTTGGCATCGCAGGCTCCGTGCTCATCCCAGTAATGGCGGGCTCGGATTTTTAGAATTAGTCGTTTTCGTCTGGGTTGTTTAGCCATGGCTTAGTTCAAATACGTTTTCCCCCTTTTTTATCAATTAGATGAAGTTATTTGAGCTTGAAGTTTATTCTTTTAAACAAAAGATTTTTTATAAATATTAAAACATAATTGACACCTGTATTCTACCTGTTCTGACGTAAGGTGCACAAACCTGGTCTACGACAGGGAAAAACCAAAACGCTATTGGAGTATGTTAGAGAAGCATGGAAAGAAAAATCCTTCGAATATCTTTAGCAAATAAAATTAGAAATGAGGAAATAAGAAGAACAGAAATGAAAGATGCAACGTTTACTGCTCATCAACTAAAATGGAAGTGGGGTGGCAACATATCAAGACTCAAAGATGGCAGATAGTCATCCAGAACAACTGGGACTCTAGAATAGGGGACAGGAACGTTGATAGACAACATCGTAGTTGAACCGATGACTTCCGGGAACTTCTAAGTAATCAATGGCAATAGTTGCGAAAGACCTTTCAGAGTGGAAAAAATGGAGAAATCCATTAAAAACTTTGTAAGTGTTCGTGTAAACACAAAAATAATGGAAAAATGAAATAAAAATGACATACGTCTCAAGTGAATAAACGTGGTATACAGAAAATTATAATAAACTATCAATATTGAATGTATTTATATTAAGAAGAATAGTAATAAAATTGTTTAACAGTGTTTAGTATAAATTCATTAGTTCAATGAGTTATCCATGGAAGGTCCCCGAGGTGGCTGCTCGAGGACCAACTTTATAATGTAAGCCTCCCTGCCCTGTTCAAGAGACTCCTGCCCTAATAGGGATTAAACGGGCTAATAATAATAATAATAATAATAATAATAATAATAATAATAATAATAATAATAATAATAATAATAATAATAATATAATGACAATAATAATAATTTGAGTGCAAGATATAAATGCATACTTATAAGGAATTTTAAAATATTTTTGGCAAAAAAATGTAAAAAAAGAATTTTATAGTTATATTTAAGTGTTAGTACGTTGAAGATACCTGATACCGTCACAATATTTTGGAATTTCTCTAGAAAGTATGTAGTGGATCAAACGCCTTTTTTAACCTGATTTCGAGCACCTTAGAGGAGAAATGCAAACTTTCTTGATTGTCTTCCCTTTCCACTGGCCACAGAATTGAAGACTACAGATGAAAAAGTGTGTTTATTTGAAATTTGTTAGTTGTAATAAGTGGAAAGGAGATCGATTTCGTTTTACTTTAGTTGACTTTGTGATGTACGAGTTCAATAAAATTTTATCGTTTTGTCGTGGAAACGTTCCTCCATAGAGAAAATAATTGAAATATGGCACTTAAAACTGAGATTATAGTAAGATAAAATTCCCCCCCCCTTAAATGTTACCTCTTGGAGCCAATTATTATACTTTATTTTGATCACGGATTTGTTGAATCTAGATTAAACATTTCAATGATTTCCTAATATCGTGTAAAGAGTAGATTATTATTCGATCATAGATTTTATTCTTACTTGTCGGTCATTTTCCCTGCTAAAATTATGAAGATAGATAGTCCTCAGCTGTAAAGCGCGATATTTTGATTATTCGTTTCAGAGAACAGTCTGTAATTTAGTGTAGACAAGTATTCAAATTCGAATTCTATGCCCAGTTCGTCCTAAAGATTCCTTTTGTTGGTTGTAGAGCCGTAAAAAGTAAAGATCAAAGAACATTTCAAACACGCCGCCATTGTATCTGCGCCTCTTTTTTCACAATCTTGCTCAGATATTTTACCAGAATTACTGCAATCCTGACGAATTTTAAAAACGATTTTTTCCGTTACGTCCCCCTCTGTCTTGTGGGCAAAACCATCACGGCCTCCCACGCCGTCCCTCTCCGCCGCCGCGGCTCGCCTTTCACGTGACGCGTGCGAGCGTGCGCGCCTCTGTGCGGGCGCGTGTGGTCCGGCGCGGCGACGGCGGCCTCGCGTCTCCGAGCCCCTTCACTCCGCTTCTGCGGCCGCCTACTTTTGCCGCGACGACGGAGCGCACCCGATTAGCGAAGCGAGTTGGCGCGCTCGCTTGTCGGCGGCGGAGGCGAGCGCGTTGCGTAAGCTCCGGCGGGGCCCCGCTCGCTGGGAGACGGCGCTGGATGGGACACGGGGGTGGAAGGAATCCCTCGAGAAAGTCTCTGTAACGTATGTGAAGAAGAGATGTATGGCGTGAATGCGAGTGATGAGGTTTGTTTTGACGCACGACTGAATTAAAATGTTGACCTAACGCCTAAGACGGTTAAAAGTGTGTGTTGCCCCAGCACCCCTAGTCATAGAATGCGAATTTGAATCTCGCTTTGAGATAAGTGTCCCGCGTTACTCATTTGTGTTTAACCGTGGAAAGGGGGCGTGGGGCTGTTCTAATCTCATACTATCTGCAAGAGTTATTGTGTAGTATTCGTATGTGCAACATGGATGCGTGTAGTTATGTGTGTTAATTTTTGTGTAAAATTGTGTAATTATGATCTTCGGTCTTGTCGCCTTTGAGTTGTGCTCAAGGTTTAGGTTTTCTCAAATCTTCTTCGTTATTTTTTCTTATTGTTTTCGGAATGCTAACGGCATGTCATTGAACGTCCTCCCTAGTTTTGTTAGTTTTATAAGCGAAATTTTTCTCCGTGAATCGTTAAAACCCGGAATTATTTTCTTTGGAGGCGAAAAAAATAAAAGTTTGGAAGAAAAGAATGAAGAACACAAAGGGAAACGTAGAATATGAAAATATGCAAGACAAATTCTAGTTACAAAATATTGTGCCGAAAAGGAATTTAAAAAAGAAAAACACCCTCGGGAATACAAGTATAATGAAAAATAGAATATCAAATTACAAAACTGAATGTTCGGATAACAACAGTTCGTTTCGTCGATAATATTATTGTGTATTTTCTTCGAAATGCTGTGTGTGATTTGAAATTGCATGTGGCTAGAGAGCCAAGGATGTGGGTCTACTGTAGGTAATGGCTAACTTGCTGCTGTTTCTCAGAGACAAGTTTCGGAACTGGGACACAACATGACGCAGACCATGCGGAACGAATCCAATAGGTTTTCTCTTTTCGTGTAGTACGGTACATCGAAGTTGAACTCATAGAGTAGTAAGGAGTACCCAAAATGCTTACTGTCTGCAGGGACAACTGGTTAATTTCTTCATAACTGAAAAACATATCAGCCATCATTTCATCGTACATACAATAGTGATGTAGGAACAATCTCCTGCATGATGTGTAAAGTCTTCGTTGCATAGGTGCGTTCAAGATCCTGGAGGATAGCCTGGTAACGTAATTGACTGGAGACAATAACAGAGGCGAATACACATGGAGATAAAAATGTTCAACTTTTCTATCTCCCTGTGTAGGTTTGAGGGGCGCCCTAAACAGAAATCCGCGATCACCGCGAAAATGCATTGTACGCACGAGCTAATCACAGCACTTCGATCCGGGAGTGAAAAAGGAGTTATGTAAATGTAGACTGTCTGTTGTTATTTAAGAGTTTACTTGTACGCCTGTGCTTTATTTAAATTCTACTCCTCATTATTTTGTAGACAATACTTCAGAAAAGGTTATGTCTCGAAAAAGTGTATTTAGTTGCTTTAGCAAACACAAATGTAATATATTTTAGCTTAAAGCGTCTCAGCAACCATGCTATAACGTGCTTTTCTCAGAAGCTTCTGCTTTCAATTCCCGCTTTCCTTTAATTGCGCTTTATGGCGCACAATTTCAAATCAAAGTTCGCCAACTGATTTGCTTCTTCCCTTCGGCGTGTCCTCAAAACATTCGTATCTCGTAAGCTCTTAAAATTTCACTAACGAATATTTTCACGTGAAGAATTTATTAAAAAAATTATGAAAAACCAAATTTGAAATATAAAAAAAAGCTCTTGAAAGTTAAAAATAATAATTTCGAACAAGCATTTCATTCGGTTAGATAACGACTTTACATGTCAAATTGTGAGTTAAATTGTTAAAATTGCAATAATGTAAATGTGAAACTTTGAATGACAGGTATTGAAGTATGGAATAAGAAGTAAACGAAATTGCAGGAGAACACAATGTGCACGATGTACTTAAGAAGTATGTCTCTATTGTTAAATTTATTCTGATACTCTTGATACATTTTGAAATTATTCTGAACATTTATACAAAAGTAGACATCTGTTTTGGTTGAATTTAATGTTATACACGAGTGCGCTATTCTATTAATTATATCTTCAATAATTACGTCTGTCAGTTTTCATATACTAATTACGTCTGCCAGTTTCAAAACATAAATATTTATTGCCTCTTTGTATTAGTATCTGAAAATGTTGCATTATTATTAAATAGAATAAAATTAAAATAAAGTCAAAGATCGGAGCTATTTTTAAGCGAATCTAGTTTTTAAAATTGCTTTTTTTTCTTGCAAAATTATACAAAATCTACTAGCATTTTGGGAAAAAAAACGAACAGGGCATCATTTAACTATTTAATTTAGAAGAACAAAATTCATTAATTTAAAAAAAAACTTCAATATTGTGGTTGTAGAAAGGAGCCAACATTTTTTTGGTTATCCTCGAAAATTCAATGAAAAATCGTACCTTGGCCATTTTATAACCTTAGTTTTTTATCTGAGAAAAATTAAGAAACAAATGGAGTTGTTTTTGAAAAAAATTTGAAAAAGAGCTTAGGTTCACACTCCAAGATCAATTCTTCATTGTTGGATATTTTCACGGCATGTCCAATATTATCTCTGTAGTTGTCGTTGTTGACGGAGATGATTCGAGTCGTGACGGTGGCGGATTTTCAACACTCACTACACAGCTGGATGGAATTCATCCGCTGACTGTAGGAGAATTGCAGCGTCCGGCAGCTGGGATCGTTGTTCACGATTTTTATCTGATCAATACTACCGATGTATAGGAGCTGAACGATAGAAAACGGATCACAGGTTATGCACGTTCCTAATTTTTTTGTTCCATCATTTCTCATCTCCATTTACATACACAGATGCACTAAACACGACGGGATGACACATACACTAAACGTGATGGGAAACCAGGCGCGCCCTACGAGCTTGTCTCGCTTCCGGGTAATCCTGGATAGAGTAAAACTCCACAAGGGACCGAATTTCGCGTTTCAGTGGGGGAGAAATCCTGCTACCTGTAACACGTAACGTCACTTCCGCAACTAATCGTGTCAGTAGTTGACGCGCGCGGAATAAATACTCTATCTCAAAGCCCAATATTCCTTCATCGCTTCACTGTGTTGTATCATTTTTGCCTCGAACCGGTTTTGCCCCGTTCTGCAGTGAAATCTTTGAATTTATCACTCTTCTGTGGCCTTTCTTATACTATTTATTTCCATATTTTTATCAACATCTTGTATTGGAGGTTTTAATGACTTCTTCGAAAAGTAAATCATTATTATCATCATTATCTTTGGCATCGTCCGCGGTAGCACTGTCATAAAAATCGAATTATTGAGAAAAATTTATTCACTCTGCGAGAGAACAGTTTATTCTCGCTTTCCGCTAATAAAACTGGATGAGAGAGCGAGGGAGATAGAAAACGGATATCTATTGCATTTATTTCAACGTTTGAAGATCGTTCATTGAATAACACATTATACGATGTCTGAACTTCTTCCCGTGTGGGAAGGTACATTGCCAAGTTACAGGCTTACAACTTCGAAATCCTTGGCACATCCACTGAACCACGCACACTCCAGCCGTTATTAGTGGCTGGGAAGTCAGGAGCTAAGGTTTGAGAGATGTTGGGGCCCTAGTACCCGGCGTGGGCGCACTTACACATCCCGCTTCTGTGTCTGCTCCGCAACGACGCCGCAGATGTTGGCGGCGGCGGCGGCGGCGTGTTTACTCCGAGCAAAAAGACACGCTGTGCAGTCAACACCGTCCGCGCACGTCGTCTCTCGCCCTTTCGCTCAGCCCAGATTTCCTTTACGAGGGTTTCCCGAAACGCATCTGCTTCGCTCGCCGCGCCGAGTCGCTTACTGCTGCCACACTGCTGGATTTACCCACAAGCAAAGTAAGTAGTTGCTTAGGAACAAGGGTGCGAGGAGGAGGGCGCCTCGAAAATATTAATGAAAAATATTAGAAAAGAAAGCCGTGAATCTATAAAATAATTGAAATATATAAAATAATTGAAATATATAAAATAATTGAAATATATAAAATAATTGAAATATATAAAATAATTGAAATAAATATAAAATAATTTTAACAACGTTGTGACATAATTTTAAATTTGCTGTTTCCTGTAGAACACTGTTGAATGTAACGATCTTTACCCATAGGAATGTTTCGAGAACGTTCCAGCCAAGTTTGATGTAAATATTCGGGCTTGAAAGATTGGCTAATCCATTGCCTATCAAGGAACTACTAATATTTTAGAAAAAAAATAGAATATGCCGCTTACAATGTTGTTAAGGCCCATGTTAAGGCCCATGTTAAGGCCCATGTTAAGGCCCATGTGAAGGCCCATGTGAAGGCCCGTGTGAAGGCCCGTGTGAAGACCCGTGTGAAGGCCCGTGTGAAGGCCCGTGTGAAGGCCCGTGTGAAGGCCGGTGTTAAGGCCGGTGTTAAGGCCGGTGTTAAGGCCGGTGTTAAGGCCGGTGTTAAGGCCGGTGTTAAGGCCGGTGTTAAGGCCGGTGTTAAGGCCGGTGTTAAGGCCGGTGTTAAGGCCGGTGTTAAGGCCGGTGTTAAGGCCGGTGTTAAGGCCGGTGTTAAGGCCGGTGTTAAGGCCCGTGTTAAGGCCGGTGTTAAGGCCGGTGTTAAGGCCGGTGTTAAGGCCCGTGTTAAGGCCCGTGTTAAGGCCCGTGTTAAGGCCCGTGTTAAGGCCCGTGTTAAGGCCCGTGTTAAGGCCCGTGTTAAGGCCCGTGTTAAGGCCCGTGTTAAGGCCCGTGTTAAGGCCCGTGTTAAGGCCCGTGTTAAGGCCCGTGTTAAGGCCCGTGTTAAGGCCCGTGTTAAGGCCCGTGTTAAGGCCCAATTGTTAATCTAGTTGTCTACTTTAATACATATATGTTAATTTTTAGTTGTATTGTACAAACTGTTATTTTATTACAATGAGTGTTCTTTCGGTAATCCTGGAGGGTTTTTTTCGGAAAGGGCCCCAACATAATTTTGTGCCTGGTGAGCTCCGCCGGCCTATCTGTGGCCCTGACTGTTACTGAGTCTTTTGCTTCAAGTTGTTCAGTACGCACAAAGGTTATGAGCAAATTCACAATCATAAAAGCAGAATTCACAATCGTAATGAAAATGCAATACAGGATGTACTTATAATCCATGTCGGGTGATGATTAACTCTAGGACAATGATATTGTGTAACCTTGGGACCGCTTGCGACTTCGTAGTTTTTCATTTTTTTGTGTTAATATTAAAAGATTAATGAAGGGAAGATCGAAGGACAAATGATGAACGTCTTTTGAATAATTCTTGACTTCTGATAATAAAGTTTTGTGGCATGTTGAATTTGTTTTAGACACTAACAATTTGCAATTTAGTGCTCTGTTAACCAGTCGTATATAATTAGAATTTTAAAATGTCAAATTTTCAAAGAAATATTTTTTGTTCCAGGTTAAAGAATTCATAAATTATACTGAATACTCATATCTAATGAACCAAAGACTATTAATGAAGCAATCATGCATTGATATTTCCAGAATCATTTTGTTTCTAGTTTAAGGAATGAGAATAACAACTTGGAAGATTTTTCCGATATCTTTGTACATTCGTGAGTCAAAAAATGTGCCTTCAGGTTGGAAGGTTGATCACATAAAACTGGCAACTAAGAGATACTTCTTTATTGATGATAATAATATTTACAGGGTAGTGATCAAAAAACTTTTCTACGGGGGCTTAGAGCTGCGAGCAAGTATGCGGAACCCAAATCTTCATCTAGGATTACTGACTAGCAGCAAGCCAATGTGTCTTTTGTGTAGGTTTATGAACATTGCAGAGTAAATGCACACGTTCTCATGAAAGGTGACAAACAAGATTGTGTAAGCGGCTGCAGTCAATGTTTGTACAAGTAGCCATTATTCGAGGGTCACGTCAAGGGATGCCAAGTTTGCAGGCGCGTGTCGTGTAGCGGCATGACGGGAAATAACAGAAAAAGTATCTCGTAACAAATGTACCTTTATTTACAAATATAAACCAAGACAACTGTTGGTGCAGTACTCGTACAGAGGCATTTGGTGGGCGGCATTCGCCTTACGGCAGTGTCCGCGGCACAGCTGCGAAGTCGCGCGGCACTTGCAAGTCCGTGTCGTGCGATCCTGATCTCTAACGTGGAGTGACTTGTTGGTCTCTCGACCCGATATATGTCATGTGTCACGTGGTCTCTCCCATCTCGTAGCCGTAAAACCCACGCACAGATTCGCGAGCATCGAGGGGAAGAGTAGGTCTTTCTTTCAGACGGAAGTCGAGAGGTTAGCTTTGAATGCCTGGAAACACACCAACACACGCACACACACCTCCCTGCTGTTAATACTTGGGGACGACGTTTTGAAAGTGACCCCACGTTAATTGGATTTCTGGCTTCCTTTTGAACCTGGATGAGACTTTCTCTCATAGTGAGAATGGCAACATCATTAACTGCGATGTTACAGACCCGACGACTCTAGTATAAGGCATGGTTTCATCATGTGTATAAGGCATGGTTTCATCATGTGTGTGTGGCACTTTTGGCTCCTTATACATTACCCGTTTGATCACCATCAATCAATAATATTTTTTCTATCTTCATTCACATGGTGATTGGGAGATCCATTGACTGCGACCTACATCCCCAAGTAAAAATCTTTGATGTTTTCACTAAGTGATTGTGGCGTGATTGACTTCGTACAAATACGAACATCATCCGTAGACTATACATACGATCACTCTACATACATTTCTATGTGGAAGGCAAATGGAAACCATCACTGGGATCACTAAGGAGAGTATTTTGATGCCCTTAGAGTCATGAACTGTGCTTTTAAAAATATGTATTCATCACCTAAAAATTCTGAAATATGCTCTATAATGTGCAATTAAAATTAACAATATTTCATTTCCTCTATAACCCTTTTTTGATAAAATTTAGGAGAAGCGTGCTTGGAATGAAAAGATATATTCTTCTCAAACAATATAATCTACCCTATTTTGCGAGAGAAAAGAATTGAAGTACATATTCACCTTAGTTAATTAAATTGTATTTCTTCTAACTGGTTTAAAATATATTTTACCAAGAAATATTCTACATTTGCACAAGTATTTTATCATCTATAGAAAACAAAAACGCAAACTGTGACAAGCACTTTCGAATCAATGAACGCTCATAAATAAATGCATTCTATGAAATGATTAAACATTTTGTAGATCAGTCTCTATTTTTACGAAATATGCAAAATATGCGCTTATAATTACATGAATATAGACCAACAGGAATAATCGGCCAAATATGCAAAATATGCGCCCATAATTACGTGAATATACACCAACAGGAATAATCGGCCAAATATGCACAAATATGCACTGACATATTAATTTATATAGCATCACATTGACACCAAAGTCAAGATATTTCACTTAGCTCTGCACTGAGGCAATAGGCAAAAATTGGTAAACACATAGAAATGATGGTGATCTCCCCCTGAGGAAAGGGGTGGAGGGAGCAAAGGCGTCAGCCGCGTTCTTCCCTTTGCTCAGGAAAGACAAAGGCTCTTTCGCACTCGCGCGCATACTCATACTCGTACTCGTACATTTTTACTCATGAGGAATTATTATAACTCATTTTATTTAAGAAATGAATCATTTAGTTTTATTTGGGGTTAGAATAAGCGTGTGCAACTTAAAACAAGGGGAGGTCAACAACATTTCTAAGTCCTCCTTTTTCATCCAACTTTTTTATTTACATATTCCATATTATAGTAGTAAGTAAATAAATATTATAGAGAATGAAATTATAACATTAATGATACAATTAATAAATACAATTGATTTTATGATGATCCATTTACAGGTTGCCATAGAGCTTGTTGAGTAACAATTACTAAATCGGCAGGAAAACAAATCAGGAATTGAATATAATTGTCTTCAATGAAATAAAATGATTTATTAGAGACTTTGGGGGCTTTCTCAAAATTTCCAGGGAGGCCACGGCTGCCCTGGCTCCCTCTGCGAACGCCCATGTCAGTTAAACTTTGTATCATAAGTTTTTGTTCATAATAACCTTCCTGACATGTGATTTCTACGTCAGAATGGTGCGAAGAGACTTTTGAGGTTAATTTATGAGATAATATCGTGAACAGGATGTTTATTCAATTTTTTGTTATTCTATACGTAATTATCCTCAGTTTCACTCTGTCTTCCGGCTGAAAACGAATCATTGCTTTCATATTCCATCGCCCTTATTTGAGTTTGTTTAAATCGGAAAGCAATGCTTACGGGAAATTAAATAATATATTCCGGACAAATTCTTGTTAATATGTTGCAGTGTGTTTTGTTAGATATTCCCTAGAAACAAGATTAAAATATTTGCAATCTAATTAGCATACTGTAATGAAGGTACGTAGTGAATGATGCAGTATATAATTATCGGAGATAATTAGTGAAGAACTCCATATTCTTATTGTTTGAGCATTTATTAAGTACTTCAGTACATTAACCACAATTATTTTACAATGAATTTGTGGTGCTCTTCATCTCGTTTTGTGAGATAAAAATGAAGGACAAACTATTTAATAGGATAGTTTTATAATTATTTATTTTATAGTGGCTGGTATTAAAATATTTAGCTTGGATAATTTCTCTCAAATTTTCCACGAATCAGTCGTGATGTTTTGACCACAGTTTGATGTACGAGCAAATATCGTGAACATGATATTTATTCAAATGTTTATTATTCCATATATAATTCTTCCTCAGTTTCACGCTGGCTGCCGGCGCAAAGCGAATCGTTGCTTTCATGTTCCATCGCCCATGTTTTGCGGACTGCTTGGTGTAAATTGGAAAATAATGTCAGTAGTCACTCAAAAACGTAATTTACAAAGTAGCACTCAGTGATTTTAATCGAAAAATTAAGAATTACCATAATTCACAATATGTTCGTTCCTGTTGTAAATATTTTCTGATTATCCGAGAAAAAAATAGTCTCCGAATTTTTCGGAATCAGAAACGTGAAATGAGTTTGTTTTCAGTATATTGATTTGGGTATTTAAAAATAATTTATCTGAAAAAGCAAGTTTTGAAATTTGTGTCTTTTATTACATATTTTATTATATCATTTGTTTTCAAACGTCCATACCACAAGAGTAATGTATTATTTGTGTTTGTAAATTCAGTCTTTATTCTTTGGCATTAATGTGTTTCCTTTACGATAGGCCTGCGCTGTATTCTAGTTGTCGGTTCGATAGAACGCTGTCGCTGTTCCACCTCTTCGAGCGGGGAGCGGGTGGAGAACGCTGTAATCTTTTGATTGTGTTCACGCGCGTCGGCCGCCTGTTGTTTGCCGTGCGAGCGAGCACCAGGTGGGCGGGCGGGCGAGCGAGCGAGTGGCGTCCCGCACGTTCACGCACGTGTGTTGAACTTTGCAAATTTACACGGCACCGCCGTCGTCTCTCCCTCTCTCTCTCTCCGCCATCATACCCCACATCCGCCTGCCAGCCCCGCAGCCTTCCTGTTCGCCCCCCCCCCCCCCTCGCGGGAGCTTAATCAGTTTTATTTCCAACAGAGGGAATTGGGATTGTTAAGGCGCGTGACGCGCGTCGGATTGCGGGAGCGATATAATCCATAGCGGGCCGAGGCAGCCGCAGCGCGGCGCCACGAGGCGAGCGAATGTCACGAGGCCGATTCAAGGGTTGGTCGCCCCCCCGCCCCCACCGCCCACCGACTCCCGCCTGTCGCTCGTGTACGGAACAGGCGGCTCGCGTAGCAGCCGCTAAAGGGATGACGGCCAGGTGTACAGTAGGCCTGTTGTTTGGGAGATCGCTCGGCAATCGAATTCTCGATTCGAATTTCGAGGGACTGACGGATTTGGGAGGCTGTGCGGTTTCAGCGGCTGCCACAGTTAGCGAGATGACTGGTTATCTTGTTCCTTCGGGCAGTCTGTTTCGAGGACAGTTGGCTTCGTAACTCGTTGGGTGATGATTTTTAGTTTAGATTTACCAGTCTTCTGTAGCATAATCTATAACTAATATGAAGCTCCATACTATCTTGAAATTCGTAGAGGCTGTTTGTATAACAATTCATGTGTATTGAGCACACTGTACAACTAAAAAATTAATCAAAAATGGAGCAATTGTTTGAAAATTTGGGAAATATCTCTGGGGCATTATGTAAAGAACTCGTCAAAATTAAAATGTGGGATTCAAATTCAAGAGCTCAGACTTCAATGAGATTGATTAGGGAATATCAATTTTAGGGAAAATCGGATGAACAGTTTACCCGCTGGCGTTGTTCACATACGGACAGACGTTTTGCCATCATTCGATTTTTCGTTATCAAAGACCCACAAAACATGGATTATGGCTACACCACGTGCTGTAAGATTTCCCCCCTAAAATTTACAACTGGATTTATCCACTATCAGGGTCCTGAAATAATTTTTCTGTCGACGTTTTTTCGCGCAGCATTATATAACTTACTCTCTACTCCGTAGTGAGAAAGTAAAAATTAGCAGGTGCGCATACAATACCCAACAGGTATATCACAGTTCCATTATGCACAATTTGGAAACGGTATATCATAGACCCTTAAAAACTAAGTTTTCGGGTACTCAGTTTTGTTTTTTCCGGCTTTACAAAATAAATTGTCTTTCGACCTTCTGTTATATTTTCGATGGCTTAGCTGGTCTGAGTATTCATCCTCATAGCCAGTGGTGAGGAGCATGCAAAATCTCGAATGCTGTAATTTAAATTGTTCAAAGTATTATTTACCCGGGAAGGAAATGAACCGAATTACGCACAATTGCTCTAACCAACTGAGTTCTGGAGGCGTGTAAACCCTTGAATGGTTTCGTCAGCTTGATGTATTGCTTGTTTTTTTCACTCGATTGCCACGACAAATTTGCCTACCCAACAAAGAGGTAATGTTCACATAGTGTTTCGTCCAGTATCAGATGTTGTTAACCTTGCTTCAAACTAACATTTTTTAAATTGTGAGTGTTTTGTTAAATGTTTGTATCTAGTAGAGTGATAATCAACTTTTTCTTGGTGATATGTTATACACACAATTTGATGCCTGACTTTCCATACGAACATGAATATCTGACCTAAAATGTTCTGACACTTTTTGAAAACACATTGGAAATTAAATTTTCTATGAATGAAAAAAGAAACTTGGTGGAGTAGGGAAACCATGTATATTACGCATTGGATTTGGGGAAGGTTTCTGTGGAGGGAGAAGAGTTTCTTACCATAACGTACTATTCTCGAGTAAGGGGCCTACGGCCTTTAATCTGCCGAGATACGACGCTCCACGCGAAACCAGGCAGTATCATTTTGCGGGCGCACGATTCTTGCGAAACGTGCTCAATCTCTCTCTAATGTTTTCCATCGCGTTCGGAAGGCATCGAAGTGCGCGTGTACTTCAATACATCATTCCTGGACATCGCCTGCGCGCCGCCTGGCTGTAGAAGTAATGTGACGTTGACTAATTGGTTTCCCTTTCTGCCATTTCATGTTTCAATCCTAGCCTGCTTTGTTATTGTGCTCGTTCTTTGCCTTTTAGGTGGAGGTTCTAACAGCAACACTTTTTTGTTATTGGAAAGAGTGAGAATATGAATAAAAATTTGACAGTTACAAAAATAGATTTTCTCCCTTAGGTCTTTTGGATCATTTCTTGTTAACGAGAAGTCTGTTTTTCGCAATTAAAATGTGGCACATTGTTTACAAATGGCTGATATATTGTTATATTGCACCATATTGCTCAACGCTCTTCATTGTTTTGATACATTTATCTATAAGTTACATGTTTTAATGCTTTTTATATTTTGTCGCATTACGGGTTATTTTGAACCCATTTTTCCTCTTGTTTTATCCTTGTGATAATTATTTATCATTCGTATAATTAAATTTGATTTAATATTCCCAGGAAGAAGTTTTGATATATTTGTAGGAAACCTGTTTTAAGTGACCTCTGTAAAGCGTGTTTTATCTGGCGCTTACAACATGGTTCCTAATGAGGAAAATTCTCTGCGATTCAAAATACCAGTAATTAGTACACACTGGCCAAAGTCCAAGCTTTCTCCTTCGCTCTGTTTAGAAACTCGGGGGCATATTTAAATTTGCACTTGTTCCACGGTCTCAGTTTACCGAAATGGCTTCAGATATCTTTGAAGTTTCCATTTGGAAGAAACTATCGTCTGATCCACTATTTAATACAAGTCTGTAACGATTCTAATGATTTTGTCATCCTCATTTCTGCGAATACTCTCGTTTCAAACAACTGAATAAATAAATTTAATTGTGAATGAAAATAATTAAAGGAGGTGGATGCATTTTGAATTTAATCGTTTTCGAACATCTTATTTACAAAAATGTTATGATTGTCTCACTTACAACCCCATGTTGATGATGAGTGCGTGGCGGAAAATGATGTTGCCGCTCAACAATGTTTTTTAGACGTGATCATAACACTTTGAGATATAACATGGATGGTATCGAAATAAATTTTGTTAGGGCCACATAATTGCACGAGTGTGTAATTTTCCACTATCTTCGACACTCCCGGGTGAGCGTTGACGCTACGCGGGCAACGCCGCGCGTGGGGAAATGCCGGGGCGATGTGCGTCTTGAGCGAGCGCCCCGTTGAGCGGAGCGGGCGCCGCGCGCCGCGTGCGCCGCGGGGCCATTCGGAGGCCGCGGCCGGAGGGGCGAGAGGCGTCTGCGGGCGTCGTGGCGCCGGGCGTCGCGCATTGTGCTGGCGAGCGCCGCTCCCCTGGCGCCCGCGCCTCTCCGCGCCGTGCCCGATTCTAATCAGGCGGACATGCCGGGCGGCGCGGGCGGCTCAAGACAATGTTCATTACGGAGAGCGGCTGCGGAGGAGGGGCGGGGGCGGGGGCGGGGACAGCGCAACAGGACGGCGCCGGAATGCTGATGGCCTGCCGTGCTCTCTCCGGCGCCGGCCCCGGCCCGTGCGCGACCCCGCGGTCCGGGCTGCCCTCTCGGCGGGCGACGGGCGAAGGAGGAAATTGCACCAGCGCTTCCCGGCGAATGGCGTTAGGGTTCTTCACTATTGCGTGTGGGCTTAATATTTATTTAATTGCGGAAAAAATAAACGTTTAAATAATTGTGATAGTTGATTATGATCGTGGTTTATTTGGGTCTTCGGAAATTCTCTGTGTGGCCACAATTTTATGAGTTTTGATAATTAATAAAGAGCATGTGTGTACATTTCAAAATTTGCCTGCTAGAAGCTTTTACAGTTTACTGTGGTTAAATAAACGTTTCGTGTTACATTTAATTTTCTAAAAATCTCGTTTTCATGTATTCGAGCATAATCATTCAACAGTGAATATTTCATGTAGAATCTTTTCTGTGGTGCTGATATATCATTTGAATGTTTCTATTGTCCTCGCGTATACGCGATACAAATGTATTTACGCACGCTACGGGCTGCTTCTAAAGGTCCTACCAGCAGCAATTACATTCCTTCCAGACGTTCCTTTCCGCCTTCTCCAGCGCGCGATAACAGACATAACCCTTGCCCGCTGCCGCCCGCGCCTGTGTTACGATGACGGAGCGCGCTCCGGAAACTGCGCCGGCCCCGGAAGTCTCTCGGCGGCAGGGGGCGGTGTGCGGGAGCGCGGGGCGAAGCCTAGCGGCACGCGTCTGGCGGGCGAGGCGAGGGCGGTGCGGGCACGCGCGCGCGCACGGGCGGATTTCCGCATTACGGAGGAGTGGCGGGTATTCTTGCCCCAGTAAACCGTTCTCCGGATTCTATTTCGCGGGGAAATTAACCTGCTTTCAGGTCGCGCGGCGCGCAGCCGAATCCGCGCCCCGGGAAAGTTGGCTGGCGCGAGGCTGCGGGCCGCGCCGCGCCGCAAGTTCGGCGGCTCGTTCTGAATAGCAACCCCCCCCCCCCCCCCCCCAGCGCGCGCACCGCGCAGCGCTGCACGGCGCGCCCCTCGGCCTCCGCTCCGCTGCGCCCCGCCGCGGCGTGTGGGCGCGCGGAAAAAGTTAATACGCCTCATAAAGGGCGCGTAATGGACGCCCGGCTGTGGGCGGTAGGCCCGAGGTGGAGCGGGCGCTGTTGGGCTCGTGTGGCGGCGAGGGCGCTGCCAAATGCGCGAACAGGTCTGACAGAATGTACGCTTTCTCTTTTTATTTTTGAGAGGGCAGATTCATTGTCGAATTATTTCTCTGTTTCTTCTTCTGCGACTGATGTCGCTTCTGCCGCTGCTTCTGCTTCTGTTGCCTTTATTGCTGTTCTTGCTGCAGCAGCTCCTGCTGTTGACATCTAGAATCCAGATGTCCGCTCCAATTTTAACTACATAGATAGATTGTATTCGATGGCAACTGGACTACCAACACCGGAAGAACTTATACTATCTCAAACCATTAATTAGCCTGTTTCTTTTTTATGACTGTTTCCAAGTTCCTTTCTTCATACTCTGTGTAAAGTCCTTCTTAATTCACGGCACGTCTAGTAGTGAGGAACATATTTAATTTCATCAGTAAATAAAACGTCTAAAACGACAACTTTCACTAGCACTATGTCTGCTTCATGGTCGAATCCTACTTCCGCTGAGAAAGCCCAACCATTCACTGGATATGGTTACAATGACCGTTATTAAACATAATACGCTATATCATCAATGTTCTCTTCGATTCGTCTTATATTACATCCCATACTTTTCTGACGAAATAGAACGCTTTCATGTGCAATCTAGATTATCTGAATTGTTGTTCTTTATTTTTACATAATGGTGATGATATAAGTGTAAAATTATCTATTATATGATGGTAAGAATCGGGCGAGGTAAATGTCATGATAGTCCTTCATTTCCGATTGGTGTTAAAGAGCTGGACGTTCCCGATTGTAGCTACTTTCATTACTTCGACCTTGTAAGCATTTGACATTGCATTCATAATCTATAAATCAAACTGCTGCTCCGCTCGTAGAAACGAGACCAGTAACATCTGGATGGCCTGAGAAGAAGATTGCTGGTTTTGCATCCTGTCTCTGAAGAACCGGTAGTTCCAAGATGTTCCGAATTCGCGGTCGAAATTTCTCTTGTCTCTTGATGAAGACTGTCATGAGAAGATTTACTTCAACACCAGTTAAGGGAACGATTTAGTCGATTTACTCTGACACTCGACCCATACTGTTTTACATTTTATTTTTTTACAATACACATACATAAATGGAAGTAATATATTTGTGTTGTTCGAGCCGTAAAACGATTTTTTCTTCTTGATGTGATAATTAAATGGAACAATCGCATGAGAAAGCGATAAATGAAGAATGGTAATGATCAGCATTGTTCGTACTCATGAACATGGAAAGGGAAATGGCGCAGTATTGGCAATAATAGGTGGTACATTTTTCTTATGGCGTATAATTACTACCATAACTCGTCTATTTACAATCCATCATTAATCTGCCAGTGAAGTGCGTTTTATTCGCTATTTGCCCATTTTGTCTCATAGGAAATATATTTTATTTATTCTTAGTGCCAGGTTTGCTATTGCCACTGTTAGATTGCACTCAGTTGCTTTCTCTTTTCCATCTTGGTAGATTCTGACACACGGAGTGGCAAACACATGGCGGAGTGTACCTGACAATTTAGCGCATTTCTGAAGGTAGCATTGTTTGAAAAGAAAAGTGGCATACATTTGGCACATTTCTACTGTTTTTGTCGCAAATGACTTTATTATTATTTATTATTATTATTTATTATTTATTATTATTATTTATTATTATTATTTATTATTATTATTTATTATTATTATTTAATATTATTATTTATTATCATCATCGGTCGCTTTTTAACATCTTGGTCATATAGCGACAATTGTGAGTTTTAAACGGATGGGGAGAACTGTAGGGAGAAGACATAAGGACATCAGAAACACACACAAACGTCCATGCCCGAGGCGGGATTCGAACTCGCGAACCTTCCAGCCGAGGCAGCTATGGCCTTTAAACCTCAACGACCTCGGCTCTCCAGGCCGGCTTGAATTAACTTAGTTTATTAACTGAGATTTAAATATTGCCGAACCGCAGAAAAATCAAACTGTTTTCATTACATTCGAATATCATTTGCAATAAGTTCCGTATTAGTAAATACAATTTCTTTTTTCATAGAAACATTTGCCTTACTCGTATATAAGCAGCTTCGTGACTGATGTAGATGGAAAGATGACTGTAGATGAAGGATGGAGACACTCGTCCCCACTAATAATAATTATAAGACAGACTGCGACGCAAAGGTCGTAATTCTCATACATCATGATCTAACTTTTAATAGCTGCTCTTATTTCTGACGTTCATGTTCCACTGTTCTAATTTGTCATTTTCTTTTCCAGTATTGTGTTTCCATCTGATTCTTCGGTACTTCGTGTCAGACGGAATGGCTTTTCGTGATTAATTGCGGTAAACTGAGGTTACGATTCAGTCTCGTGGTGTGGTGTTATCTTTGGAACATGCTGCACTTGAGAATCATCGTTATATTGACCTGCAAATCACGACTCCTTGATACTTTTGTTATTGTTTTTATGTTAATTAAGACTTAACATATTAATTTATCTTCACGTATTTTATGGCAAGAGTAACTAGTAGGTAGTAAATATTGACAATTGCAAGGGAATGAAAGTCGAAGTGCGAGGTACATAAGGAACCGACGTCTCAATTACTTTTTTCTGATAAATATAATTTAATTTGTGATGTGTAACGATTATGCATATATTTAATCAACTTTTTACATATCTAAAAATACGTTTTTAAGAATTTTCTTCATCACACTTTTCGATTTCTGTAAAAGATAAACATTTCTGAACAAAGTAAGTTCCTGTATTTTGTAATTGCGAAACTACAGAACGAATTGAACTCGTTATGAATAATTTCTGTATGTTTTCCCGCCCAAACTAACGAGTTGCTTCCACGTCCCAGAGTGGAGCGCCTCTCCGCGGATTTGAAGCTCACCTCTCACCCGCGCGCCGGCCTCTCGTAAACCGACGGGGAAGTTCCGCGAGGGTCACGCTCGAAAAATATAATATCCGGCTGGAGACAGCGTCTCGTATATTCCCAATTTCGTGCGGAGTCACGGGAGCCCCTACTTTTCGTGGCAGCTGCGGCAGGCTGCGCGGGGCGACTACGCGTCTGCCTCCCTCCCGCCCCCAAAGGCCTCCGACCACCAAACGCCCCCGACGCCCCTGACGCCCCCGACGCCCCCACGCTCCCGACGCCCCCGACGCCCCCGACGCCCCCGACGCCCCCGACGCCCCCGACGCCCCCGACGCCCCCGACGCCCCCGACGCCCCCGACGCCCCCGACGCCCCGGCGCCCCCGACACTGCCGACGCCCTGACCCTGCCGCCCCGCCGCCCCCGCCACCACCGCCGCCCCGCCTCCTCCGACACCCACAACGCCCCCGACGCCCCCGACGCCCCGGCGCCCCCGACACCGCCGACGCCCTGACCCTGCCGCCCCGCCGCCCCCGCCACCACCGCCGCCCCGCCTCCTCCGACACCCACAACGCCCCCGACGCCCCCGACGCCCCGGCGCCCCCGACACCGCCGACGCCCTGACCCTGCCGCCCCGCCGCCCCCGCCACCACCGCCGCCCCGCCTCCTCCGACACCCACAACGCCCCCGACGCCCCCGACGCCCCGGCGCCCCCGACACCGCCGACGCCCTGACCCTGCCGCCCCTGCCGCCCCGCCGCCCCCGCCACCACCGCCGCCCCGCCTCCTCCGACACCGACAACGCCCCCGACGTCCCCGACGTCCCCGACGCCCCCGACGCCCCCGACGCTCCCGACGCCCCTACGACCCCGATGCCCCCGCCGC
Organism: Gryllus longicercus; assembly: GCA_038098605.1. Taxonomy (NCBI): domain Eukaryota; kingdom Metazoa; phylum Arthropoda; class Insecta; order Orthoptera; family Gryllidae; genus Gryllus; species Gryllus longicercus. The sequence goes on along the minus strand of JAZDUA010000199.1, from coordinate 2,117,377 downwards.
CCCTGACAGCCCCGATGGTCCTACGCCTCCGCCGCCCCCGACGCCCCCGTCGCACCGGCCCCCCGCTTCCTCCGACACCAACGACGCCCCCGGCGCCCCCCGCTGTCTCCCGCGGCACCCAAAGCCCCCGACGCCCCCGATGCGTTTTCTATTCAGAAATTATTTCTCTTCTTTCGCTTGTACATTTTGCCCGAGACTTTTGTTTTTCTCTAAAATTGTTCAATATTTCCTTCACTTTCCTCAGCTTTTCGGGAGTTGTCGTCTGTTTATTTTCTCCACATGAACTTCACAATATTGTCTTACGCAAAATAGTTTGCAATAAATATTGACAGGTTCAATGCATGAAGGTCAGAAGGGGCTATAAAGGCCTCTGACGTCTCAATTTCTGCTTTGCGATAAATATTATTTAATTTGTCATGTAGGCTTTGGTTATGGGCGAATTTAGTCCATTATTTATTCTTTAGAAAATATATTTTCGATAATTTCCCGCTTTTCCTTCACGTTACTTCCGTATTGCGTACTTTCGTTTGTCTAGTCCTGTACTTAATTGTTTTTGTATTTCAGTTTTGTTTTTTTTATATTCTCTACAAAATCGCACGTCAACTAGTGGTACGTAGTATGTCTTTAAGTCGCATCCCCACCCTTTGTCTCTCGCTTCAGCCTTTTCATCTCTTAATTCCTTTACCGACATTTACCAACGTCTTGTCCATTGACTCCATCTCCTTCGCTTTGCTTTCCGCCCCTTGTGCTGCGTGCATTCTTTACCACCGCCGCTGCTCGCCGCTCGCGCAGCGGCGCACCGGTGGCGGCTGCATCAGAGCAAGAGTCAAATATAGGCCCCGCTAAATTTATGATCCGCTTCCTACCACTACCACCTCCTCCTCCACCCGTGCGCGCACTCGCCGGCCTAAAGGCGAGCACTTGAGAGGCGTGCGTCGGCGCGCCACGCCCCCTCAGCGGCGGCGGCGCTGCTGTCTGCCGCTGCCAAAGCGGGGGCGAGGACCGACTGGCTGCCGCAATCGCCCCGAGCGCCCGCGGTTAGAGGCGCCTTCGTCACTGCTCCATTCGCAGCTGCAGATTATGAGAGGCAGTTATGGTAGGCGCGCCTGCAGTGATGTTTCTCGGAAGCTTGCTTGCGTCAAACATACCATCTGTACAAAAGCGATCCATTATCGCCGAATCGCTTACATTGTATTTCTTTATTTATTTGAAACGTAAAGCATCGTTCAGTATAAATTATTTTCAAGAAGATTCCTTTCACATGTGTGGTAATTACGTACGAGAAAAATGCTAATACATGGAAAAGCTTCTTCAAACTGTAATAGTAAGAGTACTGCATTTTTTATTTCTATTTTCTCTTTCATTGACATTGATCAATTTTCAGAATTAATGTTCCTACATGTGTTTCTTTTACATGATATGTAATTACTATTTTCCGTAGAAGCCAGTGTTGGTGAAGGATCGATCATACTTTCTTAAATAGAAACGTGAAGTTTTTACAGCAACTCTGTTAGGCCATATACTGAAGCAAGCACGCTTCACCTTGCTAAAAATCAAACGACCTCTTGAATTTACTCAAGGAGGTTGTTTCTTGTTATTTCTTCTGAGATGCCGTGATGTTAAACGATTATTCTTCTTTCTTCCCTTTAATACTGTGCGTCATTATTACTTACAATCAATAATATAATTGTTTCAATATTTTCCGCATGAAATAATTCTTAAAGGTCAATTTAGTGCTATGTATGTCCACCGCCCTGCTGGTTGTCATTACCTTTTGGACACTTCGAGTAATAACTTTGTTTAACGATTTTCCTTTTTCTGTTAAATGATACACTCCTTTTTTGAATCAGTATCAGATCGTTTAATTTCTCTTTCTTTGTCCTCGCTGGTTTTCAATTTTCTTCTTACAGATTATTTTAGCGAATGTAACCGTTTGGTAAAATCACATGCAAGATGAGAATTCTCGCAGTTTGAATGGATTTATTATCGATATCCAGGGAGGAGGAAACCGCCTCGTATGCTGCCAGAGCGAGCACATTCCAACTAAAAACGGCTCCGCGAGGCGACACTTCGCTGCGGGAGCAAATTGAAGCGACGTGCGCCGCCCGCGGTTGTCTCCTCGCGAACAGACGTCGTGCGCGGGCGCGCGGGCGGGCGGGTGGGCCCACCGCCAGGCAGGCTTCCGGCGCCGGGACAGGCAGGCGCAGCCGCCGCTTCGATGCCTTCGCTTTGCTCCGGCAGTCGCCGGGGGGCTTGTCACCGTCGTCATAGCTTCTCCCGCGCGTGCACACACCTCCGCCGTCGCCGCCGCCCCTGTCGCCGCTCCAGCCGCAGCCGTCTTGCTGCTGGCAGCGAGCGGCCGGGCGAGCCGTGGCGTGGCGTGGCGCCGCGTCGCGCGCCGCCGCTGTCAATGCCGCTTGTCTTGCGGGGCCTTCGCTCCGCTCCGCTCCGCTCCGCGCCGTTCCGCAGATTGCGTGAACCCGAGCGCGCGTTTCCCACCCTCTTCCTTCGCCGCCTCCGCCCCCACCCCCCACCCCTGCCTGCGTTGTCGCCGCCGCCGGCGACAAGAACGAGTTCGACGCGAGACGACGGCTGCTGCCGAGGCGGCGAGCGCGCCGGCAGCCACTGTGTGGCGGAACGGAAGCGGGGGTGGAGGCCGCTGGCGGCTGAAGGCGTTCCCTGTGTGGTGGAGGTTCCGTTGTGTTGGCTCTGCTTTTGTGCTATACCCTACGTTTCTGCCATCTCCGTCGTTCTGCTCTATAGGCTCGACGAGCATCTTGCTGTTCCCTTTTGGGCGCATAGCTTGCTTCTGGAAGCTGGATTTCAATGAGATGTAGATGAGGTCGATTGGAAGTGCATTTAATTCGTGATCAGTGAAAGTTTGTCGTATGTTCCGTCAATGCTGCAGAATCTCCGTAGGTCAAGTCGCACGAATATATGATTTTGTAGTCGGCGTAAAACCGCGGTATCCAATTTCCAAAGTAGATATTTTGCTATTGATTGTCACGCCACTGTCTGTGTTCGATATCTCAGACATTTCTGGTGAACAGTGTTAAATTGCCGTTGCCGGAGATTGAATTCACCGCCATGATCAATAAAAGGATGAATATGCATTTTTAAAATGCTCTCGTGCGTTGTCATCCCCAATATACTGGTCAATTGAACAACCTCTGCCCTTTAATATTTATTACGAGCTCTTAAAATAATTTATAAATTTCACGTACGTCCTAGTCGGCATCACATCGTTTCAAACGCAGCCTCTCTGCTTTCAGCATTTTCATTACCATTTATGGAAATCACTATCTATTAACATTAAAATTTCTAATTAAAATATATTTAAATAGGCGCAGGCAGGCATAAAAATCGCGAATGAATTATGTGCGTTCATTAAAATAAAAAAAAATAAAAAAAATAATAATTTGATTCCGTTATAGCGGCGGCTGTTTGATGATGCAATGCCGCGCGCGTGTAATGGGAGGGATAACCGTCGCGCCGGCGCTTTCACTGCACTCCGCTCATGAGCCTTCGCGCGCGTAACGAAGTGCACACAGCGGCGCCACGTGCAACTGTTATTTGTTTAAATATTCACGGCTTACTGTGCAACTCGGCGTCGTACGACGGTAATCGCAGCACATAGTGCATCGTGAAACAGTGGTAGTTCCTCCTCCACTTCTCCTCAGCGCCGGGACGTCGCCGTAAAGGGAATGGAGAGCGGGCGCGGGCTGCTGGCGCAAGAAAAGATTTGTTATGCGCGTCTCACCGTCAAGGTAGTTAGTCGCGTCGTCAGCCAGTCTCGCAAACGACATTAAGCGCGCTAAGTACTCTTGCGGCGGGGCGGGGCGTGGCGTGGCGTGGCGTGCACAAGACGCGGGGTCGCGCTGCAGCATCACGACGCTCGTACGCTAGTTGAGCTGTTGCTAGAATTATAGAGATTGCTGTTGGCCCTGTCGTCTTTGCCACTACTAATTGCCCCCCCCCCCCGCCCGCCTCTTATAGCTGTCGTCGTCCCGTCCGTCATCTCGCATCATTCTCCTATTATCATGTATTACTACCGTCGCATCCTTCGCTCCTTTCAGTACCTAATAATCCTTTCGATTTGCGAACGACTATATGCAGTGTGATTCTTCTTTTGGGGATGTATCTTTCAGCCTTTTTTACCAACGCTTTATTTTATTTTAATGTTCTACGTCTTCTCTCTAATTTGGTTTACACAGTTTCGTGCCGCTTTGTTTTACAATTCTGCGGTAGAGTAATATAGGATAGAAAATGATCTGAAGGAAATCTTTCAAATAAATTAAGCGTAAAATGGAATCGAACAACCCAATTGATTAAATTAACGTATTGAAGATTCACTTGCAAATTTAGGATAATGAAGCTCTGTAATTGATGTTGGAACTTTACTAATCGAAAATTTCATTTGAACTGGTGTCATTTTCGTAACAGAGAATATACTTTCCACCTTTACGCACGAATATGCAAACATCAACGATTTCTGTTCTATTATATCCCAGTTGTATGCTGCGAAATAATGGGGTATTTTTATAGCTCAGACGTCTTTCAACTCAACACTTGTTTTATTACTGATATTATTTTAATTTTAAAAGTCCATTCACAAATGCCCCCGGGTGATGTAGTTCAGAGAGATGCTTTGTAAAAATAGGAAGTTGGTGCACCCTCGAACGTTAAAGCACTATCGATCTTCTGCGCATGGGCAGTTAAAAGTTTCGCACCGCTTTAGTGCATCTGCGCATGCGTAGAAGATCAATAGTGCTGCTATGGCGTGCACAAACTCCCTAATGTCTATACGCTGACAGTAACACAGGGTTAATCGATGTTTGATCAGCTGGGATGCGATTATTGAATCACCAGTTTCCTTACCATCTAATTTTTTAAATGGACGTTCCGTATTAGATACGTATCCTAGCTGAGCAAACATCATTTCGTTCTATATTGTAATCGGTGTCTTTGCAAACTCATCTGGGACTGCTGATCATTCTTTTTTCGCGTTGTGTCGATATTTCCTTCTTTTGAGTAGTTGTTCATATGTTATTTTGGGCATATTGTGAGAAAACATTATCCCTAGGAAAGGATATTGTGCTCAGAATGGTAGACGAAGGCGGAAGAGGGAAAGACAACTATCAGAACTACCTTCCTCATATGGTCAAATATTGTAAAGCGTATACAAGACAAACCAGAGAAGGAAGCTAATTCAGGATGTCACAAAGAAGAGGAAGAGACAGTTTGAGTGAGCAATGAACATATGGCCGATACCGTAATGCTGCGTTTATCCAGTTAGAACTAAGGATCGCTTGCGATCAATGTACTACTACTATAAATGACTAAAGATATTGTCCGGTATCAAAACTTTTTAATCAACTTATGATAATTTCGATCGCGTTGCGATCATCATCAGAGCTTGCAGCTTCTGGGCCGAAAACAAAGTTCTGCCATTATCATAAGTTCTGCTTTAATCATAAGTTGATTAAAAAGTTTTGATACCGGACAATATCTTTAGTCATTTATCATAAAAAGGTATCTACATCACCAACAATCCAATTAATAAGTACTACTACTACTAAGTTCGTACAATCCCTAATCTTCCTTATCTAGTAGCAACATTGACATACCCTTGTTGACACAGTCCTTGTCGCCAATTTGCTTCCTTGCGTGTGCCATCGCTTCCTCGCGTGCACTTAGCACCGGTTACTCGCGTCCGTTCTGGGAAGTTGGTAATTCCTCGCATTGCCTCCGGCGCTTGCCAGAGACTGTGACACCTCTCCTGTGGATGTGCGCCAACGCAGCTGGCGAGCTTCGGGGCAGCCGTCGGCGATGGGCCGCGTTGCTCGTAACCTCCGCCCTGCGCCGACTCACGGCGCCGCCTTTCGGACGCCCGTCTTTGGGACGTCTGCAGGAAACTTTTACCTTGTTAACTGTTGCCGGCGCATCGGGGCGCGCCGAGCGCGGCGCGGTGCGGCGTGGCGTGGCCCTGCGTGGCGCGGCGGAGGCCGCGGAGAGGTGGGTTGAAACGGGCTCAGTCAAGGGTCGGAAGACCAGTTGTCGATGTTGTAGAATGCGTGAGGTAGGGTCTGGGGGAGCGGCTTTGAGGGCCAGGCTGCTCGTCTGGTCGGAGAGGGGGCGCACGCATTGGGTGCGTGGAGGGCTGCGAGGAGGCGTCTGGTAGATTAGAGGACTCCAGGAAGCTATTAGGAGGCGTCGGCAGGGTTGCCGGAGGTTCGTGGCTTTGCCTAAGAACTCACTTACTCAGTGCCGGCGTCGGCAGCACCTCCACTTAGTTATTAACTGGGATTTCTTGCGCAGTTTTGCCGCGTGATTCCCAGCTACATGCCGAGCAGTATGAAGGGAGCTCTTTGCTTCGTTTGTCATCAAGAATACCTCGTCGCTTCATCTCAGAAGCCATCTAGCGGACTCGTCCTCAAATTCTCTCTCTCCCTCTTTTCTTCGTTGCCTTCTCCCAGCTGCGCGTCTTCCGTTTTGTTGCCTTTAATCCCTCCCACTAACTCTATTTACTATGCTTCACCATAACTCTTTCCCTCCATACTTGCTTTCGATGGCCATTCCAGCTTTCTTTTTTGCTTTCATTTCCTTATCTCTCTCCCCTCAATATTTTCTTTTTCCTTCATACCACTTACCTACACGTCTCTCTCTTTAGCCTTTCTCCGTTCTCGTATCAGTCTCATCAGTGCTCCTTGTTCCTTGGCTTTCTCCCCCTCGCATTACACGCCCGTCTTTCCATCGCTGCTTCTGTTGTCCTGCCTCCTCCTCGCGCGCTGCTGTCGCTCGCGCGGGCGAAGGAGCCGCCTCCGCTTCGCGTCTGCCGGCGGCTAATGCGAAAGCTGCTCGGATTTGGAAGCTCTAGCTTCTCGCGAGGTGCGCCGCGCGGCTCCTACACCTTCTCACGGATGTCGATGCTAAGGTTCCGTGGCGCGGCGCTCCCGCTTGTAATAAGTAATGAATTTCTCCCTTCTGGAAATTTGAATAAATAATTTCGAATTACATCGTTAAACTGTTCGTTGTTGATCAAGTTTATTTTTTCAATGCAATAATTGCAGAATTTGGAAGACATTTTTATTGCAAATGAATATCATTTAAATAACTTCATATCTTCTGAGACCTGTTTGATGTCTTTTTCTCCGAACAAAATTATACCTCCAAGTAAATCGATAGTCAGGAAGCATAGTAATCGGATGTTTCAGGTGACATTTTCATTTGTTGTTGTCTCCTACTTTCTAAATTATGACAAACCTCCTGAGCAATGCAAAGGAAAAACAAACCTAATTTTTCTACAGAAAAAAAAATAATTGATTTTTACCTCCGGAGAAGTGGCGCTATCTCGATCGTTATATTGCTCCTTTGCGTGTTGAAAGAATGATGCGTGCACGCACCATGGCTTTCGCCTTTTTTCCACATGCTGGCTGCTTGCTCACTCATTAAAAGGCAACACATTTCCGACCTGAACATGCTAGTTTGTTTGCCTACGCGTCCACCCATTTCACTGTTTTATACTGCGTGTGTAATATAAAGGGATTTAAAAGGAAATTGGACAGTATAGCAATGTTTGGTGTTCCTTCTCAGAAACTGTTATAACATTTTAGCGAGTGTTTTTGTGATATATTGGCTAGTACTGAATGATTCTTTAGAATTTGAATTTTGGATAAAATGCATATTTATTTTATGTTGGTGTATTATTTATTTTACAGTAATAACATTTAACCAGACGTATGTCTTCTTGTATTTGTCTACAAATTAGTCCCTGGATGTCTTACGCATTATTATCATATGGATCTGCCATAAACGTGAACTGATGCGCATGTGCAGACTACGTATGGAACTGATCTGAAGGCCTGTTTTATAATCGTTTACTTGTATTTAATGTTTTATGACTGGCATGTAATAATTAATCATTGAAAGAAACTTTTGGTGCTATTTCTTTCAAGTAATGGAAAAATGATTCAATAAATGCTATTGTTCGTAACAATAACGTTTATTGGTAACATTACTCATTTTATTTTATAATACGTTGATAATGTTTTCAAGTGAGAGCGCGTTTATGTTCAGCTGTTTGAAACATTTTTTTTGTAGAACAAAATTGTATAAAAAGGAGAAAATGTGTTTGGCGTCGATTTTAATTTTGAATCCTATTATCTAAATTGCAATATTTTCGACACTCGTGTATGATATTACGATATTCGACCGACGTGCGTTTTACTATGCTGGTGTCGAGTGATAATGGCGTTTTATGCATAAAATTCGGTATTTGAGTTAATATAATAGTATAATAACACGAGCCCCTCTACTGACCCAAAACCCTTGATCGCTTTTAAACATTTTTTCAAAAACCTCAAATGCATTATTGTAATTGGTTTTTCAAAGGGTGCCCTGAATCAGAATAAAATTAAAAGATTCATTGTTCGGGTGCGTAGTGACATTCCACAAAATTATATTAAATGAGAATAATAATTCTGCTGATTTGCCCCTATTTTAATGAATAGAATGACAACGCATCTCTCTCTCCTTTTCTCCTGACCTCTCTCTCTGTTTCTCCATCTCTCTCTGTCTCTCTCTGTTTCTCTCTGTTTCTCTCTGTCTCTCTCTCCCTGTTTTTCTCTCTCTCTGTTTCTGTCTCTGTCTCTGTCTGTCTCTCTCTGTCTCTCTCTCTCTGTCTCTCTCTCTGTCTCTCTCTCTGTCTCTCTCTGTCTCTCTGTCTCTCTCTCTGTCTGTCTCTCTCTCTGTCTCTCTCTCTCTCTCTGTCTCTCTCTCTCTCTCTGTCTGTCTCTCTGTCTCTCTGTCTCTCTCTCTCTGTCTCGTCGCCAGAAGGCTCGTCCTTCGATTCTGCACTTCTAGTGGACGCCTGCAATCGATATGACGGTCTCTTCAATGCGAGTATTCTCGATCTTCCTTCTCTTGGCACGGAAGGTGTAGCAGTGCGGGCGCGCTGGGATGGGAGGGCGGCGGGCGGCGAGGAACGCGCCGAAAAGGGACCGTCGGCACTGGGCACTTTCGCCGGCGTGAGCGGCGTGGGCGGCGTGGGCGGGCGCGCCCGCGGCGCCGGCCGCGAGGGCTCCTCGGCGAGCGTTTGCAAACGCCGCGCTTCCCTCTGAAAGCGCGGGCGGACGTGACAGCTCGAAACGCCCTCGAGTGCTTCGCCGCCCGCCGCACGGGGGCCGCTGGAGAGAGGGTGGGTGGGCGGGGCCGGTGGCGACGGCTGCGGCTCTTGCGGCAGTGATGGTGACGGTGGCTCACGGAGAGCAGGAGCTGGGGAGGGGCATACGACAGAGGAGATGGGTGAAGCGTGTGATAATGATGGCAGAAGGGTTTCAAAGAGTGGGTCGGCAGAGGGCATAAGACGAGTAAGGGAGATTGCGGCTGGGCGGACAGTTTACGGGAAAGTAAGCTCAGAGTTAACACGTGTGTGCTTGAACAGACTAGCGATAGCTTCAGTGGACTGCAGGCTGCGGTGGCCAGTGGACGAAAGGTAGGTCTTAAACGTATTTTGTTTGATCTCCGAAATTATACAGAATTACTGAAAAGTGGATTTCATATGCTGAAATGTTGAATACTTTATGGTACGAGCTTCAAAGTACTTCTGTTTAAATGTACTCCTGTCGACCGTGTGTAGTGAATAATATATCAAATGTGATTTTAAGGAATCCATATTGAAAGTAAGAAGGTGTAATAAATTCTCTTTACCTAGAAGAAATATTAGAATAATATTAATGTAGTTTATAGCTGCATTATTTGGAAATATTTTAAATACAAGGATTGAAAGCATATCCAACGTCAATTAAAAATTAAGATTGTTTCATTATAATATTTGTTCTGGGCTCAAATACATTTTGCTTTATCCTCTATTCCCTCGTCACTCCTGTATTCCATTTTGTGGCAAAAATTAAACATTAATGACATAAGGGACATGAATGTAATAAAAAAATCATAATTGAAATTTACATTTATTGCCAGGTTGAACAGTAACAACAGTATATCATTTGAACTTCCGCGAACGTGCCGAAGGGGTACATGCATGTCATATAGGCAGATTTTCGCGTGCGTCACGTGTGGCCTTGGCCACCGAGGGCTTCGGAAGCGAGAAGAGATTAGCGAAGAGCGGCGGCAGAAGGGCTACCGTGTTGGCTGGAGGAGAGGGGGGGGATGTGAAACTTCGGCATCTCTCTGTGTTACGCCGCGTCGCGCCCCGAAGTTGCGCGTTGACGCTGATAGTTAATTCGTGGATTTGCATAAGAGGATCGCGCGGTGATAGCGAGGGAGAAGTTTCGCCGAGTAAACAGACGGAGACTGTCATTAAATTTATGTTTCGCTGTGGATAAGCGTCCGCTTCGCGACGTGAAAATTTCGGGTCCGAAGCCTCGGCAGCCTGCCACGTGCCACCCAGGTCTCAAGTGCATCAAAGGTTAACGAGCTCCGGAGAGATAGTTCGCTGATAATTAATTGAGTTCCAAATTATTCAATGTTTGAAGGCGGATTAGCGACTCAGGGAATTTCAAATTATGTTACGGCGAATATCAGTGGATTTTGCAGATTCGCAGTCGTTTCGTTTGCCATTAGTTCAAAATTAAAAGAGCATTTTTGAGCGTTAAAATGTGATTCTTAAAAAAAAGTTTAAACGTGAAATTTCATCTCTGCTGGATTGCCCTCTTTTTTACTATCGTCATGTTATAGGTATAATCACATAAACTTCATTGTGATATTAGCTCTTGTGACAATGTGTTTGAAGTATGTTTCTAGAAGAATCCATTTGCATACTCCATGTATGACACATATTAATCAAATAATTGATTGAATATGGCACGGTTGTCTCTTGCGATTGAAAAAACAACTTGACAATAATTTGATAACATTATTACATAAATTAATAACAAAATTACATATTTCACTCGAGTTAAGTTTATTTGTTCATTTAATTTAGAGAAATGTGTGAATAAATTAGCATTTCCCTTTAAACTCTTAGCCTTTTTCAATATTTTACGAATGCAAACTGAAAAATGGTAAGCATGTTATTTCTTTTTGTTTATGTCTTTAATTCAAAAAGACAGGAAACACCACACTCTGTAATGGTGAGTTTCACGATGCTGTAAACGCACGGTACGTTTCATATATTTGTAAGTAATTCTTAGAGTGCGGCGTTACCATTGTGTATGCGGCGAGAGGCAAGAACACTGTGACGACGATTTCACTGAACACTCTAAGAGTTTGCGAAGTCCATTTCGCATTGCCCTCCTCCTGCGAGGCGCCCTCGATGGACGTGGCAGTGGCGCCGCAGCCGCCGTGACAGCCGGCGCCTTCCATCCCTCACGCGCCGCTCCGCCCACTCCGCGAAGGTCGCGTGTCCACCCCGTGCGGGCGTCCACTCCCGCTAAAAGCCTCTGGAAATTTTGAAGCGACGCGTGCGATAGCCGAGGCCGGCTTAGCCACTCCGCGGGTTTGTCGATAACACCAGGAGGCCCGGCCCCGGCGCCACCAACCGTCTCGCTGTTGCTGGCCCGCCCCGCCCCGCCCCGCCCCGTCCGCCGCCGCAGACCTCGTCCACACCGCCGCCACCCGCCTCCCGCGCCGCCGCGCCGCCGGGTCTGCGGTTTTCGTGCGCAAACTTTCGACGTTCCGTTGCCGCCGCGCGGTGGCGACTCTGGACATTGCCGCTGCGTGCCCGCGTTTGCTCCTGGCATTGTAGGTGGCGACGGCGGCGAGTAGGATTTCGTGAGCGCCGCACACCCACGCGCGCCAACTCGCGAACAAATTTTCTCCCGGTCTTTTGCGTCAGAGAGCTCCGAGGGTTTTTGGTTCCAGAAAAAGCTGGACACGAAAGCGCCCGACCGCTTACCGCTGAACGCTGAAGAAATCTGGTCTTATTTTTGATGTTGATGCAAAATTTTGTGGTCGATGTTCAATACGATTCACGCGCATTATAATGCAGGCGCTATTCCCAATAATTTTGCTTCGTTACTGGGGAAATGAAACGTAAGAAAGAACCTATTGATGGTTCGTTGCGATCGTTCCTGCCCCAATTTTATAGCATTATAAAGTTAAAAGCAGGAGACACTACATGGAGATGCACTTCCCCAAGTCTTATACTCGCGTCTTGTATCTTCACCCGTCCGTGTAACGTTCTCCTGTCTCGGGCGGCGGTGATGGAATCGCCGATATTGATCGATCGTTCCCTTGGCCGTCTTCGAACTTGGCTTTTTTTTTTCCCGAAAGCGCTCTCGCGAAAGCGGTCCGTGACTCAGCCAGGCGTGAGCGCCGCGCGGCTCTGCCCTGCTTTGCCCGCGGACAGCGGCGGTCAGCCCGGCCGCCGTCGCGCTCGAGGCGCCGCTCGGCTCTATCCGTTCTGATGCATTCTGTCGCTTTGTACCGAAATGATGCTTCGTTTGTATCCTCGTCCTTAGACTGCGTTTTTATGTTTGCGCCCAGTAGCTCTCAGCGCCTTGGCTTCTGATGAGTTGTTCAGCGTAACCTTCGACGATTAGTTTTGATGCTTGTTCGTAGTGGGAACGTTTTGGTATTAAAATATCATTTTTTTGCGTTTTCATTAGTTTAATATTTTTTTTTGACAGATCGGTCAACACTGTCACCTGTAGCAATCAAACATTTTAATACTTATTTGCAGAGACGGGGGAAGATGTAATATATGTTAAAGAATTCAGAAAATGCTTTTGAAGTGTTGCGTTATTGTTATTCGTAGTGGGTCTTGAAAAAAAGTGTAATATGGATGAATACTTTCGCTCGATCTGTTTTTCACAAACCCAACAAAAACACATTTTCTTTCGAACCCTTTATCAAAATGAAGATGTTGCCACAGTCAGTATTCTATTGTTATTCATGAGACAACGAAAGGAAATAAGTTCTTCAATATTACTTATTACTCGTTACATACTATAAAATATTTGTACAATATTGAACAAACATTTCATATGGGAAGAAAGGTAGGGTTTGTGGTGGCAAAAGCTAAAGAAACGTTTAATTTTGTCAGATAAGAAAAATATGAAGAAAAGAAGGAGATATCAATCGGACAAAATTTCTCAGTGAAGAACATTACTTTAAAGGTGAAAAATGCGTGAGCTGTTTGCTCGTACTTGTAGGTAAAAAAAGGCGCAATAATTACTCCACACATTTCATCTCTTGGTTTTTATCCGCCCCATCTGCCCATTAAGAGGCACCTCACGTGGCCCGTGAGTCCATTAGTGCTTCCCGTCTTTTGTTTTCGTTGTGAGGGCCGCGATGGCGTCCGCCTCGCGCGCGCCGCCCGCGGCAGCGCGGCGCCGGCCCGGGGCCGTTCCGCCGCGCCGCCCTGGCCGACCTTCCCCTCCCCTCCCCTCCCCTCCCCTCCCCACACCTCCACGCCCCCGCCCCGCCCCGCGGAAGAACGCTCGCGGCATTTGCGCCGCCGAAAGGTCGACGCCGCATCGCCGAACCTCGCCCACCCCACCCCGCCCACCCGCACCGCGGTCTCGTAGCGAAGGCGTTTGCGGTTCTCCGGGCCAATCGCCTCCAACTCGAGTAATATCTGCAGTCTGTGAAGTATAGTTGTGTTGTGTCCGTGGAAATATAAAAAAAGGAAAAAATTAACGTTCTCAAACCGGTGAAGCTCTGCCGTGTGATCGATGATTTGAGTTGGATGAGAAACGTAAGAGTACCCTCTTTGGTTTTTGTGGGCCCATTATGCCAATTTGTGTTACGAGAACATAACTCGCTAATCAAAGTAGAAAAGGTTTTTGCTCAAATTTTGACGACAATAACTAGATAGAAAAGTCCATAAATAACTTGGAAACTGTCAAAGTAGAGTGCTTCGTGAATATGTAGTAGCTTGATACCCAGAAATAAATGGAGTCAAGAAAAATATATAGTATGTCATGACAATGTCTCTTTGATGTTTGAGACTCAGTTCTAATAGTTACCTACACAAGTGTTAAAATAACTTTGCACATATTGCGATATTGAAAAATAAAACTATGAATGTGGAGAAAATGTTATGTACTAATGAACTGTTGAGTACAAACCAAAATATTTTTAAGAAATTTGAGCGTTCAGAATTGATTTCGAAGTTGAGAAATACAAGTTGTCACTTGTTTAATATAGCGGTGCGGGAATGCAGAAATAGATGCTTGCCTGGATTGTACGTATCAAAATTACGTGTTAGGAATGGTTGTAGAACAGACTGTCAGACGTATTTAAAATCAGAAATTAAACTTCTCTATAAGAAGTGGTTAATTGTCTGCATAGGAGTGAACAAGTGAGTGACTTGCCTCGTTTTTGCACACCCTAGCAGGAAGTTCCGATCCCTGGCGTGGAGTGCTGCATGAGCATTTTGTCCCGCCGCCGCCGCCGCCGCCGCCGCCGGCGGCATGGCATGGCATTCCATTCCGTGGCGTCGAACCTAAAATCCGAACGGGCGCGTGCGGCGGGCGGCCAACAGCTGGCTCTCGCCGGCTCTCGCCCTCGCCCCGGCTCCGATTGCAGCGCGGCCGCTGCGCTGACCTGCCCCTGGCCGCGCGGCCTCGCTCCCGTTCTCGCGCTTGCCTGCCCCGCGCCGCGTGGACCGCTGCCAGTCACCCAGTCCGGTCTCCCCCCTCCTCTCACTCTTTGCCACATGTCGCCGTCATGCGCCTCGTGTGCTGGGAGAAACTATGATCAATTAATGAGGAAAAATCGATTTAGTTTTTTCAGATATTTTTTTTTCGATCAATTTATGCGTAACGATTTTTTGTTTTGTTTTTATCGGTATTATTTTCTTCATTTTAAGAGAATACATCGTGGTCACTAAAGTTGTTAAAAATAAGTTGTTGTTTCTTTAAATACAGAAATGTTAAGTGTTTTTGTTGTAACTTTGTGGACGAGATTGTGTTGAACACTTCATTACGTTCTGTTTATTTTGGTGTGCAATGTTCTTAGCTATATAAAATGAACTCCAAACCTTAAAAATTGCGACTCTATTTCACAAATTAATTATTTCCTAAATGTTTGTTGATTTTTCCAAAACTTGAGGTGACTTGATCATTTTTTTTCTCGTATAGTAAAAATATGCCTCCTTTTATTTACTCAGAATGGATTAAATTTGCTCGTTCTTGCCATCAGCTTCTGGTCCCTTTTGTATGACATTTGTGCATATTGTGTCAAGTAACATTGAATTTAATGTCCAAATATTTGGTGGAGTAACTTATTGAATCCGGATTATTCTCTCTCATTCTCGTGATTCTCATTTTCTTTTCTTTTTTTCAAGTTTGTATTCGTTCATATTTCCTAATCAACACCTATTCTCTTCATCAACTACATCACTTTTATTCGTCAACCTCTGTATGTTCTAGGATTACATTGATTTATGCATTCTCATATACATCTCTGTATTTTCACGCCTGCGCACTAGTTACGTCGCTCCTTCGATGATCCGCCCTCGTGCGCTGCTATCCCTGGAGGTCGATCCTTATCACGATACTAACCTCCTCAATCCGGTAGGCGTCGTCCGCTGGATCTGTTCGCTTACCTCTAATCCAGGGGCTGCAATGTCGCCCTCGCACTCGGCACGTCACTCAACCGCCCGCCCCCGCCACCCCCGCCACCCCCGCGCGTCTCGTGTCGCGAAGCGCGCCAGTGAACCGGACAGCAGGGCGGATACACCTGCGAGCGCTCTCGGCCGCGTTGGCAGATGGGGCGGCGTCGATCGCACCCTGCTTTGCGCGCTGTAATGAACACGAGTAATGCACGTGCAATCCACAATTGTGGACAATTCTTTATTGGCGGGAAAGCATAGCGTATTTTTGGAAGTTATTGCAAAGAAAATGGGCAGCGTTTAGAAATGTTTCAGGTTATCATGTATTACAACCAGAATTGGGCAAAATACTTTAAATTTAGTAATTAAACACTTTGCCAAAATACTTCATAACTATTTAAATTAATGCACAAAGTACATTAGGACATGGTGTGCTAAATACATACGTATTTAAATACTTCAAATACTCAAAATATTGTAAATATGTAATAGTTTAGTATTGTATATTTTTATCGCAACAATATATTGTAATTGTCAATTACAGTAAATTAGTAATTGACAATCATAAAAAATTTCTAAACAAAAACTATTGTAATGTATTGTAACAATATGTAAAAACCTTTTCAAATTTAAAATGTCAAAAATATGTCTAACACAAAGAAATGGAATTTTATTTTTAAAATGACTAAATTTTAAACAAATCGTCAGACAATAAAGCTATAGGAGAATGTATAAAACCTGCAAAGTAAAACAGTCATTCAACTGGCGTGGATGAACATAAAGTAGTGTTACAACGAATAAACTCGATATGTGTTAAAACGAAATAATAATACTTTTTAATTATTTATTTTTATCATTTAAAAATGAAGAAAATTCGAATTCAACAGCTGAAACGAGCTTTTATTTTGGTTTCAAAGAGATGCATTCACTAGCCGAATCAAACAAAAAGAAATTATCCTCGTTCTAAATTATCTTCTTCCGCGTCTGTATTTAAAGTATTTTCAGTATTTTTTGTTTGTTTTAAATACACATACTTTATTTTTTTAAGTACATCTCTAAAATACATGACCAAAAACTCAAAAACACAGTTTTCCAAAAACAAAATATGTTTAAAATACGTATTTCAAATACAATATTTAAATACTGCCCAGCCGTGATTGCAAGAAAGCTTGATTGTTAATTTGTCGGCCTAATTTTTCCTTACAATTAGAACTGTGGCCGTACATTTTCATACTCTACCTGTACATAAGTGTACGTTCAAAATGCCGCTTTGATATTGAAATTTATTGTTATTTACTTCATTTCCAAGTAACTAAAACTGTGTTTTTGTGAACAATGCTACTGCTCATTTCAGAAAAGGAACTATGGATTACCAAAAAATTGCCGTGTTTTTGTCTACTTCGCTTTGTTATGATAAAAGATAAATGCTACCTTAGAGTTGAAGTTCTTGTTCCTGATCGGTTTCATAATTTTTTATAGCTGAGCGAGATCATTCTTCCCTGTCTACTACGATATTGATATAAGGCCTACACAATTGTCTGTCTTTCCATTAAGGAATTTATGAAATTTAAAAATATCGTTCAAATTGCGGGTGCGAAATCAAGACTAATAGACGCGGGTGAAGTGATCAGAGACCTGTCAAAACTCCTGGAAATTTCGTGTTTCGAGTGGTTATTTGAAGAGCAGTTTGCACTCGCCGTGAATACAGTCTGTGTTTATTCTCATTATTAGGCACTGTGTGTACAATTAGGTGCGTGTGTGTTTGGTGCGGTTATTAAATAGTGCGACACTGTTCGTTAGCGATGTGGTGCGGCACCCATCGCAAAGAGAAGCTATAGCGGCTCTTCAATTCGAATGACACTTCGTATTTGCGTCTACCTTCGTGTTCACTGGTCTGTCCTTTTGTTCTCCTGGGCTGTCACTTTATCTGTCACGGACATAATGCAACTTGAAATGCGTCTCCTTGTTGTCCTTAGCACTCGCGTGTGATTGTCATTTTGACTATTTGCGTATCTATCTGTTTATTCATCTGTCTTTGTCGCCTTCATCCTCTGGGCTTGGACATATGAAGCGACGTGTGAGTGGGGCCAATGCTGCTTCTACCCAAGACATATTTGTCAATGTCTTTGCACTTGCGTTATCGACGATCGAATCTTGTTGCAACTCCTTCATATGTGTAATTCTGTATTAAACTACGAATATTTTTTAAAATTGAAAGTAAATTACAAATTGAAACCTTGAAACGAAATTCAAATTGAGAGGTTTGAGAAGCGAATTAAATTATTACGAATATACAAACGGAAATATTATTATTATTTTAATATATTATATTTATTAATATTATTATTCATATATTATTATTATTTATGGTTTTCGCTACTATGTAAATAGGAGAAAATAATGTGCAGTAATCTCTACAATTCACGCAGCTATTGTATTTCAAACACAATGCTGGTTTGATCTGAGAGCTCTGAGTAAAGACATTTTTAAGCAGAAAAAATGTAGATTCTTTATACGTACACGGACTATACATAAAGTATGACATCTCTCGTAGAGATATTAACTGTGATCACAAAAATAATTGGAATCCTTCAAATGAAAGGCTAACCTTCGTGTTTGGTTGAAATGAAGCGTTCAAAGAGTTTTAATTATGCCAGGAAAATTGTGTAAATAATATTGTAGGAATAATTACGTTTCAAAGGTATATTCCTGACAAGCAAAGACTCACACACAAATATTTTAAAAAAATCTTTATTGTGCTTTTTCGTGTATTTAGATCTGAGTACTAGTAATCGTTTAAAATGGGGTAGCCTCTACCCAGAACAAATATGTGTTCATTTACAAATGTAATTGGTATTTTAGAATTTTGTAAGGCTCTAAATATTCTATGGTGTGCATTCTAGTGCAGCCTGTGGAAAATACTGACTGCTCAACTCTGAAAATTGTGCTCTCTCTGAAAGTAATCTTCGTTGAAGTTCAGGCATTTGTCTTATAGTCGAAGCAATTGACCACAGTCTACGCAATAGGTCATTGGAAGCTCTGTAGAAGATAGGGGTGGTTACAACAATCAATCACCCGGTACAATTAGCCCTTACCCGTAGCGACCGATGCGTGCTGGGAAGTGGCCGGTTGTGCTCGCTTACGTAATGAATGGATGTTTGCAGACGTGCACTCTAGTGTTAAAAGGCCGTGTTTCTGAGTTCTTATAGCGGTGGCCCTGCCTCACAAAAATCCGAAGAAATATATTGATCAGAAAACAATTAAAAGCACTTTACTGCGACTATTTTGCATATTTTTCGATTTCGGAGGTCCGGGCAGTTCATGACTCCCACTACTACCTTTACCGTGCGGTTTCCAAGTCTTTTACATTCACACACAAAATCGTCGCTAACCGACCTGCATAACTGCATAGTAGATAATGATCCGTTGGCTCTCAGGGCACACAGCATATACTAACCCTACTTTACACAAGTTCGTAATTTTTCTGCCATGAACTGGATGGCAAAAGAATCCCTTTCGGTGCGGGGAGTTCAGTGAGCTGTAACATCCACTCATCGATCTTTACGACGAGGTGTGCTTTTTCTCTGCATTTTTTGTTGAATGCCAAGCTGTACATGGTATCGTTATCTTCCAAAAGCTAACTATATTTTGATTCCGAATGTTAGTATAATAATTTTCTTTTCCCTTCAATTCAAACAATTTTAATCATGTTTCTCCTCATTTTTGACGTAGAATGGCTTTTTTTCGACTGATCCGTTCGTGTCTGTCGGGAGCCTGCCGAAACTAGACCCGCAGAAACGCTGGGAAATTCGATTCTCGTGTCCTTTGAGTCGCGTCTGCGCGATCGTTAATTTGCCGTTTGGGTGGGCCCTGGCGTCGCCTTTAATCGCACGCGCTGGCCGACTCTCTCGCTTTCCTTTGACACCCCGTCTGCCGGGCGGAGCGCTGGTCGGCGCGACGAGTCTTGGACGTTCCCGCCCGCGGGTCATCCGGTTACTCGGTCCGGCGCACGCCACCGTCGTAAAGCCCCCCGGTCGCGCGCGGCACGCACGCCCCCCACGCCCCCCCCCCCCCACCGCGCCGTGCAACGGTGGCCGCTTGCGCACTCGAACCTTCCTCCTCTCCCCCCCCGCCCCTCCCTCCACGACGACCCTCGCAGCCCCGGGGTTCGCAAAAACCCGCCCAGCGGCGCCGCGCACGGCCCGACCAGGAAGCGCCGCGAAGTAGTACGAGGGCCGAGGTTTTTCCTGGCTGTGTCGTCGCCCGCGGCGCAGCAACCTCCTCTCGCCCGGCGCGGGCGCGGGCGCGGGCGCGGGCGCGGTCCGGAGCTCGAGACCGCCCCGTGCTGGTCGGCGCAGCGCCGGGGTAGTCGCTGGAGCCATCTCTTGGCGGGCGCGCGAACTGCCGCGGCGCCGCGCGCCGCCGCCCGCCACGTTCAAATGGCGCGCGATCGATGGGCGGCGGGCGGTAGTCGCCGCTCGCGAAGGGGCGGAGAGAGGCAGGCGCCGGGAAATGAAAAGAAAGGCTTTTGAGGGAGACTTGAACTCGGTGGGGATATACCACCTTCAGTGACGTGTTTCGATGCCTCTCTATTTTAATTCCCAATTTTCTATTTTACGTTATACTCTATTACGTTAATTGCGACCATTGGTTGATGTGTAACAGACGTAAATTGAGATTAATTCTTATCTGGCAGTTCGGTAGTTCTATTAGGAACTATTACCAGAACCAAAGGCCATTTTGTAAACTTTCAATTCGCTTTAAGCCGTTGCTTCAAATCCAGTGTCCCAACATCTCAACTGAAACATGCCTACGCAAATCATTAAACTTTGAAGTCATATTTTCATTTCAGTTGCATGTACTACTTGTTTTTGTAATGAACTGTGTAATCCTGCACTGTTAGGTCGGTTCATTTTTTTAATCGATCTAATTTCATTAATTGTGAGTGTGAATGTGTTCTCAGGTCTGTATCTTTCATTGACGTAAAATTATATTGTGTATTCCAACCAATTAAAGATCAATTTCAAGGTCGTGGAATATGTCGGTAATATGCTCAATTATATCTGTGGAATTCAATAATGTTCAGTGAGGTAGTCCATCAAAAGGATTCCTATATGGGTGAGTTATCATGAATATCCTTTCAGTAACCGCATTATAATTAATCATACGCATCTAATTGCTTGATGTTAATATGTGTAACTACTAATAAAGCTGGATCCACCAAAAATATCAATGAATTCTTTGAAGAAAACAACACAGCCGCAGGTTTTTAGTCACGAGTGTGCTTCTGAAAACTAAAACTAAGGATTAAGTGAGATGTACTTTTGGAGGGAGGGGAGTGGCGCCATTTCAGGAAGAAGTGGCGGCGGTGTTGTCACGTACTCTGCACGCTAGTATGAACACGCATATCTGTCGCGTTCCAAACGAGGGCGGTATCCTGGCAACGGCGTGTCGATATTCAAGTGCGCCCTTCTCACTTTCCGTGCTTCAGATAAAGGGCGTTCCGTGTAATCGTCAATCTAGCAGGCTAATACACGTACGATGTATATTCGAATACTCTGATACGACATGCATTTGTCTAGAATATATACATGGTGTTTTCTCTGCACTTCTTTTATGGCCAGCCTTATTGTTTGGAGATAAATATTCCATTTAGATTCGTAATATTGATAAAAAAACAAGAGCTTTTTAATGGTATATCAGTTATTATATTTTTCTCTTTGATTTGAAAACTAAATAATACCAGTTACTGTAATTCTTAGAACCTCCGAATGTTTAATGTCGTATAAAATCTCGCACGAAAATGTTCCTTGGAAATAAATTTCAAGGAAATAATAATGGAAGGTAAAGTGATTTCTGGTACAGAAGAGGTTGTTGTTTTGAATTTAAAGACTCTGAAATAGCGAGATGTAGGAAGGGTTTTTGTGTGAATGGTCTTTCATATTTCTCTATCTATTCTTTCTGTTGTTTTTCAATTTTTATTACTTCGATTTTTATTACTCGCCCCTATGCAACCCATTCGCGTGCATTGCACAATTTGAGTTTCGAATGCGCTGTGTCATGGAGCCCGATCGTCCGCCGCGCGGCCTAAGTGGCCGAACAATGGCGAGTGGCGAGTAGCCCTGCGCGGCGAGCACCCCCTTCCCCTTCCCCTCCCCCTCCCCCCGCCCCCATCGGCGGGGGCGTTGACGGCGCGCTCGGCCGTGCGCGGTTCGTCACGCGGTCAGGGGACGAGCGCCGACGGGTGCGGCGCGCAGCGGACCGTGCGCCCGGCCCCTCCCCCTCCCCCCTCCCCCTCCCCCTGGCCACCGCACTCGCGCCGCTCCGCTCACCCGCGCTCTCTGCCGCGCGGTTCGCTGGCGATCAGATCCCGGGCCCCGCGGCGCCCCCCTGCCACGCGGACGTCGCGCTCCCTGCTCAGTCGCCCCTTCCGTCGCGAGCGCGTTCATGTAATGAAGGGATATATAATAAAAAAAAGTTTTTGCCCTTAGACAGGTCGCATCTCATGTCTGCAGTTCCGCTGTCACGACCGCATGTTTCCCTCCTAATACATCGACATGAAATTAGAACGAATGATACTAGTAAGCTGAAAAGGAGAGGAGCGGGTGTTGGGAGTGGCGCGTGGCGAGTGACGAATGGCGCGCGGCGAGTGGCGCGTGGCGGGTAACTTCAAAAATGGTCTTCATCCGCCTACATGTATTTATCCTAGAATAGTCCTAAACACTGGCTGCCTCACGTATCTCTTCTGAAGCTTCCTTTCTGCATCATTGTGATTCTTTTTTTCGTGATGTGTCGATGAGAAAGGACTTTCATCCCCTCCAGGGCGGTTATGTCGTCGAAGGAATATCATCGGTTTCACCCTCTCCTAGTTTTATCTCACTAAATAACCATCGTATATTGCCTCTCAGTTCAATTCCTTGCCTTATTGCAACATTTCGTTGTCTTTTCGCATGTCACTTACCGGGAGAGGTGATTCAGGACATTAACTGATGTAACTGCAGTGCCTCTCACCCAGAGGTTCTCGATTCGAGTCCCGAGGGTGGCAGGATTTTCGACACTAGCTAGATTATTTCTAGCTGGGATGAATTCAGTCGCTCTCTGGAGGAGAATTGTCTGAAGGCGGCCTGCTGCTCTGACAGGTAGTTTCCTGTCGTTTTTCCGGGCAACACACACGAGGCGAATGCTAGAGCAGTACCCCAGCAAATGGACCACGGACCGTAGGGGAACTTTCCTTCCTTTTCTCCTCTTACCCTCATTTCTTACACACACACATGCACTACACTACCACACATGCCGGCAAACCGATCGGGAGCGTAGGCTGGGGCTGCTGCCCCGGCTGGGACGGTGCCCTCGCTGGTTGGCGATACCTGGTTGGTAAATCTTGCTAGCGGACAGGTAGGTCGGCGACGGATCACTCCATCCAGGGGGGGGAAGATACAGCCACCTCGCGAGAAGTAAACATAAACTATACTTACGGGAAAACGACTTTGTCGATTCCGGGACCGTCAACTGCTAATCAATCAATTAAACCCAATCGCATGGCACTTATTTCTACTTCGGCTTATTGTCTCGTCATTTATGTGGACACCACAGGTTTCCCCCAATACTTCTCGCCTTTATGCAGGTTTTTGCTCGCAAACGTTTCTACTTTCGCCTCCCGTCCTTCCCAAGCCCTCCCGTCGCTGCCCCCAGGGCGGTTGCCTCCGCAGTGCGCCACCGACGCACCCTGTCTACCTCCCGACCCTCCCACCATTCCCCCCGCTCTCCGTGCCTCTCCCCTGTGTTCCCTTCCCGTTTTCGCGGCCCGCTGCCGTCATGCCGGGTCGTAAAAATTTGCAGCTGCAATTTGATCCCTGTTTGGCGGCCGTTTGCACGCGGCGTTTGATGAGCGCGGTAACAAAGACTGCTACAGGGGAATTAATGTAATGAGCGGCTTCATTGCGTCCTGCGGGATTATGTTGGCGCGCGCGCGGGTCCTGGTCGTTCCTCCCCCGCGCGCGTCCGGCGGCATCGCGCTCGCGCGTTTACGCCCTCCCTGCGCCCCGCCCTCCGGGCGGTTTCACTGAATTCGTTCGCCCTTTTCGCTTTATTCGCCCCCCCCTCCTCTTCGGTTCATTTCGAAACGCAGCGAGTGTTACATATTTTTAAACTCGTTTAACTAAAGTCGTATTGTGCTGTTGTTCTTTAGCTCTCCCTCCCCCCAAAAAAGGTAAAAAAAATGCATTGTTTTCCTGTCGATTTGTGTTCGCCATCCTTCGAAGTATTGGCGACTAACCTTGAAAATACTCTCCGATTTTGTTTTTATTTTCATTTCAATCTAATGTGGTCGTTAGTGACCCCGAATATATCTTTTGTGAGTTGGAATTTAGTAGTTGATTTACGTTTGTTCACATACGTAACAGACGTGTTGATTGTTGGTTACAAAAAATTGAAATAATCGGGAATGGATGTGTTTACTTAAATGTTGCGGCGTAGTATTTCATATCATTATTCGCTTCATGAAATAACATTTATCGTCGATCCGTTATTAGCGGTACACATAATTATAAATGCGGATTGTGTAAACATTTAGCATGGAGTTGAAATTATTAATTTCGGAGTATTTTTCCACATTTTATGATATTTTTTGTTATGCGGTCACAATTCAATTGAATGCTTTCCATTTTTAGAAAGTGACTGCTTGCACAATGTGTTATATTCGTTTAAAATATTGTTCTGAGAGACTTTGTGGTATAATTTTTGTTATTAATATCTGTCCCCAAATTCTGTTTCACCTGACATTCCCACCGTTGTATTATCTTACATGTATTTATTACAAGCGTACCACCACATCCTCTTGAAGAAACACTGACTAATTTGAAAACCCATGCAGTTTTATTTCTCGTAGCTTTTAATAGTGGAGCTTGTGCTTTTAAATTTCTTACTTTAAATTAATTTTGATAACTATATTTAAATCACGATCCAAACAGTTTCTTTTAAGAAAACGAATGTAAACTTGACCTGAATTGGGCAAAATAAATTGTTCATTCTTCACTGCGAAACTATGGTACTAAATATAATGGTCATGGTATTAAATATAAGCCAGTGTACTAAATATAAGTGCCAAGTATTTTAGTCCATTTGACAAACTTTTAATTACTTTTGTAATTGGGTTGCAAAACGTTTTAGTGAAAATGCAATTAATTATATCGTGCTTATTCAAATATTCAAACTATATTCTAGTTGAAAATCTTTTATTGATTCATGTCGATACTTTTCTTATATAACGAGATATTCATTTTTTTAGACTTTTAACTTGGAATGTTCCTGTGGTTGAAAATCTTGCAACTCCGTAGAAAAGTAAATTTAATAGTGGTAATAAAAACAAAGTAGTTTTGAAACTATATTGCTCATTGGTCATACTGATAAATTGCTTCTATTACCTAGGTGGCTCATGGATCAAAATGAGTTTCGTATATTCTGAGGATGTTTCGAAGGTTCAGTAATCTTGGTCCTCGATATACCTTGCAATTCCATAAAATTTTGAAACTTTTCTTCGTAACAGAAATATTTATGAACAAAAGTATAAGAGGGATTCCACTGGTATTAATCTATATATTACTCGTATATTTGCTAAATGACTCCTAAAGTGTGTAATAACTTTTAAAAGTATGACGTTTTCTTATATTTGAATTTTCTTGGGAGTACTGTATTAATAAAACTTAGATTTATTTAAATGGTGATTTTAAGTTCTCGGCGAAATTAGAAACTGACAAACTGCAATCATCGAATTTTGAATGGTAGGGGGTCTATTGGCTTTCGCGCCCTGCCTTGGCGTTCTAGCCCCCCCCCCCCCCCCACACACACATTATTCTCTCCTTGCTGCCTCCCCCCTTGCCGCCCTTTCCATCAGAGGCCAGCGGGAGGCGAATATCCGGCGCGGGCGCTGTAATTTGATGGAGAGTGCCGGATATTGAAGCCCAGACAGCTTCGTATATCCTGTTCCGTCTCGTGAGATGTTTTAGCGCCTTTCTCCGGCTAGGGTGTGGAGGACATGGCGATAAATTTAATTTTCTTGAGAATATTCTTCTTCCACTATTGTTCTCCGTGTGTAAATTAGCGTGGAAGACAAGGAGTAATTGATTGTGTATAAAATAATGAGATGTTTCTGGTGCTGGGAGTTAGGAGCTGCAAACTTATTTTAGTTCGAGACAGAAACTTAATTCGAATACGTTGGCATCCCTTCTAATTGCAATTCCTAAAATGTGTACTATTCTCTAAAACAAACAATTAAAATTGAAGTAATATTGCCATTCATTTGCGACCTTTTCTGAATATTACTGGCTCGAATATATGTTAGGCTAATTACATTTCTTCAATAATTCAATAACTTAAATAACAACTTTAACATAACTTCAATAACTCACCAAGATCAGTACCAGGTTAATTTCATACTGTTGATTTTATAAAGTGCGTTTCTGAAAAGATACTCACTGACGTGCACAGTGCGTCTTCTAAGAATAAAGAATACATACTCTGTGCGACACTTGCCAACAGGTGATACTTTTCACCTTTTCACCATCCTTGTTCTTGGCGAATATGTGAACTCTTTACACTCGTGTGAGCATTTGTTGTGTATTATTATTATACTTTTTGAGCTTTTGACTACACATCATTTGATTCATTTACGAAATAGGTAACGTGATTCCTGATAATGAACAAGCCAGCGAGTATGAATAAAGGCATTTGTTACTTTATGTTCCTAGGAACACACCGTCTCTTTAATAAACTGAGATTGTGGACATTCTTCGTGGTGAATTGCATTGAACGTAGGTTAGTAAATGCTCCCAACTTCACTGATTATGCTATACTAAAGAAACTGTGATATTTAAAGAAAAGTGCCTCAAGTTTTGAGAAATTTGCTTTTCTAGATACATTAATCATATTATTTCTTGTCTATTACATCACAATTATTGGTGATGCTTGCGGAAAGGATAATATATACAGGACATATATAAATCGCTTAACTTTCAGCCTCTGTTTATGGAAATTTTTCATTGTCGAATATTAAACGCAGCGCACGACAATTTAATTTGGGCCCTTTATGGGAAATGAGGATTCTAATCCGCAAATATTGTACCGAATCAAATTTTCTCCGCAAAATTTGGTCGAATACCTTTAATAAACCAGTTCGCCGTCTGATTGGAGGGCTAGTTGACTCGTGGGCCGTGCGACGTGATTAGTAGTTAACCGTGCATGACGTTAACACGGGTTCAGCGGCACATAAAGCGATTCAAAAAGGATTCGCGTTTATTGAATGTAGGTGCAAGGGTGAAAGTAATATAGCATTTTCATAGTGCAATGCATAGCAAAAATATTTGATTTATAATTGCTCGTCTTTTCTGGACACTAATTACAGAGACATGCATATAATAAAAAGAAAAATAATTGATTTTTAGGGATTCATTTCGTTTTTATTGAAACTAAAAAGGCTTTTTGTTTAGAAATAATGAAATATTTTAAAATAAAGTATTGGAAAATTGGGACTTACTTTCGCCAAGTTACTTAATGTATCCGATAATATCAGTTTGAAAGATTTTTGTACCAATTGCTTTTTGATAACTTTATTTTGGTTTGAGATCTTAGAATTTAATAACTGACAAGGCGTTAGAAAAAATATATCAGAATTTGGAGATGAACTGTAAAACGAAAATTAATTGCGAGAGTTCTTTGCAATGAACATACGTTTACGGAAGAGGCGGTTAGAGTAACTATACTTTTTTTCATGGTCGTATCACACCTGTCGAACATGTTTTAGAATCGTCGTAGCCAGAGTGTATCGTTGAGTTGCCCTCGGGACCTTCCGAACGCGATGAAATAAATTCGCTTAGCTCGCCCAGGCGCACAAGTTTTGCAGCTCTGCATGTTGAGTGCTTTCCATTAGTGCGTTAATCCGATCTGACGCGCAGAATAACAGTGTTACCGTGTGTTTTATCATCCACTTTACCCTCGACTCGTCGAGATTTGCCCGTCCCTTCGTCCCATTCCCCCGTGACTCGTGCGTACCCCTCCCTTTTCGCCCTCCCTTCCTCCGTCACCTCTTCCCGCGCCACCCCTCTGCATCGGGAGCTTCCTCGACTCGTGTTCTGTTATAAATAACGCTCATCGTTGAAAGCCGATCAGTTCTATTATAATCGTATTAATTCCGTATCATTAGAAGCAGGTGAGAATTGCTTTTTACAGTAATATCTTCCTTTTAATGACGTAGCAGAGTCTCCACTCTATTTATATGTTTTTTTTGAAACTGCTTCGACATTGTGCGGGTTACTGGTTGTAGCTCTGATTTGAATGGCAGATTCCTGATGATGAGCTTTTTTTTTTCCGCCGAGTTCTGGCTGCGTCTGTTGCGTGTCGCGTCCTTTCGACCGAGTTGTCGACCTCGACCCCTTGTGACCGTCGCTTTGGCCATGTCCGTGCTCCCAACGAGTACGATGTACGCGAGCTGGAGCAGAGGCGAGCCAATGACACACTTTTCCGTTCCGCCCCATATAGATAACTTTCCGATTGCAGCACGACATGGCCTTGTCCGGACAGGCAGCGACAGCACTGCAACAGCCGTTGCCCCCGGCCGTGATAGTGAAGGGAATGAAAACAAATCGCTGACGGCCGTATCAGAGTCATAATTGGTGATGTTGATTTTTGAACTAGTTCGAAGTTTCGAAAGCAACGCTTCCAGCCCAACGTATGTGTAATCATTCCCTCTTCATGCATATATTCATTTATCCACTGAGGGACGGCAGTCGCATGATCGACTAATTATCTTGTAGGCCTGGTTTCTATTCTGAAAATTAGGATACTATAATACTTGAATATAAGCATACTTTTTCGCAGGGGTGCACAATAGTTCACCGAGGTTCGATGATTAATAGAAATAATTATGAAGTGAGAAATATAAAATTAGTACTAGGCATCATTGTTCTGTAGTGATAAAAAACTTGTTCGGGTGAATTTCTTTAATAGCGCTTTCATTGCAGCGTCGCAAATTTCCATCGGATCTTGTTTGCCCTGATGATTCTCGGTGATTTATCAGAATGAAGGCCTCGTTCCCGCGGGAGCTGAAACATTCGCGTGCTTCGACAATGGAACGCTCTGAAGAGTCGTAAAATTCCCCGGCTCTAGTGCTGTGGTACAAAGAGGGATGAACGGCGCCCGGCGCGGAGAGCGGCATGGTACGAACCCAGGGGTCGAGGGAGCGTGGAATCCGGGCCCCGTGGGGTGGCAGAAGCTCGTGTGGGGCGGACGCGGACAAGCAGGAGAGCGTGGGTGGGGGGCGGCGGCGAGGCGTTGGCCGCTTTGTGCTGGCGTACCTTTGTGCTGGCTCCGCCATTGATCTTCCATCGCGGCAGATCATGTGCGATTTGTAGCGGCTCAGCAGCCCCTCGTCGCCCCGACGCCCCGCTCCCGCCCCGCCCCGCCCCCTCCCTGGCACCGGCCGCCTCCCGTCCCCGCCCTCCACGCGACTCGGGAAGCCGCCGCCCCGTCGTCGCCGCGATTTATCGCGGGGATGCTTCCTTCCGCGGCCGCCTCTGCAGCGCCTGGCTTCCCGCCGTTCATCCCCCGCCGCGATCCACCTGCCTTTCTCTCCTCCTCCTCCTTCTCGTCGCTTCGCCCTCTTCCTCCTCCGCGTTGCTCTGCGCGCGTCGCCCCCGCTTCGCCGGAAGCTCCGGCTTCGGGACCCGCGCGCCGGCCATGTCGCCTCGTGGGACAGACAGGTGCCTACGCGACCCGACGAGGCTGGGTCGAACCCCGGCGCCGCGCCGCGCCGTGCCGCGCGGAGACGGAGTGGCGGCGGCGCTGGGGGGGGGGGGGGGGGGGGGGCATGCGCTCGCCGTATCTGTGGAACGGAAGCGCCGGCTGAGAATGGAATTTCTATACGAGGCATACGATGGAATTTCTATACAGCCCGCCGGAAGAACTCCACTCGGGAGGATGCCCCGACGTTCTGAATTCCGAAATGTGTGTGTGTGTGTGTGTGTGTGTGTGTGTGGACGACGATCCCTCCAAGATTCCCGCCCGGCTCGAGAATACGTCGCCCGTGGTTTTCGGGAATTGCGCGGAGGAGATTGGGTTTTGGGCGACCAAGGTGAATGTTCTAGTATCGAGCCATGTTCATTTTTTTGTCCTTGTGGTACTGCTGGGAAGATGCGAAGTAGGTGAACGACGAGGATGTCCGATGACTGTTCGTCTTCGTGCTACTTTCATTATCTGTTTGTCTAGTTGGTGGAAATAAATGTATCTTTTTGTATGTAGACAGGGGATATGTCTACATATCATGTCTACAGATCAAAATACGCAAAAGAAAGCCAACAGAAAAAAAAACAACAACATTAATGTCTGTTTTTTTCTGCTTCCTTTAATTTCCATTAAATAATAGATAATAGTTTGCCTATAGAAAAATAAACATTGTCAAAATTTTTTTTACTCCTTTGTTTGTGTTATTTGACACTGTCGGAAAAGAAACTGTTATTTGACAAATTTGAAGCTTAGTCTAAAAGTCGAATTAGTCATCACAATTGATCATTCTTTATTACTCTACCATCCCCTTGTTTAATATTTTTGTATCGCGGCGAGCTTTTCCTCTGTGCAGTGCTTTTCGAATATTTCACTTCTGAGTTAATCTTTTGATCGTCGAGTGGTAGTAAAAATTGAACTTCTTAACTTAAGGGCTCAATTTATTTTAAGTTTCTGTAATCAATTTGGAAAGAAAAAAGGAAGGAAAAGATGAAGAAAGAAATCAGGCTGTCGCTCGAATTTCCGCGTGCCGTAGCCCACTTCTTTCCCTCGAGCGCATCTTGCACCAGCCTTACGAGGAGAGTTTACGAGCGTAGTCGAGCGCTGTGTACTTATACATATCGTGGTTTTGAGTGAGTTGCGAGCTGCGTATTGCCGTTAGCAATACGAACTGCAATTCGTATTTTGTACTTTATCGTATCGTTATTTTCGACTTTAGCTTGGGTGCATTATATATATCGCTTATTGATTGTCTTCTAGATTCTGTATACTGAAATTGATTAATGTAGATATGAGAGTACGTTCATCTTGACGGTTTCGTGCAGAGGCAGAGACGCTTGCAGTACACTCATTTTCAAATTTCTGGATTCCAATATCTCATTAGGCTAAAATATTTTTGCCTTGTTATTCCGGCATTAAATCTCAACAAGTTTTTCCCATCATCGCTTTTAATTAGAAAATAGCTACGCACGAGTTCTCGTTCTCCACCGGCACTGCTTGCATTTCTTCTGAGGTCGCAGGCTTCAAGCGGTGGTTAGCGTTTATGCAAGAGCTCTGATTTCATGTGGTTTGTCATTGTCTTCTGCATTATCCGCTTTACTGGTTCCGGCAATTTTCCATCTCACCTGGGTTGGCGTTGGATTGCTGGTAGCTTGATGGCAGTATCCAGGCCGGGCCGCATGTACGCTGCGAACATATTATTCCACGGTCGCCGTCTTTCTTCTCCTTTGTTCGCTCTACGTGAACACCATCCGCCTGCAACCCTCCCACCCTTCACTACTCAAGGAATACTGCTCGAGTGCAGCCATTAGCAGCGGCGAACAAACATTACCGTAACACAAAGGCTACACGCAGCAAATTGTCTTGTATAGATTTTGTGTACAGTATGAGCAAACCAGCGCGCAAAGAGTTAGTATTTATTCAGGATTTTCTTGGTGCATGCACAGCGCATGAAAGTAGTGTTTTACGATATCCATGAACGTGACAGAATTCACTAGGCAGTTTCCGTTATATCGTCCAACATTTAGAGAACATTACATTGTGTTTTGAAGAGGAAAATTCAATATGATACAAACAATACTGTGATGGAAAAAATCGTAGCTCGTTCTCTGAAAAGAGCATAAATAAATCTGTACTTCGATTTGAGGTTAAATAATTCTATTTTGATGCAAATTAAGGGAGTGGTGTGTCATATTTGTTAATTACCACGAGGACATGGATAATGTAGGTGGCATGTGAGCTTTTGGTTTTGCTTGTACATCTGTCACGCGTGCTCAGTTTCTGTCTGCAGTGCGACCGCTGCTCGTTCTAGAACCGCCCTTTTATCTGCAATCGCTTAGCTATCGGGGTCGGGTCAGCCGTGGGTAAATCGATCCCGGCGCGTGTAGTGATCGCAACTAGACGTCCGCCAACCGTTGGTATAGGGCCGCTCGTGCCGGGCTCTTTGATGTTAATTGCGACGCCAAAAGGCCCTTGCCGGAATTAACAAGGTGGCGCGACGTTGGATGTCACCGCAGGGCTGAGTGGAGCGCCCTGGCCACGAAGCCGCTGTCGGTGACGCTGCAGCAATCGGCGGTACAATGGAGGCCGCCGCCACTTCCGGGTGCAGCATCGCGTGCTGGGGACCGGTGTTCGATTCCGGTCCCTTTAGCGCGCGGAATGCGGACGCGCGCTCTGTGCGGCCCGCCCCGCCCCGCCCCGTCCCCGCCCCGCCCCGCCCCGCCCCGTCTCGCCCCGTCCCGCCCCGCCCCGTCCCGTCCCGTCCCGTCCCGCCCGCCCCGTCCCGTCCCGTCCCGCCCGCCCCGCCCGCCCCTCCCGCCCCGCCCCTCCGGCCCCGCCCCGCCCCGTCCGCCCCGCCCGCCCCGCCCGCCCGCAGGACCTCACACGTCGCTCTGAGCACTCGACACTTGGGCGTGCGCACCAGCAGCCGTCCGGTGCCACCGCCGGATCCCCTGCAGATAGCGCGCGATCTTGGCGAGCCGTCCGCTCACCTGTGTGGCTGCGCTAATACGCGTTTTCACTTTCACGTTTTATTGTATTCACTATTGTCGCTAGAGTTTTTTACCCTTTTCTCATCTTGCGTTTGGGATGTAGGGTCTTATTAAGGTAGTTTTAAATTAAATGGTCGAAACAAATTGTCTTCTTTTCGTGCATCAAATTTTTGTTTCGTTTCTATCTTATCTCTGACTTCTGTTGAATTTTTTTTCTGTGCTTCTATTTACACTCTGCTATATTCAACTTGTATTACTTTCTTGTTATTAAGGGGCATTCAAATTGTTTCTTTATCGATCAGAAATATGAAGAAATTTTACTTATAGATTTCGAAGCCTTGTTTTGTTACTAGATTGATTTAAAAATTGCTTGTCCTTCAAATTATTACCAGCTGAATTCGTGCAAACATTTTGTACATTTTGTGTTCAGGCCTTAAGATACGCGATGCATCATGTTAGCCTGATAATGTGCGCGAACAAATTAAATTTATTTTAATCGTGAATGCTCGCGCCTTTAAAATTATTGACATATTTATGTTCGATTTTCAATACAAATATGCATTATGAAGTGAAACACCACTCAACACACTCAAATAATTCAGAGCGATATATCATTCTGACGCACACAAGATATCCAAAGAATATACTTGTTTTAAGAAGAGGGATGTAGTACACACGATTATGATAATCACAATGACGATGTTGATAATTTGTTGATGCTCTGAACTTATTTGTATTATGCAATTCTGTACTATTAATAGCTTTCGAAATACCGTTATTTTTCAACAAACTTCTTAATGATAGTCGAATTATTGTATCCATGTGTCATAAACAATGAAAATCATGAAGGAAATAAAATATATCATTCCATACCTTTATTTGCCATCCAAGTAGGTGAATGAATTCAACCGAAGAAATTTTCTGTCATAACAATTAGGGGTAAGGGTAAATTCTGTCTCAGAGTGTCTTCTTTTTTCGAAGATGTTCGTCACTTTTCATTCAACGCGCGGTTTCTCTTGTTTTACAGGGGCTAAAATCTTCATTCAGAGAAATGGAGCAGATTCTCTCAAGACGTTTCTTATTCAAATTTCGGTATGAATAATTAAGGACTGCTACTATTTGGTATTCTGAAAACTTTTCAGGCGCTTTGCTTTTCCTAAGGAACTCTTTGCAGCTACTGTAGAATGAGAATTTATCAAGTGTACCCTTATTTTAATAGATACGGATAATATTTACTTTTCAGTTTCGGATTACTTTTGTTTCCTTTCTTCATAATGATATTTGAAGTATTAACGCAATTTACTAGGTATAATCACCAGTGTTGCGTGGTTATCTCCTATTTTTAGTCATGCATTTTTTGATGTCTGCATTATTAAGTTGAAGGCATTTCTGTGAGCACTTTTTGGCATTATCGATTAACAATTAATTCTTTAACATTCTTTAAAATTAATCTTTCGAAGATTTGGGGACAATAAGAACGTCGTGAGTAGACATAAATGTATACTTCTTCTCATTGTTCACAATACCCTTAAACACATACAATGACCCTTAAACATATATACTTATTCAGTTCACACAAAATTTGTGGGGAGTAGAAAAATCTTGCGGTTTTAGGATATTGAAATTCCTATATTTACGCTTGCGTCATAACATATTGCTGTGACTAATTCGTCAGAGATCACTCTTCATTTGTCGTTTTTCTTGCTGATAAACATTCTTTTCGCGACATAATTGTCTTTCCTCTTTTTTTATCATTGCTGCATTCCTTTGCCGGTATTTCTTTATTGTTGATGATCACCTATCACTCGTGTCTCGTTACTTATTGTATTCTCTTGAGTGGTTGCAGTGCTTGGGTTCCTCTCTTATGGCCGTTTCACCTTCGTGGAGCTGCTCGTGCTTCAGTCTCCTTGCCAACCGTCACCCGCCCTTGTACCTTCGGTCGCGTCTTTGCTCTCACTATTCCCCACCGCCGCCCGTTCCCATGTACGCGCCCCTTCCCCCCCTCCCCCTTGCCACCCGACCCTTCGCAACGCCGCTGCAGCCGTGCGCTTGACGGAACGGAGACAAGAACGCTTAATTAATGTTTTTGCGCGCCGCGACTTGTCTTTGTGCAACACAAGGCGGCGCGGGCTTGATGTGCCTTGAAGGGACGCCTGCTCGCGCCCGCGCCCCACCCTCCCTTCGCACCCCCCTCGTGTCCTCGCGCCCCCTCCCCTCCCCGCGCCCCCACCGCCGCACGCGCGCTCTCCGCCCCTTATTTTAATTACTGTCAGCGGCAGGCAGCGCCGCCGCGCGCCGGCCCGCAAAACACGGGGGCGGACCCGTTCCGCCCCGCGCCGCCCCGCCCCGCCCCGCCCCGCCCCGCCCCCTCCCGGCCGGCTCGTCTTGCTCTTCGCCGCTCTTCTACGGGCGCTTTGGCTCCCCTTGCTCTCTCGCGACCTCTCGCACTCTTGCGTTCACTCTTTTCCAATATAGGTTAGTAATATTCAATCACATTTAATTACATCTTATGAAATTCTCTCGGCCCTTAGTGGTTTCTTCTCTTCTCGTCGTTTTCATGATTTATCTACTTCATTGCCATATTTCCTCAACACTTCACTTTTCATCGATCAGTTACTGTGGTTTTCTTAACACGGTCATTCATCGTGTATCACTACCCACGATTATGAACCTGTATCTTCTTTATTGTTTATTCAGTCATGTTTTTCCAATGCCTTCTTTTTTCCGTTCTCATTTTTTTTTCTTCAATTTTTTCATCAACCTTCCGCATTTTTTTAACCTCTAAAATTTTAATTTTCGATCTTTCAGTCTCACTAATCTCCTTTAACTCTTTCCACTATTACGTACTTTCTTTCCCTGGTTTTCTGTTCCACCCGTGTTTCTGGCGAGACATGATTTCTTTTTCACTTGCACTTCACCCCGTTTGGACACACCGGTATGTGCGCGCTCGGATGAACGCAATTGAAACAAATTAAAATTCTGCCTACGATTAGCACGGCGACCGACGGTGCCGCTTCTAGTGCTCCGTTGCTTTCTCGTCGCGCCCTGCCCTCCACCCCGCCCCGCCCCGCCGTGCCTCGCCTCGCCGCTCCGCGCCCCGCTGCGCCCCGCCCCGCCGCTCCGCGCCCCGCTGCGCCCCGCCCCGCGCTCCGCTGCGCCAGGCAAAACTTGCTAAGCGAGTTACGCTTCATTGAGCGCCCGAGTTCATATCGCGGCTTTTTTGTGCACCTTCTAACCCCTCTACGCCACCTCGCCGCCACCCCCGCCGCCCCGAGGCAGCAGAGAGGTCCGCTTGGCCAAGCACACTCCGTGAGGCGTAGAAACGTGGGGTGCAGCAGCGTGTTATTTCCGTGTACCGCGGCTCTTTTGGAGCGCGGCCTCCTCGTTCTGTCGCCATTCTCGTCTGCTTAACCTGCCCTTTCCCTCCGTCCCACATCCTCTCTCTCCCTCTCCCTCTCCCTCTCCCTCTCCCTCATTTCGTCCTCCGCTGGGTAAGTTGGCGCGAGCGGAGCCCTGCGTTGCCTCTTGTCTTAATAAATTGACATTTTCGCGAAGTTTGCCCTGTTTTTATGAAGCGCAGGAG
This sequence comes from Gryllus longicercus, assembly GCA_038098605.1. NCBI lineage: Eukaryota > Metazoa > Arthropoda > Insecta > Orthoptera > Gryllidae > Gryllus > Gryllus longicercus. Next base: position 2,081,517 of record JAZDUA010000199.1, on the reverse strand, counting down.
TCGCCCCCCGGCGCGCCCCGCGGGAGTGCGTGGCTGTGCTTGGAGCCTCGTTCTGCACCTGCCTCGCCTTACGCTTGTGTTCTTTCTGTTTCAGGTGAGTGGAAAGAGTTCGCCGCAGTTGTACGCGGGACGTTTCTGAGTGCGTCTGCAACACGAGTGGTCGTTTGGTGAGTGCAACGCGCCTGTCTGGGACTTTTGCTTCTCCGCCAGAGTGAACTGAAACATCGCTTAAATTCCGCAAGCAAGTTTTGAAAAGTAAATTCCATTTCTAGCATTTGTTGAGAAGCGTTTAAGTACTTTGATTGAATTACGTAAAGGTACAGTGCGACTGAAAAGTCTTGTAACCAAAATTCAATTACATAAATTCTGAAGCATAAAGGCTATTGTTGTTCCCGAAAACGCAGCCCGATATTTTTCCTGAAGTTCTGTCACTTGAACTGTATAATTTATATCCTCACATGTTTGTCGTAATATGAATACCGTTTTAAACATTGAAGTTATCTGTTATGAACAGTTGTTTCTAATTTTTCTAATACGCATTTGTTTTGTTTTATCAGCCTTTTTAGCACTATTTACAGTGTAGTATTATGCGTCGATGCGTTGTTATTTGAATATTATTTTAAAGTGGAGAAATGTTCGTGTAGTGATGTATTTGTTTGTTTTTGGAGCGTTCCTTTTTTTCAGAAGTTTCCGACATTTTATTTTACCTTTTAATAATCTAGATTTTCCTTGGTGAATTGTATACTTTTTGTGCGTAAAAACATTAATGGCACCCACTCTCAGAAAAAAGCTTATTCTTTGTAGGGGGCGTTTTCATTTTCCGTGCACTGTCTCTGGTACTGCACGCATTCGGCATAGTCCTCGACGTTTCTTAGGCATTACGCACCGAGGCTGGCGAACCTGTGGCTTCGATGAGTGGCCTTCTCCCGCAGTTAATTTTCTGCTCTTTCTCGAATGGAAGTGATAAAGGCTTTTGCCAACGAAGCAAACCGCTTCTCGCGACCTCTTCCTGCTTCGCCCTTCGCCCTCGCCGCCTGCCCTGCCCTTCCCTGCCTCGCCGCACCGCCTCCGAACACCTTTCTCCGGGCCGTCGCTCTTATAAAGAAGGATTTCTCGGTTTCGCGGATTCCAGGCGGAGGCAAGGTGGCGGCGGCGGCGGCGGCGGCGCCTGCAAGTGAGACCGCGCGCTCCCTGCGTTATCTCGCTGCTGCCGGGCAGGCGTTCCGCACACCTCGCTGCCCCGGCTAAAGCCGGCTTTGGGCGGAAGGCTGTAGCCCCTCTCCCTCTCCCTCTCCTTCTCCCTCTCCCTCTCCTTCAACCTCTCCCTCTCCCTCTCCCTCACTGCCTCCCTTCCCGCTTCACTTTGAATTGCATGTGTATTTTCGATCGTCTGTTTGTCCATTCAGTTCGGGTTCAATGCAATAGGATTAGATTAGATTTATTACTGATTCGGCAATTAAGTTTCGAGAACTGGATATCAAAATACACATACTTAACATTACGAAACTTAACAACTTTAGAAAATTTTCGAACTATAAATTAACGTGAACATTTCACAGTGCTATCTTTCATAGCACTTCACCTCACCACACTTCACCTCTCCGCTCTGCGGATCACTGAGCTGTAATGTCTTTCTGACAAACTCGTTTCCCTCAGTTTCCCAACGCAACTGCACTTCACGCCACTGCACTGTACATGATTATTATTAATAATATTTAATTACATAGTAGTCATAGTGAACTACACTGAATAATAACAATAATAGTAATGATAATAATAATTATGATTATTATTATTCCCGTCTTGTTTTACAAATATAATGTACATTGTATTTTCAAATTCATTACTTAATTAAAACTACACAAACAAAAAAAGTGTATAAAGGTTTTTTATTTATGTAGGTTTAATTAATAAATTAATTTATTTGTCTTACTTTATTAACATTTTTTGTTTGTGTAGTGTTATTTCATGAGTTTATTCAAATTTTTTGGTTGACTTCAAGCATTGTTGATTTGTCTTTGTATTCAAGCCCTCATGAAGAAATTAAATATTTCGAAACGTTGGCATAACTTAATGTTTCTCATCCATATTGACAAATCCCGTGAACTAATTTCATTGCAATTTATTATCTGTCTACTTCTACATTGTATTTTTTTGTGTATGGCATGGTTTTTTAATAATATTCTTTTTTAATTTACAATCCTAGTGTTTGTAAACTCACAAAAATAAAAATAAAAAATAAAACCAAACGATATTTTCAGTATCCACCATTGACTTTGAATTGATTTTGAATCATTCTTACTTCTCCGTGAATGATTTTACGTTAATATGCATTTCTCTCCAATCCACTTTTACTGCTGTACTTGAAAATAAAACTCTGCTAACTCTGAAAGTGTGCATTGCATTTTATTTCTAAAGGCACTTCGTACCATTCAATATTCCCATTACATTTTTTCTTCGCTCGTTTTGACGTATAGAAGCCTCTACATATGGCTTGCAGATTGTACAGTGCCGTTGGAAGCACTGACGTGGTGACAGTGGACCTCTGGCATGGTCGATACAATTTAAGTTCCAAAACCAGCAGAGGCCTTTCGGCGAGGCGTCGAATGAAACTGAATTCTGCGAAGACTGCTCGCGAAAGACGCCCTTGTGCAGGCGAATTTTCGGTACTGGAATCGTCTTCCCCCTTGCAATAAGTACTCTCCCAGAGACGGTTCCTCGTATGTGTAGTGCCTCTTTGTCGAGGCAACGCGCCTCTCGACCTGTGCCTGGAATGCACAACGAAGGTGCCCTGCCGGCCTGACCAAGTGTTGTAGGCTTATGTGTAATTGCTTCGTTTCCCGAAGAGCGAGGCAATTATGAAGCGCTCGTGAGATGCAATGGCGCTGGCCGCGCCGCGCCGCGCCGCGCCGTCAGCCGCTTGTTTCGAGAGGCTGAATGACGCTTGAGGGTCCGAAACGAAACAGGCGCTTGCGCGCACGGGAGCCGTGTCGCCAGGGGGAAACAGCGTTCGCGTCGGGCGCGGGCCCCCAACGGCCGAGGGCCCTCGTGAACCCCCGCCATTAACGGGGGTTGGCCTTTTTTTTTTCTCCCAGGTGAGAGGGAGCGGAACAGGCCTGCAACAGGCCCTTTACACGCGTTGCGGGCCGGGGTACCTGTTGCAGGGTTTAATTTGCAGTTGGTGGTGGAAGTTATTATCTATTTCGTAATTATATGCTGTTTGATCCTTTACTTAAGGGAGTTGCGGGTAGAAAAGGAATCAGATTAGAGAGAGCGTTCTGTACTGTAGTGCAGCGTTGTAAATAGCAATCGTCGTTTGTTCTCGTTGTGTCTGTTCTGTGTTGATGTTATTATATGTACCATCTAGAACTCGATTCATTTTCATGAAAGTAATTAATTAGTTAACAAATTCATTACATTAAAGCGTTTCCCCGACACGGTCATCTCTTCCGTCCACCTCAGCGCATCCACAACAATGGAATCGTGATTTTTAGGAAGAATACGTTCATTACGCTCCCCTCCAATCTCCTCTCACAGAAATGAATTTCTCGAGAGTTTTCATGATAATGATAATTACATTTTTTCCTCTTCTCGTAGCGAGGCCAAACAAAACCCGCTTCATAAACAGTTAGTTTATCAGATTTAGTACTTTGCGAGCGGGGAGAAGCGATTTCATTGTTTCCACGAGGAGTGCGATTGGTCGACTGTCGGTTGCCTCTTTTCATTTTTTCGCCTTGTGTCGTTCCCTCCTCGTGGAGTCGCGGCGCCACCCTCAACTTGTTGCAGGTGGCGCCACCGCGTTCACTGCGGCGGAAAGGATAGGAGGAAGCCTACAGGGGCTCGTTTACGTAAGTCCTGCAATGCAATTGTCCGCTAATGGAATGAGGACGGCGAATCGCGGCGTATAATTGAGTCGACGCGTAGGTCAGGGATGGAGGACACCGAGAGTGAGAATGCTTCGGACAACGGGGATTAATTTGGCGAGGTGGAGGACGCGCGCCGCATTGAGACAGTTGGGCGAAGCGGTGATCGAACAGCGACCGCCAGAGATACGGAATAGATGGGATTAGTACGAGAGGACGGGCGCTCATGAAGGGAGAGGTGTTGCAAGTCGTTAGAGGAGATCGAAGTGGCATGCGGTGTTGGGGTTACGCAGGAGGTTCTGCATCTCCATTAGAATCCGGAGAACAAAATAAAGAGCATGATGAGGAAGTAAAGAGCAACGGTAGATAAGAAAGAGACAGGAATAATAAATTGGAAGGAAAATATTAGGAAAAACGTTAAATTAAAAAAATTGAAATTACAAGTAGACATGGTCACTTAAAAGAGAACGTGAGGTAAAAAAAGTGAAAATGTAATATATAACCAGAAAGAAAAAAAAGTGTAAAAATTAAAACTAAAAGACGGGAAAGAAAACATCACAAGAATGCCCGATATGAAACGGTTAGAGAGGAATGCGCTGGGGATCGACTGCGGGAGGCGAAAGGCCAAGTTCGGGCGAGGGCCAAAGGGCAACGTAGTAATAACGAAGGAAAGGGAGGACAGCACGCGGCAAGCGGCGGCGCAGGCATCATCAGCGCTGCGCGTGCCCTCCTGCTGTGGCGGCGCCCATCGCCCTTGCGGCCGCCGGCCCTGGCCCTGCTCCGTCGCTCGCGGCCGCTGCGCTAATGGCGATAATCAAAGGAAGTCGGACGGGGTGGCTGGACGACACGTGGCCGATGACGAGCGCGCTCCCTTTCCCAGAGCGACGCGTACGTGGCGCCTGCGCCTCCGTGCCCGCCCCTCCCCGCCCGCCTCTCCGCGCCCGCCCCTCCGTGCCCACCCCAACCGCGCCGCCCCTCCGTGCCTATCCCACCGCGCCCATCCCACCGCGCTCGCCCCTCTGCGCCCGCCCCTCCGCGCCCACCCCTCCGCGCCTACCTCTCCGTGCCCCCCCACCGCGCCCGCGCCTCAGTGCCCATCCCACCGCGCCCATCCCACCGCGCCCATCCTACCGCGCCCATCCTACCGCGCCCATCCTACCGCGCCCGCCTCTCCGCGCCCGCACCGCTCCGACGGTGACCGCCTGCCGCGGGCAAGAGGCGCGTGCGGGCGCGGCGGGACTTCCGCGCCGAGCGACGAAAGCCAACGGTTGCCCCGTGGACGCGGCTACCGTTTTTCCAGCCGGGCATCGCTATCGAACGCGTTTGAACGCACTTTTCAATTTCCACGCCGCTGGCTATCTTATTTGCTATCCAGTAATTGATGTACTTACCGTCCATACGCGTGGATCAAATTAACGGATTAAAATAGAACCGTTAAATCACATTGCTGCGCGCTGTCAACCGTGCGCGGATTTGCATAGAGATGAGAATTATCGCCGGGTGCGCGGCGGGATGCGTTTAAATCATCGGGGCGGGCGTCGCGCCCTCCTTGCGCTCCGCCGCAATCGGGGACTGCAACCCCACGGGCGAGGCTCCAAAGGCCGGGAAATAAGGACCTTCCGCACGTTGCAGATTCAGGCTTTAATGTTTTCATTTAGGTTTTATTGCTAAATGCTAATCTGATTTAGAGCTTACGTCGTAAATTGCGATTTATGATGGTGTCATTATTCTGTACTAATTGATATCAATTTTACTTGTTTGCATGTTATACATAGCATCAATGGTGCCTCTATTATGAAATGTGCTGTTTTATATTTCCCTTAAAATTTATTAATTTAAAATAGAAATTGTGCTTTTACTGATTTCAAAGAAATTGCTGTTTACGATATTCAAGCTAATTACAATTTGTCGAAGAAATGATGGGTAATCAAATAAATGAGTGAGTGATTTTCATTCGTGTAAGTTGTTTGGGAATACTCTAATGCAAATATTGTGCATTTTTTATGCACACTATCAAAACACGAAAGAAAAACTTCACTGACCGTATATTGTGAAACGATACTATTGATCGTCGGGTTTACCGCTCGCGGCGGGCACACATAGCGCATGTCGGGCGCTGGTGTCAGTAGCGAGCCCCGTTGGACAGCTTTTCTATCGCAGTTGTTACAGGCCCGCCTGAAAAAGTCCCGCGCCCTATCCAAAGAAATGTATCCGGTGGCGATTCATTTTCTTTAGCCACTCGGCTGTAGCGAGTACAAAAGAATGCTTTCGCCGTCGCTATCGCCTCGAGGCCCAACGTTCGGACTCGTCCGGTGGAAGTTTTCTTTCCCGCGCGCCCGGCCCGGCCCGCCCCGGCCCGGCTCGAGCTGTGGGTGGGCGGGCCCTCGTCCCGGAGACGGATGGCTCCCGGCCGGCCAGATATTGCAGCTCCCCCTGGCGGCGAGGGCGGCGCGGGCACGGGCGAGGGCGGGCGCGGCGGCGGTGAAGGCGGCGGCGGCGGCGTGGGCGTGTCGACCGAGGGAGGGCGGCGAGGGCGCTGGCGACGACTGCGGCGGCGGTGGCGGCGGACGCGGGGGACGGCGCAACACGCGGTTGCAAATGGCGCGGTCGGAGGCGTCGCCGCGAAAGAACCGGGGGGCGGCCGACGATGTGGCGAGGGGGGTAGTGGGGGCGGTCGGGGCGGGGCGCAGGGACATCGCGGGGAATGTGCGGAAATATTTCGCGAGGGCAGTGCGCTGCCCCCGCCAGCCGGCCGGTCGCGAAGCGCACCCTCGTGGCTCGTGGGGAGGGAAGGGGATGGAGCGGGTGGGGGCGGCGGCGGCGGCGACGGCGGACGCGCCAGGGGGACGACGCGCCCAGCGCCAACGACGCCGCACAATATCCTGCGTCCACGCGGCCTTCACGGATGCCGATTGCTCGCTTTGGGCTCTGCGCGCCTTCATGTCGCCCCACGAGGCCACGAGTTCCCCGAACGCGCCTGTTTGCGCTCTTCGGTTATTGATTTATTCGCTTCAATTAACTAATTAGTTTCGTTGGAACATCCATCATATTCTCTAAAAATTGTCTTCGTAGAAAATAACAATTTTGCAAATGTAATTTTTTTCTTCCCAGAAAGTCAATATTAGCTGATTCCCGATTTTATTTGTTATTTAATTTGTAAATGGATGTGAAGATATTGAAAATACATCCCATCTTTGAAGAAAATATAGTGTATTGAATTGTTCTCTCCTATCAGGTTTACAGTCTTCTGGTACAAACTTTAGAACAAATCACATGCGAAATTTAATTTAAGCGAATGTAACACGAGTGTCATTCCTTTATATGCGAGTATATTCTAAATTTATTTGATTGAATTTGATTTTTCTTAAAAGCTTTCTCTAATATTTACGTCATTTTGCGTGCAGTGTGCTACTTAATATATTGAACGTACATGGAGCCGGTCTTTGCAATGCTATTCACTTACATGAAAATAATATTTTCTGCAGTAACTTACACGTTTAAAAAAGATTGTATTTTAGTGCCTCATATAATTATATTACATTATTGTTTCTGATTTTTTAATTCAAATTTGTTTACTTTGTTTAATTCCGGTTTCGGTCTGAATTCCCCCGTGTGCCCGTTTCGTTCTCGCAAAATTTCGTGTTGGAGGTCTCTTCTCATTCCTTCACATCGGCGGTCATCGGTCGCGGCGCCAGCTCACTCGTCGTCGTTCCCGCAGCCGGCTTCGCCCCGCCCCGCAGCAGCAGCAGCGGGGGACAGAGGGCGCGGGGCGATCGTGCGCTTGTCATCCAGCGGCGCTAATGGTGCGCGCAGGCAAGCAATGGGACATGAAACTGGAAATAAAAACACGCGCGGGCCCGCGGGAGGGGCGGCGTTTGAACGGGGGCGGGCGGGGCTGGCTCGCGCCGACGGCCGCTGGGGACGGCGGGGCCGGGGGCGGGGCCGGGGGAGGGTCGGCAGCGGCAGCGCGCGCGCCGGACATGTCGCAGCGTCTGTTTCGGACGCGTCACCGGTTTTGCGGACTAATCGCGTCGTATCGCGCCGCTCTGCGCGGTCCCTCGGCGCCCCCCCCCGCCCCCCTCCTCGCGTGACGCCGCGCCCGCCCAATGCTCCGTTCATCCCGGTTGTCCCTCGAGGACGTTCCGTTCACCACCCGCCTAATGCGAATTCTGCTTTCGGTTTTTCTTTGAGTTTTATTAATTTTCATACCTCATCCACTATTGATTTGACCGCCCGTTAAATCCCTCCCCTCTCTCTCTCTCTCTGTCACATATACACACATATTTGTCTTTCCTCTAATGTTCCTGCACTCACTGCACTCGTTTTTGCACTCACGTTTCTAACGTTTTTCTTCTTTTTTTACTCTCACTCATAGGGGTACTTTTCCTTTGTGTGTTTATCGTGTTGATGTGCAATTTGCATTGTTTTCTCCGTGCTTCTATCTCATCTTAACCCGTTTTGAAATCTTTCTCCTTTTCACTGTTTATTTTATATCCATTAACGCGCTCTTCTTTATCTCTTCTCATTATTAACTCGTTTTTTGTTTTCTTCCAACTGAATTTACCACCTTTCACATGAAGTTTTTAAGCACTTCATATCTCGTAGTTGTTCTCTTTCCTCATGGGATAGGAGGCGTTGCTTCTGCGCCACCTACTCCACATGTGCTCGCGCGCGCGCGCGTGTGTGAGTGGGGGTGGCCTGTTTGCGCCCAGCACTAGTCCGCCCGGCTGCGAGCGCCCGCACCGCCAGATGGAGCCGCTGCGCACGCGACGCCTCATCGGATATCGGCGCTCCCGTGCAGCCTCCGTCGGCCAGCGCTCGCCGGCTGCCCTTCCTCCTCGCCCGTACGCCCACTCGCCCGTACGCCCACTCGCCCGTACGCCCACTCGCCCGTACGCCCACTCGCCCGTACGCCCACTCGCCCGTACGCCCACTCGCCCGTACGCCCACTCGCCACTCGCCCACTCCCCACTCGCCCACTCGCCCACAAGCTCACTCGCCCACACGCCCACAAGCTCACTCGCCCACACGCCCACAAGCTCACTCGCCCACTCATCTGTCACCCGTCGCGCGCCGATTTGCACCATTTGCCGTTGCCGCACGAGCTCCACTCAACTGGGGTGAAAGTGTCGTGGCGTTTGTTTTTCTTAATTGGAAAAAGACTGGCACCTCGAGGGACCAACATTTTTGCCTTCATGCATTACATCGACGCCGATGATGAAGCGGTTTCGTTTTCGCCATTAGGTTTTGTTACTTCTCCACATTGTGAAATTTGACTCTCTCTCTCTCTCTCTCTCTCTCTCTCTCTCTCTCTCTCTCTCTCTCTCTCTGTTATTTTTTAAACAAGAGATACGATTCGGAACTAATTCTGAAAGTTATGATGCTTTCTCTGGTTTTGACTCTGCTCATAAATATTCAACAGAATTGCGGTTGATTTTTATCAAATTCCCATGGGTATGTTTTTACTCTTCACCAACCTTCGCCACAGTTACATTTTTAAAACAAAGCAAATCTGTTCCAAGCACCGAAATCCTTTTTTTCGGGAACACGTTCATTTGATTGAACGTTGAACAAGTGTACAAGTGAGTGCGTATGCCATGAAAATTTACGTACGCGCGGTGAGGTATGTTTCATGACATTTAGATTTTATTTGTCTTTATTTCATTCACTCGTTCTCCTGTTGTCCTGTTGGTTTTTATGCACCACAACCATGTATACAATTGATTTCATTAGTATTTGAATTATTATATCCAAGATATCAACGCTGTTCTAGAAAAATATGTTTTTCTTTCGACTCGTTAATCTGATCTTGAAAGACTCAACATATCGTTCTTCGTTGCATAGTTATTCATCTTTTTGTTTATTACGTTAGTTTACCATTCGTTGTGAAAGCCATGGCTATGAACAGGCTCTTTGTCAACATGTTACTGCCATCCCCTTTATCATGTACTTTTTTTATGCTTAATTTTTTCAACGTCATTTGAATGACGTTCTCGATTCATTTCACCTTGAATGTACTCCCTTGACTTATTGTAACTGCTCAATTTCCCTATCCACGCACTTTAACTTTTTTGTTGGGGGTATTTATGCTTTTAAACGCGCACTTTTAGATAGTTTCTGGTATCTTTGATTTGCAGTGGCACTTTTTAATAACCATTAGATTACAGGAAATAATGTTGAACTCTTCCATTAAAACGATAACCTTGAGAGTAGTCTTAGCGATGACGATACGCGGTAAGTATCACTCTCGGTGCATGATTTAAATCTGTGTTGTAATCTACTTCGGATAGAAAGCATATAAATATTGTGTGTGTGTGTGTACTTGGCGCCGTAAACGGGCTCAGGAATACCGGCGGGGACCCTCCCTCGCGGTTATCGGTTAAGGCGCTACGCGTGGTTAGAACGTAGACATTACCACGCCGTATGCCGGTTTTCTCAACCTGAGAAGTGAATGTTCTCATCGTCACACAGCATCATATACCGGGGCATTGCAAGGAAAACACACACTAAACGTGCCTCGCCGGGAATCGAACCCGGGGCCGCGTAGTGGGAAGCGAGCACACTGACCAACAGCTAGCCACGAGGCAAATCAATATTATTTCCGCTGAAAAAAAAAAGTGTCACATATCAAATTGAATTCTTTTGGTCATTCTAAGAAAACTTCCTGCCGGAATTAACTTTCTCTTGTGTATACCACCAGACGCCGTTTTGTGGATGAACATACAATTGAATTACGTCGTGCGTATGGAGCAGGTGGGAGTGTCAGGGTGAGATCACCGGAAAGGGAGAAAGAGGCCTCACGTCCTGAATCATATTAAGGGAAATTGTTGCGTTTCCGAAAAGCATTATCCTGACGAAACTCCAGTGTTGCCTTCTCTTAGCCTATGTGTCCGTCACCTTTCCCTCTTTTCTAACTCTTTCTTTTTAGACCATACCTCTCCAGCATATTCCATTGTTGACGCAACTTTTTTTCTTTTACATTTACTGTCCTACCTCTCCGCCTCAACGCATCTGTTCCTTGTTACGTCACTTGGGCCGCGTCCCCTGTTGTATCCATCATCTTGCGTTACGAGCATTGTGCGCGTTTTATCCCTGCTCCGCCTACCCCTTCTGTGCTCTGCGCCGCGGAGGAACCTGGGGAAATAAGTCAACTGCCAGTGCGCTGGCCGCTGCCGGGCAGGTGGGACGTGGGGGCGTGGCGTCGACGTGCGCGCGCGCGTGGGTGGCGGTGGGCGCGGGGCTCGACGCCGCCCGAGGCAGAGGCAACGCAATTCTGCTGCCTCCCTCGAGACCTCGACGCGTCACGGCGTTCCCCGCAGCCCCGCCCTCTCCTCCCCCTTCCCGCGCCCCCCCCCTGTCCTCGCCAATCCCCGCCCTCGCGGTCCGCCTCGCCGCCTCGCCACCTCGCCCCCGCCGCCCGTTCGTGTCGGGGGTAGGGAGAGGGCGCTCGGGATTGCGGCGCGGGAGGTTAAAGGGGTCGCTGCGCCCTGTTATCGGAAGGCGAATATCCCCGTCGACCGTTCCTCCGGCCAGCGCAACCTTCTGCCCCCTCGCCCTCCGCCAGCACGACCTCGATCCTTCGCAGCGGCTTTCGCCCGGCCGATGGCTCACTTGCCGGCGCCCCGCCCACTCCGCCGCACGGAGCCGCGCTGCCAGCCCAGACCGGTTGTCGGGGCGCGTTAATACAGCGGGAAGTTCTCTTAAAATGATCTTTTACTTTCATCGACGCTCCTTAGCTCCCTGTTTAGCGAAGGAACGGCGGAGAAATTTAATTTAATGAGGTACCGCAGTTAAAGTAATAATACGCGGAGCGTTGGCGTCGGCGCTTCTCGATTCTGGTGGCGCAACGGGCTGCTTCCTCCTCTCGCCGCATCCACTCCCCGTCCTTCGTCGGGGCTGCGGACGCCCTCGTGCGGCGGGGGGCGCCAAACATTCGCGCTTCCCGGCGCCGCGCCCCATCCAGGCAATTTTCCTTACCGACGTTCGCGCCATTGTCAGGCTTACGCGCCGTTAGGTACTTTCCTCCCGCGAAACTGCCTGCGGTGTATTGGGCGCCTCGCGTGCGGCCAGAAATGGGGAGGTGGGGCAAGGTGAGGGTGGGACTCGAGGGGAGTGGTGGGTGTGCTGAAGGTGTTAAGGAAACCGGCTACGTCGACAAGACCGCCGCTGCAACGCTTGGTGACGTGGGAGTGGGCTGGGAAGACGCGGGTGGGAGCGGCAAGCGTGGGATGTAGCGAGCGCAGTGCGAAGGGGAGCGGGCGGGGCGGAAGGGCGCGGAGCGAAACGGGATAGGGCGACGCCGTGTTTTCTGATTTCCATTTTGATGCTCCTCTAAGATGGCGCCCGCCCCGCGTTAACCGTCGAGGCCGCATTTGAATAACACGGAGCGTCTCCGGTATTTTTCGCGTGCTTTGCTGCCGTATTCGCCCCGCTGCGCCGCTGCCGCCGCCTCCGCCGCCACCGCCGCCACCGCCGCCACCGCCGCCACCGCCGCCACCGCCGCCGCCACCGCCGCCACCGTCGCCGCCACCGTCGCCGCCACCGTCGCCGCCACCGTCGCCGCCACCGTCGCCGCCACCGTCGCCGCCACCGTCGCCGCCACCGTCGCCGCCACCGTCGCCGCCACCGTCGCCGCCACCCCCGCTACCGCCACCGCCGCCACCGCCGCCACCGCCGCCGCCACCGCCGCCGCCACCGCCGCCGCCACCGCCGCCACCGCCGCCACCGCCGTTCCTCCGCCGAGCCCCGGCGCCTTGTTAGTCCCGTGAGGTACGGCGTGCTGAAGGTTGCTCGCGACCTTCCCGGCGCCGTCTTCCGCTCTGCCCAATTACACGATATGCCATGTGGATTTCTCTCTATCGACTGGAAGTAATCCTCGTTTTATGAACGTTTCTTACCCTCACTCGAAGCGCAGGGCACTAAAAGCTCGTAATCCCTGCCTGCCCATTCTGTGCGTGTAATTGGCGGTGGCCGTAATCGTGGAAGTCCTTGCGGAGGGTTGCGTTCTTCCCAGGGTGAAATTTCATGTGTTCTCCAGATCCGCAGAGTAGGTATATAAAAGTTTTTTTTATTTGTATTCGAATGTAAAAATGAACGTAAAAGGAGGAAGAGCGTTCTATTTGTTTCATTTAATGGTTTTAATTTTTATTCATGTATTCCAAGAGATGGGTTTTTATCGAGCAGTGTCAATGTAAGTAATACTTTATTGTCTAGATCAGCCCTGCTTAACTCGACGGCTCCGTGAACCGGCCCGAGCCGATCCTGGCGCGTGAGCCCAGAGATTCGCTCGCGAGCTGTTTTGGGGGAAGGAGGGGAGGGGCGTCACTCAGCGGGAGGGAAAATGGCTTCGGGTGCAGTGGCGGCTGGTGCAGTTTTCCCACACTGGGAACTTGCCATCAGGTCCGCGATAAATCGTTCTGAAGGTCTCAGATGTTCGTAGTTTCATTTAGACGAGCAATTGAGACACTTTATTTTTCAGATCACAAATGATATTCCTGTATCCCAAATAATTGCAACTGATCAATTTGTCTCCAACGTAGGTCCTCAACGTTGTTTACTGTATGAAATGTGTGCTCTGCATGTTATTTTCGATCGTAGCGTTTGTACAGTACACCGAACACATAACATTTACTTGGAGGTCTTCTATTCACTCTTTTTAAAGACTATATTTTCAACAATCTTTCATGTAATTTTTCGTAATGTATACATGAGAACTAGTGATGGGAAGATGTTTCAGTTAAGCAAACATTAGTTTTCCAGCAGCGTGTATCACGAGCGGCAACGATGCCATAGGCGTGGGCTGCGTCCCCAGGGCACGCTATTAGCAGCTACAGCCGACGACGTGCTTGTTAGGGTTGCTGTGGTTAACGCTGCAACTAGGTCCCTCCTACTCCCACCAGCACTGGCAGCATCGCCACTTACACTGTTGCGTGCGCAGCGAGGGCGAGCAATTGGTCGACTTCCGGGAAGGTCGACCTCAGCCCTGGCCCGCTGTCACGAAGTGTTGAGAGATTCTCGCTCGTCTTTGCAACTCGGCGATTCGCTTTCCACGTCGCTGGGGGACTCCGCGGCCCTTCGAGCATTCCAGTTGTATATGCTCTTATCTGGTAGTTAAGTTGCATTGCGACCGTAATGGCGGGAGCAGTGGCGGTGGTGCGATTCATGATGAATGGTTGTGGTGATTAGAAGAGAAACGCGTCAGAGGAGACATCAACACCTACGGGTTTGAAATATTCATGTTCTATTTTCAGTAACTGTTTCATTACAAATCACCATTCTGCCTTTAGTGTTAGAATATAAGAAATGTGATGAGTTATTTTCATGGAGCATACATAAATGCATTTTTTTAAAAAAAATAATCTAATATTTGTAGTTCTTGATTCATGACTAAAAGGTACGCCTTTTAAAGAAACTATTTGTTTACTCACAGATCAACAAGTGAATTTAATAGATGAATGTGGAAATATCTGTGTAAAATTTCACGTTAGTATTCAGGTCCTGCCACACGACATGAAGGTTGAATTATGAACCGAAATTATTTAAAATTTCCAACATTATTAATATTGTATCGGAAGCTGTAAATCATACATTCATTACAAAATATTTACATCGAAACACGGCAGCTTAATATAGCTTTTAATCCCCTCAGATTATTTATAGACTAAATTTATAGTGAATTTCTATTGCGAGGTACTGCACAATGCTTAATCGAATGTAATTAGCAGTTATCTGAAATGGTTGCTGGCAATAAAGATCACGTATTTGTCTAACTGCTGTCGGCACTGGTATAAATATTGAGAATTTTACTTACTACTAACTAAATTATAAATCCATTTGCTTTTGTATAAACGTCAATACCATAACTTCAGTTTCTGATTTCTTTTGTTATGAAATTATTCAATCATTGTGGTACCATAGATCTGCACATTCCTATGAAAAGAAATGAATTGTGTGAAGCGCGTATGAATACATCTGCTACTTTTGAAGGGGTGTTTTGTAGGGAAGGGTGATTTCCCAATGTTTTATTAACCTTGGGATGTAATGTACGTTCGATTCGCGCATCTGTTATTGCCTTAAAATCTTATCGTCCATTTTAATGTTATTGCGTTCCGACCTCAGTTGACCTACCTTTTATGCTTGCGGTAAATGCGTGTAATCGCGTAAATTATTTGGTGTACGTGTTATTTAATGCCTCGTTAATTTTAAATATTGCACTTCATATGTTGTTAAGAGTGAATTATTTAGTGTATGATATGTTTGTGGTGCATGGTTTGTATAAATAATGAGGTTTGTGTAAATGTTGATATTCTACTATGCATTGTTAGGTTTAGCTTTGTGGCTGTTAGGGATTATATTATTGATGTAGTTATGAGAAAATTTGTTTCTGCTGTACACACTGGCCAGTTAATATTAATGTTATCCACACGTGCTCGGTTTACCGGATGTCCACAAGAGTTGCGTTCAGACTGTGCGTTTCCTACGAAGTATTTTTCTGGGTTTTGTGAAGAGGAAACATTTTCTTTTGTAGTTGCTTCATTTATACCTTGGAGGCTTAAGAAATACATTTTGTACATGTTATTTTTTGCGTACTTACTTTTTTATTATATGAGCGGCAGTTTTTCTAGATTAATATTATTCTCTAATTCACCGAAAAAACGGGTTACTTTAAGACATTTAGTAACTATTCGTATTGAAAATATATTTTCCCCCTTAGTACCCTTTAGGACAACGGGAAGAAAACGATCGTAGCTTATTCTTTCTCTTTACGAATGAATATGGAATATTTTCAATTTGTGTTGTAGTGTTCATCTGGCAGTTCAAATGGTTTGTTTTAATTCTTGCAGTATATGAACTAGAAATTAAACTTCTAGAACAACTGGATCATCTGTGCTTCTTCTATAACATACTTGGCACCGCAGCACTGAGAGCATCTGTCCTGTGGACGTGAGCTGTGGACGAAGATAAGGCCAGACAAAAGTGTTTCTTCTCGAGCTCCTCGAGTCATTGGTAACTGAAAATCTTAATGTGTCAGTGCACGTAGGGAGAGCCGTGGCGCCCTTCCACAAACCTAAACAGCCAACAGGTGCAGCAGGACCAGCAGGATGGCGCACGCGCAGGAACATGTGCAGTAGTAAGGAAGGGAAGAAAACGGATCGTAAATGATCGTGGTGTAAAAAAATGTCTCGGCGCACCCCGTAAAACTATTCTACTAGTGCAAAAAATGATAAATCGGAAGCTTTCCACTCTGGAAAGAACATTCGTGAGATTCTGTTTATGAGTAAATTCATAAACTGTCTCGCCATTATTCAATAACCTAATGGAAACAATTTGATTAAATATTGAAAAATAATATTAGAATTCATTTGCGGTGGAAATATTGTTGGGAAATAAAAAAAAAATGGATTTCAAAATGTACCTTATCAGTACTCTGAAGGTGAAATATTGATTAGGCGTCCGAAGATATTAAATACCTGAAGTATTTTTTTTTTTCGGATTTCTTAGCGACATACTAATTCTGACACTCGAAAGCGGTAGATAGTCCATTACACGTGTTCGTGTTACGTGTCGTTTATGCAAGTAATATTAATTACATTTTCAAGTGAAAATCGCAATTCTAGTGAAAACGAGAGATGATTAAAAGTTTAGAAACGCTTTGATTATACCGATTAATATTCGTCGAAAAAAAAATTTTAAAAAATAAATAAAAAAAACATTTTCCAATCTTTCGTCAAAACAGCGAACGGAACCTGCCATTTACCCTTCGATCCTTAACCAAAGCTTCCGCGTCGTTGCCAGGAGCTCGTGGAAGCGTTTGCATCAGGCGGCGGAGCATCCGCTCCCATGCTTCACCTGATCGTTTACTTCGCGAAGGTCCTTGTGTCCCCAACCTCATCCCTCGCCACGTCCTGGAGCGTTGCCGCTCGCCGCGTGGCCGGGCAGTCGGTTCGTGGGCGGATATTGTGGGTTTAATTAAGACTTGTTCTCGGAATCGGCCTCCGAAACGGCAGCCTCAGCGTTGCGCACGCACTTCTAAATTTCGCGCTAGTTTCGTGCCTGTTGATAAGCGCTGTTGCCAACTGCCCGTAAACGTACTGCTGCTGCTTCAAAGTAAATCGGCGGCCGGTAATCACATGAGGTCCCCGTTATTTCGAGCTGCCCCCGCCCCGGCGCTACGCGCGTTTCATTTCGTTCTCTGGCGCAGGTTCGGCAACGATCTTTCGTGCGTGGCCGACGTGTTTTTCCATTTGGATCCCAAAACCTTAGGCCGCGCTGTTGCCTTTTAGAGGTCACGTGGATAATTTCGTTTCATTCCACGCGCGGTCCATTGTGTCGTTTCGTTTAGCGAGTCACGTGCTCTCTTGTGTTCCAAATGTGGAAATGATTACTCTTACTTCTCTTTCGCCACGGGGTCGGAATGCTTGTGTGGGAATGAAGGAGGAAATTGGAAACATAATGGTGAAGTGCAATACCTGTACGCTACAGAGGGTTCATTCAAATCTGCTCTAACGTTTTGTACATTTACTTGAAGGCATTGGAAAGAAAAAGTAGCTAATGCTATTTCGGATGATGGCGCCGTAACTTCATAAACTACAGTTACGAATAGTAGTTACGAATAAGTGAAATTGCCTTCTTGGCTTTTACCTATACTAGTACAGTTGTGTGGTTTTCGTCGTTGTATCCGAAGATATTAGGTGAATGTCTCTGTACGTACGTAATCGATATGTTGCTTGGAACTTCTCCGAAGTCTGACACAGGCTTGTAGGTAAATATGGATGAAAATCAACTCTGTGTTTCGACCAGCGGACACCTTCATCCACGCCGAGCACGCGCCGTTGGAGGCGGTGTCGGTTATTGGTGCGGGCGGCAGCAGCAGCAGCAGCAACGCAGGGCGTGGTTGTTTGCTGACGCAGGCGCCTCCACACTAGCCCCGCGGTTAATTGATGCCCAGGAACACAAACTGCGCAACCCAAGAAAAACTTGGGCGGGCAGGCGGCTGGACGCGGAGGCCGAGCCCCGGACGTGGGAGGGGCAGCGCGGCGAGCAACTTCGGCTTCGAACGCCGCGCCGCGCCGCGCCGGGCACGCGGGGGAGGGGGGAGGCAGCGTGTAGGGAATGGGCAACCGCCCCCACCGCAAACATACTCTCGGGTGGCCCCTGAAGGTTTAAACGCTCCGTGTAAAACGAACGGATCAATAGCACGGGGCTGTGTTTCTTTCGTGAAATTTTCACGAAATCATAGCTGGCTGCGAGCCATGTGCGTCGGGGGCGTAAGGCCACATTGTTGGTTTGAACGAAGGTGTGATCTTTACTCATGGGCAAGTGATCTGTGTATGAAATGTTAAGCATTTGGAGGTATAGATCTTAAAGCTGGCGAAATGGGCACGAAATTGCATACGGTTGCAGGAAATTATCCTTCAGTTTTGAGCTTTAACTACGTAATTTTAGAATTTGTTTTGTCAATAAATACACCCGTTTATAGCGATAAGGTAGCCTATGTTGCAGCATTTATATCTAAATATTTGATTGCCGGTGGATATGACTATCTTTCTTTTTGTGCGTTCATTTACTCTCAATCTGAAAACTGAGAAAACTTAATAGTTATGTAAGATGATGTTAAACTCTCGTTAAATAGTGGAATGTTATTGTAAGCCAGTGTTTGTTTGGGAAGAGAGGAATATCTGTTGTATTTTGATTTTTCTCTTGAGATTCATACATTGAGTTTGGTGAAATTGTGATTTGCTTATTTCTTTAATTGGAGGAGTTTATGCCCCAAAAATTGTTTTCATAGTGTAAGTGGGTTGTCATGTTCTTGATTTCATTACATTAATGCATTTAATTATGCTTTTACGTATTTTTTGCGTTGTGAATGAAATATGTTTTTTTAAATAGCTCGCTCTTTTCGCTTGAAAAGGTTTTGCAATTGAGGCCTGGGTTTGAGTACCATGTTTTCGAGGAGATAATTTTTATGCAGAATTATTGATTATTTTCTGTAATCACCAGAGAGCTCTTAAATTATCCACAATTATCTGAATGCATTGCTTTGTGAAGTTGGCGATAGAGGATTACTGGTACGTCAAAATGATGTAAAACGAAGATATGAATATCTGTTCTGCACAACGTGACCATTGCACTGGGCATAACAGCAGGGATAAATCACCCAAATGTCCAAAACGACTGTACATTTAGGCTCGCTTAATCAGTAGTGTTCCAAATAAAGAGCCGCATGGCATTGCATAGCGCACTTGTTTTGTGATTAGCTGTCAGACACGAGCCACATCATTTTTTACTGAAGTGCTCTCGCAAGCACGCGACAGGTGCGGAGATACTAAATATTCTGAAAGCCCATTTCTGTTACTGGAAATGAGGGATACAAATGACAGGAAATCACTTGGTCTATTATCTAAAAACGACAACAACAACAACAACAACAACATTTCTGAACAAAGGATTACTAGGCAAATCACTGACAAAAATTAAAATAAAGTTGTGAGGCTGTAATGAATTGTTGAAATGTTTATATGATTGGTTGTGATTATAGGAAAGTGATTGAATGACATTTTTCCAAAATGCCGCATCCAATAAAACTTTCGATTTTGTATGTTTTTTTATTCATTGTGACAATATTTGTTTTGCGTTTGTTAGAAAACGGTTTGTACTGTATATTACGCACGATTATTATATATCCTGAATTTAGGGATTAATGAGAATTGTCAATGAAAAACTGATTTTTAGATATTCATTCTTTGACAGAAAGTGATTACAGTGATTAGGTGTTTGTAGAGACATGAGAAGGAGAAAATTATTGAAATGATGATTGCGAGGCTGTAAAGAATTTGAAGAGGCGGAAAGGCGAGCAAAAAGGAAGAAAAGAGAAGAAGAGATGATTAAAGGCAAGAGCCGAGCGATTAACAGCTGAGTACTTATCAGCGCAAGTGGCAGTCGCCAGGCACGGTCAGGCGAAAGCGTGGCGTACGGCCCGTCGGCCGAAGACGCCGCCGGCGAGCGCGACTCGTCGGCGATTGCGAGCGGCCTCTCCGCCGCTGCCCGCGGGCTCTGCCGTCGCGCTCCAAAGGCCTCTGCAGGCGGCGCTCGGCTGAGCGGCGGATAATAACGGCTGATCCTTTGATCAGCAGCGCGGCCCCGGCGCGGCGCGCCTTCGTGCGGCAGCCCTTCGTGCGGCAGCCTGCCCGCTCGATGACTGCTGCACACGCTGCACTGGGGATCGTCGGGAATGAACAAGCAAAGCCTCGCGAGAAGTATGACAAATTGCGGATGACAGACGAAAGAGCTTGTTTTTCGCGTATCCTCCTTAAATGCTGCATTCGCTCTGGCATTGTCGGACTCTCTCCATTTCAAGTTCTGAACTTCATTAAGATGTTAAGTAATATTTTTAGACGAGTTTTCATCGAGTTCTAATGTGTACAGACGTTCATATTTTACGGCTGTAGGGCACATGTGAAGTCATATCATATGAGAATATGTGCTTTGGGGGAAAATACATGCCTAAACGTTACAATGATATTACGGGGGAATTATAGAGGTTACGGAGAGGAAACAATAATTAAAACCGAAAAATATTGAAGATTCTTGGGGAACAAACACAAAAAAATGTGACGAATTGTATAATATTCGAAGATTGGTATTGTTTGTTTCGATGTATGTTGAATACATTAGCACATGTTCGTGTGTTCCTGGATGAGCCTGAATTAACAACAATCCATATGAAATTCTCTGTGCAATTTAGTGGAGAAGAAAGGGACTATCAGGAAGTTTGGAAACTCGCTGATTGCTTGGCGAGAAATTTTCTATCAAGTCCTCCATCTCTGGCCTCAATTCTTGCAACATTGTTCGTCGCATCAAAAAATGCATTTTCTTGTAATACGAACTCGCATCTCATTAAATTATACAACTTTTACTTTAAAGATTCTTTTCTTAAACCCGTGAATATTTAACCAGGATCTGGAACTTCATTTAAGTCTTCAAGAGGCGAGTGGCAGTCGTGATCGGCTGGTTTTCTCTCCTCTCGCTCCTTCAGCATTTGCCCAACTCTTCAAAAATTTTAGTTAAGAACGCTCTGTGCAGGAGGAAACTTCGTTAAGAAAAGTGGGGCGATAAAGAGCGTCTGTTGCTCTATACAAGAGCGTCAACTGCAAGAAGGCGGCAGTGGGGTCGGGGGGCTGGCCAAGATGGAAGGAATGAGATGGCTGTCTTCATTTCGCTTTTTCTGACAACGGTGGCTGGTCGACGCCTCCGTTGGTGCCCCGTCCCCACGGCGCCTCACCTTCGTTGGCGTTCTTCCTTGGAGTTACCATTGCTATTGCCGCCTCCGCTTCAGTTGATACAAACGTCAACAAGCGAAACAGTTGGCAAGTTCTTGCAACGTTGTCATGGGCTCTGTCATTGTTGCTACCATGACCTTTGTTCTACGTTGCAGGGAGACGCGCGTCCGAGTTCCGAATGCGGGTCGGGCGGTGTGTCTACTCTTCTGCCTCGAGTGAAATGAGAGAGAAAGCATTTGCGAGATGCGGATTAAGCGCGCCGTTGCGTAATGGTCCCGTGGACGGCTGTTGGCGGTCTTCTCGTTCCGAGCAATGGGGCCCACCCGAAGAAATTCTCGAATACTTGCGCGACGTTAGGGCGAGCCACCAGCAATCTACCATCGCCGCCGCCGCCGCCCCCGCCGCCTGCGCCGCAACGCGCGGACGCGACCGTAGACGATAACGCCGTCGCGTCGGCGGAAACGAGGCCGACCGACCGACGCGTAGTGGCGCCCGCTTCGACGGCCCAGAAGCGCTGACGCCTGTTGCTAGCGTGAGGGCACGCTCGTGTCCGCAGACGCACGCGCGGGCAGTCGCACGCGCACTCGCGCTGGCGCTGGCGCTGTTAATCCCGTCGGCGCGCGGCATTTCGCGGCCGCCTCTGCGGCAAGTGACGCGCTGCCCCCTTCAACGCCCCTTGCGCTTCCTTCAAAGCCGTCGCCCAAAACCACTAGACGACGCACGCACCGAGATGTCCGTCAAACGCCGAGATGGCCCAGCGCGAATGCCCAAGTGGATCACGATGGGAGGGGACGATTCGGCATTGGCGGCAACCTGGCCAGTGGGAAAATACGCAGGCCGGCGGTACAAAGATCATTTGTTCCACCGTCGCATTATGCTCTTTGAAAATGGATGGAGGCTTTTTGCCTTGCTTATACGAAAACTTAGCTGTATAGGATATAGCTGGGGCTATGCGATAGCCGAGCAATGCGTCCGTTTTCATATGACCGATTTTACTGTTGTCGCGTCGAAAGAACTCCAATATTTTCCATCTTCTTCTAGTTGACATTTATCGACAGTCGTTGATAATGAATACGACGTGGCACAAAGGCTGGTACTGCACGTTACGTTCGACTTAGTGCCGCTGTATACATATGTTTTATAAATGAAACGTTGTAAACGACCAACGCAAACGTCGATGAATATACAGGCTATCGATCACAAACTTCTTGCCGCTTTTGTTGGTTGATGGGATATTCGAAATGACGCGCGGTATAGTGTACATATTTTTTGCTCGATGTTGCCTTAGAGCAATGAGCAGAATTTCCGAGAATATATGGATACTACTAAAAAAGGTTATGTGCATCCTGTTTTCGGGATGCATTAACAGTATGTTGTTTTGGAAAGGTAATCTATAAACAATGTGCAATTTGGAGGCTATGTTGAAAGTAATCGCTAGAATAGATTTTATAGTCAAATGTGCCAGTCATCGTTGCACGAGAGTGACTTTCTCTGAAACGTTCTTACTTGATGGTCGTGTTTAAATTAATCCGTGCGGCGAAGCATTTGTTTCTTATATCGAACGTGGTTTGTTCTGCAGAAAACAGAACAAATCAATACCGTCAAGCAAAGAAATGCATGCTACGTATAAGAAGCGCTGGGGATTTTGCTTGACGGCGGGTGTAAGAGCCATTACGTCGCCGACGAAAGAGTTAACGGCCGCTGCGGCGGGAAGGTCGCCAGCGCCGGGCGGGGAGGGGGGCGTGGGGAGGGGGGCGAGCGACGGGCAGCGTCGGGGCGCCCCGCGGCGGCCGTAAACGGATGTGCGCGAGGCGAGGGGTTAACTTCCGGCGCCCGCCAAAGACGAGCGCGCTCTGCCTGCTCCACGTCTCCCCCCGCCACCGCCGCCGCCACCCGCCGTCCGCGGCCGCTCGCCGGCGTCCCTGCGGAGCCGTCCGTTTCGGGTCGGCCGCGCGCCCACCGCCGCAACCACAGCGGCCGCCGACCGCCAAATGAAAATACGGCCCGGCGGCCCCCACGGGCCCTCGGCCGCCGCCTTTCGCAGGAGGTCGCCCGCGCCCCCCGCGGACCTCCCCGCGCGGCGTCGTCTCTCTACTCGCTAGGTACATTTTGATACACAATTTTTGTTCTGTTCTTGAAGGTGGATGGGGATCTATTTTTATACTTTTCTTATGAATATTTTGTTTCTTTAATTTATTCTACGACGATATTTGCCACTTGAGAATGTACGGCCATTTTCAATTTTCGAGATGTGGCGCTCTTAGTCGTTCATTGTTGGTGGGATGTTTAATTTTCAAAGAATATAGTTAATCATTTTATTCAATGGATTGAAAATTTTATCTTCTCCTCGCATCGTTCTTTATAATACTAATAGATGAATATTCGTTAATTAGATATTTTTAACGTTTGGCCGTGATAATGAATGCACTGGACCTTATTAAATTTAATGCAAAATGTTGTAGGTTTATGAAAGAATACGTTAGACGTAGCTTTATCTATATGGACATCGAACGCTTCTTCTCTGATTGATTTCGTCTGTGCTTCATCGCTTTTCATTTCTTTTCCGCCTCCACTCACCTTTGACCCCTTTCCGATACAAAGTGCTGTTCATGTCGCCGCCGCCCCGGGCGTTATCGCCCGCGCTCGCTTTATGTGCGGCCGGGGCCTGGCGCTGCCGCCGGGCGAAACGGCTCGCCGGCCGCCCCCGGCCCCACCCCCACCCCGATACCATCGCTCCGAGATTAAATGCTTCGTGATGGGCTTTCAAAATGTTGAGCGCTGTTGACTTAGCTTATCGTCCACCGGGTGCTCGTTCTTTTTTGCGCCGGCGTGTCTCCAGGCAAGGCGCCACCGCCGACACAGCCGCCTCGCCTCGCCTCCCTTTATTTCCGCGTCCAAACGTGAATTACGTACTCAGAGGAACGGCTCTCATTACGTTGTGGATTATGAAGCTATAAAAAATACAAGGGCCACTCCGTGCTCGCTCTGTCATTCGTCGCCCGCCGATTGCCAATGGAAAGGCCGCTATCGACCGTGCGGCGCGCGGCCGGCGGGCGACGGCCGCTGGGCGGTGGGCGACGGGCGACGGGCGACGGGCCACCGAAGAGGCGCGCCTCGAAGCCGTTTGATGGCGGGCGAGGTCGGCTCACGGCTTTGACGTAGTCACCTCTTTGGCGGAAAAAGTCGGGAGGCGAGACAGCGATCGGCGTCGGACGCCAGCGATCTGGTGCATCAGCGCGGTGCCGGAGCGCCAGAGTATTCACTTTGCTTTCAAGGCCGTCTGCTGCCTTTCTTGGCGAATTAGTACAGTATTTTCGTCGAGTTTGTAATTTATTCTCTTAATTTTTTCCTTGGTCCTTTTTGTATTCTTTTCGTTCATTTCATTTATTGGTTGATTAAAAAAAACAAATTAAAATGCTTATTCTTGACTTCGTTCTTGCTTGAGGTGTATTACACTTTTTTTAGTTTATCTTCATTTTTTCTTTACCAAGTCATTAGTGTTTACTCTCATCAAATACTATCATCCTTCACTATCTTTTAAAGCTACATTTGCCGCTAGTATTTTCATTTCTTATCGCCCAACCGTATCTACTCTGTTTCCTATGTTGTTTATGGTTTGTTTCCCTTCTCGTCACTGCCACTACCACAACTTTGCTCTGAAGGTCTGTAATTTTGCTTGCAGGGCTCAATCATCTGATTGCCCCTCCGCGTTCGCGTAATCACTGATCACATCTTTGTGGCTTCGATCGTCATCGACCAAGTCCGCCAGCAGTCGTTGCCTCGTCGTCGCTCACCGTCCCCGCCCGCTCCCCTTTCTCCCATTTTCGCTCAGACACGGCGCCTCTCGACGGAGTCGGAGAAATAAAACTTGAGGCGGCCAGGGCGCGGCCCGAGGGCGGAGCCGGCGAGCCCGTGCCCGAGGGCCCTCCACAGCCCCCTTGAGGGGGCGTCGCCGCCGCCGCCGCCGCGAGGCCCCTTGTGCGGTCGCTCCCAACTGTTGCGTCGTGGGAAGGTGAGGTGCTCGAACTTGTGGAGCCCTCGTTGCTCGCCGCCCGCTTGTGTTCTGTCTCCGATGCGAGTAATAGCCATTGGCTGTTTTTTTGTTTTTGCCTTGGCTTCCTGGGAATTGCCTGCTCGTAAATTGTTTGTGACTTAACGCGCGGCTTTGAAAGTGATTGGCAGGGGGATTACTTGGTTCAGAGTTGTACACGCTAGAAACTAAGGTTTAACGGTCGTGAAAAGTCACAAGTTGATTTAGTTCGAGTGGGAAGGAAAGTACAAAAATGCTAGTAAATATTATGCAGTTTAAAAATCTACCATTAATTCTTGTAGATAGAATTTTATTGATTACTTTTTCTTTACGACATTTTATCAGCGGGACATTTAAACTTGATTTTTAGCCCGCATGTTACAGCGGTCTCTGATGTGAATCGCGGCGCTTAGTGTTTCGGCCGCTGTCTTAGCCGCCTGCCCTCATCCCTTTGCGACCCTTCATTTGGGAAAAGCTCTCATCCTCTTCCTCCTCCTCCTCCTCCTCCTCCTCCTCATTTCCAGCGCCTTTCTCACTTTCGCACACGCAACTTTGCCAAACTCTGTGAGACGGGCGATGACTGCCTTCGAAGACTCGCGCGAACTGGCGATAAGACCTCTCCTCCAAGCCGCCGTACCTCCCACGACATCCCTTCGCACCCCCCCCCCCCCGGATCTCCACCCTACCCGTCGATCCCCGCCCTATCCGCTGATCCCCGCCCTAACCACCGATCCCCGCCCTACCCACCGATCCTCGCCCTACCTCCGATCCCCGCCCTATCCACGGTGTCTCACTCTACCCACCGATCCCCACGCTATCCGCTGATCCTCGCCCTACCCCGATCTCTACCTTCCCCAACGATCCCCATCTGCTCCACCTCTCCCCGCCCTCCCCAGCGATCCGCGCCCTGCCCCCTCCAATCCCTTCCCTGCCCTCCGCCTCCGCGAGTCGCGCCCTGTGCTTCCCCGCCGCGCGCCGTCTGCGCCGCCCCCATTAGAGCGCTTTTGTCGAAGCATTACCCTCGCGCGGCGATATTTTCTTCTCGTCCCTTTTATGGCGCGACTCGCCCCTGAACGCGGCGCCCTCAACGTGGAGTTGCGGCGGCGAAGGAGGGCGGGGCGAGTCGTAGCGAAAATTTCTGTCGAGTGTTGAATTTTTAAGAGTTTGCGTTTAGATATGAGTTTTCTATGTAGAAGAGAAGACTAATGCGTGAGAACGCTTTATGGTGAATGATAAGAGAAAAGGCAATGGAGAAATTTGCTGTGCGAAGGAAGTGTTAGGAATATCTCCATGAAATTTAAAAAGGGATTTAAAGAGAAAAGGTGTGTTAAATACGAATGATGGTTTACACAGTTAAAAGGCAATGATATTTGAAAAGGCGACGTTCTAAAACGAGTATACACTTTCTACGGGATTTTTTCTAAAATTGCCAATGAAAACCATATTGCTCAAAACTTCGATAGCTAATGAAATGACCACTGTTGTGATTTGTTTTTTTTAGCAAGTTAAGAGATAGTATTTTCTGAAAGTTGCGTGAACGATTATTTAATGAGTAGGCATCTAGTAAGTTAAGATATTTTACCCCAAAATTTTGTGCTACAGATGTTGCTGGCTCTAAAGTTTTTTTTTCTTCTTGCGGTAACTTTTCGCTTCCTGAGGATGTGTTGTCAAAGCTCCTCTGCTCACAGACATCTCCTCTGCCAAATACATGGCTCATACAGTTTTTCAAGATACGCCAAATGCCTTTTTCCATGAAATTTTTATGGCTTTTTTTGAAATTTAATCGCTTATTATTGTATCGATGGCCAAAGAGTAAGTGGAGACGCAGTAGTTGGCACAGACTTGGTTAGCAATGCTTTCGTATACATAATATTACTGATCGTAATTTGATTAGGCCGGAAATGGAAAAACGAATCTCTCGCAATCGATTACTCATTTATTTTCATTGTTTAAATTAATGACACGTAAGTGTTATAGCATTGCATTCAGGAAATCAAAAGCGCTGACTAAAATCAAATTTTATATTATTGACGTATTGGGTAGTTCGTGATTCTCTTAACACGATTTTCTTTATTAACGGTAAAGAGAGAATCAACGTGAAACCTTGTTCAAAATGCTGGTTATAATACTACATCTGGCTTTACGTGTTGGTTTATTAAACATAAAATCGAAGTAAATGTGCGTTTGAGAAGGTTTTCGTTTCATTCACAATGGGGGCAGAATTTTACTGAATGATTGACGTTATCTAACAAACAGATTTATGGTAATAAGTCCGTTCATGTATATTGAACAATAACATGAGTTATTTGCCTGGCTGAGTGTTCTGCGTGTTCTTCAAAATGAGTCTTAGATGTAGGATGTGATGTATATTGGTGAATCGGGTGCATGTCTTAGCGAATGAGAGAAAGAGGCGACCCGGATTTCAGGAAGTGTTCTGTAAGACTGATCATTCTGTGCTGGAACGAGACTGTTGTCTTCCGGTATACTGCCATTGTGCTTTGTGTAGTGACTCGAGAGCAATCATTCGAGAAATTCTGTTTTTCACAGTCTGTTAATCACATTTTTAGACTTAAAAGCCGCGTTTGATGCGGTTCAAAGACACAACTTCATCGTTTGAATTTAAGAAGATAAAAATGAGTTGTTCAGATGCCCACGAGGTGCAATATGTGACAACCGTATCAATAAATTAATGGAAATGGAACGAAGTACATAATCCTTGCTTCTTTATTTTATTACTAAATAAACTATCAGAATTGGAACGCTCTTTCGAGTTTTTTGGGACGATCTGCGGAAGTCTTATTTTTAAGGACCTGAACACGAAGAGCGTTTCTCGTGGATTCCCGGACGGTACAGATCACCGACGACCTCGGATACGATCCGTTGTTATTCTCCTCGGCCAGTCGATTTCATTATTTGCATGTAACCGTGATTCGTTTGGTCATTATTATTTTCTACTAGAAGCTACGCCAATCACAATCTATTATGGTTTCCTAATGATTGTGTACGCTGCCTCAGAAAGCGCGTGAATTGTCACGATTTATAATTTAGTAGTTTTATTGAGGGCGAAGTTCGGATTTTAAAATCTTCTCTTTCGTCTCACGAAAAAATTGAAATTTATTGTTACGAGAATATTTTGTTTAAATATTTTAACATTTTAAGCGAATATATTTTGTTTAAAAATTGTTGCCTCTTTACGATTTTGATATGTGCTCTTGTTCCTTACTCTCCTCCCATGCATTTGGTGACGGCTGAGTAAAGTAGAAGATAATAAGAACTGCGCTGTTCCGTGAAAAGTAGTTTCTCGGAGGCATACGACGATTTCCATTTCCTTAAATCGATAGTTGCGGACGGTTGTTTGTGGTTGCGATGTGTCTTTGAGGTACCTACTGCAATCAGTGAAATGCGCTGCATAAACGCTTGGCGGGTTGCATAATTGCCAGGCGTTGCTCACGAACGAGAGAAAGAGGTGCATTGGCTGAGAATTCGACCATGTCATGCATTTATTCTGATATACTTCTAAGAAAACTGCCTCTTGTAGAAATTTTAGTGCGTTTCGCCTATCCCTTGTAGAAGATTTACATCGCCTTTCCTGCACTTAATTAACATGTAGTGGGTAATTTTAGAGACCCACTCAAAACCAACCGCTAAAATTAATATTTTTAAAAATGTTCATGTACATCAATACAGTTCTTACTGACTGTTGATACACAGATTGACCATCCATTTTTATTAATCACGTGCCTGCAGCATGCGTTTCTGCATACTTAAATGCACCTATTATGCATACGTACACACACATTGTTAAACATGAATGCTCTCTCACACATACATATAACACGTACATATACTTGCTCGCCCTCTATTATATACACTGTTGTACATTTTTTAATACAGAATGTCAAAGTGGATATTTTAAGTCATCTCTTTAATCATCCGAATTAGTTTACCACCCACTGTCATTTCACTTCACTACACTAATCTAATATTTAAAAATCAATATTTGTTTGTTGGTTCGTTTTAATGCGCTGCCATACCATTCATTTGATTGCGATGAAACTTTGTCAACTTATTGCTTGCACTTGAGAGAAAACCAAGGGCATAGTACAATTATTGTAACTCCACTAGATGGCGTTGCAGAACAAGATGATGCTTCACTTAAATGAAATTCCTCAGCCACCTGAACTTCATTGTGGTTGGGTGTTGCCGTGGGCCGTGTGACGTGGGGCGAGATCGAGGAGGAGGACAGGAGTAGTGGGAAGAGAGAAGTTGAGAGAAAAGGTAAACAAGAAGAGGGGAAAATGAGAGGGTGGAAATTAGGGAGAAGGTAGAACGAAATGGAAAAAATAGAGACATAGTGGAAAATAGAGTGAGATAGGAAAACGTAGATACTGAATGAGATAAGCAAACGTCGAGAGGGTTAGGAAACAAGATGGGGAATAAAGAGAGACAGAGGGAAAGTGAGAATGGGGAAAGAGAGAGAAGGAGAGAGGAATATGTCGACAATTATTTCTTCTGCGTCAGCAACGCTCCGGATACCGGCTTGTATACTATTAAAACACACTTCACTGCAGCAATGATAATAATAATAATAGGATTCTGAATAGAATTTTATAACCTGTGGTTACTCAAAGGAAACAACCGTCGTAAATTACATTTATTTACCTTAAATACTCGACAAATAATTTATATTTTATTTACTATTTTGTCTCGTTTTCTCCAATGCAGGTTCTTTTCCTCTTTATTTGTTTCTGACGTATTAAAATTTACGTTAATATTCAAACGTATTGAGGAAGTGTATAGGAAAGCATAAGGAACAGTCCACTATAAAACATTCGATGCCAGTCTTCGTAAAGGTTGTGTATGTCCTTGAAGCTTGTCTATGTAATGACACTAATAAGGTTCAATGATTAACGACTCTGTACAATTACATGAGAGACGAAAGCAGTAAACGGCATGAGGAATATTACTCATGCATTTTATGTAGAAATAGCTGTTCGTTTTCTGAAACAGAAAAGTAAACTTCTACCTCTCTAGTCTTCAAGGACATACCGGTAATGAATTGTACACATTGCTTTATTTTCATTTCTGGAACTAGTTCCAATTTTTGCTCTTTTTCTGCAAAGTTAGGAAAAAAGACGTGCTTTTTTTATGAAGCCGGTGTGTTTTATCCTGATACATATTATGTATACTCGAAGTTTTTTAAAATCATTTTTACACTGTCTTAACGCCCGATCGCCTTTCTCTGTTTGAGACTTATTTTTTATTTGCCCATCTTGCAAATCTTTTTGATTTGTATTCGATTGCCGGATTCACACAATACGAACCATAATGTTCAGTTCAGATATAAAAATTAAGTTTTTTACGTATTCGTGTATCTAGGCGAGCTCATGTTTTGAATTTTCGCGCAAAGCTATGACATTCTCGTCTTCGTCGTGCGTTGCCCCAATCTTCTTTTATCTTTTCGTTGCGTACTTGGTACTCTCCTGCCAGCCCGGATGTTCTCGTTCAGACTGCCTGCTTATCTGCTCCTGCTCCGTTTCCTCTCCATGGATCAACAGCTTCGCGGAATTACTGTGCGCGGTCCCTCTGTCGCAGACTCAATATCGCACCCCGTCGCACGGCATCTGCTTGGGCGAACAGTACAAATTGCCCCTTTGAAGTCGAAATAAAATTTTCTAATAAAAGGCGCCCCCCGGCGGGCGGACAGGCATGCAATGCAACCTGTAGCGTGGCCGCGCGCCTCCCTGCGCGCGCGCCCTTCCGTGGGGGAATCCGCCCATGTCCTTCCTCGGCCTCCGCAGTTCGTTCGTCTGAAGGGAATGTCCGGCTGAGGTTCGTGATTGCAATGGTGTAGGAGAGGACAAGAGAGAAGTGAAAATCAGCCGCCGAAAGAAAGAAAGAGAGCGAGGGTCAAAGGCAAGAAGTACGTGAATTTGAGCAGAGCGGGAAGAGGAAATAGGAGGTAGTATTTACATGTTTGTGATGGTGGCGAGTAGAGTAGAACCTCCGAGTTAGAGGAGGATTAACATGACAACACGCGACCGCAACGTGCGCGCGAGGGCCGTTTGATTGCTGGCGTGGGTGCAAGTCAATTGCAGGGTAGCGTAGTCCGCCGGGAAGCTCCACCTCGCGCTGTGAGGAGTACACGAAGGCGTCGCGGAAGCGGGGCGGGGCGGGGCGGGGAGAGGCGGGGCGGGGCGGGGAGAGGCGGGGCGGGGCGAGGCGAGGCGGGGAGAGGCAGCGCGGGGCGAGGCGGGGCGGGGCGGGGCGGGGCGGGGCGGGCGGGGTGGGGCGGGGCGACTACTGACGGGCGCGCGGTAGCAATTACTCGCCGGCGAGGGGTAATCAGACGCGCCGCCCTCGGGAGCCGGGCGGAGGGGTGAGGAGGCGGGGCGGTGGGGCGGCCGCCCGAGCGTGTGTTATTACCCGACGCCCGTCTGCGCGACCCAGCTCCTCCTCCCTCGTCCGTGGCCTGCGTGCTTACTTGGCCCGCGCGCAGTTTGGGGATCGCTCCGAGAGGGCGTTTCGCAGAAGCCCAATTGCTCCAGGAAGCTGCACATCGGTCCCTCCCAAAGCTAAATCGTCCGCACCCACGGTCGCTTCTGTTGTGGTAATGGCTTGATAAGGAATTGAGAAAAGAAAAACCTAAATGAATTTAAACACACTTTTTGAATTCAAATTTTATGGAAAACGTAAGCTTGAAGCATTGAATTACAGAGAAAACACGCTCTTAATTTTCAATAGACATATTTAAACTGAAATACGTTATCTGGAGTAAATTGTCGAGTTGTAAATTGTTGGTGGAGTGTATGTTTACTTCTAAATATTTGAAATTCATTATAAGATGCACGTATTTGATTGTGTTCGTCAGATAAATAATTATCAGAGCGACACAATGAAAGTGTTATCTTTTGAAGGCCCGGCATAGAAAAGCCGAAAGGGAGCAATTGGCGCAGGTGCGCAGAGCGGTCACGCTAGGCCGCGCGGGCTGCCTGTGTGCGCTGGCCCGGGGCGTTGCCTCCGCGGGGGGCGGGCGTGAAGCCGTGAACGCAGCGCCGCGGGCGAATTACGGGCAACGGCTGGCGCTTCGACAGCCGCCGCGCCGTGGGGGAGAGGCGGCGGCGCGCGCGCGGCCGCGAAAGGGTAAAAATCGTAACGCATCGGAATGAAATCGAATTAGGCGTAAATGGAATAAATGTTTCCAATCTAATATCTACAAACGCGACGCTTCGGCGGCTGGCGGCGGCTGGCGGCGGCTGGCAGCGTGGCGTGGAAACGCTTTATTTCCCTCTCCCTCTCCTTCTCTCCCTCTTTCGGCGTTCGCATCGAAATTTCCCTCCCCTACCGCGGTCGGTTATCTGAAACTTTTAGTTACGC
Organism: Gryllus longicercus; assembly: GCA_038098605.1. NCBI lineage: Eukaryota > Metazoa > Arthropoda > Insecta > Orthoptera > Gryllidae > Gryllus > Gryllus longicercus. The sequence continues at coordinate 2,048,968 of JAZDUA010000199.1, read as the reverse complement.
ATCCGGTGACAAACCTCTACACAGTATTGGCGGCACCGTTGGGGCGCGGTGTGGAGGTGAGGGCGCTTGCGGCTGCGGAAGGGGTGCGGCGCTGTGAAGGCGCGCGAGTGGACCGGATCCTCTTCGTCGCCCCCTCCCCCCCCCCTCCCCCGCGGCTTCGGTTTCGCTGAAACGCGCTCTGATAGCGACCGCATTTATTTCCAAACACTTTCCGAGTTAAAAAATTCAATTTAGAATGCGAGTGGCCCACGCGGGAGCGGATGAGGTTTCATCTCGCTCTCCCTCGGCGGCGGGGCTTTCGCTTTTTTGAGCGCGGCCCTCCCCCCGTGCGCGCGCCCGGGCCGTCTCCGCCACCACCGCCGCCGCCGCAGCTGATTCTCGCGGCGGCGCGCAGAAATTGTCTTCGAACGCTCGTATAAACAGCGGGCGGCGGCGGCGGTGGCTGGTAGCGGTGGTGGAGCGGGTGGCGGAGTTGGTAGCGGAGCCGGCGGTCTGAGGGGAGCGGAGCAGCTTAGGAAATGAGCGCGGCGCCGGTAAGGCGGCTTCCCGCCGGGATAAGGAGATACGGTGCGTTGCCGCGCGGCTGGCGGTGAGCGCGGAAAGTGGCTTCTTGGGCGCCCGGTCGGATTCGAAGGAGATGTGAGGAGACGCGACGGCACAGGGTTTGGCGGAGCCAGACAATGCGCTGATGGGAAAATAAACGAGACGAAAACTTATTACTGTTCGTGGCAACGGCCTGGAGAGGCGGGAAAAAGTGGATTTTGATAAAGGCGGTGTTTTGGGAGGAAATGATGGACAGGAAGTTAACTTGCCCGAGAGGCGGTTTATAATGTTTAGAAATATATTTTGAGATGTTTTTAAGTGAAATACCAAAAATTTAAATGAACGAACTCATTAAGTTATTTTATTTGAGATATGAAAAATGCAACGGGAAGGGATGTCCGAATCAACTATTTAATTGCGTTGTTTGCCGAGTACTAGGAAATGATCTATTATCAGAAAATCCAACGTTTGAAGGAGCAATACTTGTATTATTTGTCGTAACAGAAACGACGAGTGTTGATTTATATCGAAATAATTAATCCTGACCTTTGAATAAATAACTTCATTCTCCAGTACGTGCTGTAATAATAGCTGCTCCTTTCTTCGCGTTTTCCAATAGTTTGTCGGAAATAGTGTGTCCAGAAATACCGTAGATCAATATGTAATGTGTTCTTCGAATCGGCACAAATAAGCTACGTTTAAATATAACCATTCTTTCTTGTTGGAGAAAGTGTGCCGAGGTGGTTGCTGTTCCGATAAATCATCGTTCTTTTTTAGCACCCCGAGAAAGCCACCCATTTTCCTCTTAGCAGCTCCTGCGCGAATTCCTCGTGTTGCAGGTTATGCCGGACCAGTCGAGGTTTTCTTCGGCTGTTCCTTTGTTCACTGTAAGTGATTGTAGTGAGCACCCTGAAAGCACCTGGATGGGTCGACGGTGACTAATGGTTGGAGGAACCCTGCGCACGGGCTCGAGGAAAGGTGCTCAATAGTCTTCGTAGTGGTTGTGGCGATCTCTCGTAACGTCAGCAATTACGCTCACGTAATTTGTTACTATTATCGAATGTAATTAAAGTACTATTGTATTTTTAGTTTAATCATCGAAACTTATACTCATATTCGTACCAAACGTTAATCGATAACTCTAACGAAGTCGTGAATATGAAAATTGTGAATAACCTGGTTGAATACAAAGCGATATTAAAGAATTCAAAATATAATGACTTGTTATAATTCATTTAGAAGCACGATTACATGTGAATTTTCTGAATTATGTGTGCCATTATTATTATTATTATTATTATTATTATTATTATTATTATTATTATTATTATTATTATTATTATTATTATTATTATTATTATTATTATCATTATTATCATTATTATCATCATTATTATTATTATTATCATCATCATTATTATTATTATCATTATTATTATTATTATCATTGAAAACTGAATAGGTGTAGAAACTTTATTATGAAATTGGGAGTTTTCTTTTATTATGCTACAGAAATATCTACATTTACAAATAAGTATTGTAAATAAATGTACAATAACCTCGCAGGACCACTGCCTGGAAAATGTCTTATACATTGATTTTTACATGTACAAATATATTCGCTTACACATACGAGTACTTAAATAGACTTTTGTTTTCTTCAGGTATAATTGCACAAGAAATACCTACATCCAGAATTTCATTATTTAAATGAAAAGAAAATGCTTATACTCATGTATGTACATATTTATTTGCGCTCATATACAAACAACTAGAAATATAAGTTTTATATAACACCATTGTAGATAACTGGATACTAATAATTATCACATCACATTATTTAACATCTTACAATACACACATAATCATATTCTGCAGTCGACACCATCGACCAAACTTTGTTGTCATCTTTGGAATTAATAAATTTGATAGTGAAGTGACTATGAAAGTGTAATATTAATGATGGAGTAATGGTGGAGACAGCAGGGGAATGCGGAAAAGCCCTAGAAAAAACTGCCAAAATCTCGCTTTGCTCACCACACACCGTCCATACCACACATTGGATTTTATCAAGTGTTATACAATTAACAGAAATATACCTCCACCGATCGCGGAAAGCGGATCAAAGAAGAATCCCAACCTGCTAGGGATCAAGCGGCCTGTGGCTGCGCAAATTCCACGCAATAACCTGAGAAATTTCTTTTCTATTTTGAAAAGGGAATTCAGGATAACGTAGAGCATTCTTTTTTAGACAAATTGTAAGTATTCATTGAAAGTGAAGAACATACAGTTGAACTTTAATAACAGGACTGATAGCAGAAAAAGGACGTTAATGTTTTAAATGCTTGTAGAATTTGTTCATATTTCTTCTTTGTTTTTTTTTTGTATTTTTCTGCCGCTCGTTTGGGAGCTCCGGCCCGCCGCCATTACTTCCGGAGCCAAGCAACGCGAAGCCGTTCTTCAGCCCGTGATCAACGATTGCCTTGCGTAAGGGAGAGCCCGGGGTGGGCTGCCGAAAGCGGGTCGCGAGGCATCGCCCTCTGGCTCCACCCACCCGTGGAAAATGCGCCGTACTTTCGCGAGCTTTTCGGAGCGACTGGAACGGCGCGGGGGGCTTAGAAATTGCTCGGGGTCTTGTTGTCGCAAGCGAACGTTGGAGCGAGGACTCTCCGTGATGTAACGAACCCGGTGATTACGGCAGCTGAAGCGGTGAAGGGGGGGTTATACGACGCGTGCTTCTTCTATTAGGGGTTCTGTTGTGAGCCCGACTTCTTACTGCCTCTTCGGAGGTGTGTTCAAGCATTTTCGTTTTACCTGGTGGACGGCAGCCTACCAATGGAAAAAGTCCAGCGAACCGAAGTAATTCTATGAAGACCAAAAACAGGAATAGGAGTAGGCTGATACTATCAGGTTTTGCAAAGATGTAGTTTCAATTTGCGCGGCGTCATACGTAATTGAATGTTGTTATAACCCGAAGTAACAGAGAACAGTATTTTCGTAATAGCCGTATTGAGGAATTGAGGGAAACAGCCATAGCCACAGCACATGATAGAAAACTCTGATAGATATTTGAACATTATAGATATGTCGCAGAATGCATGTAAAAAATTATAGAGCATGCAGTGGATCGAAAATGATTATTTTTGTTAAAGAACATGTTCTAGAAAATAGCATATACCTTCGTTATATGCCTTTACATATGTGACATTTTCCCCTGGTTTTTTGGCAACCGCGTAAGCGCAGATGTTCGGCGAGAGTATGAAATTCTCCTTGACTGCGTCAGAATCTGATATATCAATCATCCATGCCTAAGAGATTGTCTAAAAATCAACAGAACCTCGTATCACCTGTGTAACTCCGTTATATAAAATTTGTCACAATATGTTCTTTGAGAAAATGTGATCGCCTCGACCCCTTAACATGCTCCAGTTTGTAACATTTATTCTGAAACGTCTTTCATAGATGTAATTGTGCGGTGGGAGGTGAAGTCAGCGATACACTCCGCGGTGCTTGACACTGCACTTTGCTACTTCGGCGACGGCTTCTTGTGCCTGGAGGAGAAAGCGACGGCGGGCGCCGCCCACGCGCTGCCACCGCCCGCTCGGCCTCCCAGGCGGGCGAGGGGCGAGCTCCCTCCTCCCCCTCTTGACGGAGACCGATGGCTAGCGGTCGATGGCAATGTCTTAGACCGGCCGCGGCCGTCCCCGCCGCGTCCATCTCCATAATAAAGGCAGGCGTGTTAGACGGCCAAGAGGTGGGCGTCGAGGGAGGGCCGACCGCTGCGCTGCCACGCCTCAGACGCTTATCGCGCGGTGTAATGACAGGGCGTCACGAATCGGGCGGGAAAAGAACGAACGGGCCTCCTTTCTGCGCCTGCCCGCTCCGCCTCTTCCGCCTTTCGAAGGAATCTGCATCGTCGCATATTTGAAGAGGCGTTCGACTTGGAGATGAGGGGGCCCTCCGGCGCACGGTGACGGCGGTGGCAGCGCCGCCGTATTTTTGTTTACTCAAGGGGCGGGCGCGTGGGCGAGTGGGCGGGGGGACGCGGTAGGCGGACAGCGACCTCGCGTTATTGATTGCCCGCGCGCTGGCCGGGCGGCGAGGACTTTTGGGCGGCCGCCCATTACCGCACGCGATACTTCTTCGGCGCGGGACAGCGTCCGGCGTCTCGCCGCCGCCCCGCCCCGCCCCGCCCCGCCCCGCCCCGCGCCGCGCCGCCGGGATTAAGACCGATGAGCGGGGGCGGGGGCGGATCGAAGGCGGGGCGCGGGGGCGGCCGATCGGCCGATCTCGTGCCGCCGACTTCATTATTCCGCAGCGCGACGCCGTGGCCGCCTCCCCCTCCCCCCGCGCCGGCCCATAAGGCGGCGCGCAGCTGTCGCCTCCGGGGCGGAGAGGCGGCGGCGGGAGGTCGCCGGCCGCGGGGCGCTCCCCTCGGGAGAGGGGACTCGGTGGTTTCTGCGAGCGCGTGTCTGGATTTCCGGGGATAGAGTCGGCGGCGACGCTCTTGTGAAGGGGAGGTTTGCGGTTGAGTCACGCCGAATGGATGCAGTTTGGCGACCCTCCTCCGTACAGTCGCGTCACGATGTGTTTAGTGTCATCTTGGAAAGGGCGCCGGGTTCTCTTTACGCGATCAAATAATGGCTTTATTTGTCGCTGATTTGTTTTGCACTTTGCTAGGGGGCAAGTGATTTACTGTGAAATGAATCATTTTCTCAGAGATTTTATTTCGGCGCAATGAGCCTTTAGTTCGTTAAATTAGTATTTCAATTTTCATCACAAGGCGTCATACTTACTTTCTATCTCCTGTAAAACATTAACATACTCCAGCAGTCACGCATTCACCGTCAAGCAAAAGTCTTGGCACGGATATAAACCTTGCGTGCCAGGAACGTGGCATGACCAGACTCGGGGGGGCCCACCGCTGCGGCATTTCTGTCTCGGTTATTCGTCTTAAAATTCGGCGTGCGAAGGACGCGCGATATCGGGGCGAATCCATTACGCCGCGCCCCGATATCGCCCACGCGGACGCGCGCTTCCGATGGAGGCGGCGCCGGGCCGGCGCTGCGGGCCGCTCTCCACGGGAGGGCTGCGTTATCGTAAAGCCTGTTTGTACAAGCCTCCGACGTCATGCGCACGGTGTCGGAGGCAAAGATCAGGGGATATTGTGAAGGAAAATATGTAGTTATTTTATTAGCCGAAAAATGTTTCAAAATGTTTGTTTCAAGGATAGTTTTATATAACTCTTTTTACGTCACTATGGTTTTGATGTGAACAATCGTGCGCTTCGTTTGAAAGTTAGCACCGAGTTATTTTGAGTTACTAAACGTTAGTACAATATTATGTAGTTTATTCGAAATTTAATAATTTTATAATATTAGAATGAAATAACTTTTGATTTTTAAGCAAATAAATGTTCACGCCCGTGAATTCTCAATGTGAACTGAGTTTCTGGGCTCTGTTTTCATTGTTTCTAAGAGCGTGCGTCCGCAGCGCTAGAGACGTGGCGTTATCATTGAGGCACCGGTCATCGTCTGGAGCGAGTGTGGGCGTTGCGTGCAGAGCGCCGCCGAAGGGAGTCTACCGCCCCTGCCCCGGCTGCGCCTCCTTCCTGCCTTTGCGCTCGCCGCCGGCGGGCAATTGCACGGCTCGCCCGCTGCGTGTCCGTCCCGCGGCACCGCCTCCCGCCCGACCACTCGCTCGCTCTCTCCCCCGCCCCTGCGTCGAATCGTCTAGGAGCTATTGCCTTACATTCTGATGTCGAGTGTGTATGTAGGTTAGTAGTTTCACTGCGATCCATTACAATTAGTAAATGAGGGCTTATAAGTGTGATAACGATCTTAATATCTTCCCAAGTGGGTGAACGTGAATAAAATAATGAACGGATTATATAAGAAACGAATGCAAGGACTTCATGCAGTATTGTTAAATTATTCAACAGCTTTCTAGTGTCTTTGATTCGTCTGTGAAATTAAAAAAATCTTGCTAATGGAATGAAAACGAGAATTTTACACGATTTGGGACATACTTTAGAAATCAGAACGAATTTAGATATTTGATTATTCTTTTTTGAAAGTCAACAAACTTCATATATTTATATCAAAGCCATTTAACTTCTCTGCGGAATTATTTTTGTATCTTGCAAATTAATTATTTCAACTTCTATACTAGATACTGAATTTTGACTGTGCAGTATTGTTCAGTACGAAAGAAATAAGGGATCATTTTCTAGGAACAGACGGAGATTATAACATTTCCCTGAACTCTCATTCAGTATGAGATCTAATTGAATATGGTGTGAAGTGCAGAATATGTATTACTAAATGGTAGAATGCATATTGTTTTTTATATTGTTATAGAATATTAAAATTAATAGAATATTAGTTCACGTTGATCGTACGTTGCTGATTTCCAGCGAATTTACTAGCAAACGATATATGTGTTACTCGAACTTTTTCCACGATTTCATCTTTGAGGTTTTACTTGATCGAGCTCAATACCCTGATCAATACAACAGGAATTCTTAAAGATATTACAGTACATACAAAAGGGTATCTTATTACCCTAAAAATAAGTGGAATTTTTTTCTCGTGCATATTCTGACGAGCAGTTTACACGATTGCTTTGTTTTCAATGTTAAAATTTGCAAGCAGTTCATAAAAATCGAAATTTTTTTTGTTGGTTCACTGTGTTTGAAAGAATTAGGTAAGCAAATTCCCGTTAAAGGTTATCTGGAGAGACTGAAACTTTCTTTGTCTTTCTGACCCTTTAAATGGCCAAGCAACATAAAGAAAATAAGCGTGATTTCATTTTCTGGCGGAGCGTCGTGGGAGAAAGCGCTAAGGGCGATCCTAGCGGTGGAGAAGTCAAGTACGTTTTCTCGGAACGGCCTCGACTGGGTGAGAATACCTCCTCATGGGCGCTAGTAGGGTTGCGGGAATGCATATTAAGTCGCCCCTGAGGGAGGGTGGATATATGTTATTCTATATCTAACAAAGTGCAGTGGTTGAACCGGCATTAATTTCCTTTCTGGCTCTTACTCTGTGGGGCCATTTATTTGTTCACTTGGTAATATTTCTTACAGCACACGTGCTTCGTGGAAACCGAACGGCTCAGCCATATCGCATTTGATTTATAGCTCCTTTTGTTTAGCTTCCGTAAAAGTCTGTCTCCTTGATGTTGTGTTTTTTCCTTATTCTTTCTGGAAATATCTGTTCGGGATAAAAGTGTAATTTTCCCTAAATACGTGACACCGCTTTGAAGGGACTCGTTTCGCTTTGTGCTCAGCTTTTCAGCTCAGGATCGTATCGCGTGCCTGAGGAAAGTAACTTTGAGTGCGAGTCAGAATGCTTAGAATCATTCCAGGCCAAACGACCATTAGCTGCAGAGGTAATTTCCTCTCATTGTTATTTCCTGTTGTTGGTGGTGTACGTAGTTGCGGCGACTTTTCAACCTCTGAATACTAACTTTAAGACCGAAACTACTAAAAAAATGTGATATTGGCAATAACTCGATATATATGCGAATGAGAGTAAATACAATCATATATTCAAATATATAATAGGCAGTCTCTTCTTGAAGTTTAGTGATAGTAACACATTAGATCTATACTTAATTTTCCATTAGAGAAACTTCCAATTTTCCAATAGGATACGAACAGAGATTCACTGAAATAAAATGTAATCAACGGTATTCAGCAATTTACAGTTTCCTTTTCCATCAAGCGATGTATAAATTGTGATTGAAACCATTTATTCCATTCCATATGCACATGCTCCTAATTCCCTTAATCAGGACCCGCTCTCTGTCCAGGTCCATTCGTCTGATTTGACGCAGATGCAACTGCATCGCATCGCGCGATCACGTCCATAGGAATTTAAACCGCCTCCCATGTCGTTCTGTTTGCCGATCCGCGGGCGTTACAGCGCGGGCTTCATTACGTGTCGCTGGCTGCAACGAGCGCACTTTGCGCACTTCCCAACAAAACGCTCATCAACGTGCAACGGCCGCCCGCTGCCCGCGCACGCTTTCAGACCTCGGCAAAAAAGGGGGGCCGTGCCCCGTGATTGGCTGGCGCATGATTTCCGATGCGCTGATCTCTCGCTTCCTATTAGCGGCAACGACGTCGCCGTGGCCTAATCGCCCAGCCGCGACCAACTCGACCGCACCGCGTTCGCCCGGGCCTCTCGCGAAGTATTTTTTTTTTTTAGACGTGCGTTGGGCGCGGCCGTCCAATAAAACAGACTGAGTTTTTTGTGTTTTAACGAAGTGCTTTTTATTTTCCTACCAGCTTATCTGTAAACCGTATTACCGTTCATTTTGGCACCTACATTGGGAAGTAGTCCGATATCGGGAACGCCAATCTCCAAACTTTCTGCCGCACCTTCTGTTTTAAAAGCGTGGGCTCTGGGACCGGATTTTCATTCCGTGCTCGGGTTTTTAGCGGAGAAGCTCTCCGCCTGCAAAACGCCCTCCATCCCGGCCGCTGCGCGTCGCCCGCGTCGAGCCAGGAAAAACTTTCTCTCATACCGAGCGCCGAATGGATGTGAGCTGGTTCAGGTGCTGTGTTGGTCAAAGCAGCTGGCGCAGGGCACGATCTTGATATGTCACTGATTCATTCGAAGAATTAAAAGGGAAATTATATAGGCAAGTGTGGGAGTGAAGTGTCGTTGAGCGGGAAGGAGAGCGCCAGGTCTGATGCCGAATTCGAACGATGAGATGCTGATGTCGAAAAGCAGAACGAGAAAGGAAGTCAACTGTGGCGACGTTGGGAATTGATGAGAACGTCTGAGTGAGGGACACGTGGCTAGGAACATGGCAGCGAGTCCTAGGGCTGGCAGCGGAGTCCGGGTTTCGGGGAACTGCGTAAACCTCCCGGGCGAAAGCCCCGGGCTCGATCGCAGCGACGCGGGCGAGGGCGACCGGGCGGCGGCGGACAACGGCGCCAGCGACGCGAACCAGGGAAGCCCGCTCCGCCGGAGTAGTTGCCTAAATCGTTGATGAGCCGGTGCGCGCCGCGTCCCGGAGAACAGCGGACCGGCAGGCCTCTCCCTCTCCCTCTCCCTCTCTCGCGCTCTCTCCCTCCGCCGGGCTGAGCGGCGCGAATTGGACGGAAATGCCCCCGTTAATAATGCAGCCCCACCCCCGCCCCACCCCCGCCCGAGGAGGGGGCGGGGTCGTGGAAGGGGCGCCGGGGGACGCTTCTGGGGACACGCAACGCGCCGCGCCGTTCCTCCCGATTTTGCGCCGATATTCCCGAGCGCCGCCCGCCCGCTCGCATAATTATTCCGCCGGGCCGCCCTCCGGATTAATCTTTCTTTTCTAAGGCCTTAATAAATCTTTATATTTAATCATTTTCACTTCAGCGTTTAATTTTTTCCCCCTCGGGCCCGGCGCAAAGGAGGCGGGCGACGCCGCCGGGCGCGCAGCGCCTCTGGCAGCGCCGGGTCGGCGTCTGCGCTATGAATTTCGTGTATTAATATTTGAAGAGGCGTTTATGGAGAAGCAATCAAAGCACTCTTTATCGCAGATTACGGTGACGGAAGGAAACGAGGCGTTGGAGAGCGTGGACGCGGATGGGAAGGGTTGAAAGGGGGAAGAAAATAAAAGAAAAAAAGAAAAAAAAATTCCCGACGCAAATGTCTTGTTCGCCTTCCCGGGAGAACTCGTGGAGATTTTTCTTCGAAGAGCGAGCGCAGCCGCTTCGGCTAGGGGGATGCGAGCTGAAGATGCCCGCTGTTGCGGAAGCCTCTCGAGGACACGCTATGCCGAAAATCTGCATAACACTCCTGGACCGTGTTGTAGACTTTTTCTCGCTTTTGTTAAACCGTGAGGTAACGTACTAATAATAACCGTGAGGTACTCGTAATATACATATTAGAGATGTCTTTTTTTTTTATTTTCTTGTATTTATTTTTGTTCGAGTATCGAGTATTAAAGCACTAAGAAATATTTGTAGTTTAGATAGCATGTATCCACTCGCAATTAATCAAATCTGATTTAGAACCAAATCATAAAAAACAACGATTTAGGGCATTTAATTTCGTAAGCACTTTGTGCTAATGCTTAACAAATGTAATGCGTCGTAAAATATTGAAAATAAGTGGCATTGCTTAATAAGCTAGGCGAACCTATTTCTTTATACATTCAAGAAGTTTCAGTGCTGCTTTCAAATCTGATATTTTCGAAGGTAAAATTTTTGTAATAGATGTACTTTTTGAAATGGTTGTTAATAAATGTACAGGCTAATTCTGTATTTTCATTGCTCAAATCTCGTACTTCGTGCTGTTTAAAAGGAATAAATATACAGTCTTTATACGAATCAATGATTACCCATGACTATTCTTATAGCATGAATATACTAGCAGGATAAACTAAGAGTACTTGCTTTAAAGCATATTTATGATGTTAACATTATATATGTAACACCGATGTTTAATATGTGTAAGTACATCATGTTGACTTGCCACATAGCAAAAATGTGAAATACGTGGCCAACCCTGTCAAGTAAATTGGTTTTCGTATGTCGTAGAAAACATATTGATAGTGTATTTTTAATCACCACTTTTTTGAATTATGTGGTTGTTACGTTCGTCTCATGAGTGCAGTGATACGTTCTTTGGCCCTAAATAGCCCTACAGCATTCTACACGCACATGTCTATGTCGAAGGTCTCCCGGCGCTGAAAATCACGGCAAGGAAGCGCGCCGCCGTCGTTAGCGTTCTCTCGCCGCGACGGAGCGACGGCGCACACGCAAGACGCGGAAGCCTGCTTCGGCGCAGGGCGCCGTGGCGCGCGGGCCGCCTCCCCTTCGTCGCTACAGGTGTCGACGTGACACAACTCCCTGCCTCCCCCCCCCCCCCACGTCCCCCGAGGAGAAAGGTGGCCGACAGCTCACCGCCGCCGCCGTAAAAATTTGAATAACGCGTCTCCGGGTGACAAGAGAGCCCCGCTGAATGTATTAGCGTTTACGTGTCAGCGGCGGAGGAAAGTGGACGTTCTTACCCTGACGGCGATGTGAAAGGAGACGTCTCGAGTTCCGTATTGGGGTTCCTTAGAGACGGTCGCTAGAGTATTAAGGTATCGTGTTTCTCTCCATTCGCTTTGGTTCGAGGACTTTCTAGGAGAAGTATCTAAGTGCTTTCTTAAAAATGCTTTTTAGAGTTTTCAATTATTTATACATTTATACATAAAATTGTACTTCATTGTATTATCATGTAACATTCCTAAAATGAAAACGTATTGAATGCAGAAGGAAAGTTACGAGTGGAAAATCGACACTTCTTTGTTTTTCTCTGTAAATTTATAACGGGGTTCGGCGTACGAAACCATCGGGTAGTGATACCGTTAAAAGCCCCTTTCAACTTGTGTACCTTTTCCAAATATTGGTTTACGCAGAAATCTCGTTTCAGCGGAACTCTGTGACAGAGCTCCCTGGGATGTGCATTCTCTCCATGCGTGAGCGCGTGCAGAATATTTCGAGTGGAACACGACGTCTGTGTTGGTGGCAGAGCACGCCAACCCTGACACCTGCACTATAGTTCTGCACCTGGCGTCCTCTGAGGATAATAGCGTTGCTTGTCATTGCTCGAGGATGAAGTCTTTGATTAAATTCAGGTGGTGGAATTAGCATCAATTATTGATTGTGCCGATGCGATTTTGGTCCTGGTTTTAAATGACAAAGAATGATTAGATCTGTTGCTTTATGTATAAAAGTGGAGAATTATTGAAACAAATCGACGAATATTGATCTGGTTGATTTTTTAATATTTTGAGTGGGGATAGGGAAGGTTTGAAGGGCCAAGATTCGCAGAGACTCATCAAGAATGGCAGCATTATAAGAGATATACGTGTACTAATCGTGTAATGAATTGCTCCAGGGATTAGATGAGAGTGAAAAAATAAACATTTGGAGGAAGCTTTAGAGTTGTCATGGGGATTCGACTTCTGGACTGTGGGCCTGCGGTGCAGTGTGGTGTCGAAGGAAACGGTGGAAGGAAAACGGATACAGTTCTAGAGGCAGCAGAATTAGCGAGGGAGGCGCCGTGCCAGCGTCGTGGCGGAGCAGCTCTTCTGCATAACTCTGTTAATGACCTGTGCACCGCAGCGCCATCATCCGATGTCTCTCCCACCTGTCTGCTCCTCGCGCCCCCGCTGTCACCGACTTCATTTGCCTCGTGATTTTAATTAAAGCCGTCTGTCTGGGTGCGCGTTGCTCTACCGTCCCCATCCGCACTAGCACCATCGCCATCACCGCGCTCAGAAAACCGGTTTCCACCGTCATCGTACCTCCGCTACCTCCACCGCCATCAACATTACCATTCCTAGCACCGAGGCCACTACCACCTGCGGTGCCAAAAGTTCCACCACTACCACCACCACCTCCACCACCATTTTTACCACCGTCACTGCTGCTTCCATCTCCACCGCTGGTAATACAGCCTCCGCCGCTATGGCAGCTTCTTCGGCACCAACGCCAACCATGGCGTGCTCTGTGTGCACCGGGCATCTTGGTTTAAGGGACCTAGTCTGGGCTAGAGGCCGCGACTCCAAGCGGCGTCTTCGCACTAGGTGCGTCTTGAGATGTGCATCTGTGGAGCTAGTTGATTCATGACCCCACTTTGTTCTTGAGTTCATTTTTTTTGCTATCTTGATCTGTCAAAAGGTGTCATCGCCTAAAGGAAACTGTATTATGATCGCAAAACAGACACTTTCTGTTTCTACATTTTCTTGATTTTCAGAAACATTGTTGTGATTTATTTATTCCTTAGGTCCATTTACAGAAGAATCGATCAATTTAATTTCTACATTTTATAATTAAAGCGATGCCGACGTTTTAGTGACACACTTCTTCCCAAGCCCAGTTTTGTCTTTGTGTGTAAATTTGAATACTTTGCTTCGTCGCTGTCGTTCGTTTCTCCCTGTGTTAACTTGTATGATTTGTTGTACGTTATTGTATTATTTTTCCATCATTGATACGTTAGTGTGCAACAAAGGTCTTGTGTCAAGTTCTTTGTTGAATGTGTGAAATTGTTTACTGCAAGTCACTAGTTGTGAATGTTTATATATAACTTAAAGCATTTTAATGGAGTCTGCCCTATTATAGTTGCCTCAGTATTAATTCCATTTTAGGGCTCATTCATTTATGGTTATACTTAAATAGATATCATAGCCACAATCATCATTGATCCTCGTTCCCTACATCGTTTTTGTCTTCTTTATGGTGCCAGAGCAACTTCCAAGTTCGAATCCTTCTCGATTTGCCATCACACTAACATGTCATGGCACAATCACACCCGTTTATAACTTTGTTGTTGCCCCCGTTGTCGCACTACCGTGCCCTTCTGGCCGTCCCACTCGCCACATTAACCACCGCCATCGATGCAAGCATCGTCTCAATTTCCCACAGCACGATCGCCACAACAGGCATTACCGCTGCCGCCGCCAGGGCCATTATCGCCCCTGTCGCCCGCGCTGGCGTTGCCGCCGTCACGGGCCGGGCTGGGCCGGGCCGGGCCGGGCGCGCGACTTGGCACCGACTCCGGGGCTGCCGCCAAACGGCCGCCTCGCACACAGCGCCGTAAACCCGCGGGTATAATAACACTATGAATTTAATTTGGCGAAACGCGGGGCGGCGCCGGGAGACGGAGAGGAGGGGGAGGGGGCGGGGGCGGCACTCGCCCAGGCGCTGACAGCGGCGCCGCCGCCCGCTAACCCAAGCGCTCCCGCTTTATGTTTTAATAAACCAACCGGATATTTAGTGTCAGGAATTTGTTTAAATTAAAAACAAAGGGATGTCGTTAAATAATGAATACGCCTGCAATAATTCACAAATTCACGGACAAGTGTACCTTTGTGTTGCCAGCGGCTGGTTCGCAACGACGGCTAATAAAATAGAGCACGCGTATTCCCTGTTAAATTAACGCAATAACGCGACGTCGTTCGTAATGCGCTGTATACCCTCCCTCAGCGCAGAAATAAAGCAAAAGAAGTGAGAGAAAAAAGGCTTGGAAGTTCGGACAAACTTTTCCCTTCTACCCTGTATTAATTTCTCTGCACTGCCAATTACGGGGAAAGGTTAACTCGTTTCCCGTGGGGTTTGAAGCAGCCTGCGTTGCACCTGCTGGCTTAAGTTTGGGAGCTGTGCTCTTCTTGACAGCTGGGAAAGCACAGATTCCGCGTTTTCGCAAATGGCTAAGTGGGTTTGAATGCTTTATTTAATCTAGAGGTGTTTTGTAGTAGCAAAAAGGCAATTATTATGAAGTTTCTGCGCTTAGAAATAGCCGTAAAATACTTAATATTTTTGAAAAAGTGTGGTGTAATTTAGAAGTGGGAGCAGTTCGCGTTAGGGAAACTATTCTTTTTCGTTATGAGAGATTTAAGTGATTTGCGAGTAATTTACTGCACGGCTTACTAACTACTTTTCTTGGGAAGGAATGAGCGAAAGTTTCAGTCTTTAGCATAATAACAACCGAAGAATTTTCCATGTTGGTTAAATATGATAACGATGTTTTGAAATCAAGGAGAATTTATATTTACGTTTTATTTCTGTACTTTTTTTGCAGATTCAGTGATAATACCTTTTGCAATGAACACCGCATTCATTTTTTACTTTCGTCTTCTTAGGGACTGTAAAGAATGAAAACTAAAAAACTGCTTTTATTCCTTTTAGGAGTATTTCGTTATTGACAAATATCCGTAGAGTAATGTTCCAAAGGCATTTAAACGCCTCTATGGAGTTTCTAGTGGAGATTGATTAAGAACGTGCCCAATATTCTACCACCAGCGTCGCCACTAGAGCAGTCGCCCTCTGACCCCTGCCCATCTCGGCTGCATCCAGTTGGCGTGCCGACGCAGCGCTGGCGTGGAGTCACGCCCCGAGACAGGGTCGCAATTAATTCCCGCCGCACGGCCAGGAGCTGCGTGCCGCGCCGCGGCGGGGCAGGACGGGACACGACGCCCGGTGCACCTGCGCGGCCGTCTGCCTCTTCCCCCGTTACCAAACATCACCCCTGCTGGCGCGAGGGGCAAACGTTAAGCGGATTACCACGCACTAAGCGAAAAATGTAGCCCCTTGGACGCTCCGACGTTGCACGCCCGCTTAGCCACCCGCTCCGCCTCCCTCTCCGCCTCCCTCTCCGCCTCCCGCTCCGCCTCCCTCTCCGCCTCCCTCTCCGCCTCCCGCTCCGCCACCCGCTCCGCCTCCCGCTCCGCCACCCGCTTCGCCTCCCTCTCCGCCTCCCTCTCCGCCTCCCTCTCCGCCTCCCTCTCCGCCTCCCTCTCCGCCTCCCTCTCCGCCTCCCGCTCCGCCTCCCGCTCCGCCACCCGCTCCGCCTCCCGCTCCGCCTCCCGCTCCGCCACCCGCTCCGCCTCCCGCTCCGCCACCCGCTTCGCCTCCCTCTCCGCCACCCGCTCCGCCTCCCTCTCCGCCTCCCTCTCCGCCTCCCTCTCCGCCTCCCTCTCCGCCTCCCTCTCCGCCTCCCGCTCCGCCACCCGCTCCGCCTCCCGCTCCGCCACCCGCTTCGCCTCCCTCTCCGCCTCCCGCTCCGCCACCCGCTCCGCCTCCCGCTCCGCCACCCGCTTCGCCTCCCTCTCCGCCTCCCTCTCCGCCTCCCTCTCCGCCTCCCTCTCCGCCTCCCTCTCCGCCTCCCGCTCCGCCTCCCGCTCCGCCACCCGCTCCGCCTCCCGCTCCGCCTCCCGCTCCGCCACCCGCTCCGCCTCCCGCTCCGCCACCCGCTTCGCCTCCCTCTCCGCCACCCGCTCCGCCTCCCTCTCCGCCTCCCTCTCCGCCTCCCTCTCCGCCTCCCTCTCCGCCTCCCTCTCCGCCTCCCTCTCCGCCTCCCGCTCCGCCACCCGCTCCGCCTCCCGCTCCGCCACCCGCTTCGCCTCCCTCTCCGCCACCCGCTCCGCCTCCCTCTCCGCCTCCCGCTCCGCCACCCGCTCCGCCTCCCGCTTCGCCTCCCTCTCCGCCTCCCTCTCCGCCTCCCTCTCCACCTCCCGCTCCGCCACCCGCTCCGCCACCCGCTTCGCCTCCCTCTCCGCCACCCGCTTCGCCTCCCTCTCCGCCACCCGCTCCGCCTCCCTCTCCGCCTCCCTCTCCGCCTCCCTCTCCACCTCCCGCTCCGCCACCCGCTCCGCCACCCGCTTCGCCTCCCTCTCAGCCACCCGCTCCGCCTCCCTCTCTGCCTCCCTCTCCGCCTCCCTCTCCGCCTCCCTCTCCGCCTCCCGCTCCGCCTCCCGCTCCGCCACCCGCTTCGCCTCCCTCTCCGCCACCCGCTCCGCCTCCCTCTCCGCCTCCCTCTCCGCCTCCCTCTCCGCCTCCCTCTCCGCCTCCCTCTCCACCTCCCGCTCCGCCACCCGCTCCGCCACCCGCTCCGCCACCCGCTCCGCCACCCGCTCCGCCACCCGCTCCGCCACCCGCTCCGCCTCCCTCTCCGCCACCCGCTCCGCCTCCCTCTCCGCCACCCGCTCCGCCTCCCTCTCCGCCACCCGCTCCGCCACCCGCTCCGCCACCCGCTCCGCCACCCGCTCCGCCACCCGCTCCGCCACCCGCTCCGCCACCCGCTCCGCCACCCGCTCCGCCACCCGCTCCGCCACCCGCTCCGCCACCCGCTCCGCCACCCGCTCCGCCACCCGCTCCGCCACCCGCTCCGCCACCCGCTCCGCCACCCGCTCCGCCACCCGCTCCGCTCTGTTAGCCGCTCTCCGCCCACCCCGCGGTGCGCGAAAGCCCCGGGGGCATGGGCGAAAGGGCGGGAGCAGCGGGTAGTGCCGGCAACGAGTAAGCGGATTGGGATATAAAACCGCGGCGCCGCCGTCGCCCGCCCCCCGCCGGCTGATGAATGTTGAAAATACCTGAGCATCGCTGGCAGCTTCGCTAATACGCCGGCCCACTGTTAGGGACGGAGGTCGCGACTGCAGTGTTGGGTGGCGATTGTGTTGCCGACACTGCTGCCGAGAAGAGCAGATTTGAAGCTTGGGTTTTGTGTTGCGCTTCTGACACCGCAGATGTTAACACATCGTGGTAGTATTCTTGTCGGTGATATTTGTTATGACAGTATTCACATTGTTCATCAATAATAGCATTTATGTTTTCGTGGTTGTTTCTAAATAAAATCGTTATTTGGATTCTCATGAGGAAGTTTTAGACATGTTTGTGCAGATGATACATATCTCCGAAATGATCCGAAAAGCTTACAATTACCATTAGTAATATGTTTTAATAATATGTTAGTGATAAACATTGGTTACAAAATAGATTTATAGTTTACAGTATTTTTTTTCTTATTAGCAATAGGAGTGAGTTTAATTTCATATTTTAAAAAAATGTCGATATGTTGATTATTTGCTCACTGACAAAATGTACATGAACTTTATAGTACCTTGTCAATTTTATGGTCAATTTTAAACCAAATTTATGAATATGAACTTCGTTCATAGCATGTAATTTTATTTTGTGTGTGTCTAATTTAGTATTATCTCTGTGTTGCAGGTATGCTTGGAAACTGAATGTTTAAATGATTGAGAAGAACTATAGCTGACAGGTATGTTGGGCCATGGAATCACTGATTTACATTAAAAACGTAGGAGAGGTTTGAAGTCATGACCTCTTAAAATCATCGAAAAAATGAGTAGCCACATCCAGAAATTCTTGTTTGAATTTGTGTTCCTGATTATTTATTTGATTTGCCTATTAAGTTTAGAGATGAAACAGCTTTGATTTTACTTGATTATTGTTGCTACGAAAATTTTTTTAACGCTGGTGGTTATAAACGTGAGTTCTAATATTTTTTACGATGAATATTCTGTATCTTTGTGCCGAATCTTTGTAAACAAGATTCCGCAATCGGGCATGTTTTTAATGTGCTAAACAAAAGCATGAAGTTCATCACTGAGACGAAATCTTTACTCTAAAAAAAAAATGATAATATATATTTGGTTCTTGAAACACCCGATTTTATTGAGCTATTTCTGTAATTTATCAGTAATTTGGCTGTTGAGATGGCCGCGACATTTTAGAAGCCTGCGACCGCTGCTCTGCGTCCGCGGAAAGGCTGTGGCCGCGCAGCGTGCGGTTGCAAATCCGCGAATTTGGGAACGGCTGCGCCGGAGGCGGGGTGGGCCATATGCGCGCTGCCAAATAACGCGTTCGCCCGGTAGCGCTGCCTGCGGGGGAGGGGCGATGGAGGCGGCGACGGCGGCGGTGTTGCCGGCGGGAGGGGGGAGGGGGAGAGGCGTGGGCGTGTGCTGGCGGTCGCGAATGGCGCACGCGTCGGCGACGAGGGGGGGTGCGGAGGCAGGGAACGGGCGTCATTACGGACAGACGGGCCGCGCCATCTCATAATTACGAGCACTGCGCAATTTCGCGTCCGGCCGGCTCCAAACACAATACCGCGTTGCCGCAATATAATGATTCGTTACATTTTTCCATACGCCAATTTCTGCGTCCGTTTTCCTGAAAATAAATACGAAATGAAAATGCCCGCGACGACGCGTTCGCTGCGGGCGTTGCGCGGCTCTTTCGCCCCTTCGACGCGCGGCGCCGCCGCTCCGGCTGCCGCGCGCACGCTGATGAGATCGGTGCTGGAGGCAGGCGCTGGTATTGAAGAACGCCTGTTGTTTCAATCGACTGTGGCGCGATGTAGACGTGCGACACTTTTCTCTTTTGCAATCCAGACGTCTAGAGACTGCCTGGAAACATGCAATCACGTTTCTGATTTCTGTGCTAACGCCTCGCAGAAAATAGTTCATGTTGATTTATGTGATCATTTGTGTTTTTTGATTACCTTGAACATTCCTTTAAGGCAAATGTAGAAGGAGGTTGGACAGTGACATCTGTCGAGGTTGTAAATTAATAAATCGTTGTGAGTGGACATATTTATTTTGCAAGAAAAATAAAGACAATGTAGATTCGAGTATGTGCAAGTCTTTTGATCTGGGATCTGTCCAACGTGGAGGGGATATGGGGATATCCTTACTGGTCGGGCAACTGCAGTCCTATCAATACTTCAGTGCGGTAATATTTCTTCGGGAGCTGGAGCGCGCGCCCCGCTGTGCAGGCCCTCGCGTTGTCGCCAGGCAGCCAGCGCGGCCAGAGTTCGCTGCGGAGGGGAGGTCACGGCCGCGGGCAGCGGGGGGAGGGGAGGGGAGGGGAGAGGAGCGGCGGAGGCCGGCGCCGCCGTGACGCTGTGCTGAGGCGGCTGCCGCCGTCTTGCCCGCCCCACTCCTCCCCCGCTCGCCCGGTGCCTTTCTGCCCCCGCGGCGCATGTTTTATTCATGCGCCCGCCCCGCCCCCACCCCCGCCCTCCCACATGCTCTCGCCCGCCCACGCGCTGACTCGCCCTTACCTGCACCGTCGGCCGCCTCTGCTGCGGGCTCCGCCCCCCCCCCCTTGCCCGAGTCTTCACCCGCGGCCGCCTCCGCCCCCGCAGCGGCCGACAAATTGGCTGTCAGCCCGCCTTAACTGAAAACAAATCATGCGTAATTAAATTAACGCGCCATGTTGGGGCGGCGCGCACCTGCCGGCTGACCTCGCGCGCTGGGCCGCTGAAATACTGCACGTGAGCCGCCGCTGCCGTCGCTGACCGTCGCTGCCACAGCCGCCTTCCTATGCTCTCGCTGCAGCATCTGTGCCGCCTAGGCCGCCATCTGTCGTATTAACACCTCCACTGAAAACCATCACTTTCGCGGCCGCTGTAATTTTCTCTCTCGCGTCTGCTCCCTGTCATTTCTCTTGCGGTCAACTTCCTCCCTTTAGAACTGGTGCCTTGCCATCCCCGTCAGCTTGACGCCTTTCTATATTTCACTAGACCTGCTTTGTTAGTCCCTTTCATTTCCGCTGTTTGCTTATCCATCATTTCAATTTTGAAAACCTCTCAATCTGTCAAAGTTCATATGTGCAACGTCTTGTTGACTTGAATCGTAGTTTCCTGATGTTTTACATACGATCAGTTTCCTTAATTCCTTGATAGTTTTGTTGTTTTGAGTTACAGTCATTACTATCCCCTATTCTTACCCTGCACACTCTTTATCCATTGCATGTCTGAAACAAAATTCCACTTTCAGCTTTTGCATGTTTGCTTTCACCGTTTCCAACCTCTTTACGTCCTTCTCCGTTCTAACTCCTCTGTCACATCTATCGCCACTTCCCATGCAACACTCGCTTTCCGCCAGAGACAAAGCTGAGCTCCGAGCTGTTGGTTCCGAAAGGGGTAGGAAAAACGCAGAGTGTCTCAAATCGAATTAAAGCCTCGCGATATGAAAGAAAAATTCTCTTTGTGTTTGTTAAACAGAGTTTTGCGTAAACCTGAAAGCAATCCTGGCACGTGCGTCGAGAGTCGACTCGCCTCTCTTGCCCTCGAGAGTCTTTCTTGCCGAGGGCGAGTGGCGCGGGGCGAGTGGCGCGGGGCGAGTGGCGCGGGGCGAGTGGCGCGGGGGCGAATGGCGCGGGGGCGAGTGGCGCGGGACGAGTGGCGCGGGACGAGTGGCGCGGATCGAGTGGCGCGGGTCGAGTGGCGCGGGACGAGTGGCGCGGGACGAGTGGCGCGGGACGAGTGGCGCGGGACGAGTGGCGCGGGACGAGTGGCGCGGGACGAGTGGCGCGGGACGAGTGGCGCGAGACGAGTGGCGCGAGACGAGTGGCGCGGGACGAGTGGCGCGGGACGAGTGGCGCGGGACGAGTGGCGCGGGACGAGTGGCGCGGGACGAGTGGCGCGGGACGAGTGGCGCGGGACGAGTGGCGCGGGACGAGTGGCGCGGGACGAGTGGCGCGGGACGAGTGGCGCGGGACGAGTGGCGCGGGACGAGTGGCGCGGGACGAGTGGCGCGGGTCGAGTGGCGCGGGACGAGTGGCGCGGGACGAGTGGCGCGGGACGAGTGGCGCGGGACGAGTGGCGCGGGACGAGTGGCGCGGGACGAGTGGCGCGGGACGAGTGGCGCGGGGCGAGTGGCGCGGGGCGAGTGGCGCGGGGCGAGTGGCGCGGGGGCGAGTGGCGCGGGGGCGAGTGGCGCGGGGGCGAGTGGCGCGGGGGCGAGTGGCGCGGGGGCGAGTGGCGCGGGGGCGAGTGGCGCGGGGGCGAGTGGCGCGGGGGCGAGTGGCGCGGGGGCGAGTGGCGCGGGGGCGAGTGGCGCGGGGGCGAGTGGCGCGGGGGCGAGTGGCGCGGGGGCGAGTGGCGCGGGGGGCGAGTGGCGCGGGGGCGAGTGGCAGGGCTAACCAACTCTACGGAGACCGGCAGCAGGCTTCAGCGTGGTTAATCAAATTACCCTCTTGCACCGCTCAAGAACGCGCAGCCCCAAACTACGTTCTCTCGCCACTCTTTGCCGCTGTTCGCGGCGGTTTTCGCCGAAACCCTCTCGGCACTGCGCGCGAGACAGGGAGGGCCCGCGGTGCTGCCGTGCTTCGCGGAGTTGGCACTAATCGTCAAGAGGAGGTGTTCTCGAACTTTTTCTCTTCAGGCTTTTTGAAATTATGTAAGGTATTTAACCGACAACATATTTATTTTAATGAATTACATTGTTCTTTCAGTTAAGCCGTGTAATCAGTGAAGGTTATCAGTAGTAATAAAATTCTTGAATTTATGCGAGCTTGTCAGCTGCATCTTCTCTGGTAGCTCCTAAATTCTCAATGTTCATAATTTATATTACTGAGAGAGAAATATCTGGTTTAATATCCTAAGTCTCCAAAGATAAATTGAATGTCATCTATGATTAGGAAAGTGAGTTGCAGAATTTTCAGGTGACGTAACTTGATGCGAGTTATTTTAAACTTGAAAGGCTATAGTCCATGAGGCCTACATTTGTAATGGTTAGCTTGTAAAAAACAGTAAATTTTGAACGGAAATTTGAATGTAAAAGAAAATTAATTGAGCAGAATTTTCGTAATGTGATTAAATTCCCCTTTCGTATTATCTCAAAACATTTCTTTCTATTGTATTGTTTTAAATCAGATGGATTGTTTCGGTAATGTGTGTTTATAATTGTGTTTATTAGTGTATTTAATTATGTTTCCAATGGAAGTGAATGAATTCAACCATCGAATGTCAGTGTTTCCTAGCTTAAATGGCGTGTGCCTCGTGAAAACAAATCCTAGACAGCCACCAACGGGTGATAGCGATGTCGCTGATGCAGAAGAGGAGCATGGCAAGCAGCCTTTTTATTATGAAGAAGGTCGTTGCGGGTGTTACGCCGAAGAGCGCCGGCCTGCGGAAACGGAGCTCGCAGCTGTATTAGGAAGCTCCTTACGGCTGGCGGCGGAATTCTAATTATTCCGGCGCGATTGCCGTCATGGCGGCGGGCCGTGGGCAGCGTGTTAAATCTCTCTCGCAGGCGCCTCCCGGGCCGCCCTGCCTGCCTGCCTGGTGGCCCGCGCCCCGCTCCCCGCCCCGCACGCGTTCCTGCCAGGGCCCGACGGCGCGTCCGGAATACAGACGCGTTCCGGCCCCGGGGCCTCCCCTCCCCTTCCCTCCCCCTCCCCTCCCCCTTCCCCGCCCCTCACGGCCCCCGGCTGCCCGACATGGCCCCGGCCGGCTCCTACCCCGAGCGCCGTGCTCTCACTCTTTCCCATCTCCTGGGCTTCATCCCGCCCTCGATTCTATTGGCGTCGCTACCTCCTCACCGGCCTAGAACGTCTTGCGTGGGGGCTAGACTTCGGTGAAACCTGCCACATAAGCAACGTCATCGTGCCTTCATGCGTGTAAGAATTCTAACTATTCTTCCAAGAACGATTCCACGATTGTCCTTACCGCTGTGTCCACGCACTTTGCAGTTTCGTTGCTTTTTCTCTTGTTTCTATTTCCTTTGGCCTTCCACAGAACTCTCCAGTGGTCAGCTAGCGTTTCCTCCCTTATCCGCTTCTCCCTCTGTGCACTCTGCCCAGCCCCTGTCCTCGGCCTGCTTACCCCTCGCCCGAGCCACGCACACCGCTGTCCGGCGCCGTCCATTGCGTCCCTCTCGCCGGAGAATGGCGGCGGACAGGTATTTGCACGCTCCTCGGCCGCGTGGAATGAGGTTAATTTCGGAAATTGAATAGCAGAGGCCCATAATTCTGCTGATGTAATAATAGGCTGAACTCGGGACGGTGTTTTGATGAGTTCTTTATGCTTGAAAAGTTTCAAATCTAAAATTTAGAGTGGTGTTGCTCTGCTGGTAATACCATTACCTGCAGAGCTCTCGTCCACACTCAAGAACATTGTAATATGTTTTCGAAATATTTGTTTAAGCGGACAAATATATAGAATAGGTACAATGCTTGTGAAACGAGAGTTGAGTTCGTGAATTTGTTTGGCTTAAATTACTGGAGGCCAAAATTCTTTGATTGAACTATGAGCACATTTAAAGAGAAATTGAAACATGAATTTTGATTGTTATGAAATTTAATAGGGATGAGCATAGATATAAACTTTTATGAATTAGGTAGATAGCCATAGTTAACTTCGTGATACGACGTCTGTATTATTTTGTTTTAATGTATCTAAAAGTAAAAAAAAATAGGTGAATATTGAAGAATGCCAGGAATTTGAAATTCATTGTTTGCTAAGTTGTTTTGCTTCTTTTCCAATCATTACTGTAAACCGTTCCTATTCCTAGAGTTAAGAAATTATATAATCTGATTGTCTTTTCAAAAGATGATAATGCACGCGCAATGCTGTCTCCCTCGAGTGGCTTGTCGAGAAGTCGCCATATGTCGTTTCATGTGTATGTCCATTTTCTGAGCGCTGTCTTCAATCTTCCCTTGTAAAAGTTGCGTTTCTACCGACTCTCTTCCCTCCACGAGTGGAATCGTCCGAGTTGAGGCACGTCTGCTTCTGTATTATTTATTCCGTATGTTTCACCGAAATACTTCTGCCGCGCCGCGACATTTCACGAAACTTCCTCCCCATGACTGAGCGGCCGGACACAACTGAAAGGTCATCGTGATCGCGTGTGTGGGTTGGTTACTTCACATTTCTAGAATCTTGGATGCTATACTCGACGTTTCTGCTTAATTGGATCTGGATTGTTTCGCGAAGAACTCGATTGTCGTGGTAAATCCGTCTTATGTAAAACCTGGGGAGTATCACCACCGGAATGGCCTCAACATCAAGATCTAGACATGTAATGAGAAACAGTATTACCATACTGTGAATGGTTATCATACAAGGCGCACATAATGAAGAAAAGAAAATACACTGATATTTTTGCTAGGTTATTTGTTTTGACTAGAAAAACACACAAGTACGAGTAATTTAATGAAGCAAAGATTGTATTTTCATCTCCAAACATTTCTTTGCCATTGCTAGATTTGAATTATTACTACAATATCGTTTCTTTATAAAGGTGTTTATAGAATGAATAGATTCCTTATTTCCTCTTGATATGTAGAACACATCTTCTACCGACACGTATTTTATCAAAGAGAAATTTTACATTACATAGTTTGCAAATTTGTATTAATTATATTAAATTTTGTACCTGTCAATGCCAGATCACAAATTAGCAATATCACTAGTATTATCGATTTTTAAATATTGTTCATTTGTCGATCAGAACGAGTTACAATGTTATAAATGAGTGGATCCTCATTATATACAACGCATAAAAGACAAATCACTGCTGAAGTGTTAACATAGTAGAACTCCAGTCAAATAATTCATTTTTATGAGCAAAGTGTGTTTAAGTGTCAGCGGTTTCCTTGCGTGCACTTTTTTTTCTTTGAAGAGTACGGTTTGCTCTTTCTATTATATCTGCCACCTTAACAGTCTACGAAACGTTGGTTTTATCCAACTTTGTATCGTGTTTCAAGTACCATTCTTCAGTATTTCTATTCTGGCTGTTGGATGGCCTCTTTTTCAGACGAACGCCTACTTTCGGCAGGACGTTAAATATGTGATTTGTGAAGATTTCAAAGTTGAGAGAGAGATATACGAAAAGAGAGACTCACAAACATTATATCCACATATAGTTTTAATAATAACCTGCAGAGTTTGCACTGAGGAATCAAGTGTATGTTCTTGATAAGTAGGTAGTAATATTGGTTTTAGGTAGTAATATTGAAATGTGGACACTAGAATTCTCAAAATATTAAGCTACTCTTATTTTTAGAACATTATTTTGAATACTATTATTTTTTGAAACATTATATGGCTAGACTTTTATTTTCCTCCTGTATAGTTTTCTAGTGCTCTTTCTTTATAGCGAGTAAAACAGCAAGCTATTAAATATGGTTACTGTGCATAACATTATTGTTCCCATAATACATAAATACGTAAACCTATAATAGCATAATCAACGGATATTACATAACGTCTCTTCTTGTCATAAGTGAGTGTGTCGGTAACCGCTTTCTTCGACGGCTGAGGGGGACTTTAATTGAAACGGCGGCGACGGCTGCTGGGCGAAGCGCGGGACGCCGGGTTCGGAGCGCTGTACGCAGGGCGCTGGGCCGCTCCGCCGGGCGTATAAACATGAGTTATTGTCCTGTAACGCGCAGATAAATTGCGCCTGCACGCCCAGAATGCGTACACTTTGTCCCGGCTCTCGGCCCCGACGCCTCCAGTTACCCTCTATTCAGGCAAACCCCGCCGCCGCCGCCTTCGCTGTTACCGCTACCACGAGCTCCCATCCCCGAACCGAATACTCCCTCCTCGTTCCTCCGCTGCCCTCCTGCCGCTCTCCGTCTTCGTCACCGCGCTTGCGTTCTCTACTACGACGCCACCGCAGCACCCCGCGACCCCGCCCACACCGCTCACGCGTCCCCGACACTCGCTGACGGGGTCCATCTCTTTCTTAGTGTTGACTCCGCTGCTCTTCTGGCAGGAGCCTTCGCCGCCTTCGCTCCCGTTTCCACTTTTGGCCTCGGCATTCACCTCTCTCGCCCCCGCCGCGCCCCGGCCCGCCCCGCCCCGCTGCGCGCTCTGTGCATTGTGACGCAGTTAATGCGGCCCGCCAGCGCCTTCCCTTTTGCTCTCGGCGCCACCCAGCCGCCCTCGGGCCTCGCGTTTCGCCTTGCGCAGCTTCACGCCTCGCCCCCGGCCGCGCCCGTCGACGGCTGAAGCACGATCGAGAACGCGCTTCTCCTCCCTTTGCTTCCGACCCTCCTCCTCCTCCGCCCTCGCACGGAGCCCCTCGGGGATCTCCCGCGCACGTTATGCGAGGCGCAGGCGGTCACGTTCGGATTCCTAGGATGGAGAATCAATCTAATTGACCTTCCCCACTGCGCTTGCGATTTAGGCATCGGTATTTGATTCTCTGAAGTTCCTCTCTAGAAACAGCTGTTCGACAAAGTAAAGCAAGCTGGACAGTAATAATCTACGTGAGTATGATTTCCTTTCACTCTCGTGTACATTGGCCACATATTTTCAACCTGCAATCATTTTAATAGCGTGTTCAAGTTCAAGACTGGTGTGAGAAGCGCAACAAACATCTGAATAATTTGGGTGTGTGAATGTGGAGAGTCAACGTCAAAAGCGGGCATGAAGGAATTTCATCTGTGCAACAAAAAAATAGAAGATACGGTTTTTATAACACATATGAAGGGAGTTAAGTGTTTTCTTTAAAGAGATTGTGAGTTTGAGAAAGTACGATATAACAGCAACTATTAAACAGAGATGTGCAGTATCGAAAATACTAAAAAAACAGAAACAAAACAGAATGCAAACTACTCCGGCTCACTTAAGCCGTGGCGGAGTCTTTATTCACGCAGCTAATTAACTTGTTTTGCATATGCATGCCTGGTTGGAGCTGGAACGCAGGTATTCGTGAACGCGAAGCAAGTAGGCTTGAGCGGTCGCTACCCCCCCGCAGCGCACCGTGCGCGCGCCTCCGCCCCGCTTCCCTGGATGATGCATTGCGCAAATTGCCCCCAGCCCCCGCCCACGACTCGCCCCAGCCCACCCCCGCCCACGCCACCGCCCACGTCCCCGCCCCACCCCCGCCCACGTCCCGCCCTCGCCCCGCCCACGCCCCGCCCCTCGCTCCGCCCACCTCCGCCCCCGCCCCGCCCGCCCCCGCCCCGCCCACCCCCGCCCCGCCCACGCCAACCCCCGCGCTGGCGCTCGCGCTGGTGCGCGGCGAAAGAAAAACGATCCGCGGCGAAAGTTACTGGCGCCTTTTTCACTTTATGATGTGCTTATTATTCAGAGTTTAACTCGTTTGCTCGCGCAGTTATTTCTGCGCTATAACGGTTTTGTGTGACGGCGGTTTCGAGTTTGCCGCGACGGGTGCCGAAGCAAGTGAACTATGCAAGGTTTCGGAGCGTCGAATGCACTTCCCGTGGAGCCCTCACGACCCACGTAGCTCTGCGGCGCTCGTTTTATTTCAGGTTGTTTCAATGTTTCGTTATCGACCCCTCCGCCCAACCCCGAGAGGTTTGAAGTAGTTTGGGGAGCACTTAAAGTTTATTAAGGGAGAAATGTTTTGTGCCAAGTACGGACGTTACTATGTCCTGTACCTGGAATTGAGAGATGATGTATCCATTTGGAGCAGCCGACTGGTTTCAGAATGTATGCTTTATGGAACATTTAACATGTGATGTACAACTTCATGATCAATTGAGACCGTTGAGCTGATGGACTAAATGTACGTTCGCTACTGTATTGAGGCTTCTATCATTTCGAACGTCAGCTGACAGAAAATGCTCTTCATGCATCATTCATTACAACGCTGTCAGCTTTTAGTTTGAATGGACGTTCCAAAATCAACTACCTATTTTTTGTGCTTTTTGCTGTTGTGGGTGTACTTCGCACTGGAGCTATGCACCATTCGATGCGATGGCTCGTGCACTACGCATCGAAAACGCGTTCGAAAAGAGATGAATGACAATGGCATTCCTCGACACGAGTTCAGATACAAACCACTAAATATTTTCATAAAGCATCGAGTCAGTATTTCATGAATACGAGGCGCGCCAATTACTTCGGTCATTGGTTGCGGGAGTGTAGTGTATGGTGTATCAGGGAGATGGCGCTGATCCTCCCCTGCTGGAATGTAAACAGAGCGGGCAGTCTGCTTGCGGGGTGCCCGTCCTGGAAGTATCTCCCGCAGCACCTCCCACCCCACCCCTGCCGAGGCAACATCTAAGCTCCAATTACTCTCCCGACACGACCGACTCGACCGGTGGTTGTGAAGTGCATGTGTATCCGTATAGGGGAAGAGGAGAAGGAAAAGAAAGGAGGAAGGTGGATGAAGGAAGTAAAGATTGCGCGTGGCCCGCGCCGTTTATTAGGGTACTGCTCTGTCATTCACCTGGTATTTATGGGTGAAATCAGGGAAAACTCCCGATGAGCCGACTACTAGAATTCTCCATACGTGATTGAATTCGACCTATCAAGTTTAGTGTCGAAAACCAGCGTCGGTCGGGACTCGAAACCTAGGACCTGTGGGTCAGAAACACTTCAACTGCAGTGGCTTAAGAATCGACGTTCAACATTATTTCCTTTTATAGCAATGCAATGAATAGATGTTCTAATAGTGCCATGTTGAGATGTATTTTCTACTTTTAAATGTAGGTAATGGTAACATTCACTTTAAATTCATAGTTGACGCTCATTCATTCAACTGAATTATTTTCTTTGTATAAGTTCTTTCTACTCATAATAGGTGGTATTAGTGTCGTGTACACATGTGTAACGCATCACCATAGCTCCTTGATCTAAAAGACTTATGAACACATAAGGGTTTCGTACTTTTCGTCAGCTGTATGGACCTTTCACTAAATAATACCCGTAATATGCGTATCATTGCTTTTTGATACTGTTTTATTCGTGGACCTTCGTACTCTGAACAAGGGGTAGTACTCTGAACAAAGTACTCTTTTTTCCGTTTTTGTCCTGGCCTTTCACATCTCCTCTCACTTCTACCCTCATTGAGATTCAATGTGTTCCCGTTAAGAACGATTTTCTAATTAATGACATGGCGGTAAGATGCGTTTACCAACTGCTCACTTAGGTAGACTAAAACGCCCTGTTTACTTGACGGCTATATTTCTCTCTAATATGGTTCCAGCCATTAAACGTCTGAAGCAACTCCTCGTTATAATGGAGTACTTTGATTTATTACCCTAGTTTTATATTTACCTCCAAAAAGGATATTGTTTGACGGAAATATTAATTTGAAAACCGCGAACTAAATTCGCTTATAGCGAATTTTCTGAAAGAATAATGTGAAAAGTTACTTTATAACATCACACAATATTAATGCATATTTCTGATTATGCTACTTCTTCGATGACGGTCTTCGACGATGTTCGTATGAAGGTGGTCGGAGACGATGTGTGAGGAAAGGAAGGAGGGGAAAAACATCAGTCATCATGTATAGACCTCAGAGGCTCAGACCACACAGTGGATTGGTAATAAACACAAGGCACTTGTGTCGCTGTGGTTCACTTAAGTCTAAATCGTGGAGAACAGCTTGGAATTCGGGGTCAGTAGGCGGCGGCGCCTTATTTGAATTGAAACGCGCCGGCGGCGCTGCGGGCGCCCCAATGGACTTATGAGTATTTTATTCCTTGGTGGCGCTCTCTCGCTTCGCTTTTTACTGCTGCCTAAGTGCAATGGATGTCGCGCATAACTCCGGGATTATGCGGCGAGCGCCCGCCGGGGGCGGCCGGCGGGTCGGGGAGGGGGAGGGGCGCGGCCCGTTAAAACAAATGGAGTCGTGCGGCGCGTGCCATACATTGTAACAGCTCCGTTTCATAGCGCGTTAAAGTTTAACCGCCCCCGAGAAGGAGCGCGTGAATGATTGATCAAGCTATCAGCGAATTTGTACGCGTCGGCCGAGGCGCGTTTTAAATATGGACGCGCGCGTGCCGGACGCGAGCGCAGGCGATATTAAATTGGACAACGCGCGCGCACGCGCGTCGCTGTGTGACCGGGCGTCCCACGCGGCTGCGCCGGGATGGATCCGGGTGGTGGGTTTATCTCTGGAGTATGAGGCTGCTCTTCGGAGTAGGGCGCTTTGGAGCGAATTTCGAACGGCAGCCTTTGGGAATTACATGTATCTAGCTGATGTTCGTATGTTTACTTAATGTAGACTGTACAAACTATTCCATTGGAACGTTCCAATACAATTACAACTTGATGTGAATAGTGGACTGTTCGTACTTCACACGCATGAATAATCTCTCCAAAAACACTAACGTATTGATTAGATGTTATTCTTAGTCACTTCTGAAAATTATAACCATTTTATTTTACATCTGAAGGATGCCGGTAGAAAAAAAGCACTAAACTGGAAAAGGCACTGCTACTTTGACGTTCATTTTATATTGTAATTATGTACACTTGTTTCGCCATAGTTTATTGTGTTTATGAACTGTATTTTTCACTTTCATTTGTCGTCTTAATTAACTTCTAACCATAATGAGCTCTTTTCATTGGACATTTAGCATTTTTACTTGGGAGATTTTGCCACGCAATAGCGTATTTTATATGGGAAACGTTGCCATGGACCCGGTGTAATGAATATTTTTAATGGCTCCTCGGCCGAGGTCCTCACCGCCTGCCGAAGGAGGTCTGTTGACGCGGAGGGAAGCCGGGAGTGGCGCGCGTCGGGGCGGGGGGCGGGGGCGCCCGGGGTTCGACGCACGGGCCCTGGCACGGGGCTCCGGCCGCCTTAATCTGCGCCCATCATTTATCGGCCCGCAAATACCTTAATAGCCGGCCCCCGGGCGCGCAAATGGAAAGATTAATGCGCAGTCTATACCCGGGTAATTTTATAAAACGGTGGCCGGCCCTGCGCCCACCGACCGCCGGGCTGCCGGGTCGCCCCCGGAGGCGGCCGCGCGCGCACCTGGGCCCCGAACCTGCCCCCAGCACCGCCCCCGCCCCCGCAACCATCTCCCCGGAGGAGAGCTTTCCGCTGGCCTGGATTTTGGGTGTAATGGAGTGGGTTGTTTGCTTTTATCTACAGGAACGGGGAATCATTACTATTATGGTAGGGTTTTCAAGTATTACTCATTCAGTTGGTTGCCGGGTAAGCAATAACCAATTAGACCCCACTAATCGAACTGCTAAATAGTACAAAGAAGCAAATGTGTAAAGGAACTAATTTCTAATTTATCTGTTTCTGGGTAATGCTCGGTGTGTGGCGCATTAAAATGTTTTGTTGTTACTTGTGAAATCATACTTCTTTTTATAAATTTTGTACCAAATATTGAGGTTTCCGGAAATATTTCTTAGAACAAAAAATCAACGAGAAAGCTACTTTTCAATTTATTTGTCGATTCCATCAGTGAAGGAATTAGCTTAATCTTGTCAAGTGTTGCTTGGTTTTTCCCTTTGCGTGCAAACAGACATTTTCTCGTTCTTTTTCATCACCGCCTGAAAATGAGTAAAAGCATTGCGTGTTCCTTGTCTCAAGTACCAAGCACGTTCGCATTCCTTTTTTCCACTGTCACGGAATTTAGCGTTTGCAGCGCTCTGAAGAGGGGCAATTCGCGGTCCACTCTGGTGGAACGCGACGTGAATGAGTTAATGCCCGTGGTGACATGTAGGCCAATGCAGCCGTATTGAGCTGCGTTTCCTAGGCCGGCGATGCGCCCGTGCGATATGGCGAAAATTTCGCGTTGCGATTGATGCGAGCGATGGCAGTGGATGGAGCGATACGAGAGGTTATCTTTGTGCGGAAATGGTCTCGTTTCCGAGCTCTGGGACCGGGCGCCGGGCGCCGAGGGCGGTTTTCACGCGCTTTACCCATCTTTATGACTCTGCAATAATGATATCACATGATTTTCAAACGTCGGTGCAACACTTTTGGGACATTTAGAGTTCATTTATTTCAATAGCGAGTCGACAGTTTCTTCGAATAAGAGCTTTTAGACTTCGATGCTCTGTTCCAATCAGGTGGTGCCTCTTTTGATATCGGTTGTGCAATGGGATGACACGTTGACGTATGTTACTCGCTTTTGACTCCTCATTATTTTCATGTTCGACTTGTATAATTAGTGTCTGATAATTAAGTGCCATGAGTAAATGCATCAAATTTGAAACAGGTGGATGGGTAATTTTTGCTCTGTTGTCTGCTACGAACAAAGCTTATTGTTCATTGTTTCAATTGAGTAGATGGTTATTACGTTGGCGCTGGAACTACATCATGAACTGCATTGTTCTGATTTTGGCAGTTTCCTGGTATCCAAGCTGTAATTTACGAAAATGAAATTCAGCACTTCCTAAAAGGGACAATGATTCTTTTTTAATTTCAAAACATGTTTAATACTATGATTTTTTTTATTCTTCAAGAATTCTGCTTCCTGCTGCTGGAGAGGTAATATTGACATTTTGGAATTTTCGACTTACAAGCGAGTGATTGTAAGAATTTGAAAATTGTAAAAATACTTTACAAAAACTATTATTTTACAAATGTTCTCACCTAATTTACAAGTTAAAATATATTTTGCATACGTTTTTTGTGTCTCAATTTATATAATGTGTGCTAGCATTGGTTTATGTTGACTATCTTATATTTTTATGTCTATATATATATATATATATATATATATATATATATATATATATATATATATATACATACATTTCTTATGACTGTCATAAACTTTTTACTTTCCTACCCTTAAGAAGGTACTTCTTAAGAAAAAGTTATGTAATGCTGCGGGAAAAAACAGCAAATTTTCGGCAGAAAAACTCTTATTGTCGGGCTCTGGTAAGGAGAAAGTGGATAAATCCAGTTGCTAAATTTAGAAATAAAATTCTTTAACACGTGATGTAGACGAAACCCAGGTTTTGTGGGACCATGATGCCGAAAAATCGAAATGACGGCAAAACGTCTGTTCGTTCGTCCGTCCGTCTGTGAAAATTGCTAGCGCTTAAACATTTCAGCTGATTTTGTCAAAAATTGATATTCCCTAATCGACCTGGCTGATGTTGCGGTCCCTTGAATTTCAAATCGATATTTTTATTTTGGGAGGTAGTTTCCATGAAGCCTTTTGGACATTTTAAAAATTTTCAAAAATCTGGCTCCATCGATTTTGATGAAATTTTGTTGTTGGATAGTCTGAAGAACGAATTAAATGGTGCAAATATTGTAGTTGAAACAGTAATTTTGAAAATTGAAAAAAATCAAATTTTTCGACACCTTCAACTTCAACTATGAAGATACTTTTTTAATAACATATGTGCATAAAAACAGATCGTCAAATAAGGTCATCTCGTATTATTTATTAACTTTTAATAATTTTTCTTTCTCGCGTACTGTTTACGAAGAATATTGTAAGGTGAAAAAAACTCAT
The DNA here is from genome assembly GCA_038098605.1 of Gryllus longicercus. Classification (NCBI taxonomy): domain Eukaryota; kingdom Metazoa; phylum Arthropoda; class Insecta; order Orthoptera; family Gryllidae; genus Gryllus; species Gryllus longicercus. Next base: position 2,015,208 of record JAZDUA010000199.1, on the reverse strand, counting down.
CGCATATGTTCGTGAATGCACTGCGTAGCTTAGACAATAAATTAAATGTCAGGAATATATTTTCATTTAAAGTTTTGAATAAAAAATATATTGCTTCAAACTATTTAATTTTCGCTCCAAATGTTCTGAGATATCAAATGAGATTTACGAAAAATGATGATACATGGTACTACATAACCATTACTAAAGGCAAAAATGTCCATGCGGATTTAGCACCACCAGTTTAATATCTTTCGATGAGTAAGTGATCTTTATTATGTTTCTTGTTAATTTTCGGTTATTTGCTTTGTCAATGTATTTTTTGTGATCATGAAAACACCTTTCGGATTTACGACGCTTTGTGTCCTGTTGTCTCATAAACGTACTGCTGCCACACTCAGAATTATATTTTGCATACCTTTGTTTCGTACTTTCTATAAATTGTAGGAATTATGAAGAATGTGACAATCAAAATGTCTCGGTAAAATGCCGCTTTTTTTGTAAGGGCAAGTACATTTCTTCTGATGTGCCGCCTTAGTGGATAGTGTCTAGTTACGGAATGGCGTCTGTTTCGTATGTTCAGTGAGTGATCCAATGAAGGCATCTCCAACCTGTTGACCCATCGGAACGAGTTAAGTGCGGGTTTCGAAAGCGACCCCTTACGCCTCTCATCATCGAGGCACGAACCCGCGCGCTCGAGAGGCAAACTGTCTCCACCAACGCTGGGCGACGACTAGAGAGGGATGGCTCTGGATGGAAACACGGTCTCCTTGGTCCAAAGGCAAATGGTGTTACGACCGCGACGTGAGTGCTGGCCACCTCCTCTCTAGTTCCCGTTGCTTCACAAATACCGCTTCTCACCTTGGCATAGTCTCTCCCATTGTGGCCGCAGCACAATGCCGCGTTTACGCATGTGGTGTTCCATTCATCGCCGACCCAGCAACCCATTCCCTGCATTCACAGACGCCACCGTCATGACCTCGCTGGCACTGTCACTTTCGTCGCCAATATCGCCACCGTCATACTGCTTCTGTTTTTCCGTCGTAGCTGTAAACCCACTCAGGTCGGAGAGGGGGGGGTACGCAGCCGGGCAGGTGGGCTAAGGCCCTGTCCGGCCGAAGGGCCTCGCACCGGCGTGGCCTGGCGAGACGTGCGGCCGAGGCGCGCAGGAGCACACGCAGCTCTGGCCGCTATGACGAATGCGATCGCCCAGTAATTTATGGAGACAGCCGGCCCGCGCCAGGGCTGTCGTTATCCTATCAATTACCCGCGCGATCCGTCTTCATCAGCGTCCGCCGGCTCTGGCGCCGCCCCCGCCGCTCCCTCCCACCCCACCGGAAGCCCCCCCCCCGACAGGTCAGCGCTTCCGGCCTTTTCCGCTCCTCTCTGCTCGTGCGTCGTTATTTGCGATGCGAGACGGGAGACGCGCTTTGATGAATTCGATACATTCCGATAACTTGCCCTTTCATGCGCTCTAGCTTACACGTGCATCAACCTTCGTAAATAATGGATTGCTTGGGAACTGCGACTCATTTGAAAAACAGCGTACGCATCAGAAACCTCGAGGTTGACTTCACACTCGTACGTGCAACAATTGCTGAATACACTCGAAATCGCTAATGTGCTCTTTCTGCTTCGGTTGTATTTTTGATCGACGAGCTGTTGTATGAATCAGATTAATTGCAACTCTTTGCCCTTGTTTTTTTTTCTCTGGACTCAATTTCCGCGGCGTAATTCTGGCAGCTTACACGTACCGCATTTAACCCCTCTTTTCCCCGATGGGATATTGGAATTAGAACGTGGGAAGCCGTAATGACTTGATAATATAGTGTGGCGCCAAAGAGGGGCTGAACACTTTGATTGATCGGTGTCAGATTAAATATTTTGATAAAACGATGAGCTCTGCGAGAGGGGAAACCACGTGAGCGAGGTTAATAGGTTATTTGTTTCAATCAAATTATTTAGTCTCAAGCGACCGTTCATAATTGCAAGAGAAACATACTGTTATTTTTTTTTTAACGGATATAATCACATAACGACCAGTGTTGACCAGAAGCAATCTCTTCAGAAATTGTGGATATGTTTTTCTCCGTGTGTTTAAGGAAAAGTAATAGCCTACCATGTTTTCCGTTATCCAGCGCTCCTATTAATTGAAGATACTTGTTCAGAATTTGTGCTTGCTGTGTTTCCTGCCCTTGTCATCTGCTGGTTCTAGATAAGCGTCGACGTCGCTGGTAATTTAGGGGAAAAAAGGGCGCATAAACTGAGGAAAGTTTTTTAATTTACTGCCACACGCCTTCAGGCGGCGGGCTAATTATCATCTTATTAGGCCGTTAACGCTGCGGAGGCGCAAGGGGCGAGGCGTGCGTCTGTCACCGGGCGCAGGGGCGCGAGGAGCGCCGCCCAGAAGGCCCGTGGGGGCGGGGGTGGGGGCGAGGCGGGGGACGTAAACGGCTGCCGCCGATGGGGCCGGCCGTTCGCATGCGTTCGCCATCCTTCGTCTTCCTCCCCCCCCCCCCGCGCCGCCCTCAGCCGCCGCCTCCTCGCGTCTTAAATGGGATTTCGAGAGGTAATATCCCGGAAAATTGTTCAATTAGAAATTTGGTTTTGTGGCTGCCTCATCTCTCCAAATAATGGGGCGGCGTTGGCGACGGCGGCCTTTGCGGCTGGGCGCGGGCGAGGGCGGAGAGGGCGACGGGACCCGCCCCCCCCTTCCTCGCCGCCCCCCTTCGGTGGATGGCTCGCGGACGAGGAGGAAGTGGCGACGCGCGAGAGACAGCGGGGGAGTGAGAGAGGGAGGGGGGAGGTGAGGGGGGCTTCGTCGTAAAGAGCCTCCTCGCTGCGGCGGAATTACCCAACTTAAATAGCCCGCGGCGCGAGACCACTGTGCGGCGCGCTGCGGGGGGCGGGGGTGGGGGCGGGGAAGAGAGGTTCGGCTGGAGAGAGGGGCGAAGGAGGGCTCTCAGAGCGCGCTCTCCACGTTCACGCGGTGGCCTCCGCGTTGGGGTCGACCACGCTGTTTCGGTCGCCCATCAGTCCGGCTTCACGACGCAGTCCGGAGCAGTCACTAGATTACGGCTCAGGCGGTCAGCCACCCTATTTTGACCGCTGACGCTAGTAGGTAGCAGTAGTTTGCGTAACGATAATCATATCTGTACCAGTATCGATGCTGTTAGCAATGACATTTATTAGTAGGTAGAAGACAGTGAGAATTACGAGAATGTAAGAGCAATACATTTGTTTTAATATTACCTTTCTTTTTATATATTTATGTGTACGTTTCCTATTCATCGAAAAAAACATTCTCTTGTTTTTTTACAAGAAAAATAATAGATTCGATGTCACTCACATGAGTACGTACAATTAAAGTACAAATGGCATTGAAAATAATTATACAATGTAAAAAGAAAATTAATAAGATTCTTTTGCGGCTTGAAATGCATAATATTGATTTGATGAGTGATTTGAATTTGTAAAAAATTGAGAACTATAAAATATGCATATTTGCTGTTTCTGACATTTCTATTTATTTTTTCATCGTAGAGCCTGTTCATTTGATGAAATAATAGTTCAGTACTGTTAATTAGTCAGTGTCATACGAATACGTCTCGGGCATTCACTGACAGAAGAGATTTATTTCTTTCCTACCCGTGCATTACGTTAATAGTTCATTCTACCTGTCAGTATGGTGACCATAATGAGATATACGTTTTTAGCATTCTGAAACAACAAATTTATATGTGGAATTACCGCCCTCAGTATTCCCTAGAATGAAAAAAAAACAACCAGTGCTTTAGTCTGTGCTTTGGTAAAGCGTCGACTAGAATCGACTTCATGGCATCCTCAATCTTTGTCACAATCTGGGCAGCCTACACAGAGAGCGCCGCTTGCACGGTCACATGATCTATGTAGAAAGCCCCGTGGAAAAACAGCGGAGCTGATTTCCGAGAAGTGCCATTGCAGGTAGGATTATTTGTCCTCGTCCGTCCGTCGTTAGCTGCCCGCCCGCCCACACACACACACACACACACACACACGCACACACGCACACGCACACACGCCCGCCCGCCCGCCTGTCCGCTTCCCACCCGCTTCCCGCCTGCCCGCTCGCCAGCTTGCCCACACGCGTTCACGCCCGCGCGCGCGTTCGCGGGTCAGCGCTCCGGTCGGCGCAGCAGCGGCCCTCGCGCACGTGTGTGACTTACGTGCCGCGCCGCAGCCGGGCGGGCTGCGCGTGTAAAATTCAACGCCATTGACTAAACACGCCGCTGCGCTGGTCGTCCGGCTGCACGACTGCCCGACTGGCGCGAGCTGTCCGATGAAGAGCAGGAAGAAGAGGGGCGAGGCAGTGACAGACGGGTTCCGGAAACGTCATGTATATCGACGCGGATGACGTCAGGTGGAAGTTAGAGAACAACTATGTAATATGATAAGGTAATCCAGACGTTCAGAGCTATTATGTGCTTCTAGGTGTCGCGATGTTTCTTGCTCATTTTATTGAAAATATTCAACAAAATTAAACGGCTTATAATTTCAAATTTGATAAAACATTACTATTCAAGAATATTTGTAAAGTTTTTATCAATTGAAAATATACTTTTGATAGTTATTTGTCATTTGTTTGTGAACACAATACATTACAAATTTGAATAGGCGATCTGTCAAATGAAAATGCCGGTTGTAATTTGACCTTCTTTTTCCTGAAAAAAAAATGTCGCTTACAAAACTACCACTAAATCAAGTTTAAATAATTGCATTTCCATGTTTCGTTGTGGAAAAATGAACGTTTTTGTCATTTGACTAGCGATATGATGGGTATCAATGCCTCTTTCAAATGCACACCCACACACAGGGAAACAGGGAAACCTATATGGTCAAGATTATGATTGTTAATGTCCCATGCTTCATGACGTACGTTGTATGTGTTTTCTGTTATAAGGCTCTGTCTCTCGTGTGTTGTTTGTTTGAAGCAAGCCGGTTCTTCACTCTCTTGCGTGGCACCTTCCACCTTTCGCCTCTCCTCTGCAGCGGCGGCGGTCGCGAAATGATTCATCTGCTTCCGCTGCGGCCGTACAGCCGAGGCCTGCCTACCAACTCGTCTCCCCCATCTCCACTTTCCCCCTTCCTCATCCCTCGCACCTCCCCCTCCCCACTCACCCTGCCCCCGCGAGCGCTCGCCCCGCACCAATAATTACCCGATGTGAATTCCGCCTGCTTGATTATGAATCGAATGTCTGCAATCCGCGTTACATTATTAAATAATTAGCTTGTGTGTGTGCGTGCTAGTTTACCGCTGCGAACATTTTGTAATGGCTCGTGCTGATCGGTTTGTGACGTGTTTGCTTTCGGCGATCGGGGGCGGCTGTCGGTGCTGACTGATGTTTGCGTTGTTAACAACACTAAGCCTGGGAGAAGCGCTGCCAACAGCATTTGGTGCAGGGTATTTCCGAATTCGCAAATGTATTTTACAAACTTGTGAACGGAAAAAGGCATAAGCTCTTTGTACATTAAGTTGTGGAATTGGTGTGTGACGTGACATTTGGCAGCGATTAGAGGTTGAGTGTGTTTGCGTAAAATACACAATGGATGAGCTTGCTTTCCGGTAATTACATGTAACTAATGGCTCTTTGTGAACTTACACATCGTTATCCTTCCTCAGAATTCTTTGACAATTTGTAGAGTTCATTTAGGATTAATTAGTTAAAATGTGGAAAACCAGATACGTTAATAGCCTGTGCACTTGAGTGTTCAGATTTTTGGGTTCTAGAAACCTGTTGTGTAGTTCGCGAGACACTACAAATAACAAAAATATCAAATCTTTCTAGAGAATAGTGCTTCAGAAGCACTTAATAAGGCAATTAGCTGTTTCATCTTGCGTTGATAACATTGCAACGCTTTGTTGAAATGAACCACATGTTGCCCCTGTTAGGGCGCCCTTGTCTACGCACCTGCGCTCGGAAAACCATCTCAGCGCGTGAGGCCTTCCATTAATGAAATTTCGCGGAGTTAAATGGCCCGTGAATTATGCATTTAGGGGCCGGCAGAGACCACGGGGGCCGCAGGGCTCCAAGCTGATTGGGGCCTGAGCTTGGGCGTAATTAAACTTGGTGCGGTGCGGTGCGGTGCGGGCGAGGTGGTCCGGCGGCGGAGGCGCGCCGGTACCTCCCGCCGCCGCCATCTCCTAGGACCTAGGAGATCAGAAAACCGAACCGCTAGTTGCCCTAGTGGTGTTGCTCTCTGATAAGTGCGTAGGGTTGATTTACGGTGCACATTAAGTAAATGTTCCGTTCTTATTAGAAAATTCAATAGAGAGCGTCCTTACAAGAGTTTAAATCAGTCAGAAAATCAGTAAAATAAATATTTTTGAAAAATGTATCAATACTTTGGGGGGGGGTGGGGGGGGGGGTGGGGCGCTGACATTTCATGAGCCCCTTCCACCGAAGCCAATGAGTCATATACAAAACTATAGCTTTCACTGATTTTCTATACTAACGAAATCCATTCAACATATGAATTATGTAAATTATAAATATAGACTATAGGTAAAATGAAAATACATTTTATATTCAGCTTAATTGGAAAATGCTTTATAAGAAAACATTGAGTTCGCTGGACTCTCTATCTGTTTTCCTTCTTCCCTCAAAAGAAATCCTGGGCCCACCTCCGGTTAAAAAAAAATCATAATGACACCAGAGTTGAAATATAGTTATTAATTGTACTAGTTCGATATGAACATCATAATGAAACGAGTGTCATTTTTCCAATACGAGGCATTAACGTTTAATGTTGCGTGAAAGTTAATGATATTTCCTAGTTTTTAATTTTAAAAGGTCTGCATACAACTCTGATAATATTCCATCAGATATAGGGGAGTCTGCGGGAAACAACATATCTTTGCTTTTAACGGAAAAAAAAATGAAAAAGCGTATGTACATACTATAAGTATGCAAAATGTGTAGGTTGGTGCAATTATAAGAAAAAAAAGAACATTAGCCAGGAAAAAGTTCTTCTGACATATTATGAAAACTTGGCTAAAGTTTGCCTCAAACCCATAAGTGTTTTTTATTCCCAGAGAAGTTCAATGTTGAAATTGTAAGGAAATATTGATATCTGAACAAAACTTCTGATTTGACTTTCGCTAAGTGATACAGTTTATGTTTTAAATAAGTAATTTGTGTTAAAAGAAATGTATTTATCTCACTTTTAATAATTATGAGGAGTAATTTCTTTCAAATGAATTTAATAATAATTACGTTTTTCTTAAAATCAATGCTTTTCTTTTACCCATAAAAAAGTGTTATACTCTAGTCATAATGCTACTAGTTCTTTTATGAATTCTGTAAGAGCACTAGTTGCATACATTTTTTTAGTGTAACGCAGAGAAGAAATGTTTGCGCACGTGCCTGCGTTATGAATGAATGCAAGAGATTGCGAGTAATGCCAGGCCACGTCCATATCATGGTTTCTTAATACCGGATATCCTGGTAGGTCGGTTAACATTGACATTCGTAGCGCCTGACGTCCTTGTTGCCATGTAGCCTTCAGACTCGACCATGATTACATTTTGTGTATTAAGAGTGACTATTTTTTCAGCGCAGCTTTTGGCTTCCAATTTGCTTACGCGTGTTCATGGTTTGAAATGGGTATTATGCGCGATAACTTCACTCCTTTCTTCTGAAAAATAATTTGCGAGACATTTCTATACTTTGAGGATGAACTGTATATTTACATACACACTTTTGTAAATTTTGATATGTCAGAATGTGTAAAAATGACAGAATTGAAAATCTATTACAATAACAATGTATAATTCATAGACGCAACTAGAATAAAACATTACATTCAAATTGAAGCACATCAAAAGATGTAGTTTATAATAAGAGGATAGTACTTATGTGTTCGGTTCGTTTTCCATATGCATATCCTGATATCTGGACTGTATGATTAACATTGAATCGTACTCCTCTTCCCACGGACCGTAAAAAGCTGCGAGGGAAAAGACGTAGTCGAGAGCGGAGCGTCGCCCTCCAGCCACATCGACTTCAAACGCCCCCGATAACAACCTCTCTGAAACTTTCCGCCGAACCGCGTGCATCTGATTAAGAGAAGCGAGTTACCGCTTCTTTCGAGGACTCTGTCGAAAAGGCTCCGAGACCGGTGTATTGAAAGGCGCCGTGTAACGAAGTCTCCGTCATTTGAGGCGAGCGACAGGCCGGCCGCACCGCACCGCACCGCTCCCCTCCCCTCCCCTCCCCTCCCCTCCCCTCCCCCCGCTCCACTCCTTTGCACGCTACTTCGAAGCAAAGTCTGCGCCCGGTAACGGAGCCGTCCCGCGACAGCATTAGTTTCGTCGCTGACGTCCGCAAACGAGGAGCTCTACCGGAAACCCGTCCGGCGTTGGCAGAGCGCTGGGCCGGCATTTGCCAGGCTGGCGAGAGGAAGACAATTCCGCTGGGCGAGGGCGATATCGACAAGGCGGACGCTTTGTCTGCCCGGTTTGCAGTTTCTGATTGTGGGTTTCATCATTTATCTGATTCGGAAACTCTCATTTGGAGTTAACTTATTATTTGCTCAATTTTCATGTATGATGAATACAGAATTTTAAAGATGGGAAACTTATCTACTCGGTTTGCTCTTCACATTAATTTGTTTTGGAAAGGAAATAGGTGGAGGTGTCTTTAGAAACACATACTTGAGTTTTAAGGTTCACTTCTCTACCCGTCAATCTTCTCTGTACTTCATGCTAAGTACGCATGTGATTCACGCAAGTGCGGAAACGCAACCGCCGTTATCACACCGTTCGAAATTATTAAAACTGGATGATGTGCCCGTGGGTTCGCTTTTTTGCGCACGGGTAGGGGGTGAAACGGGAATATGGGTTGTTACCTTTTATGACGCACGGCCGCGGCGGGGCCTAACTGCATTAATTTAGCGGCCGCGGTCGACGCTGGAGCGGGCGGACAGGGATGGGCGGGCAATGCGCGTGGGAAGGGGATCGAACCCGCGACCTGTCACCCAAATGCCTGAAAAGCGACCGCGCGGGCGGGCGACGCGACCGCACCTCCGGCGCGCCGGTGAATATTCCATGGCGCGTCGCACCCGGTTTTGTCGCGCGCTCGCCAATGACAGGCGCCACAGCGCGCCGCACGGCCGCGCACCCAGCCGCCCCCGCCCCCGCCCCCGCCCCCCGCCCCCGCTCCCGCCCCAGCCCCTGTCCCCGCCCGTGCCCCCGCCCCTGCCCCCGCCCCTGCCCCCGCCCCCGCTCCCGCCCCTGCCCCTGCCCCCGCCCCTGCCCCGCCCCCGCCCCTGCCCCGCCCCCGCCCCTGCCCCCGCCCCTGCCCCTGCCCCCGTCCCTGCCCCCGTCCCTGCCCCCGCCCCCGCTCCCGCCCCGGCCCCGCCCCTGCCCCCGCCCCTGCCCCCGCCCCCGCCCCTGCCCCCGCTCCCGCCCCTGCCCCCGCTCCCGCCCCTGCCCCCGCCCCTGCCCCCTCCCCCGCCCTTGCCCCTGCCCCCGCCCCCGCCCCCGCCGATGGCGATTCGCCCGCCGACGAGCTGTGTATGGTCGCTGGCACGCGGAGCTGGCGCCCGCGGGGATAAAGGCGCTTTCGGTGAAGTATCGGATCTTGGGACCGACAACATCCCTCTGAATGGCACAGCCAGCCTGCAGATTAATGCCGCGCCTTCGGTGTCTGTGAATTTCCCGTCTGAACATGTCACAATTTCCTTTGAAACATGCACAGAATGTGTTAGGCATTTTGCGTTTCAAAACAAATGAAGTATGTTACAAAAAAATAGAAAAGTAATGCAAGGTGCACACGATATATCGAAGAAGACAATTGGCGGTATTTTTATTCTCCAATGAAAAATTTAACTCCGAATGAATGATATTCTGAAGAACCGAGAATTCTGGAAGATAGAATGTAAAAGAGAATAACGGTAAAATCAAACCACAGTTATCTTCAAAAAGTATATTACTTTCTCCTTGAGGAAAAAAATCGAAGAATTGACAAAAGTCATTTTACAATGTATGTTTTGTGCACTGACTGAAAGACGAGTCCATCCTTTCTGAAATATGTGGTAGCTACATTTATCATGTAGATTTCTAAGTCAAATGCACCTGGCGTATTATACATCAGGCTTCAAAACGGACGTGAGATAAATGTTCATTGCCGCGGTGGGTGCCTAGATATCCCTTTTCTCCTCTTTGAGTAGATGTAAGATTGTTCTCAGAAACGGGTGAAAACAAAATTATTCTACAAATATGTATTTTGTTTTGGATGGAGGTAAGCCTGTGTGTATGTTTTGTTGCCAGAGTTGTAAGTAGAATTTAAATCTGCTTTTTACTCTGTATTTTTTTCCACTCTTTCATGCCGCTTTGCAGTAAATCTGTTGTGCTTGTTGTACGCTCATCTGATTGTGAATACTGTCGGAATCCAGATGCCACTAACACTAATATCAGATTGTTTCTCGCATTATCCTTTCTCCATTTCAAAATAAAGTGATCAATAAAGTGAGAAATATGAAGAAATACAACAATATAAATATTTAAGTATATTAACAATATAATCATATCACGTTTTTCACCAAGTCGTAGATATTGTAAATCAGGGCTTACGAAATTCTCTTGTCTGAATCCGGTCGCCATTTGTAACAAACTCTTACTTTAATGTTGATGGCTACGAGCGGTGGATATTGAAATTCTTTGAACGTAATAATAGTGTAGTCTCGCCATATATTTCTCGAGGTAAACAAAGCGACGAAGCAGTTACTATATAAGTAATAAATGTTATTTGTAAAATCCAGAAATGTCAAGTCATAATAGGGAACAGTTTAATTAAACATGTGAAGCAAGCTAATCTAGGACATATAAACAAACTGCATTGCATCAAACTGAAAGGGAAACATAGTTCAAATAAAATAATTTCTCTGTGCCCGGTAAACATCTAGTACAAAAATGAAAGGTATTGAGTATTATGAATTGACTGCGTGGAAAACGGTGAATTCGTTGTCGAAAACAAGTATATATTGATTAACAATGGTTGTGTTTTGATAAGTTTGTTTTGTAAGTAGCAAAATGTTAATCAACAAACATACCAAAAAATCGAAATTAATTTAATTACCATTTAAATATGAGATTGATGAAATCCTCAATAATGATATGGTGAAACGAAGAAAGCTTCAAATGGGATACGCTAGAAAGTAAAGAAATGAGCAGAGAAATTGCCTCTACCGTTGTGTGCAGGCTGGGATGAAGGTTTGGACTTTCCTCGGTGTTGCATTGTTCCTTCGTCAAACTGTTGATGCGTCTCGCCGTTAGCGGCGCCCGGCTAGCTGCAGACCTTCTCGAAGGAGGGTCGTAAGCCGAGCCATTGAGATCAGCCCCCGCTCACATGTCGGCCGATATGTCGAATGTCTAGCCGCACGTCTGCCGGTTAATGGATATCCTCGGCCCGTGTGCATTGTGAGACGCACTCTGAAACCCTCGATTTGCGCGAGCGCGCGCGCGGAGCCCTGTTCCGCAGCTTTGTGGCGACTCGGCGGAGCGAGCGGCGGCGCGGCGACGAGCCTCATTGTCCGGCCATTGTGCAAATCGCTGACGATCAATGGGCCTCAATATTTGCTTGGCGTAAGCAGCGAGGCTGTCCGGGTGTAATATCCAACTGCATGCGAGTTGCGTTTCTCGATTAATTGTTCGCAAATGTGAGGTGAAGATTCTCTCTGTCGCCATGTGCATGATAATTTTCCGGTTGGCTAAACCTCGCTTAGCAATTATTTTACGTTCTAGTGGATCTGGGTGAATTAAGTGAATGTATTCCTGTTTTTATTTTAGGCATAATCACGCAATCGTCCTTGTAGGCAAAATAACGCATTATCTACTATTGTTTTCTTATTGATCTTGGCCATCATAGAATAATTTTGGATGAAAAAACTGACGGAATCTGGATGAGAATAATTTTGGATAAGGAAAGGTAAGAAAACAAACAAGTGATTGTTAGAGTAGTATGATATGATGTATAGAAAAAATGTGGTACTTATGTTTCATTATTATTTTCTGTTTATACACTTGAGACTAGCCCATGCCTTTTACATCGACCATACGAACACCAGAAACACAGTATACGTTGAGAGTGTACAGTGTCTTAATCTGTGCAAGCACTCGTTGCGAAAGACACCCTTCCGCTGTGAAAGTGAGAGTTCTCGCCCGGAATAACCGCCGGAAGGGGCCACGACAGAGGAGCGCCGCGGTTTCTTGCAGTCTATCTCTGCTTCGGAAGAGTTTTATTGAACGGTTTATAACTCCCTTAGGGCTTCCTTCGATGGCGGACCCAACTTCCTGATGTCGTTTCTATTGTTTTCAAGTCGCTCGGTCGATTTAGATCTCGGCGTCGTCGAAGTTTTAAATACAGGTTCCAAGAACGCTCTTTAATTGCTCCTTGTGGTAATGGTGGGAGAGAAAGTGAGCAGTGTATCTCTGTGGACTCGCCTATTGTGGATTAAATTATCTTCAAGTTTACAAATACAACACTACAGTACCCAAAGGTGCCTCTGAGCGTTGTATATATGTGTATGTATATATATATATATATATATATATATATATATATATATATATATATATATATATATATATATGGTACATAAATGTATTCTAACTAACAACGGGCTCGACATCACAATCTGATTTTTTTCTTGGTTTAAAGAAATTGCCCTTCTCTTGCAGTGATAGTGAAGGTGTGACCCATATTTTTTTGAAATGTGTCTGTAACATGACAGAAAAGTAAAGACCATTCCCAGATCACGAAGCCGTTAGTAGAAAAAAACTGATTGATAGACTCCTCCTATTCGTACAGGTCTCGTGCAACGGAAGCAGACGACTGCCGAGGCGAGCCGCCACCCATCGTCTCGCGTCAGCTTTCGTGGGAAGGGAATTAGACAAGCAAGGGCGGGATCCCACACACTGACTGTAGCGACGACAAAGTTGCGTCAGCCCACGGGCTGCACAACAATCGCGATTGTTCTCACGCGCGCGCACACGGTGCTACAAAGCCGATTGTACTGCGTGGCCGTCGAAGGTACTTCACCGTATATCCCGGTTCCCGGCACGGCAGCTGCAGCTGCAGGCGGTCCGTATCGGGCACGGGGAATTCTCGTCGACGGAGCTGTTCGGGAAGTTGGAAACGAAGAGAAGGGGTAGTATGATGGAGAGTAGGGCAAGGTCATCCTGAACAGAATATTGACCCAACCTCATTTGCTCACTCACACATATTAGTCATACGACAGTTATTCGTAGCATGTGACAGAGAGAAAGAGAGGGTACGAAAAGATTATTGGAAAAATTATTTAATATTTTAGACGTTACTTCTACTGAAGGAAAATAATGTTACAAGTGCTTCTAAGTGACACAATGTTACACAATCTGTCTCATAGAGAGACAAGTTCGAAGTGTGTTGTTTAGGAGAGCTTCGAAACCATGACGAAAATGAATAAATGAGATCATATACTCTTTAATGATACGTTATTTTCTGACGTAAGTGCTGTTTAGTGTTCTGCAATTTGCACTACGCTAAACGTAATATTTCTCATTTTCCTGTGAGACACCCACACACATAGTAATTGGAGAGGTTAATTTTTCACATTGCCATTATCATTACTTCTAGACTAAGTATCGAATGGGGTAGGAAGCAGTACGCGAATCCCCCGCTGATATTACTTTGAAACCCTCGTAATACGTATTCGGGATTTCCTGTACCTAGGCGAGCGCCGTCGAAGCAACGGAAACAGGGTCTGCACCGAACAGGGGGGCCATTTCGCTCGCCCGGGCCCCTCTGCAGATGACCGCTCGGCCCAGCGGCCGCCACCCCGCCCCCACCCCCACCCCCACCCCCGCCCCCGCCCCCGCCTCTGCCATCACGGACGGGAAGGAGGTGGCTGCAGGGCGAGGCCGGAGAATCTAGGCCGGTTCGCGGGGCTGCGCGGGGCTGCGCGGCGCGGCGCCGCCCCTCCAGGGACACTCGCGCCATCGATTTTGACATTACAGGCGCGTCGCAATCGGGCGCGACACGGCGCGCCTTCGTGTAATGGGTTTTTAATGCCGAGGTGCGGAGGTGCACCGCCCCTCGCTTCCGCCCTGCGCCGCCGCCGCCGCCGCCCCCGCCCCCGCCACCGCTGCCGGAGACCAGACGAAGCATTGTGTGCAGCCCGTTTACTTTAGTTCAGGTGGGGCGGCGGGAAATGGGAGGTATTTATGTGGACAGTCGGTTGTGATGCCTAGGTAGAAATGGAAGTTATTTGGTCACCCTTGAATTACTGCGCTGTTGTAATGTAAACTTTTCCATTTGTGTTGTAGAAGTTGAATTATGTTTCTTCGCAAATAACTAATGCATCTTTTTACAAGTTTCCCATGCTTGTGATGTTTAAATGTACGTTCCTGGGCAGATATGTTGAATATTGTTATGCAACGGAATGACATGCATACGTGGGAAACACAGCGCATTCTCACGCAATGCAATGAATATACCAGTGTTCTTTTGATTAAATCCTCGGCATAATTTCTGCATTTGAGATTATGAAACCTACTGGAAGAGAATATTTGAATTTCGGATTACTATTGACTGAATGTGAGAGTTACTCATTTTTATTTTCAATTTTGTGGATAAGAAAATATGTTAAAATCTTGAATAAATATTCTACAACTGATAAAGGGCGGATGGTATCCATTTGTGCAATAGGAAAATACATTTGTTATTCATGTTGCAGTCGTACGTCATTTAAGACTTGTTTTGATTTTGTCCTATTGAGAGAATGATAAAGTTTTGGACATTTTGCGATCTTTATAGTTGTAGTTTAATGGAGAAGTAGCGATAAAAATTATCAATGAAGGAAACACTCCGCTAGGTGTAGGTACTTCATAAATGAATAATATTTCTCCTGTGAATTTTGTTTGGGTGCGATACTAGCTCAAAATATTACATGTAATAAACTAGTTAAAGAAAGAAGAATTGTGATATCTGTTGACCCTGTAGCCATAATGTTTTCCAGCATTAATTCACACTCAGAACGATTTGCTTAGTCTTATCAATGAATTAGAATACGGAATTTGAGAATTGACCTCGTATATTCCACACGCAGAGCAATAACAGAATGCACTTCAAATGAAATGCACGTGACTCTCGTGAGATAAGACGCAGACGGCATTTCGTATTCTTCGGCAGACTACGTTAGCGGGAGGGCCAACACGACAGCGCAGCATTTTGTTGCGCGCGACCTCTGGTGTCTCGGGCGTGCGTCCGCGAAGCGATGTTTGCAGCAGCGCCTTTGTGACGTCGGGGAGGCGTTCGTGGAGTTGGCGAGTCGGACTTTCTGTCTCGGGAGTCGGCGAGGAACAATCGCGCCCGGAACGGACGAGGCCTAGTTTCGCTTTTCTAATTACGAAGGCAACGGTTCTGCTGCTTGAGGAAAGTTTGCCTTGTTTTCTCTGGGTTGACAAGGATGCGTCTTGTACGCCTAACGAGTGGATGGTTTCTTTATCAGATGCGCCATCTTGCAAAAGTTTTCCGTCCTTCATTTAGGCTGTATATTTCGGAGCTGACATTGTGTAATGTTCTCATATAATTTGTCTTTATTATACGGTTCTTCGGCCCTTTGTCCGCCTATTTTGTTATATGGTGTGGCCTTTTGCGAGTACATTACGTTATATGTAGAGCTGGCATTCAAATAAAAATGACATATTTTGTAAATTTATTGTTGCTGATTCTCATCTGCACTTTTCAACATTGAATACATGATTTACAGTCTGAAAAGAAAAAAAGAAAGCTTTGAATTTTAAAAAAGATGCGACATTTAAATTATTAACATTTCAAATATCCCCACATGTAATAAGCAAACATTACATTTTAAGCTGTATCCACTTGCGGGAAAATAAGTTTTATGGAAAGTTTATTAATAAATTAATATTGTATGTATTTAGTTAAAAATATTTTAATAATTTTGCGCCCAGTATTTTATTTTATTTTTTATTATTCATTTTCATCTAAGCAAAAACGAAGCTGTCAAATTACATAACTACAGATAATTTGCAGTTGTTTGTATGATGAGGAAACTCTATTACAGGTTTCTATATCGAACGCCGAGAAAACATGAGCACGTTTTATAGAATATTTACGTTAAAGAGTTTTAAAACGAAACCAGTGGGAGCGAAATGCTGCGTATTTTTGTAACCTCGTGTGCCTACACTGTGTGCTCACCTCCCGCACCCGTGCACACCCTCTGGAGAGCTCCACCCCTTCCCATCCCTCTCAAACACGGAAACACCCGCTGCATTCGCACGACTCATTATTTAGGAGCGGCGCAGGCCTTGCAACCGATTCGAGCATTCGCGTCCATAGGCTGCACCTCGCATTCATCACGGCGAATTCATTTTGCGCCGGCTTTGGAAAGCGCCAAATGTTCGACGATTTTATTATTATTTTTTTTCTGTAAAAAAAATATCTTTCGTTCTGAAAATAATGTTGTCATAAAAGGGATAGTCGAATACCGCGCGCGTTCGGCTCAGGGGGCGGGTGGTTGCTGCCACGGTCGATAGAAGGGGGATCTTTCTATCGGGATTCGGCGTGGGCTACTAATATTCATTAACACGACCAGTGGGTTCGAACGCAGCGCGCGCTCTTCCGCTCTGATAGAATCCAGAGAGGACGCGTCGCTGGCGGGATACTCCGCGCCCGGGTTAGGAATTAATAGGAGATGATGCGACTGGGCTACTGTGTTAGTGTCCGTGTGTGTGTCTCCGTGTGTGTGTGTGTGTGTGTGTGTGTGTGTGAGGGCGAGCGCGTCGCGTGACCTCGCGACTCGTCGTTTCCGCGTTATGGGAGTAATATAAATTTATTTTTACGCGTAATTTGCCGCACTCTCTCCCGGCGGCGATGGCTGTGTGGCGGCGGCGGTGGCGGCGGCGGCGGCGGCTGTGTTGGCGTCATCCCGCGGTCATGCGCCGGCGCCGAGGTCATGCGTTTCGGGCTCTGTGGTCAGCGAGCCGCGCTCGTCCTGCGCCAACCAACGCGACGCGACGCGACGCGACGCGACGCGACGCCACGCCCAAGTACCGACTTTCCACCCGCTATGGCACTGCTCCACTAGCGCGGAATCATTCATCCAAAGTACACGAGCGGCTCCGTGGAAACGCCGGGCTGCTTTCTAAACCTTTCGCAGGGGGCGAGCAGCTCGTGCGATATTAACTGGAGCACAACGGGGTATTCCCAAACACAGTGCGTTAGCGCGGAAATTGTTGTCCCCTACGCGCCGCGGTGTGTAGGTTATTTCTATTATTTACGCTGTGGGCTCATTAAACATGGAAACTCGTTACGAAACTGTAATGTAGTGAAAATGGTGTAAATTATTCATGGGGGAGCCTGTTTTCACTGTACAAATGAGGAATATGTTGTGAATTAGACAAAAAGTAAAAAGCTTTTTGCTTGTGATGCACATGTTTTTCTGTTTTCGCATTAAATACCTCTGGTTACTAATGGAAATACTGTTGTAATATACCTTCGTTAGCTGTGAAATGCTGCTGAGGTTTTCTGTGCGTAGGTGGTAGCTATCCGGGGATATCAGGCAGTAAAAATTTCCGCTTTACGGTGGAAGACCTGGATTCCAATTTTGGAGCAGAGTAAAGCTTAAGTAGATTTTCCGTGCTCGGACTCGTATGTTATGGTGGTGACTCATCTTGCTTTCCGGTGAACGGGCGGATTTGCAACGATGAGGGCTTAAATGTCGAGTGGCTCGAATTGGTCGTAAATGTTTATAAACTGTGTTGCAGGATAATGTTTGCGATAAGGTCTGATACAATAGGTAGTATTGGGAAATTAGTAGTTTTTGTTGCTATTCCTATGAAAGGATAAAAATGACATTGCGACATAAAGTATGCATTGTTATTCAGATTGAATATAAACACCATTGTTTCTCTGTGACACTGACAAGTTGTAAAGTATAGTTTTATTTTTTATAGAAAATGCAAAAACAGAGCACGGGTGAGTGCATATCCCAAGGGGAATTTATTATAACCCATGTAGATGGATGTAATTTTTTTCAGATACGTAATTACGTGCAAAGCTCATATATCGGAAGTAATTGTTTTTAGAAGAGATCAGGAAATGCCCTGTAATTCTCCATATTCTCATTTAGTGTTTTCGAATTTCCAAGAAGGATATGAAAAATAGAGGCTCGTCATGCATTTGAGTCTGCAACAAAACTGCTCGATATTGAGATATTATTGGACATCTGCCTTCCCATTGGATAAGAAAGTTGTTGTTAGGGCGCCAAAAATATTCCCACCGGGTTTGTTCCTTTTGTCATCTGCATCTTTCGCCCTCCAACATAACCGTTTGTCTTTAAACTTCACAGCTTAAACCGTGATTTTTGCAATCGCCAGTATTGACATGAATTTCCCCAATTTTTCATTTTCTCTGAAAGACGTAGTAATTCTTCGTTGTTATACTTCAGGGCTCGTAAAGGCCAAACATTTCTCTGATTCCCCTTTCTTCTCCCGACAGATAACTACCCACCCCTTCTGCGCTTTTGGACCGCCGCTTTTCCCCCTTAGCTACACGCGTCCCGTGGCGCCCCGCCTCAACTTTCGTCGCGGGGGTTGGTGCCCCGCCGCGGCGTCGACATCGACACCGACATCGCCAGCGACAGCCACGGCAGGGGCCGGGACTCGAACACTCGGGCCGTATCGTAAAGCGTTTAGTTTTACTGCGACCCCGTCACGATGCTTGAGCCGGCGCCAGCGGCAGCGCCAGAGCGCTCGCGCGAGGTTCGTGACCGGGTTACGGCGACATCCCACTTGCATACAATGAATGCCTTTCGCCCGCAGGCCTCCCGTCCGCTCTCGCTGCGCGCCGCGCTGCCTGCTTCTCGCGCACGCGGCACTGCGCCCCGCCCTCACCTCTCCACCCCGCCCCGCCATCACCTCTCCACCCCGCCCCGCCCTCACCTCTCCACCCCGCCCCGCCCTCAGCGCCCCGCCCTCAGCCCCCGCCCTCAGCGCCCCGCCCTCAGCGCCCCGCCCTCAGCGCCCCGCCCTCAGCGCCCCGCCCTCAGCGCCCCGCCCTCAGCGCCCCGCCCTCACTGCCCCGTCGCGCCACGCCCCGCGCCGTCCGCTCCGCCCTGCGCCACCCACCCCGACCCGAGATACGAATCCCGAACCATATAGCCTCCGTGGATTCCAGAAAAGGAGACAGCTCGGAAGGGCGGCGGCCTGGAGACTGGAACTACATTTTCTTGCTCCAAGCCGGATCCCTTGTGATACTCGGACATGCCGATTGAGCGGAAACGGATTTTTCGTGTAGTTGTGTTATCTCGGTTAAAGAAGTATATATAAATGGGTGGAAATCAGGACGGTATAAGTGACATTTTATAAGTTCTGAGAAATCTGTTTGTTTACATCAGTATCACTGTAAGGTCGGGGTGTTTTGTTTCATCAATAAAACCACGGCATATCAATTGTTCATTAAAACCTCGAAAATATATTACCACTGAAACATAACCTAAAATAAACATGTTTTTATCAGAATTTATAAAACGTCACTTACACCGTTCTGGTTTTCATCAAATCATATGTTGTTATATCCGAATTCTCTATTTTTATAGTTGTTTATCAGGAAATGTCTGATGCATGTTTATGAGTACCGCATTTAAAATTCATTTTTACAGGCTCTGAAAATTCTGAATTACCTCCACCCTTGCAACTTGTTATATACAGTGCAGTGATCAGGCTTGGAAAATGTGGCTTGGCCACTCACATTTCCAGGAACGCTTTAACAAGGACATCGTTAAAAATGTTACCTAAAACGCTGATATGTGTAAGTGTGTGTGCCTTCTTCATTAGTAGACCACATTTTGTAGCCCAATCATACTATAATTTTTTATTTCATTACTTTTTTACGTTTATTTATTCTTATTTGAAGATCTTTTTGAATTTTAAAACCTTTAGACTATTCCTGGAAAATTATTCGATAAATTCTGTAATGAGACAAAGGATTCCTTCATTTCCGAGAAATTCAGACGCAGCGTTTTGAATAATTTTTATTACAGACATTTATACTAACTGATGTAATTACATTCTCGTTTTTCTTTAAGTCTTGCACCAGATCATTAAACTCCCCAATCTGATTCGAACGTTATCAAATGGACAAATGGTGAAAGCAATTATCGAATGACGAAGAACAATGTGTATGAGCAGTTGCGATCGTATGGAGAGGCACTTGTTATTATTTCAGACAAGGAGTAGAGATAAAAGGGAAAATTCGTTTGCAGAAAGAATTATCCCATAAATTGAAGATTCGCAATAACCCTTCATATCCCCCGAATGCTTCTACGTTGATCACACGTAATTACTTTCCGAGTCTGGAAAAGAGATCCGATCTCTATCCCGAATTGAAATTAATGATACGGTGGAGCGTTATTAGAAGCCTCTTATCGATTTCCGCCTCGACAGAGACATTCCACCACCCCACAGCGCGCATTCCTGCAGCTGCAGGTCACGGCGCGGCCCACAGAGCCCTACGGGAAATACGTTACAGATGTGAACAAATAGTCGGTGGCCATGTGAACGTGCAATTTATAGGTCACTCTTTGAACTTTTTCTTGAACATTCGTCTTAACAAAGTCGTTATTATGAACTCAACATTTATGTTGAGTCTAGTTCATTCCATTGTTACTAAAAGCAAGTTAATTCATTTGTATTGCCCTCAATTATCAAATAGGTAGCATCGCATTCTCTTACATATTTCTGCAATTGCAAACTGTTCTTTTTCATTATATTTTATTTTCCCCTTGGAATATCCATAATCAATTGCACAGTTGTTTTTTTATTTTATTTTATTTTCCCCTTGGAATATCCATAAATCAGTGGCACAATTGTTTGTTTCATTTCATTTTATTTTCCCCTTGGAATATCCATAAATCAATTGCACAATTATTAAATGAATTTCTGTTCTTCTTGAATAGTCGAAATATATGGAATAGTAACCTTTTTCTTGATTTACTTTTGGCTCCTGATGGCAAAATCTCAAAGTACTTCGAAACGGCTCCAGAATGCCACTAAAATCGTATGATTTTTCTATCGGAATATTCTGGCTGTTATTTCTGTAAATTGATTTGGTTTTCGTGTTTGGAAAATTTCAGAACATATGTTTTAAAAACTTTTTATTTATTATTACGAGTAGAAGGGATGTTTTTACTTTGAAACTAATTGTCTTTATTTACGATATGGTATCGTAATATCGTATATCGTAAAGAGAATATATCTAAGACACAAAATCTCCAATAATCGTTTTTGCTTTCATTGTTATACTCGTACTAGAATATATTTTGCACGGGTTATGTAGAAACTATTGCTGCTGCAGCAGCACTTATTTCTAGCATTATTAGTAACTTCTGTAATTTTCGAATAAATAACTTTCAACGAAAATAAGACCTGCCCCATTATTTGAAGTGGTCTTAGCTCCATTCGGAAAAAATGTAGAGCTTTTTTAGAGTAATTTGAAATTGTTATTAAGGCTTCATGTAAAGTACTTCCAAAATACAGATATCCATTTGACATTCGCCAAGTCTTGAGTTCGGCCAGATCGAGCGGGGAATATCAGTTTTCAGGTAAATCATCTAAACAATTACGAGCTAGCGTTAAGTAGGGACGAAGGTTTTGCCGTCATCCAATCTTTCGATGTCAAGGACCCGCATTAAGTGGACGTCGACTTTACAGATTGTCAGATGAAGTAAAGTATTAGACATAGGAAAAATATTGATGCACGTTGTAGATATCAGGGCTTCACAATACGAGCTTTTCTGTGGAAAAGTTGCCCATTTTGCCGCAGCATTACAGTGCTTTCTCTGTATTACGTAAGTAGTTTGCAAGAAAGTTAAGATGCATGTGAACCTTACGGACAATTCACTCCCTCGTTAACGCAGTGGTTCGCCCTGCAAATGCAAATGGTCGACGCATCCGCGCCCGCAGTGCAGAGCGGCCTGGCGCCACCGCCCTCTGAGAGGCGTCCCCCGGAAGATGGCCGAGCTCTGGACTCTCTTTGGGGGGCAGGCCGGTAATTTACGGCCTAATTTCGGGCTCCCAGACGGCGAGATGAAGGGCGACGTGTGAAAACTTTTATTGCGCGTCCGCGTTAATTGAAACGGCTGTGTTTAATGGCGCGGCGCGGGAATGGATCCTGCAGATGAGCGCCGCGCGATACTGTTTCGTCAGCGGAATTCGGGTGAGCGGCTCAGGCCAGTCGGCTGGCCGCTGAACAGGCGAACGCGAGGTCCGGAGAGGCACGGTGACGGACGAGGGATCGGAGTGAATGGCGCCAACAGAGCAGTGCGATGAATCCCTCAGGTTTAGTCTTTCGTTTGGGGTGTGCAAAGCATTGTTAAACCACCTATTTGAACAAAAATGAGTGATAAATTATGTTGTGTATATATAAGAGAGAGAGGGAATTTGAAAGGGATAAAAGCATTGGAGATGAAATTTGAAATTCTTGATTAGAGCTACAGACGGAAATAATAATGATGGTGTTGTGTGATAAAAATTCAAGTTAATCCAGGTTCTTCGGAAAATTGCATAATTCTGTTTTCCTCAATGATGAAAAGTGAATACGTGAATGCATGTGATGGAAATGAAATTCTAGTTCATGGACCCTAATTAGTTTTTATGCCCGATAATGAAGGCAAGAACGAGACTCGTGTATTGAAAAACTTCGTAGAAAATAACTGGCACTTCCACTTAAAAATCTGTGGAAGACGCGCAGCTTTCTGCCTGACATAATTTTGCAGCATAGTGCATGGACGTGCTCGATAGCTCGGGAATCATCCATCCAACAGCTTCATGCACCGCTCATCGCCCGACGTGAACGGATCCCATCAGCCTAGCAGGACTCCGGGAGAATCCTGCGCCGCTCGAGCGCTCATCTCTTCCCACCCTCCTCTTCACGCGCCCGCCCCCTCGTGCGCCCCTCCCCCGCCCGCCTGCCCATCTGCTGGCCTGCCCGTCCGCCCGGCCGTACGGCCTCCGAGTAGGCGCGCGGATCCCGTCGTGTCGGCTCTTTCGTTCTCGCGCTGAATTATCTTTCCGCGTCATCGATAATTACTGCGCGCGCCGCCGGGATCGCTAACAATGGGACTTCCAGGCGAGAGCGCCGAAACAAGGATCCAATTTCCCCGGCCACCGCCGCGGCGCTTCATTTCCCGGCGTCTGAGGGCGCCGCCGCCGCCGCCGCCGCCGCCGCCGCCTGCTTCCTCTGCAGGTAGGCACCGCCCTTCGCCTCCCGCCCCCCCCTTCGCTCGCGCGAAAGAGCAGCGCAGAGAGGCTGCGACGACACCTGGAGCACGAGGCTTCCGAAATTAGCAAAATTATTCGCGCCAGGAATTGTAACTCTGGTGACGAGGAACGGAAAGAGGGCGAGGAACGAATTGCCAGGGTGGGCCGTGGTGGAGTTCTCCTCCCGGAAGGCGACGTTAACGAAGCAGCGGAGCGAGCACCGGGCAAACGCCGGTACAGCTCTGCTCGGGAAGCATTGGTAGTTTCTTTAGCACTCGAATTTTCATCCGTGATTTGAGGAAACGTGTAGCAGATTGAGGTTACAGGAGATTTTTAGAGGTGAATAAATTCCCAGGGTATTTTATGATTTAAGCGTTTTAATTGTCATCTTATATCACTTTAGTCTGATAATAGCAGTTGTTAACAGATGAGTAAAGTACATTTTTTTAATGATGGGATTTCTGTGTGTATAGATCTTTCAAATTCAATTCTTACATCGATAGGTACGAACTTTTTTTTCATTCAGAAATAATATAATTGAGTGTATTAAAAATAATTATTGTTAATTAGGAACCTAATATTATTATATAAATTTTTCAATTGCTGGAAAAGTCTCATTTGAAAATTTGGATGCTTATTTTTAATAGAAAATATGATTGATTACACAATTTATTCATGTAAGGACGTTTTCATTTTTTTTATAAATTTACAATTAATGTGAAAAAGTCGCAAGACTTCCTATGACTATTTAACGCTCGCTTGTACTAAGCCTACTTCTTTCTTAAAGTATTATTTTAAACGCCTGCTGGGTAAAATAACATTGAGAAACGAGAAGTGCGAATGGTCGTGTAAGGGTCGTTCACTGGAGTACACCCCAGCGTCTCGTCCCCGGCGTTGGCTTATTCGCCCATCTGCACCGTTACATTCCCTCCCCCCTTCGCCGGGCGCGCCGTGGGCCTTGGGCCTTGGGCCTTGGTCCTTGGCCGTGTCCACGGGCGCTCAGGGCCATCGTCCGTCCGCCCGGGTGTCCGGTCCCGACGCGGTTGTAAGTCGGCAGTAAAACAGTCTGAACTTCGGCGACCCGCAACTTCTGCCCAGGAACTGCGTGCCGAGTGGCGAGAACCCGCGGTTCCGGGGCCGACCGGAAGTGGCTGCTGGGCGACCGCTGGCGCACGGCGCCCCACGCCGCACCCCGCCCACTCAATTGATGCAGTTTTTTGATGAAACGCGTCCATCGCGTTGCTACCATCACCGTACTCAATACCATACATTTTGATTATTTTCGTTGCTGCAACTTCGTTAAATGTCTGAATCAATGAAACGCTGTTAATTATTCAGTTCAGATATTTATTTATTTACTTAATATTCATGAAATTTCGTCAATATACTTGTAGGTAGTTTTATTTTCCTGTTTTCAGTCCGGTTTTGAATTTTCTTTTAGATTTCATTTTCGTAGTTTTTTTTATCACGTACTTAGTTTACATTTTGTGATGAGCTATTTAATAATCGTATGAACCCTTTTATCTTCTATTTCTTTTTATATTGTTTGTTGTTCCAGTTTTTCTCTAATTTATTTTCTGCATTTGCTTAATAGTCGTCTTTTATTGCAAAGTCCTGAAACGTCCATGCATATGTCGAACTCTTCCTTCACACCTATTCTTTTGCAGAAAGTTGTTTCCTCTTCTTACGTATGCTTTTCAACGCTGCTTCCGTGAGGCGCGCGCCGCCGTTCCCGTCCGCTGCTCGCCGTGTGCCGCGGGTGGCGTGCGGCGGGGGCCCCCGCGCTGGCGCCGCCCGGCACGGCGCGTCAAGCGGCGACCGCGGAAGCTGCCGCCGCTGCTCGTGGAGTTGGCGGCGGCGTCGCGGCGGCCGCTTCCGCAGACGTCGTTCGGGGCGCCCTCGCCCTCGCCTCAGCACTGCCAGTAGAGCATCGCCGGCGCGGATTGAGACGAGTCTGTTTTTAGAACGAGTGAAGGCTCATGCCAGTTCGGTTTCTGAAGCCTTTTGCTCATTCAGATTCATGATGATTTTTACGTTTCTAAAATAAAAAGCAACGTATAGTTTATACTAATGGTTTTAATAGCATTTCTTTGAATTAAAGGCCCATTCACATTGCAAACACAAACATAAGCGGAACGCATACACGTAAACATAAGTGATAGACTCAGTTATTCCCAATGTCCAACATAAACGTAAGGAAAATAAGTTCCTATTGGCTGTGAGACATTCTAGTTTACTATTGATGATTGTGAAAATCGATTTCGAGATATCAACTGTATCCATGGCCCATGGGTTCGATTTAAACTAGCGCCCCCGCAGCACGCAAATAGTAGAACCACGGTAGAAAAACCAGTAGAACCAAATGGCAGTCTTTTGCAAAGAGTACACTTTTGTACTACTCTGGTCTTTTGTTTGTAGAACGTCATCTAGTGTAGATGTCAATAGTTCGTCTATGGTCGTCAATCCTATTTCGTTACTAGGTTTTGAATTACCATACTATGATCGTTTAAGCATAAGCACAGAAGCTTAAAGCTTGCACGCTTGCAAGTCTTACGCGTTATGATTATGCGAACGTATTGTGATTGAGTCCGCTTATGTTCATAGTCGTAACTTTAATGTTAGCGCCTTGCTTTGTTTGCATTATGAATGGGCATTTAGAGTTCATATTGTACAAGTATACAGTTCAACAGTGAACGACACTGGCACCTAAAATATTCGTAGAAATGTTGCCAAAATGAGTATTCCCCGGTTAGTCTAAAACGACTTTAAGCCCGGACTCTTTAACAAAATCTCTAAATTTTGGGGTACTTTACATTAATTTCCTAAGAGATTTACATTTTCCCCCCAAAAATGGCTCCAATTTTTTTCTTTAATTTTTTCCCTCGTGTGTAGTAGGGAACAGTAAAAAGAAAGGGCTAGTCCTGTTTTCAGCGAACCCTGAATTTTCGAAAATTGTAAATAGTTGAAATAACAAAACAATAGAGGATGAAGATTTTTGTCTTAAATGAAATATGTTCTAAAAACATCGTATCCTATACATTATACATCGTAATATAATACATTATTATATTAGTGAAGATAATTGCCTCAATCGTAATTTCTTATGTATTTTTCGACAACTCCGAATTTTTGGGGGATAATGAACTTCAAATTGCTCATTTTGAGATTCGTTCTGACGGCATTTTATTAAAAACTGCTTTAAATTTTTCAATGAGAATGTACACATAGGACGAAGATTTACCTTCCCATAATATTCTTAGTTATATTTCAATTCTAATACTAGGCACGCGGGAAAAAAAGTGAGAAAAATTAAAAATGTCTTTTTGGCAATAGATGACGTGTGAGAAGAGGGTGGACAAAACAAATGATAGTACATACTAAAAACATAACGAAACTAAGTAGTACAGAAAATGGTTCTGTAGCAGCACAAGATTTTTTGTGAAGTTTGAAAAAAGTCATTTACTGATTTCGTATATTAACGTTACAGAAACATGAACAAGTTTGCAGTTTTTATTGTACACCCAACAGTTGTGGTAGTGTTTTGTGAAATGTGATAGGCCTAGTTGTAGATTTTATATGAAAATCTTTTAATACAATGTTTTATTTACTGTAATTCCGTTAGAGGAACTTCGCCCTGCTAGAATAGTCGTATTTACACGAGCATGTTCCTTTATTGCAGTGTATTTTCTTGTACCGGAGATAGAATCAGCCCGAGCTCAGACGAGTCGGTAGGCAGCGCTCTCTACGGAAAGAGAATGCACAATCGCATAGCGCCATCTCTACAATTGATTTCATCGGCAGGCGGCGTTGTTTGCACTGCGCGGCGAAGTCGTCGCCGGCGAGAATTGAATCGCGGAGCGAAGCGGCCGGCGGCTCGCGCGATAGGCATCGCTTTGTCCTTCCCGCCTCTCCGCTTTATTAGAGTCCCATTTTCGCGATGCCTATCGCCTCCATCCGCCGCTCGCCCGGCGGGCACGCGGCGCCGCTGCTGCCGCCTGGCGGCGACCTGCGGACGTATCGGAGCGTCGCGCGGCTGCCGAGTCGTTAATCACGCAAATATGACGCGGCTGCGCTGCGATCTTTTATTTATCCTGCGGAGTGATATATGTTCATGGCTATGGAGCAGCGGCTAGAAAAAGAAAAGGGCGTCCCCCTCTTTTTTTCTATGCAATATTAAATCCCGTCGCCAAGGAACTATTTGCTGCGTGAAGACGAGAGGGTGGAGTGGGGGGGAGAGGGCGGTGCGCGCAGAAGAGCCAGGAAGTATGCGTAGGGGCGGTCGCGTGGGGAAGAGGCGCGGGCGGAAGCATGGGGTGGGACGTGACGCCGGAGGAGGAGGGGCGGGGCCGGCGATGGCGAGAGCGTAGGCTGAAGCGTTGTCTCGGGGCGTCGGAGCCTCCCGGGGGCTCTCCGCCCCGGAAATATAACAAGCGCAAAAAGTCGGCGGAGGCGGCGACGCGGACATGTTCCTTTCAGCGCGGGTGATGGATTGAGGCGCCTCGCGCGGGCGTCGCGCGCCAATACGCGCGCGTGATTGGCAGCTGCGGGCGGCCTCCGGCTCCGCCGCCGCGGTCACCGAGCGCGTAATGGCCGGGCTGGCGGGCGAGCGGGAGCGGCGTGTGCCACCGCCGCCCGCTTGTCCTCGCCTGGCCCCCGCCCGCCCCCGCCCCCGCCCGCGCCCCCGCGCCCGCCACTGTTCTCCGGGCCGCGAGCATTTTCCGACATGTTTTGCTGTTCACGGTTCGCTTATTCTGTTGCAAGCTGGAGCTGACAGATTGCAGACGTGCCTGGAATACCCGGCGCTCGACGGGGCCCGCTTCTCGTGGCCTCTCCGTTCCCGCCCCCGCCCCCGCCCCCGCCGCTTCCGCCCCTGTCCTTACAATCTATAGCCGCCGGTCGGCGGGTTCCGGCAGCGGCCGAGTGGGCGAGGGAAAGGGTGGGTGGGGGGGGGCGAAGTGTGACTGCTCCGTGTCCGCCCCCGGCGCTGGCGGTCGTGCGGACGGCAGGCGTTAAGTGCGAAGGCGCCGTAGCGTGCCAAGGGTCGGCCGGTCGGTGGGCGCGCCGTTCGCCGAGCAAACACCGCCCCCGCCTCCGCCCCCGCCTCCGCCGCCGCTGCCCCGGCCGCGATGCGATGAGCCGGCGATGCCCCGGAGCAGCCCGGAATTGCAATGGACAGCGCGCCGGAAGAAATCGAGCAACGCGAGGGCGCGGGGGCAGAGGCGCCGAGCGAGAGGGCGGCCCCTATTTCGAGCCCCGGACACGGGCGAGGCGCCGGGCCGGGGTTTCTCTCGATTTCTTCCCGTCACTCCGGCGCTGCTCTCAGCGGCCTCTAAGGCGCCGCGGGGGAGTGCAGGCGCTTTCATCGCGCCGTGAATGAAGCGGCGACGCGCGCGGAAAGGAGCGAGGCCCGTCGTGACCGGGCGCGCCTTAGCCCCTCGTCTGGATGATGCAGGCCGATTACATGGACTCTCGCGCCGGAGACGGCCTTTGACGGTCGCCGTGCTTCCCTTCACTTTCAGGCGAGCAACGCGTGTAGTCTACCGGTCTCGGAAGGTCGACCACGTTCCTCGCCTCTCACTGTGTGTAGACACTTTCTAATGCGGATTGCTTCGTCTTTTATGGCAATGGTAATATTCATAAATGGGAAACTAATAGCAGTTCCTTTTTTATTCCTTCGGTCATTCAAAAGATGATAACGTATAATACTTTCAGTGGCCGCTCTGGGATTTCGATTTTGAAGAAGCGGCGTCATTCTGCTGTTAGTTCAAAGATGTTTCGAGTACGTTAGGACGATTTCGACACTAGATTGTCAGCTAGGTTGAATTCAGTCGCTATCTGGTGGAGAATTGTTGAGACCGGCTGCTCTGATCGGCAGTTTTCTTTGGTTCCTCCGATCAACCCCAGACGAATGCCGGTGCGGTACCCGAGCAAACGGGCCACGGACAGCACGCGTTCTCTCCTGTCTGTTCTTTGTCCTAACCTTACCCCATACACACACCTACACTAACATCCATTACACTATCACACATGCCGTGAGACCGGTCGGGAGATTAGAGCTTATCTCGGCTAAGGCGGTGCCCCGCTGGTGGGAGATACCTCGCTAGCGGGGAAACCCCGGTGTCGGCGCTGAATACTACCATCCAGTGGGGGAAGATCACCACCTCACGAGGAAACGCCGTGCACTACACTTACGGGACTTTTGACCTCTGTAGTTGACGCAGCCGGAATCACTAACAACCAATCAATCAATCAACCAACCTTCCTCAGGACGAGATCTAATGCTTCTGGAATTGAGTATTATAGGACATACGTACATTTATTTAGTAATCCAATATCTCAGACTGTCGTTTTATTCGATTTTTGACTTTCAGATGAATATTGACTAACTGTATGCATGGAAGATTACGAATGACAAATAG
Source organism: Gryllus longicercus (assembly GCA_038098605.1). Classification (NCBI taxonomy): domain Eukaryota; kingdom Metazoa; phylum Arthropoda; class Insecta; order Orthoptera; family Gryllidae; genus Gryllus; species Gryllus longicercus. The sequence goes on along the minus strand of JAZDUA010000199.1, from coordinate 1,985,508 downwards.
TCGGATATCATTCCCTTCTTATTTTTCTCGTGCAACCGTTAATCTTATCATCTTACTTATTGTTTCTTGTCTGACGTACAGTTCCTATTCACCATCAGCACAAATGGAAGAAAAACGGAAAGGGGTTTTTTAATGAAAAAGAAAGAAGAAGAAAGAGTGTCGTGTTACGTCTCAGAAGATTTACGTCGTTGAGCGTTCAGCGTTCGTAGTTACAGCTCTTGCCAAAATTGCTTGCAAAATGGCGTCTTTAAGTAACGTGGCCCGAAGGTGCTCACTGAGAAAGTAAACGAGGTCAGGTCGAAGTTAGATCAGATCGCTTTCCGAAACGCAGCTCCTCTGAAAAGAACCGGCGCCGTTCTTCTTCGGATCGCATTGCGCGATCAAAGAAATCGCTTCGGCCTTTACAATATATTCATTTCCGTTAAACGAAAGAAAACGACCAATCCGCTCCGAGTAGCAGTGGGGCTGCGCGGCTACGGCCTCGCCGTCAAGGCGAAGAAAGCGTTGCGAATCTTCGCGACGCTCGGATGCCAGCGGAACCCCTGGAAACGGCCGCGGGGGAGGAAGTAAATAGAGGGGAGGTGGGGCAGAGCGGGGTGGAGTTGAGTGAAGTCGGGCTAGGGGTGGGTGGGGGGATGGGCCAGCGCGGGGGCGAAGGTTGGCCGCGGCTTTGTCGGGTGGCGCGTTCGGCGGTCGCAGGCGAAGCGCACTTGCAATATCCCCATGTAGGTCGGCTATCAGTGGAATGAAGGGCCTCGTTTGAGGCGCGGACTTAAACGCGAATGTCGCGTCGCGGCGAAAACAGCTTTGCTTCTCCGCCGGGCCGTTCCTTTCCGCTCGTTCCCTGCGTCAGTCCCGCCTCCCGTCGGAATCGCGTTGACTTAGCGCTTCGCGGCGCTCGATTCGATCCCCGGCGGCGGAAGCAGCGAGCCAACGCGGGCGCCTCAGACGGAGCGTCCTCACGCGTGAGGGCGAGCGGGGAGGACGTGCTCCGATCCAGATGTCGGTCGTTCTACATCACGTCTTTAAAAATACCACTATCAAGAGTATACCTCTGCTGCAACATTTCTCTGCAGGTGACAGAAGTATCTACTTTTTCTCTTAACAGTGCTGCTTTTATATCGAATTGTACTACGTCATGATATCTTTGCGTCGTGATTGGCTTCTGGCTAATGAGTTTCTGCGAACTATTCTTTGTTCTTGTCCTCAAAAGCGTTTGTCGAGTTTATTTTTCATCAAAACAAGATGCCAATTAGCGATTTTCCTTTTATATTGATTAACATCATTGACAGATTCAGTGTTTGTAAAATATCCAGAACTGCAGAATTATGGAAGAAATACTATTTTGCATTATAAAACAGAGACGTTTTAGTTTTTCTAAAATTGAAAAACCCTTGCTTTTTTCTTTCAAATAATCAAAAAGCGGTAATTATCATAGTAATGAAACTCAGATGTTTCTAAATTCCTGGCGATATGCATCTGTAATTGTACAGAACATGTGCATAATAAAAACTATTTTGTTTAAAAATGTTTCGTTTATGTCAAAAAATATGCAAAGATGGATGTACGTTGTTATTTTTCTTTCGCATTAGTACAATCGTCACGCAACTAGGGTAAATGGTCTTCACCTGCACTTCTTTCCCGGCGATATTTTCTGAAAGTAATGTATTTGGTTCTTGTATTATACTTACATTCGTTATGATAGAATGTCGACTTATTTTATTTACTAATCGTTTCTCAAGCAGTTTCATGTTCATATTCAAATGTTTTTTTCTTATATAAAACAATTTTTAATAGTCGGGTAGAGTTTGTTGTTGGTGAGATAAATCACAATTATGTACATAAGTACAGTTAACTAAATTTTTTTAGTATAACCTGCTAAGATTAAGCTCTATCAGATATTTGAGAACTTTTTTAATGCAAATATTTTAATTTTCTCACAATGTGATTATTCAGATGTATGATTTTTATTTCATTTTTTCGCTTTTACGGCCCCCATATGTAATATATTGCTTTATCAGTCAGTGGTGTACATAAATTTATCTAGCTCGGTAAGTGCTCGATGAGAACATTAAGAGGTTTTTGAAAGCGGCCAACGGATAAGCTCCGTGGCAACCGGATGCTTTCGTGGAGGCGTCGAGAGGAATTTCCGCCAGGAACAATGATCTCGCTCACTCAGTCAGCAGAGACACTCCACCGCAGAGTAATCGGTTCGCTCGCAGACCGCAACCCAATTGCGTCGCAGCAGTGCGCCCGGTCGCTGATGTCGGCGGTGGCGCTCTCCGCCGCTGCCGCGACCAGAGGCTTCCTCCCGGCGTTGGGCCTACTCCGTTCCTGGACGTACAGCACGAGTAGCCCTAGGATCCCTTCAGAGTAAACACTGTCGCCTGTCGGAGAACTACGAAACCGCGAACATACGCTCCTGCGTATATGTGTATTAGGCTTGCTTTGAAGGTCTCCTCTGGCTCACAGCTTGCCGAGTGGTGTAAGGGTGCGGCTGATTACTATGAATCCGTTTCTCTGGTCGGGTTTGTTATGATCTCCACTAGGATGTTTGTGGCCCACAGGCCTCTCTGCCCCTAAGCAGAGCGAACGTACCCATGAACTTTACAAGCCATGCTTATTATCCTTTAAAACCCTTTAAAATTAATTATTATAAATATTGATATAGTATTGGATACGGAAACTATACGAATTGTTTTAGAATGTGGTTTTTATAATTTTATTCTTCTGGATTGGCACCAACATTGACCTCCATCACTGACTCTTTTAATCATTTATGCCAAACTTACCCCACGAAGTGTGTTGTACGAATGCAGGCACTTGCTTATTGCATTTAAACCCTTGTATTTGGTAGTACTTCGCTTACCTTCTTTCAAATCGATGAGTCGATCTCCCGAATCGCCTGTGCTATAACTCGAGGGAAACGGAGAAGCAGACAGCAGCACGTCCACTGAGCCAACTGGTCCGTGAAATCGAAGCCAGGCCTTCGTGAATGGAAGCGGGCGGAAGCGAAGGCCTCGTTCTTTTCCTCTTGGTGTGATGTACCGGTGGGGCAAAAGGAAATCTCTTCTCGTTTCGTACCTTTGGTATTGTCGTATGTCTTTTTCTTTCTCCGAATATTTTCCGCAGTTTTTCATATATATGCTTTCAACAATTTTAATTTTTTAATTTTATGTATTGATACGTTCTTTTTCTTTCTTTTTCTTTATCATTTCCTTTTTGTATCAATTCATCTGATCTACATATCACATTCTTCGGGACGTATGTTCTCTTACCTGACGTGCAAGTGCGGTGTTTCTGTACTCTTTCTCCTGATGTTTGTAATATCGTGTTTTTCAAGTGACTATTTTTTTTTTTTGTCTCCCAGTGTTAAGTCTGCTTTCATCCGTACGTATTTTTTTCTTTACATTGAGTTTCTCACTCTGTGTAATTTCATCCTTCTTAATCGTTTCAACGACGATTTTACTACATCAAACTTACTGCCTTTCTGTTCTGTCGAACTTCGCTTTCCTTTTTCAAATTTCTCTTCACATCTTTTGGATTCTACCTTTCATTCCCTTTACCTTCCCGTGCCCGTCGTGTTTGGCCTCGCCGCATGCAAGAAGCAGCACCTCGAGCGGGCGAAGCTGAGCGCCGCGTCTTGCGAGCGGGGAGGACGTGGTCTCCATTCCTGAGTCAGCGGTTCGATAGTGGCTGGTTGGCAGCGGCGCCTGCTATTTTGCCCACCCGATGCTGGCGGTTTCTTGATGGCTTCGCGCTCTTTTTGTGATCGAAAGAGAGAACTCGTTGCTGTAGTGCAGTCCCATGTGCTTTCAGAGTTTTTCAGCGTGTAATGTTTTTCTTTCGTGTCTTTGAGAATTGGAATGTGGTTTAATTACGTTTTCTAGAAAATATGTGCGGGACGTGTAAGACAGCTTAAGTTAAAATAAAATGCAGAAAAAGTTTGACTACATTCGAAATATATTCGTTTAAAAAAACAACAGTTTATGTACGAATATTAATTCTCTTAAGAAGCATGTAAATGTTACTACAACGTGGAATCTTTTTTTACTTTTTTGTTATCAAAAAGTTGGTGTGCTTGAAGGAGAGAACGTCAACTTTCTTCATATCTTTAAATAATTACATAAAAATATTCCTTCGTAAAGCATAATATTGAGACTCTTAATATAATATACGACTTAAACCCTTTGGCGAGACTATTTTCAAATTATATAATTTTGCCAAGTAATAGAAGTCATGTCAATGTTTTTTTCAGAATTTAAATGAGTATTGTATTGCACATTACGCTGTTCAATTTGAATGGTTACTTTCATTGCGCTTGCATTGCAGTTATGTGTATTCCAGACGCGCGAATTACTGAAGGTATATCAACGATTTACGATGTGAGACCCACTTGTTTTGCACTAATGTTCCCTTTTGAAATATTTAATTTGCCTCTAATTCCATGTCCCTGTCATCAATTCATTTTGTTCATGTACAATACCATTTTGAAATATCGATTTCCAGAGTTGCATTTTTTTGTTCAGCTCTAGCTTTAGCTGCATATGATTTTTACGTAGTACATTGAAAAAGGTGGTGAACCTGGAACAATCTGGTGAACTTTGCAGTAAATAGCCAGCTTACTATTTGGGTGTTATTATGTAGTTGTGTGAGGGCACATTAACGAAATCTCTGAATGCGGCAAAGCCGAGCTGTGTGTTGCCGTAATCGGGTAGCGAGGCGTTTAGGAGCAGAGCTTCATAGCCGCGTTCGCTGAGCAGCTTCGCCAGCGAGGGCTATTGTGACCCAGCAGACAGGCCCGGTCTCAGAGGCGGAGAGCTGACCATGAAACTACGATTCATTACAGAACTATCTTATGGTAAAAGAGTACTCTTAAGATTTAATAATATTGTGTGTTTGAATTGGGCTCGGGTTTTATGTGAATACGGTCAATTTGCACTATTAATGCAAATGGCGGCGATGGTGTAACGGTTAGCGTACCGGACTGTTGTACCCAAGTTCGCGGGTTCAACTCCGATTGAAGCCGTGGATTTTTAAGGGCGGGAAAATCCTTCGTACGCCTTTCTTCGGAGGGGAAGTAAAGCCGGCTGTCCCATGTTAGTAGATTTACTTGCATGTAAAAGATCCTCAAGCCTAAATGACGCCTCTGAGCTAAATTCAACTCGCCTGTTTCTCGCCCAAGAAATACCACCTTTCTCTGCTAGTTGGTGAAAGGAGCGTAGCGAAATTTGCGTGGTCAGACGGAAGAGCGGGCCTGATGGCCCGAGTCTCGCCACGTAAAATAAGGCAAATTCAATTCAATTCAATTAGTATTATAGATTAGATTTTAAGATTATTGTTTAATGTAGCGGTATCGCAACCATGGCATTTCTCAAATTTGCTTTTTTTCTCGGTTGCTTGTTCTTCAAAGTTGACAGCCAAGCGCGCTGTAAGCCTATAAATATCATGTACGGAGGCCGTTTAGTGTACTGTACTGCTAAGACGAATTTACGATTTTCGCCCATCGGCTTGAATAACAGGCTTGGGCAAGTGACTTTCGGCGGTAGAAAATCAGCCACATGACGCCGTGAAGGCTGGAGCACGCGAGGAGGAAAGTAGTCTATGGAGTACAGTTGCAGGAGGCGGTGAAAGGTGCGGCTGAGCGACGGAGGTGAAGGGTGGAGGCGGTCTTTTGCGTAACGTGTAGGCGGCGGGGCGCTCGTCGGAGAACAGTGGCGGAGCGAAAGGGGGGCGAGGTATGGACGCCGAGGCGGGGGCGGGGGCGGTGGCGGGGGCTCCAGCGGAAACTTTCACATCAGTCCCCTCGTCCCTTGGCTCCCCCCCGCCCCCAAACACTCGCTCAACTTTCTTGCATAACTTAAAATATGAATCCAATTTGTGTAGCACCATTGTTTTTACTTATTCCATTACTGCAGGCGATATCTCGTGCGCGCGTCGCCCGAGCGGCGCGGCGCGGCGCGGCCGCCCGGTTCCCAGGCGCGCGGGGGCGGGGGCGGGGCCGGGAAGGAGGAAGTGATGAAGGCGCCCCGGAATGCAGGGAAGAGCCCCGCCCCGGGTGATTACCCCGCGCGTCCTCCGCCTTCCGGCGCTGGGAGCGCCGCGCGCGGTCGGCGAGCGCGGATCCTTCGCCGGGGAGGCTCCTATACCACGAGGAGGAATTTCGTAGGTAAAAGAAGGGGCGGTAGGATTTTTCTCTTGTTATTGGACGTCGTACGATTTGTTAGATTGAACTACTTTCTTGAACGCTTTTTATTTGATAATGCGAGAGCACTTGTTAGATTTTTCTGAAGTAAAACTTCATTGTGTAAAAAAAATCGCAATTGCCTCCAAATAATTCTACTAATAGTAAAAGGACCCTAAATTCCATGGGTTGTGATTACTCTCTCTTAATATATATAAATTATTTCAATTGATAAGTTAAAACAACAAAAATAACTTTTTTTAAGTTGTTAACTTTTTAATTTTCTTTTAATTTTTAATTATATGTTTTAAACATACTGCCATGTTTTTTCAAATTATCTATTGATTTTGAATGTTTCGACTCGAAACACGAAACTGGGATCGAAACGTTAAAAGTTAACAAATCATTAGAAAAAATAATATTGTAGTGTGTGTGTGTGTGTGTGTGTGTGTGTGTGTGTGTGTGTGTGTGCGCGCGCGCGCGCGCATGTGTGTGTGTGTGTGTGTTTCAAAATAAGGTCGGGAATATTTAAAACTGTTACTACTTTATATTTTAGTATCCATACAAACTCATGGGTTTAATTTAAAAAAAATGATAGATAATGTCTTTGAGCAAAGTGTGACTGTTTGGTGTATGGCGCGCCGTTGCTTTTACCTGCCGTGTGCTACATTAGCTTGGTCCCCAATCACCGCGTTGAAGTCGATGCGCCAATGCGCGAGGCGACATCCGCAATGACGGTGGCTCTCCGCAGCGCCGACAGTGGAGGCGGCGGCAGCGACGCGTTGAGGTGCGCGAGTTTAGCGGCGGCCGCGCGGGGTGCTCGACCTGGCGCCCACCAATTTGTCAGGCTGCGCCCGCGCCGCGCCGCGCTGTCTGCGTGGAGCCGTCGCGCGTGGGCAGGCCGGCCGGCCGGCGCCCCGCTGCCTGTGATCCGCGGATTCACCAGTCCGCGTCGTGCATCACTTGCTGTCGCCTTCGCCGCGTGCGCGCCCCGCGCGCCGCCGCATTACAGGTGCGGCAGTGCCGTTGCCACGCCAAACAGCGCCGCGTGGAGTTAATGCGTTGCTGCATCGCTCGCGATATATTTCGTTTCATTTCCAGCTAATTTGTATGTAGCGAAATTGACTGTTTTTTCGTTTTCGATTTGAAATGAATTTTTTGTCAATATCAGATATTCTTAATGATACATTTGAGTTGCAACTTCACGTTATTGGTAGCCACAGTCACCTTTTTTCACTATGGTATACGGACATACGATCTTAATATTTTTCTTTCCACTCAACGTCTATTCAAGGGGATTTGTTCCTCTTGAGTAATTTCTTTTGTGCATTTTACTTACATTTTTATATCAAGAATTTTGTCACTTTTGACGTAAATGAGCAAGTTCTCTCCTATCACACGCGCGATATTCCATCAATTACCACGTCGGTTCGCGTAGAGCGCCTTCTTCGCGTGAATCTTCAATAGGTGACACTTGCTATCGGCCCATCTCCACCGCTCCTTGGCTCATTTTTCTCTCGCAGCCTTCCTCATCCGAGGCTGCACCTCCGTGGCTGTTGCGTCTCCCTTCCCCGCGACCCTCCGCCCACCGCCCACCGCGCGCTTCCCCGCCCCGCGCTTCGGCCCGCGGGTGCGCTCGCGGTGAAACCAGCCAATTTATCTCCTCCTTGACAGTCATTAATAATGTTCAAAAACGCGGCCCCGAGGGGGAGCGGCGCGGCCGCCGCTGCCGCGGGGGATAATTAATTCGCTAATTGATGCTCCGCGATCGCGGCCCGCCGCGGGTCAGGTAAACACGCGCGCCCGCCCATTGCCCCCCCCCCCCCCCACCGCCCCAACGTCGCCCCCAACGAGCAGCTCCCGGCGCGGTGGCCCGCGAGCGGTTTCGCGGCTGCAGCGGTCATTCCCCGCGTCACAACCCGCGAACCCTCCCTCCTTCCCCTCCCCCCCTCCCTCCTTCCCCCCCGCCCTCCTTCCCTCCCCCGCCCTCCATCCCTCCCCCGCCGTCCATCCCTCCCCCGCCCTCCATCCCTCCCCCGCCCTCCATCCCTCCCCCGCCCTCCTTCCATCCCTGCCCTCCTTTCCCTCCCTCCCCTCCCCTCTCCTACCTCCCTTAGTCCCGCCTGCCGAGCCGGTTTGCTGCAGCCGTGTCGCGCGTCGGAAGGGCGGGCGGCAACTGGCTTAGGTCGTGGTTAGATTATTTTCACGAGGAGGAGTTTAAAAGAAATCGGCAGTTAAGATAGTAAAATACAGGTGGTGGTGTTTTTTGCTAATATTCTAGCGAGTAACTGATGTGTGTGGCAGGTTCACATACTATTGGCAATACTCACGTAATACGAATTTTGTTAATTCTACCATGGTCCAAGTAAAATATTTTGTGTTGATAATGCGTGCATAATGGAACAACTCTGTACTCATTTTTGGCAAATAACCGAAACAGAACAATTATTGTGATTTATGCCATTGTCATAAAATTACTGGTCATTGAATGCATTATACACGATTTTATATTTTGTTGTATGCGTAACTACAATTGAGGAGAGATATCACTGAAAGAATAACTATTTGGAATCAGCTTTAACACATTAATTTCTGGCCCATGGAATATTAATTAAAGATACTTGTGTCAGAAACGTTTTGGTTTATATTTCAATTTCTTATCGTTGCCAAAAATGAAAGCGGAATATTTTTTCACGGCCAAAAAATAAAACGGTACTTGTGCGAAATATACTATTAAAATATTTGGTAAGTTTTATGCAACGTATTTGTTACTCAGGTTTTAGAAAATAATTAAGAAATACTTTTGTGTGTATTTAGCAAGTTAATAAACCACAGAAGTGTGTCCATTCGAAATATCCATTGCCCTCAGAGCGGTTGTCTAAAAGTGGATGACGTAAGCGACGCTGGTCCCTCTCTTCTCTTTCCCACGGCTTGAAACAGCTCTTCTCGAACCCTTTGTGCATGCGTTGCGTTCTCCGGCGCCAGAGCAGGCTGTTCTGTAATACAAATTAATGGGTATTCCGGCGTGCATTAAAAGATAAAACATGGCGCAATTTTATTAATTCAACTGAGCCACCCACACAAAAATGAAAATGAATTAGAGTAGTGGCGAATATGATTCTCGACTATTTGCAGTGGCCATATTTCAGCATTTAGCTCCATTTTGACTCTTTATTTTTTTTCTCGCACACGCGCCCGCGTTGGAGGACACGTGAAAATGTTCGCCGCCTGGCAGATCCCCCGCTTATTCCGCGCGTACTCGTATCGCCCGCTTCTGCGGCCGCGGAGTTTTATTTCTCCGAAGCGCCGGTGTGGCCGCTGCCACCGCGGCACGCGTTCGCTTGTGCTTTTTTTTTCTTTGTGAACTCCGTTTTCCCCTTTTTTTAAATTGACTTTGGCGGCACATCATTCAATATTGACTGGCCCGTTATGGAAAATAAACGGGCAGTGCGGGACCGATGTTCGGCAGATTTAATCAAAGCGGAGTTTTCGGAAGGGGTAATTACCAATCGCCGCCGCGGAGGAACTAGAAAGCGCCCCGCCCCGCCCCGCCCCGCCCCGCCCCGCCCCGCCCCGCCCTGCGCTGCGCATCGCCCGGGCCGCGCCTGGCCGCGAGTGGCGAGCAAAGCAATCACCGCCGCCCCGATGTTGTCTTAAGCTTAGCGTGCAAAGTGTGGTTTCGATTTCACGTAATCGCTGTGAGGAAACCTCATTAAATTGAAAAGCGCGGGACAAAGCAATGGAAAAAGCAGAGGAGTTGTGATTTAATTTGAAATGGTGTTTCTGCTGCAGTGATTGTGAGTGTTCTTTATATTGTAGGGGAGGTTATTCATAACATAAAAGTTTTAGATATTAGAGCTTCAGTAGAAAATATACTATGGTGCTTTTTGTTTTTAAACATTACATCTCAGAGGAAAGAAACGCATATACTTGAAATTATTAATGTACATGACTCAAGTTTATCTGAATTATTGGCATTATTCTGTTCAATGTTACCGACTTGGGTGATCCCGGGGCGTCAGTTCATGAACTGCCCTGCCTCTGAAGGAAGGTCATAAGTTCAAGTCCCCACGGTAGCAGTTTTTGCGACACAAGCTAGACAGACAAGTCGAATTCAGACGCCCTCTAGAGGTGAATTCTAGAAGCAGGCTGCTCTGATCTATAGTTTTCCGTGGTCTCTCCGACCAACAACAAGCGAATGTCTGAGCAATACTGTAACAAACGGGCTACTGCGCGCGATCTTTCCTTCCTCTTCCTTGGCGTACCATCATCCTTTACTTACACACACACACACACACTTACATGTACTGTACTACCACACATGTCAGGAGACCAGGCGGAAGCGAAGAGCTTGTCCAGGGGAGTGCCGGGCTAATGGAAGATACCTCGCTGGTGAAAACCTCTCTAGCGGCGATGTAGGTCGGTTCCGATCTTACCATCCAGTGGGAGAAGATCTTCATAATATACGTCATGGAAATAGTATGTAGGCGATCTTATAGTATGGTACTTCCGTAAACGCAAAGGAAGTGTGAATTTTAACATAATTTGTTAGATACAAGATTCAAGAGGAGGTTTGGTGAAATGTATTTTGTCTAAAATGGTTGAGATGATTATATAAGCTATCCGTTTGAGTTTGCTAGTGAAATAGTATATTGTTATGCCTAGCGTTGTTATTGCGATAAAATAAAAAATAATTATTTGTGAGATCATTATTCTCTAAACCGCTATATTTTCATATTATGTCGAAGAGACTGATTCTTTTTCCAAGACTCAATGATTTAGTAGTTACATGAATGTATTGAATTTATTTGATTCGAAATTCGTATAGCTTTTCGGGTTATTGTTAATACTTTGTTGGATTCATGAGCAAAGCGATCAAACACTACGATGTATTCAAAGTTATTGTAGTATTTGCCGGTAAATTGATCCTACCGCTATACAAATTGAATGAAACAGCCTGAAATCGGTTTATGTTCCATTGTATGCGTTAATGGCCTTGGCAATCATATTAGTTTCCTGCTCCCCCCAAACGTTTGCCAGAAAGTACTGCGCTGTTGTTGCAATGCTCGTGTACGCGAGTTGTTTCAGTTGGAAACCGTTGGCCATTTGGACGTGACGTGCAGTTGAATGATAGTCCAGCGTATAATATCGAGTTCCCGGTATTATTTTCTTCCTTTCAGTTTCTACACGTTTTATTACGTACGATTCTCAATCGGTTTTGATACGACGAAGTTTCGGTTTACATTGGCAGTTTGATGTACAAGGGTTTACGACTTCTGATGGTTAATGTTCCCATATGTTTCTCGAAGGATGTTCTCCCTTCATTGTGTGGTCGATCGATCAGAATAGGCTTCGTTTTAGAAGACTTCTCGCAGACGTACGATAGTCCACTGGGACTCAAGTAGGCCAATTTTCCGCCACGAACTGTGAAATTGGCTGCCATCAGCAACGACCCTTCGTGTCGCAACGTTCTGTGTTGACATCACGAGAGCACAGCAACATTTCTGGTATATTTTCCGTGGTTGGCTTCGATCGTGTTCTTCCGGAACAAGGTTCTTTCTCTTTCTTGAGAATGCGTCATGATTTGGCACAGCATCAAACATTTCTTACGAGGGGGTAATTTTCTTATCTTTTCTTAAAGTATTATAGACGTCTACATTAATGTTTACGTACAACCAGACCCTGCGGTGTTATATATTTTGTAATGTTTTGATTAATGTAGAACTGCAAGAAGACTGACTTCACAAGGATCACCGCTTGCGCCAAGGAAGGGTTCCTGGAACTTCGTCACGGGCTTTGGGTCGCGTGTACTCCGCGTTGTTCTGGCGCTCCGCGGATGTCGCGGCGCAACGCTGTGGTGTTGACCGAAGCAATCGTCTGTGCTTTTACGTCGCGTTGACTGGGCGCGGCTTTCGGGTGCGGCAACAGCGTTACTCGCGGCCCCTCGCAAGGAATACAGACGCCGAGCTTGTGAAAACAGGGCGCGCGAGTTACGTTTACTTAGCCGTAAGTTATGTAAGAGCGCTCGACAGCGTCAACAGAATCGCGTTATGCCGGCTGGCGTAAATAGAATCCCTGCGTGGCAGTGGCAGTGGCGGCGGCCGGAACCGGGTGGCAGCGGCGCCGGCGACCGACGCGGGAAGCGAGCAAAAACAAGACAAACGCGCAAACAATAGTCTTCTGGCGATTTTCTCTCTTTAAACTGATTCCCCGCAGGGGATGAGGGCCGCGGCGTCGGTGGCGGCGAGCGCAGGGGACAGAGCGGCGGGGAAACGTCGATAGCGCTGTTCCCGTCCTGCCGCGCGCCCCGGCTGGGCCGCGCTCGTCGCTCGTCACGCCCGCGTCCGGCCCTCCTCGCCCTCCTCGCCCTCCTCGCCCTCCCCGCCCTCCCGCAAAAACCGTGACCGCGACCGCGGCGCCGCCCTCGGCGCCCGACCCCGCGCGCTCTCATATCGTTGTCTGGAGCTCGAGATGGCGAGCGCTCGCCGTATGGAGCGGCGCCTTTTTTTCCCTCGTCGGCCTGCCACAGCGTCTGCCGTCTTCTCTAACGGCGAGCCATCTTTCGTCGCCGAGGGCCATCTCGCCGCTGCCAGGCTGCTGTTGAAGCCGAGCCGCTCCCCTCCTCGCCGCGGCCCGCAATTTTGCGTGATGGATTTCGTCGATTTTCTGAAATTCGGGATGTGATTACTCGAGAGAACGTCTAGGAGTAATTACGAGCTAGAGAGAACGCGAGGCGCTCGGGGCGCGAAAGTGTCGAGATGGCTTTTCTAAGATAGCCGACGAAGACACGCAACTCTCGCCTCTCGCGCCCGCCCTCTCCCCGTTCGTTTTCACCGTATCTCAGCTGCAGCGCCGGCAGCGGAAGGAAACGAGCCTCGAGTGTTGAATGCGCTCGTTTGGGGGCGCGACAGACAGTTTCGCGAATCGCGCCGTCTCCTTCGCGAACGCTGGAACTAAAAGCGCCCGCGTAAACGGGTTTTCTCTCGGGCCCGCGGCCCCCGGCGCCACCCAAACAGGGATCGCTGAAAATAGGTCACAGCAGCAGTATGGAGTAGGGAATGCGTCAGTATATTCATTTCGAAGATGCTTTGAAATAAGTAAATGGGTAGATGCAAATATGACTTATTGATAAATTTTCGTGAAAAATTAAAAGTTGAAACGGAGAAAAGAAGGAAAGAAACAAAAGAATCCATACGTCAATAAGTTATTTCTGATCGATGGAGCAATGTACATTTAGAAAGGTAGTAACGAAGTACAACTAGTGTACCTTCAAGAAAATACTTGTCCCTATACACGAAATGGTGATTAAAGGAAAATGATCAATGACAGCGTGTTGAATCTCAAGCCATGTAAAGACTATGAAAGGAGACGTCGGTCTGATGTTTCCTTAACGTAAGACAAAAAATGGAATGAAGGCGGTGAGGCACCTGTTGGCAGACGGAAACGGGGCTGCCTTTTTGTGATTAGGGAAGGTGCGCGCGCCGGCGGGGGGGGGGGGGGTTGCCGGCGTGGGCGGAAGGTCGTTGTTGGGCCGGGGCGCCGCCATGCGGTCAAGCGCCGAGACTTCCGGCGGTGGCGCTTTGGCCGAGGTGCGGCTTCGGCGAGGCGGGCGACGGCCGACGCAAACTGAGGCGCCGGACGGAAAGGCGCAGCTGCGGCTGTTTGTGTAAGCTGCGCGGCGACGAGGGCGAGGGCGAAGCCAGGGGATGAGTGGGCGGACGCCCGGGCGGAAAGTTTCGGCGCCCAAGTTCGGCGTGGCTCTCTCCCCCTCCTACGTTTTCTCGCCAGCGCCGCCTTCGTCGAGCCCTGAGCCCTACCCTTCCGTAACCTCCAGCCAGCGAAGGCGTTCCGAATTCTCCGATGGTGATTTTTCGCAGATTTTTTCCCCCTCGGTTGTGAATAGTAATGTTATTGAATATCAGGGATTAGTGATTGCATGGTAGAAATGATTTCACCCTTCACCTAAAATGACTCTTTGGACACTTCATTGTAGATGCGGCGAAACCGGCTTTTCAGTAGACCTCCATTAAGTAGTCTCATTCATTAGCGTATGTTTTTACGTTACCCATTATACTTTTTATGAGGCCTGTGTAATGGAGTTAAAATGTGCAATCAAGTTGTAAATAAATAGCGTTTTAAGTTGTTGCAATACTGTTTAATGAATGTGTTTAATTTTTTATTTAGGTGGGAATTTGAGAATCCAGGAACAACGCTTATTTTGTGTTAAACAACGATGTCACAACCTGGCTATTGTAAAAAAGAATGCAGTGACCTTCATCGTATGATTTTATCAGTCATGACTTTTATACGATGTGTAACGATATATGTTATTACTAGTAATTATTCCCGAGACGGGAATATATCTGCCATCTCGTCTGCAAACGTGGATACCTGGAGCACTCGCGCGGACTCTGAGAGGCATGGAAGCGAGCGCGGTGTAGCGGTGCGCAACGTCACTTATTGACGCGTCACGTTGGCTGTTCCGCGAGGACAGCTCGCGTCAGATATTCAGCAATTTGCATTTCAGTGTCCTTGGCGAGTGAGTAACCGACGCCCACGAGCAGCCCGTGTTGTAGGACGAGGAGGACGAATTCGGAGAAGAGAAGCTAGGATACGGTTGGCTTGCGAAAAGCGGTTACATTTGCTTTGTGTAGAGATCTGTCGTTGGGCCGTGCGCGCGCGCGCGTCGCCGCTGAGGACGGCGCCTCGCCAGCCACGCCTGGCTTCAGACGGCGACGGCGGCGGCGACGGCGGCGGCGACGGCGGGCGGTGGCGGGGTCTCGGGGTAGGCGGGGCTCCGCCGTGCGCGGGGTGAGGCGGGGCGAGACGGGGCAAGATGGAGCGGAGCGGGTTGCGGAGCGGGTTGCGTGGCGGGTTGCGTGGCGGGTTGCGTGGCGGGTTGCGTGGCGGGTTGCGTGGCGGGTTGCGGGGCGGGTTGCGGGGCGGGTTGCGGGGCGGGTTGCGGGGCGGGTTGCGGGGCGGGTTGCGGGGCGGGTTGCCGGGCGGGTTGCGGGGCGGGTTGCCGGGCGGGTGGCTGGGCGGGGCGAGGCGATGCGGGGCGAGGCGGGGCGGGGCGGGGCGAGGCGGAGCTCCGCCGTGCGCGAGGCGGGGAGGGGTGGGGCGGCGCGGCGAAGACCCGTGCGCGCGGCGCCTGGTAATCGCCTTATTCCGGCGCGCGGCGCACGGTGCGCCCGTGCGGGCGGGTGCGGAGGGACAATGCGCCCGCGCTATCGCCGCCGCCCGGTGACGGATCGCCGCGCGCGCGGGTAATTGCTTCGGGTGATCGCCCGGCCAACTCCTCCCTCTGCCCTCTCCGAATTGGGCCGAAGCGGCTCGTGCAAGAAAACGGATCAAGTTAATGATTTGCAGCTTCTTGGAGAGAAAATACTGCGTAATGAATGATTTGCGAGATGGAAGTGTTAATTTTAGTAGTGGCATAAAATTGTGTGATTTTCTATTGGATTATTTTTATCGTTTTAAACCTACTTGAACAAAACGATTTTTAAAAGCAAAATGTCACTTTTTATGAGGACCCAATAAAAATTACAAAAAATATGTAATTTCATCTTAATCATATTCCATTCTGCGCTCAAAAGGAAGGTATTTCTTTGAATAGTATTCGTACTCAATGAAAATGAACAAATGTAAGTATCCAAGGTATACACAATCCCGAAAAAAAGGTATTCGAAACTAGTACGCGTCCAGTTTTTTTGCTTTATTTTTATTAAACTTTATACAATTTATTTTTTCTCGGTGGATACACATTTGTCTTGGTACTTGGATAATTTGTGTGCTCCTTTGACGTTTTGACCCACTGTGAGCCTCCACGAGACTGCGTTGGCATTATCCTGTTGCAGCAGAACGCTGAGGGGCGACGAGGTGGAAGGCGCGACTTTGTGCCGCTGGCGTGGAAGGAATGGTGGATTAAGAGTGGATCTGTGGAGCACTGATAACGGAACTATAAGTTACCGTAGGGCTTCAAAAACTGACATTTGCGATCTTACTCTCGTGTAATAGAGTAAAATTCATAAGAGTTGAAATTGATTTGTTAAGTGCTGACTTAAAGATAGACTTAGTTATTGATGTACCGGAAAGAATCTGCAGTCAGGGAAATTACTTCAATATCAACTTTTGAAGTCTTTTTTTTTTCTCGTCTGCTCGACTGCTTTTCACGACTGTTACATAGTTAATTGTAGTGTTCTCAATGAAGCAAGATATAAGCAAATATTGTTTACGCGATATTCATATTTTCTGCGATACTTTTATTAGAACGTAATTGACCTTTTTTGAAGTGTTTTTATGTTGGACATATTATTACCAAATGTTAAAATGGACGTTATGTGAGCCGTGATAGATTTAGCAAGACATGCAAGACAAGACATCTGAAAGGGATGCAGATACTGTCGTGGCCATCGTTGCTACGTTGTGGCACGGCGCGTTGAAGGTCCCCGGAGAGAGACCCCGTCGCGGGGGAGCCGATGGCCCGCGCCGGCGCCCGCCGGTTTCCGTTGCGAGGGAGCTCTGTGGACAGGCCACGCGCCGCCGGTCGCTGCTCAGGCCGCCCTGCCCCGCCCCGGCCCGGCCCGGCCCGGCCCCGCCCTCTTGCGCTGTGCGGATCCGCTCGTCAGGCGGTGTGTGCTCAGGGGGCTTCCGGTCGCCCCTCGTCTCCCGTTGACATTACCCGGTGCCGGAATCCGCTCCGCAAACAGCGACGAGAAGCGGCTGCGCGGGCGGCGGCAACGGCGGCGGCGGCGGCGTCGTCACTGGTGGCGGTGGGCCTGAAGGATGAGTCTAGGGCGGTGATGAGGTTGCTGTTTGTGTCACAAGTGGTCGCTGCAGTATTGGCAAAGGCCGTTTACTTAGGAGGTAAGACCTCCCAAATGGAAAAGTGAGGAAAGTGTAAACACTAGACGAGCTGTGAGAAGAGGGAAGTACGAAGCTAATTATTAAGTAAGTTCTTGGATAAATATGTATTCATTTCGAAAATATTGAGTTGTTCATTATGTAGTGGTCGTGATAAGCGTGACTATGGATGTCTATTGTTCTTCATTCTACGCAGTCACGGTGAGAATTGTGTGTTCCAGGAAAACAGAATTGGCAAACGTGAACTGAAAAAGCAATTTTGAACTGCAAATATATTTAAAAAATACCACGTGACCTTTGATAAGACAGAGATATGAAATATCAGTGGTCTGTTTCAAAAGCGTCATAGGGAGTATTGTACGTATATACTGTTTAAATGAATCCAAAATTTGAACTCGGCGTTCTTGTGTATCCCCCTCTAAATTTTCGCGGCAAATCTAGGGATTTACGTCCCTAGGATTACAAACCGCATCCTGGTTCATCGAATCGAGACCTGCGGTGGCAGCGCGTCCCGGCGACCGCGCCCCCCCTCCCGGACACAGTGAGCAATGGCGGCGCTTGCGCCAACTAATGGGGATTTATAGGTCGATTGACCCGCGATAGGTCGCGCGGCGAGGGACCGCTTGGCTTCAAGTTTCTTCCCCCCCCCCCCTCCGTTCCAATTCAGTCCGGCACCTCGCGGCCGTCCCTTCCTTGCTGCTGGCTGTAGTTTCGTATTTAAAATAAACGATGTGTTAGCAAAATCTCCTCTTCTGCGGAGTATTCTTTCTTCAGTGTTATTGCCGAGTTTCACATCGAAACAAAAAGTTTTTCTTTTAGGCAAAATAACAAAGGGATGCGTGATTGTGGTATAATAATGCTCTATTTTCTTCCCCAGCGATTTCTCTTTGATCAACTCATTTTTCAGTGTTGTGTGCATTTATGACAGAGCACAGAAAGTAGCGGCAATGGCTTTTTTTCACAAATGAACTCAAAATGACGCAACCGCGAGTGATGTAGCCTTTTCTCTCTCATTCGCAGCTGCAGCAGCATCGTTTTTTTGGGAGAAAGGGAGTTGTCGTTCCACACCATCGCCGAAATGTTTTTCTCCGAATAAAAATATAACTATGATTGCTGGTGTAAGTAGAGATAAGACATCGAATTATGATGCAATTGCTAATGAATGAGTTAATGGCCTTGATGACATCAGCAACAATTACAGTTTCTGTCGAATAGGTATCGAAAAAAAGTCATTATAAATTTAGTGAATATCTACGTCATAGGAATTCTTTTTTGTTTGTTACTTCATTAGATAAGTCTTCGCCTTTATTTAGAAACGTTTTTAATGACATGTAGGAAAAGTATTGTAGATAGAATGCTTACACAAATATCAAATATATATATATATATATATATATATATATATATATATATATATATATATATATATATATATGTATTTTATTATGTGAATCAGGAACTTTATTTTCCAATTCCTGTGTTAAATATTGCTGTGATCCAAACTTCGAACATTTTTAAAAATGGTAATTTGAGTGACATTGAAAGTATCATTAGATTCTCATACGCTGCAAGTAGATGGACTCTTAGCTCTAGTAGATTTGAGAGTGTCTCAGTATGAACATAAATATTTGAAATGTGAAATATTGCTGAAGATTGGCCAAAGACTTACATGTAAATGCTAAAGTTACATGTACTTGTTATATCAATTAATTTACTTTCAATTCCAACAATTTGATATTGATACTTGGTTTGCTTAAAAATACATCACGCAAATTCGAGGATGTATAGATATTATCGCGTTGCCATGTCTTCGCGCAAGCGTGCCGCACTTAGTTGCATCCCGGAGACGCATGGCCATGTGCGGTGAGGCGAGACCCGGCGCCCACTCACGGGTGGCTGGCGCCCGCATCCCCGCCGCCCTCGAGCATCCATCAGGTGTCCGCACGTGACGCAGCGGCCGCCGCCGCCGCCGCCAGGTTGCCCTGCAGTGCGCGCCGGAACCCCTCCTCGAGGGGCGGCCCTGCGCCCTTAATTAATCGGTGTTTGCCAGCCGCGAGCCCTGCTTCCGCCACCGCCGGATTAATCGGGCGATCGGGCGCCGACCGCGTGGGAGATCTCGCGCCCCAAGCCCCCCCCACTATTCCCCAAATTACCCCATAAACGCACCCACCCTACCTCCGTGGAGTGTGTAGTGTCGCCCGTCTTGGCCGCTAAGTCGCCCCGCCGCAGCGCTTTTTTGTGTCACTATCAACTAATGAAAGTGTCGTGGGAGAGGGCGGAGCTTTGCCCGGGATAAGAACAAAGCTTACAAGTTGCAGTAAATTGCGTTGCTAGGATCGGAGATAAAATGACACGAGCCATTAATTGGAGAAATTTACGAGAGGCAATTTGTTTAGAAAACTATTAGAGCCGGTTGCGAAAAATTAGTTACCGCCACGAAAAATAACGCTCAAAAGTACACCTATACTTTTGTGATCACTACTCACGACACATGATTCATTACATTAATTCTTTCGCCCAGTTTCGTCTCTATGAAAATAACGAGAACATAAAGTGAGTAAATACAAGTTCTAGTGAAAGCAAACACAAAAGAACAACTTTGGACCTTTCATTACGCGATGATTAAGCGTTGCAATAATGAGAAAAAAAGAATACTGTGCAGAGAAATAATGAGCGTCCTCGATGAGAAAGAAGACGAAGAAAAGCTGAATACTTATTGTGTTTTTTGTCTCGTAAAAGCAACGTAGTGATTTTGTATTATCGTTTAATGTTTTTTTTCCCTACCGTTCTACTGTGAATCAGCTCCGAGCGTATTCATTCGTTTTACGTGTTTTGTTATACTGTCTTTGAGAGTGTGGAGTGGATTTCGTGGAACGCTCATAATTACGGAAAATGTTGGCTACTGATTGAATCTTATTCGTGTTTCGTTTGTTCCTGTAAGTAACGGTTCTGGACGTTTTCCCGCGGGGCACGACGGCCACGCGGAGCCGCTGAATGTCGAAGGGGACGCGGGTGAGCGGGCCGCGCACTGCTGCCGTACATCTCCCGGGCGACCCCCGCTCGCGACGCGTCGGGACATGAATCTGCCGGCCCCGCCGCCCGCAGAGATACAGCCCGGATAATGGTAGTGTATCGCGCGATTTGCTAAGTGCGCGCTCAGCGGATTTGCGGGCTTCACTGGCCATCGGCCGCTGCCAGCGCGGCCGCCACGGCGCGCCCACCGTCGCTCGTACCCCTTCTCGCGGAGGGCTTCAGAGATATGTATGGAATCTGCGTCTTTCATTGCTCTTTACGAGACAAAGTCAAACATAATGCGCAATTGAAAAAAGTCAGATTGTTATGCATGAAATGCTTCGTTAATGAGTTGTCTGGAAGAATCATCGACATCATTATTATGATCAATATCCTCGGTGTACAAATGATTTTCTTGTCCTTTTAGTAGATAAATAAGCAGTGTTTTCCGTGTAAAGTGTTCCTGCCATTACCTTGTTTCGTCTGCCTCTCTTGTTTAAGTTACTTATTTTCACTGATTATGACTTGAGACTATCAACACCATTTTCTCATGGACATTGCAAAACGAATGTTCTGGTTAATGAGAAAAAGAAATGTAAAACTTGTTAGGTACATGAAGTAGAATCCGAGCTACAGCAGTTTCAAAAAGTTCGTTGTACATTAGTTTCAAGCAGTGTTTGGTGAGACAATACATCCATATAACAAAAATTCTTCTTTGAAATTTTACTGAAATAACTTGTGTATATGTAACGTAACTGAAATTTGAAGCACCGAAAGGAGTGATAGACATTACAATTTTTTAAAAAAATGTGATGCTTTGTATTTTGTAAATTGTTTAGGTACTTGGTGTTTTGTTACTTGTGGTTAATGAGAGAATAATAAATATGCTCTAAGGACAACATATTCTTCAATGTTTTCAGAGGGACGCGTGACTTTTGACGACATCCAAGGGGACGATGTATTCATCACGAGTTCAAAGCAGTGTCCTACTAGTGTTGCTGGGTCGGACATGTAATATTCGCTTTCTTGATGAAGCATATTTGTCATTCCCAACAGAAAGCCCAATTAATGCAAAATATTTATATTTGCATTTCCGTTACGGAAGGAGCCGACGCCGCCCCCGCCACGCCACCGCGGCATGTTATTGTCAGCGAAAGAGAGTTATTCACAGAAAGGGCGGGTTGAGATGTTGGAATGGAGAGCGAAACGGTCGGGGCTTTTATTAACGGAAAGCCGCTGACTAAATTTCGCCTTCGGCGAAGTACCAAAAACAAAGCTCTGTAGGAATTTAACCAGAAATTCGATTCGGCGTTGCCCGTGTCGTCGACGTCGGGCGCTCTTCAAAACTTATATTAAGTTTTCAATAAACCCAACTTTTGACGGAGAGGCGCAAAGTGTGTTTGCTGAGCGACCTCGCCTCGCCCGGTCCCTGTGCGGCGCCGTGCGTCTCGGAGCGCGAGGCGCGGCCGGATGCGGCGTCTGGAGCGGCAGGCCCCGAGCACCCATGAACGAGTAGGCCCGCTTGCACGCTAGTCAGTAGGGTAAGTAGGCTAGTTTATCGAAAGGAGGTAGATTAATATTCCAAAGAAATATGCCAATTCGGTTCCATGCGGTTTCGGAATTTTCATTGTTTACGATCTTTCAATTGATTATCATCAGAAAAACAACAATATGCAAATCGAAGATTGTTTAGTTTTCTTGTAACGTAGAGTGGAGATACTTGTAAGGAGGCGTTGAGCGAAAGGCATTTTCATATCTATATTAATCCTATATAATCGCTATGTATGCTTTGATTGTTAGCATCGAGAGGAGGCGTTATGGAGAGCGGATCAACGTTTATAACTATGACATTTAGTTTCTGTAAC
This sequence comes from Gryllus longicercus, assembly GCA_038098605.1. Classification (NCBI taxonomy): domain Eukaryota; kingdom Metazoa; phylum Arthropoda; class Insecta; order Orthoptera; family Gryllidae; genus Gryllus; species Gryllus longicercus. The sequence continues at coordinate 1,963,584 of JAZDUA010000199.1, read as the reverse complement.
TCGAAGTTTTCCAACAGCACATATTAGCTAAGCCGTGTGCATGTTCGGAACTATGCTTTCAGTTTATTAGTATACAACAGATAAATTCCTTTATACGTAATGCCAGAAAGTCTTTCGCTTGCCGATATTTATTATATATGCACGTTGATGTTTAACCACACGCTCTTTGATAGATACGCAGTGATTTGCTCAAGACAATGAATTTATTAATTACATCATTGGTTTTTAGGGTTTTTGAGAAATAGTTTTAGGGTTATCTGAACAATATTTCATAGTTTTCATTGAAAAACAAAATGGATTTCTTATTGGTTTGCGATTATGAAATGTTGGTTTTACGAGTCTGTTAAGAAAATAATTCCTTGAGAAATTGTAATCATTCCAGTCTGGACTATTATTCCGTTCGAAGCAAAGCACTTCTTTTGTCCCTCGCCGCAGTTCACTGGGCGCCCCCGAGCTGGCGCCGCGCTCCGGGCTCCTCCATCGCAACGCGCTTTCGTCGCGTTGGCGCCCGCTGCGTCGTCTGGCGCCGTTTCGTTGTGCAGCGCACAACCTGGAGGCGTGGGTGGGTGGCGGGGGGCTGGCTGGCTTCCCCGCGAAGCGGCTTCGCCTTTCCCCGGGGGGGACATTAGTCCAATTTTCCCCGCGAACTAAGTGTGTAGTTCTTGCGCGCTCCGCATGAAGTTCGCGTTATAGCGCAGCGCGAGCTCTACGGAGAAGCTAACGACTGTTTTCCTTGTTGCAGGTGAGATGCGCGCCCCCGACCCGCGCCCGCGCCCGCGCTTACATTGCGTGCCGTAAGCGCGGCGCCGAGGAGAGAGGTAGGTCCTCCGCAGCGGCGGCCCGCAGCCATCACTCGTGACTCTTCTTCATACGCACCGGCGCCTAATCGTTATTGGGTACATGGACCACCAGCCATCTTTTCGGGCGCATGACAGGCGGAGTTTTCCCTTGCGAGCCGTCCTCCCTCATTTGGCTCACAAATTTGCCGTTACTAGACTGTCTCTCCATCATTTCCGACTAGTTTCTAAAATTCGTCTGGTGTCAGTTTCTTTTGGAATCGACCTTTCCTTTCTGTTTTATGTAAACCTGATCGTGTTTTTTCAACGAATTTCTTTTTCGGGTGTCTTCTTCCTGACCCTTCAATTCTCCAAATTGTCCACTTGATGTCGTCCTTCATTAACCAAATCCAGACTTTAAAAAAAACCTTTTGTATATCGTCTGTTACACTTTCTTGCCTTCACTTTTCATAATTCCATATTTTCTTTCCTCCCGCGTACGTACACATTCATGCTTGATTTCCCCCATATGCGTCCTGTGCTCGCAGGGGCTCCGCAACCGCTTTAAGGATGGAACATGGCGGTACGACGGGTTGCCTATCTCTACATAACGGCTGACAGGCGCGTAAAGGCAATTTAAACCAGCAACACGAAACATGCTACCTTTGTTCACTCACTCATTAATTAATTTTATTCACGCACTCGTTCGTTCGTTTCTTCGCTCAACGTGCATTGACAAAGCAAGTTATGAGTTGTGACAAGTGTTCGTAGTGCTCCTTGGATATGATTTAAGAACATCTTACTGTTAATGACATTCTCTGTTAATTCTTAATGGTATATACATGCGTGTTCTTCGAGAAAATGAAAAATAAATATTCCTCTAATATACATTACTTATCACCTTCTCTCGTCTATTTTTACTGTATTAGGTTTCAACGTACACAATCAATTAATTTTTACGAAATACACAATCAAATGATTATGAGATAGGAGCCGTGTTTTGTGAAAACGTGTGTGTCCGGTAATAACAACCTTTTCCGCATTTCAATTGGTAATTATTTGAATTATAATAAAGTGGTCCATCATATGAAGTCGATTTACCACAAAGTCAAACTTCAATTTGATAACATGGGAATATTGCCCAAAATGGTTTTCAATCCATTAAAAATTATTAATATAATGTGTACCGATGAAAAAACCACATCATGGAAGCTAATTAATTTATTTAATATCGCTGATATTGTAAATATTATTGATTTCATGATATTTGATTTTCATGCCTGCGAATTAATATCATAAATATGAGTATTTTAACGAATTAATGTACTAATGAAGCGAGGAGTGCCGATTGCCTGATAAGTATTTTAATTACTTAATCATTTTAGTATTTGCTGCTACTTTTGACATTGAATTGTTGAGAAAACAATTGCGATTATAAGGATCGTTTCTTCTTTGCCACCAATCTTCGCAGCACATGTGAGTGCGCCCACAACCGCTCTCTCGGAATGGTGGCTCGAACATTGGAGTCCCGCGTGTTGTGACACGTTTCCGTAGGGTCTCCCAAAATAAAATCCGTATCATCATTCATTAATATTCATAACTTCTCTAGGGTGGCGTAAATCCGTCAACAAGAGACTAATCAATCAAGTTCCTTGTCCACAGTGCTGTGTTGCTGGTGCTTAAACATTTTTTTGCCAATATTAATGGTGGAGTCTAGTCCTTTTCGTACATACTACATCATGTATGTAGTATGAAATATTGAATAAGAAGATAATTAATTCCAAAGAAATGGCCATTTCTTGCATTGCCGTTGCGATGTCTGATGGTGTATTTTTAACCGTGTTACTTGGCAAACCAAACTGTGTGAATTATTGTGGCGAGATTAAACAATATTTTATAGTTTAATTTCGCCTCTCGCGAGATACGTTTCTAATTAGTCCCTAATTAAATAGATGTTTTTGTCAAAATAAGGAAAATTTATATGATGTCAAAACAGCGACATCAGAGGAGACCTATCTAAGAAAAGTAAATATATCTTCGACATTTTCTCTCGCTCGAAAAACTTCTGAATAAAAAATAATCGATCTTGTAACAATAGAAAAGATTTTAAATAGGCATTTCTTTTGTATTACATATTCTACATAAATAGCATGGTAAGAAATATTTGGCCTCACATTGATGATAACGCTTAAAAGTGTCGTTGGTCATTCTTCTACGATATTAAAATTTTCTTATACCATCAAATGGTTAACTAAGAAGTATTTGATACTAGTGTGAAAATATATTGATGCTTCTCTGGCTTGTAATGTACTCCTTCTTGGCCTCTCTGTCAGCTGTCATCATGTCCATGCGTTGTGCCCTTCTTTTATCTCATCGATCTGGCTCCCCCTCCACCCCCCGGGACGAGGGCTACGGTGCAACAGGGCCGGCCGGCACTCTCGCCGGCAGTGGGCATTGTAACGGCGGGGCGCTGTGCTTTCTGCCCTGTTCCCCATCCCTCCGGCGCAGCATGTGATTTAATTAACGTAGAACGGGTTGTTTCTTCCCGCTACCCCCACAGGGCGGAGCGCACTCCATTACCGAGCTCATCATACTTAGACGCGTCTAATATGCTCTGGTCATTGCCTTGATTAAAGCGAGGTAAATGGCGGCGGCAACACGCGGTCCTCCGCACATTGCCGACACCGCTTGCTTTGTTGTAGCCACCACCACCACCAGCAGCAGGGGCGTCGCCGCCACCAACCGTCGTGCATTCGGCCTCGGGTCTAATTGTTTTCGCTGAGGACGGCGGCGGTGGCCGTCGCTCCGGTGCGTCTCCGTGCGCCCATTGTTCTCCCGTTAAAGGGAGCCCCTTCCCTACAACGTGGTTTCGCCACTCTCCTTGCCGTCGCCGTCGCCCTCTCCTCGCCCACCGGGCTGACGGCCGACGCAGCGTGCCACGGAGAGGCCGGCCGCTGGCATTGGGCAACGAACATCCCCCCTCCCCCGGGGCCACCCTCCGGACGAGATGACACGCTGCCACACCTGCGGGCTCACGTGGCTCGTGCGCTAACGTTGTGCGCGTTGCGTGTCGAGGCAAAGGCTAGCGCCCTCCACGCGCGGAAAGTGATGCTTTCCGCTAGATACGTTACGTAACCCTTCTCTCGCTCAGTGGTGACCTGATTACTTGGTAGGAATTTGGCGAAGACTTTGAATGTAGTAGAAGCTAGAAAAGCAAGAAAGGAGGTTGTCCTAAAATCGCACTTTTATTGGTGAATCTAACGATAGTTATGTATGGTAATTCCAACTGAAAAATACCATCACTTCAATACACTCAATTAAAAATAGTATTGAATGCAGGTGTAGCCTTTGCGACGGTAAAATATATTTGTTCCTCGTCGACTTTTCTTGTGGTTTTGTAACCGCTTTCGTTTCCTAAGTTTTTCCACCTTCTTGAAAAGTATTCTCAAGGGAATTTCTGGAATTCTGATGATAAAGTTCTATAACGTTGCCAAAATAATTTCGGTTCATGCTCCTACATTATCGGTTTCTTCACTAAGCCTACCTGAATTAATTTATTTTTTCCTGAGACGAATCTTGACGGTCATAGATTGCTTTATTCAGGATATCTCAGAAGAAATTGTACAAACTTCTAATTTAGAGATAGCTTTTACCTATGAAAATATAGTAGGAAATTCGCCTCTGATGGCGTACTTAATCATACATGCAAGGGCACATGTATGACATTGGTACATAAATTGGTACATTGGTGTTGATAGCTCCTTAGTCAGACCTGCCCTGAGGAAGACCCCCATAAGATGGTCGAAACGTCAACAAATCAGCCTTCGACGCGGCGTTATTCAGACAGCGAAGATCATTTACATGAAATCTCTTTGACCGCGTCAACATTTCACATATTGAACATCTGCATAACCAGTTGCTTAAAAATCAGTAGAAAATGACACACACGTAAGTCTATACAGAAATTCTCCATTACATGTTTATATTCGATGAAGTGATCATTTTCAACAGCACTGCATGCCCTGCACGTTAGTAATATTTCTTATGAGACACATTGTAGATTTGCTTTCACACCTTAAATATACATAAGAACTTAAGCGAATACTAATTTTTGCGAATGTGAATATTAACTCTAAAAAAGTTTTAAAACGTCCTTTGCGTTAGTCTGTAGTGTTCGTGTGTTAACTTTTATAAAATGATTATATGAATTTCACTTTCACATACTTCCAGGTCTACTCCTTATTAGCTGTAACATTCTGTTTTTTCGTTCTCGTCATTACTAAGTTCTGACACGTGAATATCCCTTGCCTCCTGCATACTTATCGGATTTTCTCTCTTCAGTTTTATTACTTCGCGAGTAATTTTGCTCGAACATCGTTGAGTCGCGGAATACTTTCTGTTACTCCTTAATTGCCAGAAACTTTGCCAAGTACCTGATTTTACGGAGCGACGAAGTAATAAATAATTCTCCTTCCACTTTGTGAGAAGGCTCCTTCTGCGTCATGAGGGGTAGATTATTCAGAAAAAGATCGCCCGTATTTCATAAGTTCAAATATATCATTCGCAGAGCTTAGTGTGAAACTACCTTTATTTTCTCAAAATCGCTAACGTATTTGGGGTAAGAAACATTGTTCACAGTATTACTCCATACTTTTCTGCTCACCATATGATGATATTTTAGATTCAAGTAAATTTTAGTATACAATTCGTGGATTACTGTATTAGGGTTTTTGGTTTGTATTCGTGTTTAAGTTAGTGATTCTCTCTTTATTATAGTTCTTTAAAAAATATTCAAATAAGTTTTGTACATTATCTTTGAATAATACTGCTAGCTTTTTATTGTTATTCTTTGTTGAAATGTTTTATTATTTATTTAAGTAGATACTTTTCTTGTATGATTTCAGTACTTCGTACAAACACTTGCTAAGTATGCGCTTCCTTCAGTATTTGGTCCATTATTAACTAAATAAACTACGGCTAATGATTTTTCATGATGCTGGGGTTCCATGTCCGGCGGTTTTAAAATTGCGTTTTTTTATAAATGTAATTCTTGCATGTGTAAGTTTAGCACAAAGGTTAATTCACTCCTAACAAGAAAAGCAACTCTTTCTTTCGTTTCAGAAGTGTTGACGTCATGTTGACAAAGCACGCGATGTACTTGCTCTCCACGCTCTTGCTCGACCTTTCCTCGAATTAATTACTTTTAACGTAATCGATCATTCATGATCTGATATGATGGCAGATCAGATGAATGATCTTTTTACCATAGGTGAACAATAGTTCACAACTGGCTCAAAAGTACTGAGGTGCTTTTTACACACTAGGTTTTCAGGAAACATTGCACAATGAGAATGCACACTAAGATATGACAGGAAAAGAGCGGAAAGTTATTTCTTTAGGGGCGTGGAATATTGTCTTGATAAAATCCGTCTTAGTCACATCAGATTTAATTTGCTTGCTAGTTTTAGTAATCGGAAATTTCCGGACAATCATTACTGTGCCCTTCTAATGCAGCTTTCTGCGTAGTTTAGAAGATGTCGAATTAATCAAAATATCAAGGCAAATACGTGAACGTAACGACCAGCGTCTTTATTTGAAGGAGCACATATCTAATCTACTCAGATGCACTTACTTACATGGTTATTTTATGTGAATTCCATACAGTGTATTCATGTATTTTCTATTATTCACATACTTATCAAGTATGGCACTAATTACTAATCTTTAACTGGTCCTTACATTATTAAATTTATTGAAATATGATTATATGCTGCATATCGAACTCCTCTTTTAATTTGTAAGTATTCAATCAGTTTAATTATACATCTTAATGCACATTTCTTGTGGTTAATTCTGTGTGATGGTGACTATTTCCCAATCAATTAGCTTTACATAGAAGTAGGTTCCATGGGCCTTAATTCATGGTGGTCCTTCAGAGTTATGGAAGGAGTGACGAATAATTGGTATGCATTTAAATTAATCTCCTTTTAATCTTCAGTCTGCTGCTTATAACTCCTCCGCCAATTTGTATAAACCAGTTTAATCAATAGAGACTGCTTTGGATTGAAAGACATACTTTTTATCGGGAGAAAAACTACAAATGTTTCTTTCTGTTCGTCAATTGTTTGTGTTTTGTAGGGTAGTATATTTAATACTTTTCTCACTTACTGCCATAAAGGTCTATATTGTTTTGTATTATTATTTCGAAAATATTCAATCTTATTTATTATTCTGTATGTACTAGGATTTTATAAGCGGATTATGCTTCATGAGGGGATAAAACTGTATATTTTTAATAAGTAACTACTAGGTAGTTTGTTTATTTAGTATATTTGCTCTTTAGAACCATGCTCTTTAACATTCTGGACAGCCCATCTGTCTTTATCAGGGGGATTTCGTGTTCAAAACAGCACTTAAGATAGTGTGTTTCCAACACTTCCGACGTGACGGAACAAAAGTGGCCTTCCATAGATTTGAATGCCGTGCTCCACAACACTGTTTGTGTGCGTAGAGAGAGACTCATAGTTGGTGTATTTGCGAAGAACAGTAATGGCTTTTGAAGGTTGATGTTAATGGTCCTTTTCTCTCTTATGTGAGGGAGCTTTAAAACTCCCGGAGCTCTTTCAACACGTCCCGTGGCGTAGAACGAGGGGAGCTGGAGACCAGTGTGTTGCTGAATTTGACTAACGGTAGATGAGAAACTGGAAGGAAGCTTGCAAAGGGGGGAGGAATATGGAACAAGAATTATTTAGCGAATGAAGTTTTGCAGTAGGATTGTAAAGTGAGTTACAATGGGGTGAAAGATGACTATCAGAGCAACCCTGTTTCGTAATAACATTGGTTCTGTTGTTTTTACAATGAAAACTACAGGGCGAATATTGCTGTGAGGGATATAGTGTAATACGTTTAACAAAATGTTTCAGGAACACTTTTGAAAATGTATATTTTCTATCGAATGTAAAGTGCCTGAGGGATGGTGATATTATTAATTTCAATAGCCATTTATTTTGTCGTTGCGTATAATAACATGGATATTGAGCTAGGAGTTTCGTGAAAATTTAGACCCCTGAAATAGCAGTTTCCTAATCGCCAGAACATCGGGCATTTAAAAATTTTCATTTCATGGAACCTAGAAGTACTTTATTGTATTATTAGTATTTATCATTATCAAATTTATTTTAAGTTTTTATTAAGAAAACAGTAAGATATTTATTTTCTATAAATGTCAGTTGTTTCTTGTTTTTGTATTGAGGTTTAGGTAAGATAAAGCAAAATGTATTTAAATAAAATATATACGTGTTGTGAAGATTGCTATTTTTATTTCTCTTTTTGATTTGTCTTCTGAAGAAATGACATGAATTGTACAGGACTATCTCCTGAAAGAGTGCCGAAGGGTATAATTTTTTAATCTAATCTTGGGTTATGTTGATATTTTGATTGTAGTAGCATGTGATATTATTGTAGAGCTGTGTAAAGTAAGATGGCGAGACAGAATAAAACTATAGATGCAACTACAACGTGCACTTTCTCGCATTATTTGTAACTTTTGCAATTTTCGAAAATTCTGAGTGTTTAAAGCATATTGCACTTGCGACATTTTCATATGCGTACTTCAGATAAAAAAAGAAAAATATATACTTTTTAGAGAAAACCTGGCACGTGCAAAATTATGTGAGAACTACGATCATTTTGAGAAAATTGAACATGACATGTTTTAAACTTTTTTTTTGTAAGTTCGCATCAACATCTAGGTCATTAGCGATCACAATTGGTTTTAATTGACGATGATTAGCGATCACTGTTGGTTATGGGTAACTTCAAACTATAAGCAATGATACGGTGGTGAGGGTGGTAGAAAGGACGAACACAAACACAACCATGCCGGAGACGGTACTCACTACTGCCTTAGCGATCTCGGCCACCGGATCGGCATCTAATTTTGTAGAACAGATTTCTTTGAAATTTCTTTGGTAATTTTTTTTAGATCTATTACTTCTTGATTCTCATAGTTCCATATTTTATGACATCTCTTGCTTTAATTTATTTTCCTTCCACCCAGCGCTACATATTCTTAATACTTAGTACTCTATTCTTTATTATGCATACTTCTATGGATATTGTTTCAAGTTTCTGGGTTAGTTGCTGTTGGTATACATTTTTTACACTTCTTGAAGATTTTGTACATTTCCTCTTCATTTATATCTTTCTCTTTTTTCCCTTTATTTTCCTTTTCATTCTGACCTTAAAATACGATTCTGAATGCTCTGTGACAAAAAAGCATTTAAGAAATATAGAAATAGCAGAGATGAAATTTCGGAAGTCCATAAAAGGATTCCCTCGAGAAGACAAGAGCACGAAATGAAGACATCAGCGTAGAACTTCAAACGCGGCCACAAACTGAAAAAAGTATTGCCACGCAAAGAAGAGTGGAAATAACGTATTTATCGTATGTCTGAGGATAGACATCCAAAACTAGTCTTGCATTACCGACATCGAGGGAAAAGGAATGTGGGAAGGCCGCAAAGAGATGGTGAAGCCGCAACAGGCAGTTTTCCTAATGCTGTGATGAAAGAAGGAAACGATGAAGAAGTAGAAGGAAGCAATGACGATGAAGAAGAACTAGAAGGAAACGATGATGATGAAGAAGCTGAGATTTAATTCAGAAAAGAAATAAACATCTTCAGTACTATAGGTGTAGAAAGACACCGACGAAATGTGACTTTTGCAATTTTCTAAAATGTAATAAACAATAATCAAATTTATGCTGTAATCATAACATGCCGATATTTTGCTGTAAATATTTTTTGGGGACCTACGAAACGTAGATTCTGTGCACGCAATATGTTAGAAGAAGAAATTTGTTGCCTACTGTTAAACAAATTACTCGTTTTTTCGATATCGGGGACTTTCAATACAAAAAATCGCCAACTGTAGCGGCAACATTTCATAATTTTCTCAATACTACGTACGCAGTATGCGAGAAAGTATAAACACGGAGAGGTACAACAGTCGGAAAAGGACCTTAGATTTTCAGCCTCTCGTACAATCTCCATCTCAATCAGTTTCAATCTTTGGAACATCTTGAGAAGTTGCCGCCACCAAACTTCATAACGAACATTTGTCGCTCACCTTTAAAAGCAGCCTCTGGCGACCAAGGAATTTGTTTCTGAGGCGTCTCCGCGATTCTTCTCGGATTCCCGGCGAGTGCAGTGTGTGGGTCCCAGGACTTGCGTACGAGTCGCCGGACGGCGCTGCAGCCCACTCGCTCGCCGCTTCCCTCCCCCGGGTGCTCTTGGCGGGCGCTCGGCCGGCCCTTCGTCTGGCGCCGCCCCCCCCCCCCGCGGCGGTCGGTGAACCTGCGGCCGCGGCGCTCCATCCATCATCCGCCGATCCCGCCGAGCGCCCGGCGGCCGCCGCCGCCGCCGCCGCCACCGCGCGCCGCGCTCGCGCTGGGAATCTCGGCGGCCGACGCCCGCCCGCGTGCCACGCGTGGCCGCTTGCGGGCTCAGCGCTCTCTTCGGCGAACGGTCGAAGAGGAAAAGGAAGAATTTGGGATTTTAATTCGTGGTGATTGACCTGCGATAAGAATTTCTAGGAATGGATAACGAACGATAATGATGACACAACGCGTTCTTGGCGCACACGTTAAGATTACGTTTTTAAAGAAATGTTATATTGTCTTATTTGGACATTTACATGCAAATCTATACCACTCCAAACGATCTGAATTGATTTGTAAATGTCAAGTGTTCATCATGTAAATTTGTTCAAGAAGTACACTAGAAAATATACATATTTACGAAAATCTCATTCAGAGAGTTCACAGCGGGTCGACAACACACAGGAACACTATAAATAACTGAAAACCTCACAACAAACGATAGTGAATAGGACCTTTTGGTTTTTACATTACAAAAGCACTTTAAATTGTTCCTTTATTACTATTTTTCGTAATTTTTTGGGGCGTTTACGAAGTTCTCTCGTAGATGGAAACGCCGTTTCTGTTGCTGAAGAGTGCGTGGGCAGAGGGAACAGCCGCTGCGACAGCGAACCAGCGGCCCGGTAAACGCGACGCGACGCGACCCGACGGCCGGTTGCTGGGCGGCCGGCCGGTGGGCGGGGGAGGCGGGGGAGGCGTGGGCGAACGCTGCCTCTAATGAAGAGCCGGCGCGCGGCCGGTAATTGGTAATTATGTGACAGCTGCCACCCGAGATCAATGCGGGCCGAGGGCCGCGCGCCTGCCGACTTTGTCCGGCGACTGCTCCCCCGACCTCGTGTTTTCCATACACATCGCGCCATCTGTAGCCATACGTTCGTCCGCTTCGAATATTCTCTTCTGTTGCTGTGTTGTGTATTTTCGATCTACAATAATAACTACATGATAGTTGTCTTCACAATATTTTAAACGCGAGTGCCTTATATAAATTTATTACGTGCAAACTTAATGGGATTTGAAAAGTCGATCTATTACTTAGTATGGTGATGTTTCTCTGGTATTTTTGAAAACTAAATTTTCAATGTTAATACAGCTTGTAATTGAATATTTGGGTGAAAAAATCGGGATTATTATTCAACCTGTAATATTTCCCCACGAAGTTGCATGTCATGTTTTTAAATTATCTTTCCGACTTTTTTAATCGGAATTGTGTCGATATACATAGCATCCGCGCTTCAGTTCCTGGCTCCCTTTCTATGTGTCATTATCACGCACAATTTGTACACGTTTAGGCTAGACGTAGATTCAGAATTAGTATTTCATTTGTCTCTGTACTAGGTGATCATTTTGTACAATGTGCTCGGAGATACTTAATCACTTGTATTGTTCCTTAAGTCTCCAAAATTGCTTCTCTATGCGCGTTAGTCCCGGAGCTCCTAGCGCCCGCTGCGCGCGGCCTCCGTGCGCAGGGCTTGGGCGCTAAGTGGATTCTGCGCACTTGACGGGAAGTTGCGTCCTCAAGTCCGGAGCGGCCGAGGGCGACGCCGCAGCCGCCGCCGGCACCAGCGCCGTACTTCGCCGCCAGATTACGCACTCTTCTAATCGGATTCGGCGACCGCGTGGCGGCGGTGGCCGCGGCCGCTTTCTGACTCCGGGGCTCTGCGCCGCCGCCGCCGCCGCCGCCGCGAACTGCGGCTCGTGTGCGAGGTTGTGCTGGCGCCCTGCCGTCCCCGAGATGAGCTGGTGGGCGTGTGAGGGCTGATGAGACTTTCGACAACGGGAGATGATGACGCCGGATGAGATGGAGAGAGTAGAGGAATTACTCGTATATGAACCGCTCGAGTTTGTATTGTAATCATTTGTGTAGTACGGCTAAAAACATAACAAACAAATAACGAAAAGTGAATTCCGACATGCAAACTGATGACTAGAATATCGGCGCAAATCATTATACCGAAAAAGAAGATGCTGGACGAACAAAACATATAAACATTAGATCAGAAAAATAGAACGAAAATGGAGAATAAATGATCTACTGAAAATTCATTTCTTTGAATTTCAATAAAAGCAATGGTTTGAGTCGGCTCGATAAATATCTCTAGTCCAACAAATCCATGAATAACGATAAAGAAGCTGGAGAGACATCGGAAGGATAAAGAACGAGCCATCATTTTATCTTTTGCTGAAAGTGGGTGTGCTGCGAGAATAGCTTTTACTAAATGGAGAGGCATTAGAGTAAGAAGAGAAGGAGACATCGCCCAACCAACCCTCGCGGGCGCGCCTGTATCTCTATCTCAACGGTTCGTGGCGCACAGGTAGCTGAGGGCGCAAGAGAGCGGGGCGGGAGGGGAGGGGGTAAGGAGGCGAGCGGAGGCAGAACGCGAAAGTTTGTCTCTAAGTTCTCTATTCCGTTACCTGAGAGGGAATTTATGTGCGGGATCAGTGCCGGCGACAGCGTGAATTCAACCTCAGCACAAGCCAGAGAGGCGAATCTCCTGTGCGACCCCGCCTCCCCAGCCGTCTGTTGTGTCGACGAATAATAAACGTCGGAGAGGAACGAGTCGCTTGGTAATATATACGCGAAGATTTCGAAATTGTGCTATTTGTGGCGAGTAATTCACTTGCAGGGAGCCACACAGAGGCCCGTGACTCTTCTCGCAAGCACACTCCACGGTATGCTCTCCCCGTTTGTATCTGTCGGCGGAAATAGTATCCCCTCTCGCCTCGCGTCTCCTTACCAGGGCAAGGCGAGTTTTCAAAAAGTAGTACCTCTTTCGCGGAATTAATCCTTGAAGTTCTAAAGCGCCCGAGGACACGCGAGCGCCAGGATCCGGCTCACGATCGCCCGGCCTGCGAAGTCACAAGGGCCAAGCGCGGACCAAACGCTTTGGAGAGGCCCTCGCTCTCGTCCGCCTCGCGATTGCACCGCGCGCCTCTGGCCATGCACATGCGCTCTTTCACTGCCCCACCCTCTTCCTTCCACCCCCTCCCGTCCTTTTGAATCTTTATCTCGCTCGGTCGTTCGTTCCATCTTCTGCGCTTTCGGCGCTGTGTCTTTCTCCTGTGCCCCCTACTCATCTTCAGCCTTTCACTAATGCCGCTTTCACCAATGCCGTTGTTTGGAACCTTCATCTCGTTCGATCCTTTCGATTTCCGATCTCGACGTCATCTTATACCTGTGCCCTCTCTCTCTCCTACACGCGTTCTCTTCAGCATCTCGTCTTTGGATTCTGACTTTTACTTATGCCTCTTTCTTCCGCCGTTGTTTTAAACTTTTATCTCATTCGCTCCTTTCCATCTTGTCCACTCCCTACGTTGTCTCATGCACGTGTGCCCTCCATCTCCTTATGTTCCTTCTCTTTCACTATTCACTTATGGCGCTTTCCTTTTCATCACTACTCTGCGGCACTATGTCTGTTGCGTCACCACTGCAACGCACCCTGGCGATCGAAGCAATAAAACCTCGCGTTCCGTGCTGGCGACGTCTTGTTATCACCGCAGGCTTCTTCTGCCCGCCATTGAATGTTGACTTCTCTATGCCACTGACTTTTCCCTGCGCGTGTTCTTAGCAATCCCCTTGCAGTTAACAAGTTGGTAAATTAGCGATCTCTTCTGAATGTACATTGTTTTAAAGTAAGCTTGTTGCGTTTACATTTTTATAGAAATATTTTATGGCTACTACTTCCACACACGATTGATCGTGTAGAGTAACCTTCCGTAGTAATGTAGAATATAAATAAAATAAATTAATATGCTTATATAATTCCACGTTGAAATTTTCGATTTTGCCGCAATGGTTTTTCACCGTAAACCAATTTCAGGGGGTGGGAGATACATATGCTTCTGGTTTGCTTATATCATCTTCTTGAATGTTATATACATCTCTTATCATAATTGCTTTTAAAGCAGTAACGGGAGATACGCTGTAATGATATTTCATGCAGGAGCTCCAACACATCTGCGGCTTGCATTATTTATATAAACGCGACCACTTTATTCATTTTCATAGATGTTCACTAATCTTGCTTGAGTGGGTTGTGACCCCTATGTATAAAAACCTTTGAGCCTACCCTCATGTGAAAATGTTCAGTGTTGTAATTGGAGCCCGTTCCGAATATTCAACCTACATGACTCCACTCGGAAAGCCGAGTTCGAAATACTATAAGCGTACGGTATCTATGGTTGCCAATGTGATCCAATTGGTCGTACCACTGCGTGTAGCGCAATAAATACAAGGCTAAACGTTTTTTTTTTTTTTTCGATTCTCATTCAAATCATTTGAAATCCGAGGAGATTACCGATTCCGCTTGCCGTAGGTTTTCCAGGCTCGACTGATCCATTCACTTTCCAAGCCGAGTGGCCCAGCGCGGAGCGTCGTCGCGAAGGGCCGCGCGGATGCAGAAGCAGCGAGTGCAGCGACTGAATTGGCGGCGGCGTTGGCCGACGCCGCTTATCCGAATCAATAAATCCCTCTGCGAGGCGGGGGTGCGCGGCGCGCCCGGTATCTCCGGAATACGAATAACTCCATAGATTGGCAGTAAATCGCGGCGGCCGTCGGCGCCGCCCCCCGCCCCCGCCCGCGCCGCCGCAAGCCCCGAGCCCCTTGGCTCCCCGCCTCGGCGCGCAGTGCTTTCGAGAACGGCTCGAGAAGAGCTGCGGTACATCTGTTTTGTATTCAGAACAACCGTGCCTCTCCTGAAACAAGTATGCTTTAAACTAGTTATTAAGACTCGGAGATGGTAGTTTTGGTAGGCAACGGCTGTGTAATTTTTTGGTTCACGTTTAGGAACGTGGGACTTAACGGGTGTAATTACGTAAATTATCGGCCTATAATCCACTTATTGTTCCTAATTGTTATGAACAAGGCAGTTAGAGTAAAATATAGATGATAGTTAATTGCCTCTTCATCAGTCTCGGAAAATATGTTCTGGTAAGACTGCTTGATGTACGTGTTGATGGGTTGGGTCATGTGTGGAGTGCAGTCACACTATAGAAGAATTTATTTAGATGAAAGTGGTGTAAGAGTTTTTAAGGCATACAGGAAACTTATGGACATCGTAGGTTGAATGTTGATGAACGCGGATATTTATGACTAAGAGGAAGATCAACAAGTAAAAAGAGTCCACGTTGAATTTTTTACTATCTACGACAAATATGTTAAAAATAACGGAGTTGCATATGTATTTATTTACGCATGTGTAGTACATTGCTAACAAATGTGCGATGGCAAGGGGAAGTTTACTTAATTTTTATTTCGTTGCGCAATATCGCGAAGTCTTGTGGTGCGTTTGTCACAAAACATGCGAAGGAACCGGGGGAGGGTGGCGCTGGGTGGTGCTCGAGACGCTCTGGAAGTGACGGACAGTAAATTGCACGGAACTGCGGAAACGCGTAATTGCACAGCTGTCGGGGGTTGCTTGCGTGCCGGCGAGAGGAGAGAGGTCGGCGCGTCGGGAAGTCACCGGACAGATTGCGGCGAGCGCCGGCGAGCGCCGTCGACGGTGGCAGCTCATCTGCGAGGCGTCAACGCCGCCCTTCGGCCTTGCGAGGCAGATTCGGCCTTGCGCGGCAGCGACTCGGAGCACCCGGCGCCAGCGCCTCTTGGAGAGCGGCGCCCGAGGGAGGCAGCTACTGAGCCTGCCTCTGTGTTGGTCAACAGAGCTGAGACTCTCTCATCGAAGCTTTGGCAGCGATTCTCACGGACTTTGAGATAGTATATTATTTGAACGAAATGATTGTGACTGAAAGTCGATGCTTGGGGGAGTGCCTTACTCCGAACCTAGGTAAGGGATAACGTATGTCTTTATGCCGTCCTCTTTCCTTGAAACATGATTTGCAGTGTATCATATCCTTTAACTGACACTTTTTTAACACATTTATTTTAGATGGAATACATCGTTTAGTTTAATCACTATACAAATGTTTTTTTTAATTATGCCAGTTATAATATCTAAGCTATTTTAGTATGTACAATGAAGATGATACTCTAGGGAAGTACTTTGGGGTTATATATCATGGATGGCTAAGATTTTAAGAAAGGCTTCAAACGGGAATCTACTTTTTTATTTGGGAGTGTGTTGGATTTTCCGCAAGTTTGAAATGATTGCTGCTGGTATATCTGTTAGGTTTTTGTAGAAATTGTGTGATATATGCGCTATTTGGTTTATATTTACTATGTTTGTTTGGTTGTATATATGGTTTATTTATTACGATTGATATTGATGTTTCATTCGGAATGGAGTTGTTTATTACATATGAACACAGGGGCATTTGTGATTAATCTGATAAATTTGTTTTGAATTTCTTGGATATCGTTAACATTGACTTACACTGTATGAAGGATTCTATGATGATCGTAATGGTGAATCAAGGATGGTAGATGGTAGAAAATACGGATGGAATGATTCTGAGGAGACATGTGATAGCATAGAAGCACACCACAAGTAAATAGTGAAAAAAATGCGTTTTACACGGCATTTCAACCGACGGTCTTGAGGCACCGTTTACTTAGTCCGCCTTGCTTAATTGTCTAGTGTAACGGAAGAGGCAATTATTAGTCCGGGACACTTACTTGAACGTGGGAATCAGTACGATAGAAGATTGATAGACGTAAAATAGTTCGCAGAGCAAGAAAGAAAGGGTGTGATCCCGCAACGACGTTTCCTGGAGGCTATTAGCGCTGGCATTTGGGTGGATCCCGCTGGATGATGTACGCGTGGCACTGGAGGAGGGCGACGCGACGGTCGCCGCGGCCGCCGCTCCTTCGCACAATGCCTTCGCAATTACTACGGCGACCGTCGCTTTGTCTGGGCTTAATTGCAGTGCACGCCGCCAGCCGCGCCACCGCACGCTACGACGCCGCGTCACCGCCGCTCCTCTGCACGATCCGAACACGCGCACGTGTACGTCTGCTGGGCAGTGCTTCTGCCGTAGATTTTCCTGCATAGTTGAGCGGACATTTTGACACTCAATTAATTATAAGTTCCGAAATAATGGATTTATAATGGAATTCTCCATTAATTGTACGTTCGGAGATCAGTGATTGTCGACACGAAACATCAACTTCAAAAACCACCAATCAAAAGGAGAAATATCATACATGTCCGTTATTGAAGAAAAATCTTAAATGGTAATTTCGAATGTGGATGAGATCAAGAGAGAAATATGTTGCGTGCTAATTGGCTCGTTTTATCTAGTGCAAAAAATGACCTTCAATTAGTGTCTCTCTAGAGGTAGACGGTATTTATTCTCATAATAGCATTAAAGGCCGTTCGGCCGTTCTCGTGTGCAGACGATTTGTATCGTTAATGTAATTTGTCAGATGAATGAAAACAGACGCTTTCAAATTGCTATACATTCCGAGTTCTAATCCTTTATCAAATATCTGAGCGTTGTAATTTGTTTGTTTGGTTATAAATGTTTCCAGTGTTATTTCATTTTTATTATAACGCTTTTAAAATTTCGGTTTTATCGGATTTCCTAATTTTATTAGAGCCCACCGGTAACATCATTTTATTTAACTTCGTTACGTACTTTGATTTGTCCGTATATTCATCCAAACGTATATTAGGCATGGTATAATTACATCTGTTCATTCGAACTGACGTTGTTTGTGACAAATTACATTTGATAGCGATACATCGTAGAACTGAATCGATATGTATGTAATCGCTATCGCTGCTGATGCGTGACAGCGGACATCGAAGCCCTTTCGAAGCTGTAAAACATGATGCAACGGATGCACGTCATGCGAATAGCAAAGGCAGGTTGCAATTAAGAGAGGCGGTGCGTTCACCATTCCAAGGCCACTGAGCAAGCGAAACAGTTGTGGTCGTGTCTTTCCGCCATGCTCCCCTGCGGAACTCAAAGCAGCGGGGCAGAGGTTGGGGTGCCAGGGACGAGGAAGCCGACCGCGATAGCAGCCAGAGATAGCGGGCTGCCCTCGTATCTGGCTGATGAGATACCGGCCAGCCAGAGCGCTGCGCGCGCCGGCATTTTCAATCCGCCGACCATATTTCCACTTTGTCGGAGATCGCATCGCGCTCTTTATAAAGCTTCCCTGGCCGCCCGCTTTCGTGGGGGAAGGGTGGTACACTGCAGCGTGCCTGAGAGGGAAGGGGCGAGCGTGGGTCGGAGGAGCGGTGGTGGGTACATGAGTTTCTGAGGAATCGGAGGGAGGCGAGTTCAGGTAAGGTCGATGAGAGGATCAGCCGTGAAGTGGGAGGTAGAGGTAGAACGAAAATGAGAAAAGTATGAGCTCCCCCGTATGAAAGAGGGGGAGGGAATTGTGTGGAGAAAGAGGACATGCGCAATCGAAAGTTCGTAAGTGGCGGGAAGGATACTTATTTGAATCCGGGTAAAAAAAGTGAATTCCAGTAAAGGGGTTAAGAGTCTGGATTGACAAGTACTCCAATAAAAGCCTGACGGTCTAGTTGGTATACGTGCTTCTCGCAAGTATTGGTTAAGTAGACTGATCGCTGACAGTTCAGAAATCAGTCAAAGCGTAACAATTTGTTCTTCTTACACACCGATTCAATGCCAGTTATACTCTTTTAAAGCAATATCATACGTCACGAGAAGTAAATGAAATAGACTAAATATTAATCACGGCAATTAGTTGTCTAAAGTGGATAACTTTAAATAGTTTTTTTAATGAAACTATTGAGTGTCAGTGATGAGGGCAAGTCCCAGGACTGACCCTACTAGACGTGTATCCCCTACCAATTCCTTAAAGAATTTGACGAGCAAAGATGTTAAATGGAAATCAGCAAAATATGTAGACATTGCAAACAACTGTTAATGATTTTTGAGACATCCTGACATGTAATTAACGGTTTTACGTTATTTCTTTTGTATTGATTTCCCGTTAGGTGCGATGTAAGTTTTCTCTTCTGCTCCGTGAGTTCACCTGCTGCGCGATTCTTTACGTAACCAGATTGAATTCCGATAACCTACATACCTACGAGAATGCCGAAGGTTAGCACAGGTGCTTTCCTGTCCGCTTTTACCGACTACGATAAATCGTAAGGGAAACATCAGACTACGTATCATTCACATAAACGATTCCTTTGGTTAAACTCTTTGTAACCAAAGAGAGATTACTAAGGGTTTAAGAAGAATAAAGATAGGCTTTTTTTATTTTACTCAAACGGTTTGTAAAATTAAAAAAAGGAAATTCACAATTAATGTTCTCAATTGATAAAATCGGGTTGTGAAATTAATCAATGTATAATTAAATAACTTTTCTTGTTAATCCAAAATAATTCGTCAATGTTATTATTCGATATTCCATTCGATAATATCGCTAACCAAATTGCATTCAATGGAAACTTCGTTGGGTACATCAAATCGAAACCATGTTGAAAAATCATCTGTTTATTTCGAAGAGTGAACCAGAAGCACAATACAATTCGTGACGATAAATGGTTAATATTTTTTGGTTCGTTTCGAAAATTCCGATTTAAGAAAATGTTACAGGAAGGCAACAAACAAAACACTTTTTTATAGAAAATAACAAGAGTTGTACATTATGTCAAAAAGAATTGGAGGTATGTTCAAGTAATTTCTCGTGAATTTATGTGTTTTTTTAGTATATCGGTTGTGTCGACCTACTTACGTTGGTGGGAGATCTCAAAGCGGAAACGAGGAGGCGGGCGGTGGCACAAAACGCGCCTGCGAATTCGTGTCGCGGGCCTTGGCACAAGCAGCTCGTCCGTCTCCCGCGCGCACTTCGCCGACAGCTCGGACGGCGGAAGACAGGCTGTCGGGAATGTGGACATTCCGGCTGTCAATACCCCCCCCCGCCCCCCGCCACCGCTGCGCCGTCGCGCGCCTCGCCGCTTCGGCCGAACCCGCCGTCCCTGCCTCGGCGGCGGCGGCGGCGGCGCCGCAACCTGGCCGGCGGTGGCTCGCCGCCGCCGTCGCCGTCGCCGCCGCCGCCGCCCCCGCCGAGCCCGCCGTCACGCGGTCGCGAGGACGGGGGGGGGGGACGCGGGCCGGGACAGGGCTGATGACTGATGACCGCGGCGCGCGCCCAGCTGCGCTCGCTCCGGGTTGCTGCGATGCTGTCAATTCCGCGGCCCAGTGACGGACGAGACGTCGCTGTCGCCGCCACCGGCGTCTTTTTATGCATTCTCTTTCTCTCGCGGTGCGCTATGTCCACATGCGCTTGATTTCCTACGGACGCTCGTCATTATCGGTGACAGCGGTCCTTGGCACTTCAAAGTCAGGCACAGAGCTTTGTAGTGCGCGACTTTGCTTGTGCCTGATTGCTTGCTCAATGATTGTGCATTTGTACTTAGTGAGGTTTGCGGAGGGATTTGAGGGATAATGATTGCATTTAGCTTTCTTTTTGTGCATGAATAATCATTGACAACCGATCGTTACACATCCTAGAATGTCGAATGTTTCCCATTACCGTTGTTTCGCTAGAAGTTTAGAAAGACACAATTAAACGAGCCTTTGCCTTTGTGGCTGTTAGGCAATCGTTTTTGCCAAACCTGTGAAAAAAAATGGTGCTTACGGATTCTCTTTTTATGCTAGTATTCTTTCTGGCATTTACTTAAAATAAGGGATATTAGAGACAATATTGTTACATTTTTAATATTCATGTGCTATTTCTTTAATTTTTTACTTAATTTTGATACGCGATAATACACTATTCAATCTCAATTTCTTTGAAAAATACTTGTCCTTAAAAAAAAAGGTGGTGTAGTTTACTAAAAGCATATACACTCACATGAAAAATCAGAAATCAATTTATGTAAGTAGCAATATGATGCAAACTTAAAGGCAATTTTGTAACTTATTTGTAAATGTTCATTTATAAATATAGAGCGAATGGATGTTTGAAATTATTAGACAGATTACGTCCCTAGGAATGACTTCAGCTATTAGTTTAAATGTGAAAACGCATATCATCATTGCGACTGATTGTGGAGCGTGTGAAGAACGGCCGCCCGCTGCTCAGAGCCACACAGCAATCAGCACTACTAGCCTAGGGGATCGGAATGGGAAGAGTTGTAAATGTTAAAATGATTTTATCATACCACATTGTATCTTGGAAGGTGGTATTTCAAATTTTCTTCTTATTTTGCATATATTAATGTTTTCTGTGACGTGCAGCATTTGGTTGCGCCAACGCGTGTAGTTAATTCCTATGAAATCCTAGAGAAATCCACTGTCGCACCCGGCTCTCTGTCGACTCGCTTCCACTGAATGTTTGTGTTGAATCTGTGTTCCTTTTAAAGCGGGGTGTAAACACGTTCTGTTTTAGTGTAGATGTTGCTGTGATAATAATACATGTAAAACTTGATTAGTTTTGCAGAAATCCCTCCATGCGAAATGTTGATTTAAAAAAATATTGGTGAAACACATGCCATAAAATGTGCATTTCGCTTAACCACTTCGATCAGATCAAAATTAAAATGTTGAAAAATGGAGGGCAACTCCTCATTTATGAAGCACATCTAATTTTATTTGACAATGTATTTAGAGTACGTATGTCTGTGGCGGTTTTACTATTATAGGGTTTTTTTAATGTGCAAATTCAGTGAATTTTCTTTTCTTTTATACAGAAGAAAATGATTGGTAAAACCACTTTGCTAATACTACAAAAATGCATTACGATAATGTTTTGTTCATCCTAAGCACGTGGTTAATTATGAAACTGTAATTATCACACTTTTCAAATGAAATGCCTCTAACCGCTTACATTTATGATGGGTATTGAAATGTAAGCGGTTAGAAATAGAGTAATGAAATACAATTTTAAAATATCTTTAAATCAATAGAGTAATGTTAATCTTAAAAGACTTGAGGAGTGGTGAGGGTATCTTCTCGAGACGATCGAATTTCGCGGTTCGTCGCGTCCGCTGGACGGAAGCACTGGCGTAGGGGGAAGCGGAGGCGGAGGGGGAGGGGCGTGTTAGGAGCGCGCCACTCCTCCCGCCCGCCCCGCCCCCGCCCCGCCCCCGCCCCGCCCCCGCTGCCAACGCCTTGCGGTCCGCTGCGTGGGCGCGCGTGCGCGCGCTGGCGAGGCGGCGCGGCGGTATATCATTTTAACGGCGCCGGCGCTTCCGCTACACTTGCGTCTTAATTCGTGCGGCGGGTTTCATAACCGTCCCGCCCGCTTTCCCGCCCCGCTCTGCCCCGCCCCGCGCCTCGCGCCCTCCCCCGCCGCCGCCGCCGCCGCCCGTGGCCTCGCCGCCGCAAGTTGCCCCAGTATGCTGGCCGCGCGCCCCTCCCCCGCCCCGCCCCTCGCCCTCAGTCGTTCCGCCATCGCGCTAAATTTGCGGCGTTCGTCGCGAAGGGGGATAGGCTGGTGGCGACGCGAAGTTATTAGTTTGCTGGGACGTGCTGTGGTAGCGGTTTTACTCGACCTCTTTTTACGCTCGCTACCAGAGAAATACTGGTAGTAACGACGTTTTGTTTAGGGTTGTGAGGAAGAACAGAAAGGGAATTATAGTAGCGGTTTATTATTCATTCCTCTTACTTACTTATTCAGACGTGTTTATTGTGTAATTTATATTTCCCAACGAAATAATTTGGCTAGTAATATGTGTATGTAATCTCTATCAGACGTTGTTTTGGCATCAGTAGTTTACGGTTGACACTTGTAAATTTTGTGCTGAAATATTTAAATATTTATGTTGGTCTAAAACATAATACGAGTACAATCTTCAATACAATTTTGCGTTTTTAATAGTTTGCATCTAAGTACAAAAAAACTTACTAATGTGATTAAAATATGCGAAACTTTCAGAAAATTCACTTTATTTCGCAACAAAGGCGATCTTCTTTATGCAGCCAGGCGTGTACTGAAGATTGATCAGAACTAAGTTTGCGGCGAGCACCTGGCAACTCCTGGAAGATGAAGGTGTTCTTTAAAGAGACTGCTTTCAAACCCACGTAGAATCGAGCATAAATTTAACTTTAAAAGTAATGCGCAAAGCGGGAGATTCCCTTCAGAAGCGCGCGTTGAGGCTGCTTCCGGGCGGCGGGCGCTCGGCCGAGGTGCGGGGCGGGTTTCGTGTCCCTCCTCGCTCGAGGCGGTTGCGCGTCGCCGCTAAGTGGCGTTTTGTCGCCGCAGCCCCCCCCCCCCTCCCCGACAACGCCTTGCTGGTCGGGACGTCGCGCAGTTAAGTAGGGGAGGTTGCAGGACCACAAAACGCCCCCTGTGCAGACATTGCGGAGGGATTTCGGAGCTAATTCTCTGATGATACGTGAAAGCGTAATGTGAGTGTCTGTGGGTGTAAAAATTATTAATTGATGACGCAAAAAGGGAGATACTGTCACGAAGTGACTGTAATGATCTGAGAAGGCAATAGATGAAATGTTTAATGTATTGCATCGTATGGTAACACCAACGTGACCCTCAATGATGTAACACGAATCAGTGTTGATTTCGTATCATTTGAGAGATCACAGTGAATTGAGAGCATAACTCACTCCTATAATGCATGAGTAATGAGAAGATATATTAATACTGTAAATAACGTAGGAATCCATAAAATATGGATGGTCGCTCTCTTGAGTAAATGAAACCAGGGAAACAAACATCTGCCATAAATTACTAGAAATAAATTAAACCGGCAATAAAGTTACGTAGATGAGGATAGCATTTCAGTTGGATAGAGCAATTTTGTGATTGTCCATGTTCCGGAGTATTCACTCAACTGCATCAAACATACATACGAATAAACCGTCGTTTCTTACATTGTAGAGTCCTTACATCACCCATGTCAAACTGCGCCCGCACGAGCTAGTTGCCCACCTGGGAAGCTCGCCACTCCTGCGGCAACGTCCCGTGACACCGCTCTTTCGGCCGCCAAGTCCAGAAAAGGTACAAGAACAAAGTGCGATCGAAATATCGCGAAGAACGGTTGCTGTATAGCACAGTATGTGTGCGTCATATTTTCTATCAAACAATCGAGATTTGAATTATATATGTGTACTTTACTTCTAGTTACTTTATTTCATGTTGTTGTTTTTTAAATTCTGCCGACCATAAGTTTTGCCAACGGCACAAATATTTTTGAATGGTGAATAATTTCTTCATTTTAGTTTTGTTTAATGTTTTCTTAAATCATTCTATTATTTCTGTATACAGCAGTTACGTGAAATAAATTACAATGTCTCTATAAATTAAAAAGTTTCTCTTACACGGGCTCAGCACTTAAAAAAATAAATGTTAAACCTAACCTGAAAGTAGGAATTTAATGAAATTAGTGCACTCTTTAAGTAAACGTACTTATGAAAACAAGCATTTGATTCAAAGTGTTTTATTTTATTTTCGTTTCTGTTTAGTTCAAATATGTTGTATTTCATCTTAATGGAAAATTTATATGCTTTATTAGAGAATGTGAGAATTAATAGCGCTAAATTTGTGGCAATAACTGCCAATTGGCTTCTCCCATAGACACTCGTGAGTTAGGTGTCCAGTAACGTACCACCATCACAGAGTAATTTGTGGAGCCCTTACTTTAAAATCTCGCGCCAATTACTCCTGATGCAGTACCGGTTAACTCTAGTAAGATGACCTAGACCTTGCCCGCGACCTTTACAAGCCTGCCCTAGATGCGGAGAGCGGCGCATTCTTCTCGGCTGCCAAATCCGCCGGTTCATGACCAGTTATCAAGAGAGTTGGAAATCTGCGGTGATGGGTGTATAAATGTACAAATGGAAAATCAATAAGACTATTAATAATACCCTCCGGGCTGGACAAAATCAGTATGGTCAAAACATCCATAATGCCGTCCGCTACCATTTCCTCTCGACGCTTTTATGCTGCCCGGCGAGGCTATCGGGAAGGAGGATATTAAATTGCGGCAGCCCTTCAGATTTCGCCACTCTGTTTATCGAGAGGCTCTACGTTATTGTTGTCCGGAGGGCTACCTGCTTGAGCGTTTACGAAATCTCTTCTCATTGTGGGAAGATCGTCTTTTTTTGAGTGGTTGTTTCTCCATCACTAGACTGCACCTTGGTACCTTCGTCGCATGTAATATGTTGCCAACGAGCATCTTTAATGCGTTTGTTTGTTTTCGATTTCTTCTTATTTCTTGTTTTTTTTTTCATTGAATGTTGGCTACCTCGTGTTCTCTGAGGTGTCCATGTGTCGTCATTAAATATTATTCGCTATCGGTTTCTTCTCTCTTTCTGCGTGGCAAGTGTTTTGTATGTGCTCCCCTTTCAAGCAGAGCGTTTTCGTGGCTCCTGCCCGTGCGCGCGCCCTTGCCATGCTCGATACATTTTCCTCCCCTTCCCGTTGTTGTTTCCGTCGTTTGCTGCATCTCGTTCGGGCCTTTCGTGTCTTTGTGAGATTCTGTGTATTCGTGACCTCTCATTATCCAACGTTGGCTTCAGTCTACCCCCGTCCCCTTACTCACCGCATCCGGGTCGCTCTCAGATCATCTAGACGCCCCCTCTTGCTGTGGAGGGAAGACGCCGTCCCGCCTGCCGCAACGCCCGCCTTGGTGCGTGCTCATCGTGCGTTTCTGAGGGGAGCCGCCTCCGCCTGCCTCCTTACCCGCCTCCGCCTCCTGCCACCGGCCGCCGCCCCCGACTCAGACCCCGCCTCCGCTCCGCTCGGCTCCCACCCGCGCGTCTGCCGCCCCCGACTCAGTCCCCGCCTCCGCTACGCTCCGCTCCCACCCGCACGTCTGCCGCCCCCGACTCAGTCCCCGCCTCCGCGGCGCTCCGCTCCCACCCGCGCGTCTGCCGCCCCCGACTCAGTCCCCGCCTCCGCTGCGCTCCGCTCCCACCCGCGCGTCTGCCGCGCCGCTGCAGCCGCCTCTCGCGCCGCCGCCGCTGATTACCCCTGCGCTCCGCCGCTCTGCGCGCGGGCGGCCGCTGTTTGCCCTCCTTGTTAGGCGCGCGCTACCCCGCGCCGCCCCGCCCCCCTGCGCGCCACGAGCTGGGATTGCGGCACCGCCCTCATGCTAGCCGCCCCCGCCCCCGCCTCGGCTCGCACCCTCGGCCCACCGGCCGGCCGCCAGCGGGTCGATGCGGTCGTGGCTCCGCCGCCTCGCATTAATGGCCCCATGTGCGCCACCTGCTCGCGGCCGCTAATACACCGGCACCCGGAGGAGGAGGAGGAGGCGGCGGCGGCGGCGGCCCGCCCACCGACTGTTCGCCCGCACCCCGCAACCAGGCATCGCTCAGTGCCAAGTGGACCGCACAGCAGGTGAAGAGATGCTCATGGATTGTGGCGAACGCCTCTGGTGGTTTGCTCAGCCCTCCCTGGCTTCTCCTGTGCTGTGTTCGCTTCCTTGGCGTGTGGCGTCTTTCTTTTATGGCTCTTCTTCGTCTTCACTGTATTTACTACACTTTCTACGCTGTTCGTCCACCAACGCTCCCAGGGAATACCTCTCGCTCATGGTTCCTGATTATCACACTACCCCATTGCTTAAAACTCTTAACTCCTTCATGTACCTCTCCTATCCTGGAACGTAATTGTCCTGTTGCTTGTTTTCTTTGATCGCGAATCGCCCCGGTATACTCTTTGTCGAGTTCAGTGGTAATTTACCTCAGTTTCTTTTCTTCTATCTTTCTGAACTTGCAGTTTGTTACAATAGGTGTTGTCGATGTATTCTCTCGACACGTTGGCAGCTGTCTAGTTTGGTAGTGAGACAGCTCACTGTGTTGAAGATTGTTTTGTGGTGTGCTAATAAATTTTCTGGCCAGCCTGCTATCTCCCACTTCATGAGTCTGTCTCAATGTGGCGAGATGTTGACTTGGATGTTCGAGAGAGATAGGGAAATGGCGAGGCCGGCCAAGAGACGCCGGCAACCGCTCCTCCCTCCATTGCTCAACCAGCTCGGCCTGCATCGCCCTTCCGTCCCGCCCTGCTCCACGCCCACCGAGATGTCGGCAATTATCCGCCTTGTATTGCTTTATGCTCCGGGAGAACAATGGGGAGTAATTTATTCGTGGAGGGGTAATCTTTGTTGTGTAGAGATTTATGTTCTTGCTGTCCAGAGTGATGTCAGATTATATAAACGGTGTGCCTTGTTTGAGCGCCGACTTGTCTTCGTAATAAAATAAGAGGCATTCGACATAAAGGAGCTTCATGTTTGCGTCGGAGCTTCGCTTTTCCTTCTGGCTGGCTGGTGGGGGGCGGGGGGCCTCCAATTGGACGGCGGTTGTCGGGCATAAAACGCCCGTCGGCCCCGGCCGCCGCGGCCGCAGCAGGCGGAGGGGCGAACGTCGACTCCGTCGCTTTCGACGGTCGAAGCGCTTCGCGCCGCCGACGCCGACGCCCAAGCGCCGGAGGAGACTCCGCTTAAAAAAAGTTGTAAATGACGCGAGAATTTTCACTTGTTCCGACACAGAATGAAATCCGTTTTGAATTTAGTTAGGGAACTACCCCGTCGTAGCCGGCGCTGCTGGCGGCGGCGGCAGCCGGCGGCGGGGGTGGCGGCGGGGGCGGGGCTGCTGGGAATGCGACGCAGTTTCCCTCGAACACCTGCGTCGAGATTGGGACCAACTTCCGCTTTGCTCTCTTTCTCTGTGCCGCGCCATCCCCTGCCTGCGCCTGGGGCGCGGAAGGTGTCGATCCACAAAGAGTAAGCGTAGAACGAGGCGGCTGTGGGCTGTGGCTGAGGAAGCGTGCGACTGAAAGTGAAGAAGCAATATTGCCATTTCACGGAATACTGCAGCTACTCTGATAGGAATATGAACGTGTGTAATAATAATAACAACAACGGTATACGCTGTTTGTATTCGGATTTTTATTAACCCAATATTCTGATTATGTATAGCAATTTGTATTAATCGAGTTTTATAAATAATTAATTGGAGATACCGGTAGTTTCAGCATTCCAGAGCACGCAGTGGCTGGCATCCCGCCATCAGGTGGGGGTGCGCGCCAAGGAAGAAGTGGCAGTGGTGACAGGCGAAGTTGATTTTGGTGGATGCTGCAGCGCGGTCGCTTGTTCTCGCTTTCGCGGCGTAGTTCTCGTTCTCGAACTAACTTGTCGCCGTATTTTGCTAAATCGATGTATTGGCTTTTAGTTAAATCACTAATTTAATTTCGAGATTAAATTGCGAAGGTCGTTGGAGCGGAGCGTTTTGCGGGGCGTTGATTAAAACGTGCGATTCGCGGGAGGCGGAGTCGTTGCGGCTGGGCGGAATACGCGGAGCCCGAGATCCGCGGTGGACAGGGCGGCAGGGCGGGGGCAGGTGCTCGCGTCTAACTGGCTACGGGGTCAGGCGGTTTCTCGTTGCAGCGAAGCTACGTTTTACGCCTACGTTGGCATCGTAACTTTATTAATTAGGGTAAATGTTAATAACGCCTGTTTGGGAGCACATAGTCCAATAAATGAAACGCTGTAGCGAGCTCCGGGATAGAAGATGAGTGCCGTAGGTTGCAATTTGAAGACAGTTTGTTTAACTTAAGTTGGTTCTAACGAGTTTGTTTTTAGCATGCCGTATATTCCAGCGAGCGCAGTTCAAGTTTTAATCAACAAGTTGACCCCTTAAAAGCATGTTGCCAGCAATGTTTCCTCATATTGGAGAAGGATTTTCGGTGAAACAGGTGATTTTGCATAAGCGGTAAACATTCTTTTTAGAAAAATATGTAGGGAAAGAGTAAGCAAATTCCTTTGTTTTTCAAATTGCAATGACGTATTTCTAAAAGCTCATTTCACAAAGTTTTAAACCCAGAAAGGATTTGCGCTAATGAGCATAGCCAATTATGAATAATTCATTACTCATCTCTAATTCTACGTAGTTAAAAAGTCCTTCTGTTGCACTACATGATATGTATAATATTAGCTGCGATACAAAAATATCTGGGTCATAAAATAACATCTGTAGTAATTAAATTAACAAGAAGTACTTATCTTCTATAATCACGAAATGCTTTCTATATTTGTTGAAAGAAACGTGGCCGAGATTGCTGTACAAAATATATATTTTAAAGTAATATGTATTATGAAGATTTACAACACAATTTATTTATCATGAATTTCTGTACTCATAAAATGAGTATTTTAGGTATTAACCAAATTACTTTTCTTGTTATTTGGTGAAAAAATATTCTGTTTTTTATTCAAATATAAATACCCACATTGTTTGTATTCAGTATTACAGTATACACCGTTTTAAAGTAGTGAGTTAAGTATAAACATCCTTAAAATGACACTTTTGTTAGTCTCTGAACAGTAAAACGCTTTTTATGATAACGCATGAAAGTAGAAGCGAACGAAAAAACGCCAAGGTAATAAAAGGTGATATTTTATTAGAGCATTTCAAGAGTTCGTGCGAAGTGTTTGATTCACTTGTGGAACCGAGCGGACAGCACCTGGCTGGGGCGGCAGGGCTTCGAACCTTTCCCTTTAGGAGGAGCAGCGCCGGGCATCCACGCGCTCGCTCTCGTGCCTCGCGGCCGGCTCCTCCGTGCGTTTCCCTTCCCCGCTGTCCGCTCCCCGCTGCTCCCGCCGGCACCCGCCGCCCGCCGCCCGGCCGCGAGGAACCCAATCTCGGAGGGCGCGAATACGCTTAATGCATCAATATTTGAGCTGCGTCGACGGGCGAACGCGGCCGCTGCGAAGCCCGCTCGCCCTCGCCCTCGGCCGCCCGCGCGCCGTCATTCGCCTCCGCACCGCCCCCGCCCCCGCCTCGCGCCGCCGAAAGCGCCCCTGCTGCGCGTAAGCGTCTTTTACACACACGCAACACGTCGAGCCTCGCGATCAGACGCGAGTCACTGTGCGTGACTGGGAGGGCTGTAAACAAGTCCGGACGGTCTGGGAGGTGGTCTTCCTGCTGTATGCTTGAGGATACGGAGTTCAAATTTGCACCACTCTGTATGAATGGGAATGCGGTATGCCTTACATGAGAAATTTCTTCGTAGATTTTTAATGCATTGTTGTAATTTGTTGCAACGTTTCACGATTTCACGATCTGTTGGTGGACTTTTTTTTACTCCAACGACGAACAAAGGGGTGTGGTCAGAGTTGTGAAGAACTATAGAATTTGCTGCAAAATTATGATCAAAATGTATGCGCTAATCAATAGGAGGAAAGACAATAAAAAAGATCCTCTGAGCAGAGTATATCGAATGTGAACATTTATTTCATTATCTTTTCTCAAAGGAAAGTACAATCTAGAATTCCAGTCGTTTGCGTTCATGAATCGTGTGGCCCCTCTTGGACCCTGGCAGGATCGCAGTGCACAATGTATCTCCCCTGCTGTACAAATTATATAAAAGGGGATCGGTTTCCCTGCAAGGGTCCAATTCAATATGTCGCGCATGTCGTAACATCAAACCGTCCCCTCTGAATATTTACCCAGCCGCTCGGCAAACGACCCTCCGAGGAAACAGTAGCAGCCGCCGCACCGCAGCAGCTGCCGCCGTAGGTGGGGGCGGAGAACGCTGGCATGCGACGCGACGCGACGCGACGCGACGCGACGGTCGCCCCGGGCGGGGGCGGCGGGCGGCTGTCCTCCCAATCAGCGGGGCGCCCCCGCACGGACTTCATTACGCAAATTCCCCGCGGCCCGGCGGGGGCGCAGCGGCCGCCGCCGCCGGCTGGCGGACGTGGGTTGCGATTCTTGAACGGACGCCGACGTGCCCGCGCTCCGGCCGTCCTCCCTCGTTGGCCAGCCTCCGCCTGTCAGAGCGAACAAGTGGAATTCCTCTAGCCGTCATTCAGCTCGCAGACGTTTGGTCGGGATGAAAAAATGTATGAGTGGACTGAATATGCATGTCGAGGTTTACTGGACAAAATTGTATGCATGCTATTCAGAGAGCATGATTTAAGCGTATCATTGTCGGTTTATCTTCTTTTTTGATCAAATGCCTAATGCCTATTTGTATCGTGAATGCAGTGGCAAATGAAGAGAAATGATATTAAATATGTATTGTTATTGTGTCATGGATATATAATACGTTGCTGTGATTCGTAAATGATAAAAGGTCAAAATTTCAATTCTTTATATATATATATACATGTATGTATATATGTATGTGTATGTATATATGTATGTGTATGCATATATATATATATATATATATATATATATATATATATATATATATATATATATATATTCTAACACCCTAACCTATCACACACCACTGGTACCTTCTGCACACACACAGCCGCATGCACTGTAAACGGGTTGTTAAGATATTATGCTCGTGAAGCGAGCTTAGAATCTCAGGAAGCAGGATCTTTGGGGTACGAGAAAGGTCTGAACCCTTGACACAATAAAAGTCACACAAATCACACATAAACGAGCATATAATTCACTCAAAATTCTGTGGCATGAGTTGATAACAACGAAAAACAAATCAAAAATAGAATTACACTTTCAAAATGATCAAATAAATACAAATAAGCAACCTTTACAGCCTATTCGATAAATGAACATTTAATTTTGTTCAGAACTAATTTTCTGAAGCAATTTCTCTAACCAGTACTGGGAATTCCCTTTGAAAATTCAATACGTCTAAATTTAAGTTATTCTAGTTACAATTGCACGTGAAATTAAACTTAATTTACAATCTCTTGCCTTTCTTTAAAATATTACATACAATAAATAATATGTGGGCAAGTGCACTACTCTCAATTTGTCTTTTAATTATAACTGCTAATAACA
Organism: Gryllus longicercus; assembly: GCA_038098605.1. Lineage (NCBI taxonomy): Eukaryota > Metazoa > Arthropoda > Insecta > Orthoptera > Gryllidae > Gryllus > Gryllus longicercus. The sequence goes on along the minus strand of JAZDUA010000199.1, from coordinate 1,931,769 downwards.
GAATAATGACTGCTCCAATAGAATGGTTTAAGGCAAGCAATAACGCATTAAATCTCCCACTACAAAGCTGCAAATTATTACCACCCGTGTCCTCAGTTTTCTAACACTTCTGAATCTAGTCTTTTCCCTGCCGACGTGAACTTGACCTAATTTCACAGTTCTACAGGTTACCTCGACACCGTCCACTTTCCAACCTTGAAGTCGCGTGCTGGGTTGCGCACCGCGTTGCTCGATTCCGAAGTTCTGCGTTGCCTGCGCTGTCCTCTTGCGTCTTTTTCTTTCTTCCTGAACGGCGTCTTCTCCCCGGTCGACTCGCGTATTCTTTCGTCTCCACTAATCGGTTTCTTCTCCTCCCACGGCTGCTACCGCCTTCGATTACGCCCAATTTGTAGAAATGTCCCTTGCACTTCCCTGACTGCTAGTGCAAGTACCTCGCTCGTTCCTAACTTTTATTCTGTTAATCAAGAACTTTCAGAGCTTTCCTCACAACGGGCAACTTTTTACTTCCCGTATTAGTTAATAGAAGAATACTTCACTAATTCCTCACTACTGCGCGGACGACTAGCTAGACGTTTTTGCAACGCCGTAAACTCCTATCTAAACAGTCGTTGCGACGGCAATTACTACCTAATCTGACGAGCGCTGATAAAATCTGCTTACTTGCCGAGCGGTGACTTACTAGAAGACCTGCTGACCCGACGCGTGCTAGCAGAAGAGAGATGTTGACTCCAGGCGTGATGGTTCGGAAAAGAGAGCTTCCGTTTGCGTGTCCGCCTATTTATTGGCGTTGCCTGGGGAAATTCTCTGTGGCGGGGGTAACTTCTCCTCCTTCAACCCTTCACCAGTAAAAACGTGGCTTGATAGTTCGTGGTGACTAGTACGAGCAACGGATACCAGGCTGCGCGTTTTGATACTCTGGTTTTCGGCCGCTCTTTTCGCTGCCTGTGAGCGTTCATGCCGATGAAACGGTGGTGTTATGGGGTTGTATAATCCCATATCGCCACAATATATATATATGTGTGTGTGTATATATATATATATATATATATATATATATATATATATATATATATATATATAATGTGCTGCAGCGTTTAAGGAAAGTTTAAGAAACATGTTAATTTATGTACTCTCACATTTTCTTGGTCAGTCTGATCGTTTTCCAAGCACCTAAAATTAGACAGTGCTACTACAATTTCCTCCTTTGCCATTGGTGTGCAACCGCTCTCACCTGCCTCCCCACCGTTGGCGTTTGCCAGTGCAGTCGCGTCGGACTCTCGTCCGGTCCCTGTCCACCTCCCCTGTCCACCTTCGCCGCCGGCCTCGTCTCGCCGCGCCCTGGGGGCCGGCCCTGTCAGGGCCCTCGCAGGAAGGAGCAGCGCGGCGAGAAGCAGCGGCTGCCGCCGTAATCCGGACAATGTTTCTCTATCACGCGCCCCGCGCCGCCCCGCATTTACTTTCATGGCCGGCGCCTCGGCGGGCTTTGATCTCCCCGGCGCAATGCATTCCAATACCGTGGCGGTGGCAACGGCGGCGGCGGCGGCGGCAGGGAGAGTCTTCTGGGGGCGGCCGGCGCCTCCCGCGCGTCTTAAGCGGCGCCCGCGATCCGCCGCTCTCCCGCCCCGTTCTGCGCTTCGGCCGCTTTAATGTAACGGATAGCGCCAATCGTAAATACTCGTGTGCAACAGCACTTCCGCTATATTGTTGGGGCTGCGTTTACGCTAGCCGTAGGAGGCAGATTGTTATTCGATAATGGCGGAATATTCGTAACGTCAGTTACGGTTGCCAGGATAAGTGTGAAAAAATGGAAAAGAACGACGACTTTTATTACTTTTTTTACCGTGCTTCCTCCTTCAGTAGACCAACTTTACTCCACATTAATGTGAAAACTGGGCTTCTTTCGCTGGAAATTGACGTTATATTACAAACGTTTCCATTTCCTGTGGAATCCTTACAGTTAGGGAATCCAGCCACAATTCTTTTGTTTGAGCATCAAATGAAAGTAGGTCGTCCATTTACCACAAATGCCTCCAGAATCCTTTAAAAAGAAGAAAACTACATTTTGTAAACCAGTTGTAGTATAATTTTTATGAATCGAAGTGTACATTCACTAAGCTTTTCCGTTCCTTGTGCTCACTTACAACAGTGTACTAAAATACGTTTTCCTCCTTACGTGCGTCCCATTTTGCTGGGGCGTGGAGCCACACGACGTTCGAGCCGTCCGGAGAGAGTGCTGGTGCTGCGAGGCCGGGAGGCGTGGGCAGCGAGGGCTCGCAGGTGGGTCGCGAGGAAGAGGCGACGAGGACCCTCGTGTTGACAGCGCCCGCTCGTCCTCCGCCACGGATTCCCAGCTGCTCTTCGCTCCGCCTCCAGTATTCCGCCGCGCGCTCAGTATTCTGCTCGTTCGGTATTCTCTAGACGTCTACGCCATCGCGTCCTTGATCACTGCGGTAGTTCTGCGACTTCTCTCCGTACCGGTTCTCACTTCTGCACCACCTTCGTTACCTTATTTCCTGTGCAGTCGGTTAACCGGGTTACTTGGGTTGAGACGCACAAATTGAATGTCAGTGCTTCCGCATATTTTCACTGCTGTAGTGTCGTGTTTTGAGCGCTCTTCATAACATGTGTATACTTCTTTCGGTTGTGGTCATTGTATTCTTTATTATTTTGTTAATTTGTTATGTTATATCTGTTAAATCAGTTTTAAAACCCGGAGATCAATTTTGGATGTTGGCACTTTTCACACTCGTTCATTGCACCTACTTAATAGCAGAACGCGGCTTTTATGTTTTCTCTATAGTGAGAGTGGTGTGACTGTTGAAGTAGCAGCGACGAGGCCTTGTAGCACTCGTAGTACTCGCTTGCCTTTCCTGTCCATTAGCCGACGGGTTCTAGCACGGACGTCTGTTGCATTCTCTGCCCCTTCTCGAAGCTAAGCGGCCGAGTGATGCTGTGACTCTCGCAGCCTCGTTCCTCGAGGCGCGCGCGTTCTCTGCGAAAGCGTTGCAGCGTTGTCTCGTCGCGAAGCGCTGTTCGCAGTTCGAAGTAATTTGGGTTCTGTTGGGCGTGATGCAGAGCAGTGTGGGATATGCTTTCCCCGTTTACATCTATCCCCTACTTTTACCGTTTCTCCATAATCTCACCACTCCCCCTCATATTTCATTCTTTTGCATATCCCCTCGTATTACTAGCTCCTTTCATAATTCCCGCACGTTCATCCTCACTTTTATTCGTCGTGTCAGATAAAGTAATGAAAACGCAATCATTTACCTTAGGCACCCAGAAGAGACTCGCCACTCTTCTCGTCAGCTCAACGCGTTAGTAATTTCCAGCATTTGGGCTTCACTGTATCAAGTAGGAGACAGAACACTGCACCCCTGTCGAGACGTATTGCATTTGGGTTCAGCAAAATGGAAAATGAAACTCGTGCTGTTGCTGGTGTTGCTGTTGGCGTAGTGGTAGCTCGCTGCGCACGGAAATGAAACGCTCGCGTTCAGGGAGCAGGGGGACGTGCAATATGAGGGGAACGACGGCTACACACTACGTATTGAAAGTGTCTCTATTCAACCAACATCCTTTTCGGGCTAACAAAACGAGAGTGAACATATAAAGTAATTACTTTATTATATCGCCATACTTATAGATTGAAAAGAGAATTGAAAATGGGTTCTTTTGTGTGCTCTGTATTTATAAAGAAAATAAAAGGTTCGATGTATTTTTAAATACAGTTATCTCTGGATAGAGTTGTATTGGATGGGTGGTTGGACTCGCAGATAGCTTTTTGTGTTTATTTTCTTTAGTACTCAGGATCACCCTTTTAATACATGAAAGTGGGTGTGATACAATTCTTTTTATATTTTCTCGGTGAACAATATTTGAAACTATTAGTAATTATTTATCAAAGGTTAATGAACTGGCAAATTAATATCATTAGATTGTGGTGTTCCACAATTAGTGCTTACATGGTCGTTCACAATACTATCCCATCGGCATGGGACTGTTTCGGCCTCCAAGGGCGGCAACCTGGATGGTACTGTCCCCATTTTATCATTGTTGTTCCCTCGTAAAACCGTATGCTACAGAGGTAAAGAGACATATATAAATTCGCACATATAAAGACAGTCGTGTCCTTACTATTCTCGAAGTTTTACTTGTAGTTCTTGGTAAAGAAGAAATATATTTTTTCGTATTTTGTATGCCTTAAAACGTGCAAAATAGCTTTCTTTATATCATTCATCATTCTAATATTTCCATACCAGCCACTGCATATTTTCGTTCCCCACGAATCGAAAAACTATTGCGACCCAATACGATCGACAAGACGCTGAATGAAATGTCCATTGGTTCAAGAGGGATTGCTATTGAATGCAGGCGAAACGGGGGCGATACTTCGCCGCCTCTCTCTCCCTCTCCCTCTCCCTCCTCCTCCCCCCTCCTCTCTGTCTCTGCCTCTCTCTCTCTTTCGGAAATGGAAAACGCGGGTCGCGAGAGGTCAGCGATGAGCCAACGGCGTCACCGCGTCGAGATCCGGCGCGCGAACCCTCTCCCACACTGCACATCCAGCCCCCCCCCCCACACACACACACACACGCCTACTGAGCGTTGCGCCGTTCTTCGGCGCTCGAAGCTATTGCGGTCCCGGGTTCAGCATCCGCCGCCCGGTCGCCCGGCGAAGCCGGCGGCCCCCGTGGCGGCGCCCCGCCGCGATATCCATTTCGCAGTTAGCGCCGTTTCGGCTCGCTGGCCGCGCGGCGCGCTCGTCGTTTATTGCGTCCGGCGTTGCGGCGCGGCCGCATGGCGCTTCCGCTGCCTGATGGTGTTGGGGCTGTGGGTGTGGTCGCGCGGCTGAAGGCTCCGTGTTTCTAGTCGAGAGCGCGTGTTCGCGTAGCGGTCAGCGCTTATTTTTTGCGATGCTTGCGGTGTTTTGTTCATTGTTTATTTGAATGTTGAATGCAATTTTTTATGTGTGTATTAGTGAAATGATTCTGCGTTCCTGCCAAAAAAGAAACTGAAAATGTCATCACAGTAATGTTACTGCGAGTATAAAATAATGATTTATTTGTGCTTTTTAACCATGATTTTTAACAGTCTCTTTAGTAAAATTTACTAAAGCGTGTGTTTGGGGTTCCAAATTCTTTATATATGTAATCGCAGTAAATACGGATGCATGAAATGGGTGATCGCGTGCCGGAAAGGATGGCGTTGACGCTTACTGGAGGCTGCAAATGAAAGAGCCCTCAGAGGCCTCTCAGCCGTCGGCAGCCGGATGTGGCGCCGCTCGCCGATGTGCGCGCAGAAAGGGTCCGAGGAGCGCGCGCCAACACGCTCTGCGCGCCTCACGTGCCGCGGGCCCCCGCACGAAATCTATCACCCACCACTGCCGGACACGCACGACCCGCGCCTTCGCCACGGCCTCGACTCCTGCGTCCCTACCCGCCTCCACCGCCCCTGGCCCGCCTTTCTCATGGATGCTCGCTCCCGACGACTCCACATCGCTAACTTTGATCGTATAATTATCCCCTATTTAGTCATCAATTGGTTTTCTTGGATTGACGGTCCAACATCAGCGACTTTCTTTCCGCTTCTACCCTTGCAATTTTCTCGCGTTAACTATCGCCTGGTTATTATCTCTTTCTTATTCCTGAGTATTTGATCAAGCTCGTGCACCGTGCAGTGATAGATGCACAGTACCGCCTGTTGCTGTTCTTATTAAGGTTCCCCGAACAGAGAGGCAGCCCGTCGCTCGTCCGTGTTGGTGGAACATCCCCCTCCTTCCAGCGACAGCAAACATTCGACCACCGCTTCTGCTCGACTTCATCGATCACCATCTTGTCTTCATTACGCCGTACGGTACCGTTCCGTTTCTGCTGCCAGGAGTACCTCTTCTGCAGCGCTCTAACCCCGCAACTTCACTTTCCCTCTCACAACAGCCACTCCAGCTCCCGGCCCTCCCCCCCGCGCCGGTCGGGGCACGCGGCGCGGCGCCGCGCCGGCGAGTAATTATGGCGCGGCGCGGACTTATCTGACGCGCACGCAAGCGCCGGTGGCCGCCGCCGCCGCCGCCGACGTTGATGCATAGCGGCGGCCCCGTCACTCGCCGCGTAATCTGCGCGTCAAATTAAGCGTAAGCGGCTGGCGCTGCTCCGCCTGCGCCGCACACGGCCGCCGCCGCCGCGGCCCTCCCACCCAGCACCGGCTTCCCCGCAGCCCCTTGCGCAGCCCCGGCACCTCCCCCTCCGCCGTTCCTCTGGCGCCCTCTGCCCCTCACTGCAACACCCCCCCCCCCCGCCCTGCGCAACACCATCTCGCCCGCATTCAGCTCAACGCGCCTCTCACTCGGGCCGCAGAGGCATACTCTGCTTAGTACCCTGTTCGCATTTGTGTGCGCTTCGGCTTTTAATGCTTCTTTTGATGTTGCATTTCGAATTTCCCCCCTCAATCAACCCCCCCTCGTTTTTAAATTATCCGCTCTTCCCATGAGCTTCTATTTTATTGTATTTTCAGATCAACCATTCGAAACTTCGTAACTGAATTTTGAATAAAATCAATATTACAATAATGAAATTTTGTGTGTAAGTAGTGAAATTTTAACGTCCGTCTTACTTGATGGTTCCATTCCATTTCGTAAATATGAAATCATCAAATCAAGAACAAAAACAAAAACTATCAATGTAACAAAAAATCTGCATAGAAGTGTTCGACTAATTTCAGCATTGTTTGGAGTATTCATCCTTAAAATGTCAGTTTTTCCAAAAACCAGTTTTTTCTGTAACGCGTTGTATTTTTCTTTTTGCAATTCCTTTGATGCGGTTTACAATAAACCCACCCACTATTTGCAAAGCTATAATGAATTTGTTTCGAAATTATTAAGTTTTATTGTTGTCAAAAAGTCAATTAATAAGCAACTGATATATGTAAATATGTTTGTTGAGAAAGGTTATTTCGCTTATCTTTTACTGAAAATTGGAAATGAACTGGGACTAATCTCTTCATATTGTGCAACAGTAGTGAAGACCATTTGGAGTGAAAATAATTATTCCCATTCGAAGTACCGATTATGGCGTGGGTGTAGAAATTACAGTGACGAAGGTAACCAAATCACATCTTTACGTTTCTTTAATAGATATTAAATGGTGTAACATTAAGCAAAGGCATTATATACTCCGTTTTTAAAACTAGGATATTTTTTGCTGGAGTGATATTCTCTTACCCAAATAACCCTGTAATTTATAGGATATTTTAATAGGTTTAAAACGTAATTTTTCAACATTTGCTGAAGTCTGCATTTGAATCTGGAAATAAACTTAACATTTTTTTCTTGAAACAAGCTCTAAACATGTGGGAGACTCTTAAGAAGAGTGGTATGTGGAAGGGACTTAGTTCTTCGAAATAATCAACTTAGCTGTTAAGATTGCGTGTAAAAACATTCCCTTGGATCTCTGATGAGATATGATGACTCGTTACTAAATTCTCCAAAGAGGTCCATCTAATTTACTGCCATGATGCTTGTGAACCCTTCTAGAAATTATAAATAATGTGTATTACCTCAATGACAATTATTATTTCAAGACCTACTTCAAAGCTGAGTTGTTACTCTATGAAAGAAAAAAAATCATATCTTTTGATCTCAGTTCATCATAAACAAACTTGGAAAGACGTATCTTTTATTCTGCGGTGTATTAAGTGCGAATATCACAACTAGTAATTTGTGGAATTTTAGCATATTATCCATGCTGTTAGGTCAAAAAACAATGTGGGAAAATCACATGAATTGTTTGCTTCTGAGAACATTCACATCGCAATTATTTCTAGGAAAAACACTGCATTTTCTGAAATGCTTTGACAAAAGAAAATTGGTTGACAATGCACCTTTTATCATTTTTGCACAAAAAAATATTGGGCTAATTAAGGATTTCGTGAAATCTTTCACAGACGAGGTTTTTTTAAATATATGTTTGTCAAGTTCTTCACAATTTCTCCATCCAAGGAAAGAAAAACTTTGTGGGACCCTATGCCGTATACGTAAATTCCTGTCAGATAAAGTCTTCATTCAATGAATGAAATGTGGGAATCGTTAAACAGGTCTTAGAATCAGTCTGAAAGAACCTACCGAAACATTTAGCCTTCAAACACAAGTTCGTAAAAGAGTTCGAAAGCTCTCTTCTTTCTCTTCAGTATTCTCCTGTGAACTACTCCGAAAACGAAGAACCTTCAGTGGAGATATTATATCAGATTTTGAAGGATATTGCAAGAAGTCGTGAAACATGTAATGTGGTTGTGGTTGGGGGCTGCTGAATGTTAAAATTGTAACACTTATTAAATCAAATATGAGAAGCATGAAGGGAGAGAACAAGTCTTATAAGAAACGAAAGACTACATAGTTCTGTTAAAACGTACTACTTTATTTCTTTCTAACAACAACAACAAAATTTGCTCTCGGACACATAACAATAAACGTTTTTGTTACTAATAACCAAGTTCATTTGCAGATAGAAAAACAAACGTACGGTATAAATGAAGATAGTTGCAATTGTTCATTGCGGTTTGCCAAAAAAATATAGTGGAAAGATTTCATATAGTTTACCGAAGCGCGTTCTTGTTTGCTGATAAGTACTGTTATAAACAATTGAATTGAATTTGCCTTATTTTACGTGGCGAGACTCGGGCCATCAGACCCGCTCTTCCGTCTGACCACGCAAATTTCGCTACGCTCCTTTCATATAGCAGAGAAAGAAGGTATTTTTTGGGCGAGAAACAGGCGAGTTGAATTTAGCTCAGAGGCGTCATTTAGGCTTGAGGATCTTTTACATGCAAGTAAATTACTAACATGGGACAGCCGGCTTTACTTCCCCTCCGAAGGAAGGCGTACGAAAGATTTTCTCGCCCTTAAAAATCCACGGCTTCGATCGGATTTGAACCCGCGAACTTGGGTACAACACTCCGGTACGTTAACCGTTACACCATCGCTTCGATCCCTTTGATCCCTTTGCTTCGAATGCTTTGAAGTACGTAATTTCAACACGGTGAATGTTTCATTTTATTTTTTTTAACGTGAACGTCATTTGTTTGCGTTTATGTAACACAATCCTTTAGTACTAGAAGTGGTTTGTTCGCGATTGTCTCATTTTATTTCGCGTTCAGCGTTTTCAAGAAAATCATATTATGATAAAAATAAATATGTTTAAAAATTACCTAGTTTGCCATTACTTTTTTTATATTATATTTATTTAAAATGATTAATAATGCTCTTATTTCTTCTACAACAAAATTGGCTTTGGCAAACTTTGCAAAAACAGTTCGTCGAATAGTATTTACGTATACTCCTCGTAAATCTAATATTTATACTGTACTCTGAAATAAAATCCCACTGTAAGTAAAACCAATTAAACTAAAACACACAAGCAAAACTAAATGTGTGTTTGAACTAGTTGGAATAATGTAGCAAAACTCGTGTCGCTCTCCTAATGGAAATGCAGTGGATGTAGGTACACTATCTGCCATCGAAATTGATGAAAAATTATTGTGTTTTTCTGTCAGAGAATCTTGAAATATCTATCTGAACTTGAAATATGATTTTCATTTTGTGGGCACGTTGCATGACGTTTTCGTTGACCGTTTTCCTTGTTTTTCTCATTTCAAATTAATTGTTGATTTTGTCTAAATAATTTGTATTATTTGGACACTTGAACTATTGACCGGAATCCCAAATTCATTGAAGTCTGTGTTTGCATTTAATCAAGTATTAAATTGACTTTTAATTGCAAAAATTACGAAATCTAGGCGATTTCAAATTACATTGAGGAAACAGGATATCGTGTACAACACATTTACTTCTAAAAGAACAGTCAACGTTTGTTTAATCAATAGGAAAGAAAAAAATAAAATAGTTTGTTTAAAAAATGTTTAAAAAGTAAAGTAACATTTGTTCTCCGACTCCATTAGGAATATTTTAGGAAGTAGATTACAGAAGCTTTTGATGTTTGTTTTCTTCAATTTCTTATACACTCTTTGGCTCATAAACGTAAACATTTATTAAAGTAAAGTCTCGTCATATGCGGAGCGAGCCACAAGGGTCTCTTTCGCCGTGCCGCCCCTGTCTGCCTCTGGCCCTGTCGTGACGCAGGGGGCCAAGGCGATCGCCCATAGGTGGGCGGAGGGGGCGCGGCGGGGTCCCCGGGTGCCTGTCGCCCGATAATCGCCCTGTCGGCGCAGCTGCTTCCTCTGCCGCCGCGCGCCTGCAACACGGCCGTTCGCTTTGAGTCCCGCCTGACCCCTTCCCTCCCACGCCGGCCCCCTCGCGCCGGCCGTCGAAGAGCAATTAGAGGCCGCGAGCCCCCTCGCTGCTAGCCTGGAGAGGGTTCCCAGGGCCCCTCCTTGCGGCTCTAGTCGCGGACGCGGCTCTAGCCGCTATTTGGTGTGAGTAGTGATACGAACGTATGTGATAATGATATAGTAGACTCTCATGCAATGACGAACATTTTTAGTTTTTAAATAATTTGGGAAAACGGAACGTGTAGATCTATTATTATTGCTGTATCATTTTAATTGTTTTCCTCACTAATTATGATATTATTGTAATTTTTAATACTTAATAATAAGTACTTTGAATGGAGTACAAAAATTTAAACATCATTCCCTTCTCTCCGTTTGTACTGCGAAATGACAATTATGAATGTCAAAATTCTAATCCATCGCCGTCTTTGGAAATTATCGTACAGAAATTTTAAAAAAAGAAGAGAAATCAGATACTCCCCGAATCAAGCAGTGTCTAGTGCCTATCAAAGGAGCAATTACACGCCCTGGTAAGCACCAGTGGAAAACTAATCATGGACGTTATGTTGGTGTGCCAACACGGTTTGTTTGCCTCGACAAATATTCCATCCAATGGGACACTCTGAAATCCAATCTCCTGCACCCTTTCGACGTCCGGTTGCTTCTAACTCGATGAAAGTTCTGTTGGCAGAAACTTTCCATTAGCATGTTAACGCGCGACATCCTGACCGCACGAAATTCCTGCATTTTAATGAAATGCATTATGTGATGACATTTGTGTCTGTGAGATGAGCATCCTATTTTATTCTGCATTTTTAATCATTATAATTCATATAATTATATTACGACAACAAGAATATTGTGCAAAAAGTCTGGGCCAAAAAAGTGTGCTTATTTCTTTTGTCAGGATAATGGGTTCTCGGGTTTTCAAACCTTGGAGATCGTGTCAAACGATTATAGTTCTAATATTTAAAGAAAAGTGGTCAACTATCAATAACCGTGTGTATTCGTTTGAATTTTTGTACTATATATTTAAGGTGATTAGTACAAAAATTGTATAATGAGTACAAATATTGCTTGTTGCTAGCATGTCAGAATATTTGTCATCATTTGGCATCTCCTACTTGAATATATCATTAGCAATACGCGACAGTTTTACTTGTATTCCAATCTGGACTGTATATTCGTTATTGAAACTCAACACTTTTTCTTGGTGTTGTGTTTGTCACTAAAAATACTTAAAATGATTTCATGTATATTTTTTTCAAAGTATTAAATATATTTTGGATATCTTCGAATCAATTCGTAGCAATTTTTTGAAAGATGTTTCACAAGATTTTCTGAAGAATCTGCTCCACTTTTTTGTACTGTTAGAAAACAATGCCCCAAATAGTAGGAAGTAACGTTATTTTCATTAAAGTTTTGAATATTTAAAAGTCATAGAAATGTATACATCCTTTTTTTCTCATAAATGAAGGAAGACTTTTCAAAGTGGAACGATACATTTCTTTTTCAATGCCACTGCAAAGTGGTTTAAAAAATTATGCATTTTTTTGATAGGAAACATTGGAGAAACATCACATCATGTATGTTGATCTTCAGAGTTGGACGATAAATATGCCACTTGTCGAAGGGTCATCTGGTACTCGTCTTTTGCCATTGGAATGGTTGGCCGGCCGTTGGCAGTGCGGTTGAGGGCGAGGGAAGGTGCGGGTGTTCGTGCGTGGGCCGAGCAGCGATGGGAGGGCTGCGATGGGCTGCGGCAGCGGTGCTAATTACACGGGCACAAAGGGCGAGAAGAATAACAGCGGAGCGGCCCCCGGACAATGCCGCCCGCGGCTCATCAGCCCACATGCGGCTATCCTCCCCCACCCCCGCCCCCGCCCACGCCCCCACTGCTCGCTGCAAAGGCCTTTTCCGCCGCTGTTCTGTTCGCTCCCCCAACCTTTCTGACGTTGAGGCGTTGCTTGCTTTTCATGTTCTCTTTCGCCATGGCGAATATTTTTTTAAATCTCGTTCGTCTATTTTCCAGTCGATATTACTGTTTTCAACCCCAAGTATATTTTTTATAAAAGGTATAAAAGGGTACATGATGAAATGTATTCATTTTCTTTCTCCTACTGTTAACTATTGTACTTTTAGTGCTAGTTCCTACTGCAGTTCCCTGAGCTTGGTTACTGTGCTTGTCTTGTTTTTATCTATTATATTTTCTTTTTGTCAGGAATACATGTGTTTCCAAGCTGAGTTATATTTAAAAAATACCTCTGTTTCAAAACATTCAGTATAATGTATAAATTTACATTATTATTGAAATTTATTTACATTTTTTTAGTGTTAATTTAATTTCTTTCATTTCTTTCTTGATTTTCTTAGATTCGATTCTATTACAGTGACGTTGAATGTGTTATAAAATCGTTAGACTCAGTAACTTACGTCATAAAATTGTTTTCATTTATATATTACTGTTTTAAATTTCAAAGAAAAAAGTAATGTTCATGTTTTAAAATTATTTTTCAATTTTTGCTAACCCTCCGATTTGTTGTTTCCTGACCAAGTCTTTCAACGTGTCTCCAGTTGAGTGAATGTTGGTTAGTGCTCGCCTACCGATCTCTGACATCGCCGCGTGGGAGGAGGAGGGGGAGGAGGAGGGGGAGGTGGAAGGACGGGTCCCTGGCGTTCGTTTCCTCCCCCGCGCCGCCGCCGCTGCTGGGAAAGCCGTGCGATCCGTTGCGATGGGGGCTTCGCCCACAAAGGCGCACTAGGGGTAACAAAGCAGAAAAACTAAATCTGTTTAAAGACTCCGTGATTATTAGAGCTTGTGGCAGCGGACGCGGCAAAGATAATCACTTCTCTTTTTCGTCGAACTTTGTAAGCTTATCTCGACGAGAAAGCTTAGCAAATTAACTGCGTACTAATGAATAAATGAATAATGAATGTTAACTATTGTACTTTTAGTACTCTTGCTCATTAACAAAACGTTGCGGATGACTGCTTGGAATTGCTCAGCTCTTACGCTTAAAATTACCTCTCCTTATAGAATGCAACAACCTCACAAAAGTTATAAGGTCGAAAAGTTATCACGGCGTATTTGGCTTGTTTCAAAATTAATTCGTTTTTTAAATATTTTCTATGCTTCTACAGAATTATTGAAAATTACGTATGACCAAAATATATTGACATATTTTAAAGTATTTTAATTAATATTTTATGCATAGTTTTGCTTTTCATTGCGAAAATGGAAGCTCAACATACTTTTAAAGAAAGTACTTGAAAGTAAAATTACACACATTGGCACTTAAGTATAGCAGAAGATGCTCATAACTTATTTTGACGTTGTCTGTGTTTGAAAAGGATTAGTGGAGTCTACTGTAACTAAAATATCTTTTATTAGATTTTCTATTAAAATGATATAATTAACAATTTTTGAGTTAATATATTGAAATAGAAGAATACTTTTAGAACTTATATTTCCAGTAATATTAAAACATTTTAGTAGTTCACCTAAATATTCCTTTGTTCTTATGTGTTGTATATAAAGACTGCTAAATTGTATCGTAAAATATTTTTCAGAGCGAAGTACAGTTTTTGTTTTTTTTTCGCATACAGAATTCGTGCCCAACTCGACAAAATAAATGTCACGTCATTTCAGCTGTGTGATGATGTTATTTTGCCCGAACGTATTTGTACTGTTTGGTGTTTGTTTTGGGGATTCACCAACAGGAAAATATTGTAACTCTACGCTTTGCAGAAATGTTAGTGTTTTGGGATATATTGGTTTCATAGCTAAAGCGCTGGTATTCACAGGTTTTTGGTCAGATTCTGACAATCTGTGTCCTTTGTTCTCTCGAATTCATTGCAAAATATTTGCTGATAGAAATATACCTCTCTCCTCGAAATTTTTTACTACAGTGTGAATGTAATATTTCTTTGTATCTACTACAAATTTCATCTCCGTGGTGACTGCTATCGTGTCAGAAGTGATCCATGATACCTCAGTACTATCTTTTATATTTTTCAAAAAACTGTCAATATAACTGATAATATGAAACATTTAGGACTCTCTGTAATAACGACACGTTTTAAATTGATAAGCAACGAATGTTTATAATGTTTTGGAATTATTTTACAATTCTCAGTTTTAATTTAACATTTTCTATACGATAAACAGTTAAATTTTATAAAATAACGTTGAGATGCGCACTGAAGTTGCAAAAAATCATGGGATACCTCCTAACATCGTGTCGAATCTCCCTTTTCGCTCGGCAAAGCGCAGCAACTTGTCAAGGCTTGGACTCAACAAGTCTTTGGAAGATCCCTGCAGAAATATCGAGCCGTGCTGCCTCTATGGCCGTCCATAATTGCGAAAGTGTTGTCAGTGCACTAACTGACCTCTCGATTGTGTCCCATACATATTCGATGATAATCCTGTTGGACGATCTGGGTGGTCAAATCTTGCGCCCTAATTGTCCAGAATGTTCTTCAAACCAATCGCGAAGAATTGGCCGGAATGTACCGGTGACATGACGCATTGTCATCCATAAAAAATCATCGTCGTTTGAGAAACTGAAGTTTACGAATGGCTTCAACTGGTTTACAAGTAGCTGAAAATAACAATTTCAAGTCAATGATTGGTTCAGAAAACCCAGCCGATTTTATGTAAAAACCGTCCCACCATTATGGAGCCACCACAATGCCTTATTTACAACTTGACTCCATGGCGTCGAGCCCTACCATTAGCTGTTACCAACTGAATACGGAACTCATCTGACCAAACCACGGTTTCTGGTCGCCTAGGGTCTAATTGATATGGTCACAAGCCCAGGATACCCTCTGCAGGCTATCAGCGGAGACACTCGAGTCGGCTATCTACTGCCTTAGTCAAATTTCGCCGTACTAACCTAACGGATACGTTCGTGGTACGTCCCACATTGACTTCTGCTCTTATTCCGTGGAGTGTTACTTGTCCTTTATCCCTTATACCTCTACGCAAACGCCGCTGTTCTTGGTAATTATGAGAAGGCTGTCGGCCACTAGGTGGTCCGTGGTGAGAGGATGTGCCTGAAATAGGTGTTCTCGGCACATTATTATAGGAGGACGTCTTGAAAGGAAAATTCTTTCAATGGAACACGCGTTTCAACAATAACATTTAATTACTAAATTGCTTCAACATAAGCATATCTCCGTTTCTCCCCCACAAACCCCTGTCGCACACACATGTCTCTTTCTGCTGGTCACGTCTTTTCACATAGTGTACACAGTACAGATTATTTACGACTGGTGCCGCTCGACTGCAACCGATCGCCCGACCGCCACCTTCAATTTGCCGCAGGCAGCCAACTGTCTCAGGCCGCCAACTTTAGCGTGAGGTCTCACGCAGCCCACACTATTGACACTGTTTATCTCTGAATACTTGAATCCCTAAACAATTAACGAAATGAAATGCCCTTTGCGTCTAGTTCCATCTACCGTTCCGCGTTCAAAGTTTCTTAATTCCCGTCGTGCGACTATAATCACGTCAGAAGCTTTTTCACATGAATCACTTGAGTACAAATGAAAGCTCTCCTGTTCACTGCTCTTTTATACCTTTTGTACGCCAAACTACTGCTATCTGTATATTTGCAAATTGCTATCCCGTGACTTTTGTTACCTTAGTGGATTATTTCTTTTTGTTTCGTAATATTTGTACTAATATAAATAGAAAACGTCCATCTGAAAGTCATTACGATGTAAAGTCGTTCTCGTTGAATGTAAATAGTCCTTCTTTGAAATATGCACCTGACTGTTGCTTCTATTTACGAGCAACAAAGCACCTACACTCGCTGCCGCTGCATCTGGTGGTTCGGTGTGCGGAGAGGCCATCGGCAAAAAGCGCGCGCTCCCATGGCGCTGCCCCACCGCAAGCGGATCAGCGCAACAATGGCGGCGGCCGGGAACAAAACGCGGTCGGCCGCCGCCGCCACCCCTTAGCTGCCCCCTAGCACACGACCGCCGCTAGTAACGCCTCTGCCGAAGCTACCGATGCCGCGTCGCTTTAGGGTCGCACTGAATCTCCGCCATCCTCCCCCGCTCTCGTTTCCACTGCAGCGTCGTCGACCCTATCACGGTTACTATTAGTGGGAGCGAGGCGCCACCTCCCACCTGATACCCGGTGTCTGTCCCTCTTCCGCCGTTGCCGCGCCAGGCCAGATATTCCCTATTCCACGGGCGAGCGCGGGAAAAACCCGATCTGTCAGCATCGGATCTCGTTTCGCGCGATCCTCCCTCCCACCGCGGCTCCAAGCGCACGCACGCACGCACGCGTGCACGCTCGCGACGTCAATCCCGGTAATACGAGCTCGATCGCCCTCCGAAAAAGGACGCTACCATTACCATTATTGCGTCTGAGTGGCGCCCCGCCACGCCCCGCCCTGCCCCGCCCCGCCCCGCCCCGCTCCGCCCCGCCCCGCCCCGCCCCGCCCCGCCCCGCCCCGCCGCGCCCCGCGTCTGTTGCACACGCCCGCCGCACGCGCCGGCCGCGCATATCGCTCACTCGCTCTCATAAATCATGCGACTAATTATCGGAAAGCGGCCGGGCAAACGCACCGGGCGCCGCCGACTCCTCCCACCCGCCACCGCCAGCCTCGGTCTCTCTTACTCTTCCTCGCGCCCCTGGATGGTTGACTCCTGCAGCTCGCGGAGGCAAGGCTCTAGTGAAGAAAGACGCGCAGTTACAAGTGCTGTGTATCGTGTGAACGTTGTTGTTGTTGTTTCGGTAAACATACGTTTCACTTGAAATCTGAAAAACCGAAATCTTAAATTTGTGGGGAACTAAAATTTTCCTACTTCGACTTTCTCTGTATGTGGTCTTTTTTGATCTAAGATTTCATGCTTTGCGATATTTAATGGGTCATTTTTTTCTTCATTTGGAAATAACGAAGTTCGTCTTATAATTTTGAATACGTTTATGAATAGTGATTCCCCATGCTCTTTAATTTTTCCAAAAAACAGTGGATGATGATGCTGCTGTTAATTCTGATTATTTCTCTCTTATTCCGTAAAGTAGAGGTTTTTTTTTATTTATTTCTCGTAAAGGAAGTTGTACAATTTTTCGTAATTTCTGATTGAATATTCTAATACGTCCGTACAGTTGTACAATTATTTTTTGAAAACTGTTGTTTGAATAATCGTATGGCATCACTCAAAAATGCTTCTCAATGTAAATTGACTTTGTTAAAGGCGTAAACCGTTGGACATCTACTCCGCTCCGGGAATACTTGTGAATTCGCGTTTGTAATTTCATAGCAGTGTAAATTATTATTCTTGACGGTGATAATTGGTATAGGCAACGAACAGCGCTGTACGTTAATGATGATTTTGAACTCCTGGGTAATGGTGATGTGAATATAGCAGATGGGAGTTAAATTGCCACCACAAACTCTCATTATACACTGGCACGGCTTGGTGCGGGGAAGGTTAACAACCCACGTGCTGATGGCGACCGCAGCATCAGTGTCGGCGCGGGCACATGTCGTGACATTCCCTCATCTGCATTGGCCCTTTCCTATTGTTCCGCCTCCAGCCACCGCGTCGCACGCTCGCCGTGGGTGTTCTTATCTACAACATGAGGTCTCATTACTCGCAATTTCTCACTGCACCTTCCTCGCACGCCAAGGCTTTCTTCTCCCCCGTCACTGTTAAACACTGCCATCAATTCTGTTTACTCTTATCGCGTGTACCAGTATGTTCCCTACACGTCTCGGTGCTGGTTGCACTTCATCAGTTTAAATGTACTGACGGTCGCTTTCCAAAGTCACCATTTCAGAGGTAAACGTGTGCAATACTCGTTTTCATACTTTAGATTTGAAATCCTAATTCATTCTTCGGATTTGTAATCGCTCTTACAATATTCTACACTAATACAATTTCAAATTATTTAAGCTTCTATTTCTTTATTATTAGTCATTCTAATGAAATCCAAAATTTGAAGTTCTTTTGAACCATCCTTTATACATTTCTATTTCTGTAATTCCTCGCTCTACCCTCGCATTCCATTATGTGTCGGATTTTTCCCGCTCTTCCACACCTCTTGTCTTCTCTCCACGTGTCCCCCCTCCGCCGCATCTTCGTTGGCGCCCTCCCCTCCGGATATGAGCGGCTTCGCGTCCCCTTGCGGCGCTGCCCGGCTCCGCCCTGATTGCTGCTCGCAGCGCCGGCGCCGGCGCTTTTTGCCCCGCGCGGTAGCGGGTCGCGTCAGGTTGGCCGCCCGCGCCCGGGGCGCTGCGCCCGCCGCGCCGCCCGCCACGCCGCGTCCCTGCGCAGGGGCGGAAATATTCAATCTCGGCCTCCTCAGACAGCCCAGCCACGCGACCCTTTCTCTCCACCCCTCCGCTCCCATCCGAACGTGTTCTCACTTCACCCCGGGGCCCCGGCCTCGCAGTTTGTGACTGCTTCCGATTTTATTGAACCTTTGTGGGGCCCCCCGTGCTCTGGACATTCACATGCGGCTGTATCTCGCATTTTCACTGCGAATCCGCGCGCACTCAAACACACACTTCGGCGCTTCATTTCCACGCCAATCCGACAGATATATTGCGAGTTGTAATATGAATACCACCCAGTATGCATCCAATTACTCACCAAGTCGTAAAAATCCTTCGCTGGCGCTTCGCGTTGCGTGTCCATCACTGCTCGTCGCGGACAACAGAAATGCACAGCGATGTATAGGCGACAATAAACCCGCTGAGCGTTTTTTGTTTTTATTATTTTTGTGTATTTGTCGATTTCGAATGCGCCGTAAAGTTTTAGTGCGGCGCGAAGATGAGGCAACGGCGGCTGCTGAACAGTCGTCGGCATCGCAGGGGCGAGAATTTGACTCTCTTCTCGGCGGCGGGATGCTCTCACTGTCGCCTCTCCAACCAGTCATGTTGAAGCACGGTGATTACGCGCGCAGACCCCGTCTGCGGTTCCTCCTTACGACTCGTCCCTCTTTCGCCCTCGTCACGCCCCCGGCGGCCCGCGATGTCTCTCTCGCTGCAGCGCCCGCGCCTTCCTTGCGGCGTCCCCTGGCCGGCGCCTCCCGTCCGGAACAAGGCGGCGAGGCGTCTCCCCCCCCCCCGCCGGATGAAGTGGGCGACGGCGCTGTTTATCCTGGCGCAGGCTATCCCCGCCCCCGCCCCCGCCCGCGCGTCTCCGTCATCCCCGCCTCGCCGCCGCGGCCGCCTCCACCGCCGGCAAGCCGCCGCGGCTCCCACGATCAATCATGCAGCCATTCACGGCGGGCGCGCAATTTAGCGGTGACAGGCTCCCGGGTCAGCGAGACTCCTCCGCCGTCTCCAGCGCCCTCGCACGCCGCTCCCGCCTCCACTGCCACCTCCGTTTCCTCGCCTCGCCTTGAAGGCGCACGCAGTCCCCGCTACGCCCCTCGACACCGCTATCCTCGGCGTCCCCACCTTCGCCTTCGCCTCACTTGCCCCGTTCCCGCTATTAATATCGCCGCGTCGTGCCGCCGGCCGAGACGTTGACGGCTGTGTAAGAGCGCCCTCCAGAGGGACGTCCACGCCACTCTTTCCGCCGCCGCCGGGCGCGCTCCCTCGCGGAGGAAATGATGCCGTGGAGGCCGGTGTGTTCGTTGCGCCTCCACGCTCGCGCGCGCGCCTGGCGTCCGAACGGCCACCGCTCGGTTTTGCGAGTTTTCTTCTCTTACCTCTTTTGTCTGAGTTCTTGCGGCGGTCGGAGCAAGCGCCGATGGCTCGTTCTCATCGCAAGCGGCGGGCGGCTCCAGAGTATTCTGGCGAGGAGGCCGCGATGCGGACGGACCGCTGTGGCCAGGGTCTGGAAATACGCTCGGAGGAGCATCAGGAATGGAAATGTAGGAACTCGAGAAAAAAAGAAAACGTTAGGAAATGTCGCAAGGAAACCCGCGAAGAGGAATGAGAAAAGAGGAAAGGAAAATGAGGTCGTGATTTTTTGCCGGCCGTCGTACTTTACAAGGTCAGATGAGTCGTTAAAAAGTTAAGACTTCTTGATCCTTATAATTTCCTGTATATAGATAACTGCTCCAAAAGGAAGTTTTGTACTCCCAGCGTGCTCTGCTGACAAACAGTGAATCTCAATTAATTGGGTGAATATTTCGTATCTTCCCTATTTTTTTAGTTATTAAAGTACAGCAGTGACAAGATTTCGAATATTTATAGTAGATCACCACATCGCGTGTAACAAATAAATATCTATCCTAGGTTAGATTCTGTAAACGTAAACTTCTTTGATTCTGAACCACAATGCAACTTTCATGTGATTTTTATCATTTCTTTCTTGGACGTTTAACATTTCGTGTGAGATAATATCAGATATACGTAAATACAATTCTTTTCAATTTTTAATGTGGCAAGATTTTGCGTTTGATTAGAAAACTATTTTATTCAATTTATTCCAAGATTACCTGAATATCTGCTTCAACTTTGTCCTTTTAGGCCTCCGCGAACGCAATGAGCGTGAGTTCGTGTCGCGAGGACCTGTTGTAGTGTGACAGATCGTGACACGTGACGGATCGGAGTGAGAGATCGGAGCGAATAACGCACCAAACGATCGTGCACGTACTCGCGGTAAGTGCGCGTGTGTGAATGTCCCGTCCCGGGGGTACGCGTGTTCCGGCGCCGTAACGAGGAGCCAGTGCGGGTGCCGCAGCCGCAGCCGCTGGCGCCATTGTTTCAACGGGGCGAGGTGCCCGGCGTCTTACGCGGCCTCTCCGGCGAGAGCCGCATATCTCTTGCATGCGCCTATCAAAATTTAAGCCTCCCTTCCCTCGTTGCTCTTCGCTTCACCGAGCCCGTAGGCGCGTAGGCAGGCGAGCAGGCAGGCAGGATATCTACAGGGCCGCAGGAATTGCTGTTAGCTTTTGTTTCATTCATTCATTTTTCCCGTGGTATACCCTTGCCGTTTCGTAATACGTGACAATTTCTCTTGTCAGTATATTCGATTCTGTTTATCGTTTCGTGCTATACGACGAAAATGACGCTTGAAATATATCTCGATCGCTCATTTTGAAGTTTCCTTCCTCCTCTGTTTCCACTCTTTGATGCGCTCGGTGGCCGGCTTCTCTCGCTGTCTCTCCGTATTACTCCGTGGACTGCCGTGGCTTTCCCCCTTGTGATAGTATGTTTCTCGTTTAACGAAGCCTCTGCGCTTCCTTTATGCCTCCCAAGCCTCTTGCCTGACGACGTCGTGCTCGTTTTCGGGACCGACTACCTGTAGAAAGCCTCTTCCAGAGTGGATAACTTTTAGTATAGCTTGCGTAAAGAATTTCTTCTCCTGAGGCGTTTTTTCAAGATAGTATACTTGCATTCATTAGAGCAAATTAATCGTTGACAACAAGTGTTCGCCGCAGCATCATATATGCATATGCTGTCGCTACTAAGTATTGTGATTCACTTCTTCCTGCCGTTCAGTGACACTGTTCGGTCAGTCGTCTTCCACACTATAACTAGCCATGTCTTCGTTACCCTCATGTTTCTTTTAGGATCCCGCCCTCGACATTCCAGTTGCCATCAGTATCACCGCCCCCTTCCCTCCTCCTCCGCAGCGGCGCTGACTAAGCAGGGCCCTCTCCGGTTTTTCCTGTGCGGTGGCGTAATTGGGACATGCGGGCGCGCGCCTCCTCGGCTGCAGCTGCCTTCCAAAAATTCCCCTCGGCTCTTTGTCGGGAGGCTGCCGCCGCCGCCTCATCTCCGCTGGCGCTGTTTGCGTAAGCCTTTGCATGCCTCTCCGCGCCGGCCACAACCGACAAGAGAGGCGCGCTGGGTCCCCTCTGCCGGGGAGGCGCGTCGTCTGTGTTTGCGCCTTGTTCTACACCGACGCGTGATCGGGGTGCGCCTGTTCGACGTCCCCGCCCCACTCGCTTTTCGGCGGCAGCGAGCGCCGCCGCGGGCGAAAGCTGCTCCACGGCAGCCGCCTTCATTTCGCATGCGGTCCCCGAGGGCGGCCCGAGGGCCGGAACGAAGGCGCCGGCCCGAAAGGTTGGCATGAGCCGGAGAACGCCGGTGGTCTAGCATCGGCGTCGGGCCAAAAATAATCCCAACATCCGAAACTGTAACAACTTGTGTTAATGTAACTGCAATGTTGGATAAAAGGAATTATGTATTCAGATACTGAGCTTTTTAGGAAAAACGGTGGATATCAAGTTTGTTGTTAGCAGCGGCATTGGGTGTATTTTGCGGGCTTCCACGTTTTGTTTTATGCTGTAATTAATTTGAAATTTAGATGAATAATTTTTGCCTTAGCTGTGATAACTTTGTTTAAAATATACGTTAAGTGTACAAAGCAATGTTAAATGGAAAGAAATTTAGTTAAGCAAAGAATTCATTCGAATAGGATGTGGCATTTGCCACAGAAAAAAATCGAAGTTGCCCCTCGATTTTCAATAATGTCGAGTTAATGGATCTCTCTACTTCTGTATCACTGGAATGTGCACATCATAAAAATACATTAAATGCATTTTCGTAACGCAAGTATAAAAACGCATGTATAAAAATGCATTTTCGTAACGCAAGACAAATAGTCATTGATGGCAAAGTTACTCTGATTAGGAAATTTTGTGAAAACTATTTTTGTTACAACTAAATACAGAGTTTCCATCAATACGTCACCACAAATAATTTTTTAATATTATTCCGCATTATTTTCATTAATTGAGAATGATTTGTACAAAAAGTAAATTGAAATGCGACACTAGGCCCAATTTTCAGAGCGTTAGCCAGTGCTGTGTGTCCTTTAACCGTAAGAGAGGTCCACCTCACATTTGCCTGGAGGCAGTAAAGGCAATGACAAGATGGCCGTGGGGCCTTGTGCGAGGCACCCCTGTCGTCTCTTCTCTCTCCGCCTCTCCCAAGACGGACCCGTATCGACCGCCCCAATTGTCCTGGCGGTCCTGTTGACGACAACGGCTATCTGGCCATCTGATTGCCAGGATGATTATCCAGACCTCCGATGGCGGCGATTGTCGCCGGGCCGCGCTCGGGTCGCAGGGGGCATTGACGAGAAGAACGATAAGGGCCACGATACTCGGAGCGGAGGCTTTACACTTCTCACTGTTGCATCGCAAGTCATCGAAGTGTTTAGTTTCTTAGTTGGTTCTTAGGTATATGACCGTACTATAAAATCTATTATGTTTATTCTCCTCTTGGAATCATGTTGTACTTCCACTGATACGATGGGAAAATTCCAAGTAGCACAAAATGAATTCGTTTCATTTTCGTTACGCCGTAGAAATTTTGATTTAAAAGGGGAGGCTTGTTGAATCCAACTGATGCTTGATAACACGTTTTATAGCCTACTTACTGCTTTGTGGAAGTTGGTAATGATGATTAAGCGAGTATTCCGTCTTTCTGTCCGCCCCACTTTTGCTTTCCAATCGTTATAAATGACTATTGGATGCGCAGTGGCCCTGAAGCGGGTTCGGAACGGTGGTAAGGAGGAGCACCCTCGGAATCGCCCATGATCTTTTCTTTCCGCATTCCAGCGACCCAATTGCCCTTCCTTGAATTATGACTCCAGTAACGTCCGAAAGTTGTAGCTTCATCTCGGCAATATTGCACATGCTGCTATTCTTCTCTCATACATGTTACTGGGTTCTCAAAATGTACCTAGTACAGTTGGTTTTCTTTCAAACAATTAGTTTACTTCATGAATGGAACTAATAAAATGGTTGAGGTAGTGTAGTTTGGTGTAATGGTGTTTTAGTTTTGAAATATTTGCGGAGAATAATATGTGTATCTCAGTCTGACTTGTCTCCTTTATTTTATGGATGTAAGTATATAAGCCATATATGACAGAAACAGAAAGTTTTTGGAGCTTTAACTTTAAACTATTGATGTGGATGCTTTTCTGGGTTCCCTTGTTAGTGGCGTATCTCAACAATATTTTTGGTTTCGAAAATCTCTTTTCGTTTTCAGTTGATAGTGAATTATATGAAACATGTGAAGCGCTTTGCCTTAGTAGATAATTATTGTGACACTCTTTTGTTCATGTGATATTTTTTCACCCTTTTGAATAAGAGCCTTTTCTTCATCCCTTCTTTCTTATTCTTGAGGCAGACATTTTTTTAAAATAATTTATCCGAGGCCCTGCTTTAACTTATAAGTGTAACAAGCATCAGCATACGCTATTTCCCCCCATCCACCGAGGAATATGCGAGTCGTCCGTGGTGATAATGCAAGAAGCGACGGACGTCCTCACGAAGGAAGTGGCGCCGCTCTCGACCGCGTGGGGGGTGCCTCTCCGCGTCGCCTGCTCAGCCCTCCCCTCCCCTCCCTTCCCACCATTCCCCGCCAGGCTCCGCGCAGCCTTCCGACACCTATGATTCACGGCTTCCTCGGAGGGGCGCCCCCAGCGATTCGCTCTCGGCGGCCGCCTCCCCCCCCCCGCCGCCCCCGCATTAGTAAATGGAACGCGGTGGCAGGAGACCCCGCGCCGCGCGGCCGCACCGATATTTGCAGTCAATTAACGAGGGATTTATGGCCATAAGTTTGCAGGCGCCTGCAGCCAATCGCCCTGCGAAAGTGGCGTCATTCTTCCGCCTGCCGGGGGGGGGGGGGGGGGGGCTGCCCCGTGGGATGCGGACCTTCCGTCGTTGCGACCCCTCGGTGAGCTCTGGCTCGAAGGACAGAAACTGGGCCGGACAATAAGGGTCAAGGGATGTACTAATATATTTTTATGTCGTGTTGTCATGTGACTAGAAAATCCATAATAATAATAATTATTATTTATTATTATTATTATTATTATTATTAAGGGGATAATCTTATTATTGATATCACTTTAGAATTGAATTTTTAGTTTGCTTTTTTTTATCTTTTTTAAATGGTCCGTTCCTTGTGTTCCCTTAAAATACGGCCGTTTATTTCTATTTTGTTTAATTTAAAAATATTTTGGCATTATCTTTTTTACTTGGAAGAGTATAATAGCAATGGTATAATTTATAAATGTAAAAATGAGTTTTTTCATTCATTCTTTTATAATCATGCTTGCAGTAAAAAATACCACTGTTTTAATATCAAGTTAACAACCTGATAGGTCACCGCAAAAGTTGTTTTACCTTTTTGGCAAAACATTGTGATATATTGTAATACTATCCCTTTATATAATTGTCTATATTTTGTTTAATCATTTACAGCGGAAACGCAAATCTGGCATTTCATTATGACATACCAGAGTGACAATAAAATGTGAGAGGGAATGTAAGTTTTAAAAGTGTACAGTATGCTCATATGGCGACTCGTTCCAGATTTTTGAAACGTCATTCTTTTCTGCAGATCGTGATGTAAATTATGAAAGAGCTGAAAATAGATAGATGATGCTACACCATTTTTAATTATATACTTAATAGGTGTATAAAATTGGTTGAGTAACCACCGTGAATTATAATATTATTCGGTAAATGTTGTTTTTAATGTATGGTGTCCGAAAAATATACTAGCGCTGTAAAAGTAAAAACATACGTCTAGTTATTCTTTGACGTGCTTAATTTCGCGTCAGTCCTACCCAAACCTAATCGATTTCTCGACGGTGTTTTTTAATGAAATTTTGTATGGAAAAAATATAATTTCTTACTGTTAGTTTGTAAGGTTCAGTTAATTTTCATTCCCCGAAAAAAAAAATACAATTGGAAATCACTTTGGCTGAGGTGGGTCAAAGTTAACATCTCGGCAAATGGCTAGGCGTATTGTGGAACCGTATTCTTAACACCTGGAACCCTAAGGGCCTAAGTATGGACTTACAATGCAAAGTGATGTTACTCTTTTTTAAAAGGATATTATTCCATTGAAAGTTTCATCTTAATGCCTTTTAAAAATTATTGTTGTTTTTTATTACCTACCTGAAAATACCTCTAATTTGTTCTTTACATTGTTGTGCTAGGAAGTAAAGAACAAAAGTATTCTATACATTGCATCTCGGGCTGTACTTGCATTGTATTTAGTTTTTTTTAATTTCTTGTGGAATGTGAAGACGCAAATAACATGGAGCGAAGTGATGTCGTTAGTGGGATTGCACTGAATGAGCTTTTTCTTCTGTCCACAGGTAAGGTGTAACTAGGGGCGCGCTGAGTCGAGCGCCGCAATTGGCGCCAGTTGGATGCACATCGGTGGAGCTCGCCGTCGCCGGTTTGTTTTGCCAATTACCTCCACAGCCCAAATCGCCACACCCCGCCTGGCACCGACGCCGCACCTCGACTGTTACGTAAGTCGACCCTCCCGGTCTTCTCTTTGGGGCGGCTGCCGACAAGCGAGTATGGGGCGCGTTTTCAAGCGCATGGCTTCCTCCACGTGTCGTCCACATCCTGGCAACATCTGCTCCCGACCGGTACTTAAGAACTTGTCACCGCGATCCAAGCTGCTGGTTGATAGTCACAAAGGACTACGGCACGTTCGTTCCTCCGGTTACGATCGTTTCAGATTTAGTTCGGTGATAGTAATCGCCGATTTTGATGGTACATGCAGTTACCCATTGTCACTGATTTTCGCACTTGCAAACATCTTAAGTCTAATCTCCGTCTCGATTCAGGGTCTCTACATTTAGCCTTCGCCATAGGTCTTTACTTTACCAATCATTTTGTAGATTAACGGTCCTACCATATCGATAGATGGTATCTAGTGTAACTTTATGAAGCTTCTTGTCTGTGAGGTAATTATAAAGCGGCATGACGTACGATAAGCAACGTTTGTTATTCCATCTGCGAAGGATATCGGTGTGAAAGTCTTTTCTCACAATTGTTTTCCGCTTCATTATGCAGAAGTGTTGCAGATGACGAAATAATTCCGTTCAAAGAATATTCCTAAGCTGAATTCTCTTTGTTTAAATGGATGAAGTACAAAATAGGTAGCAAAGAATGATCATCATTCAAAATAAAAAATAATAATATGATTAATAGTAGTAAATCATTTAAATTAGAATTAAATGGTATATATATATATATATATATATATATATATATATATATATATATATATATATATAAATTCTGTGCATATGCATTGCAAGTTGTATCCACAGAGATAAACTGCTTTTATTAATCATTAAACTACTCTTGATGTCCTCTTGTTCCCGAAAGCGTGAATCTTGATAAATCATTTACATTTTGAATTTGTTAGTTTGTGACCAAATAATTGAGCCAGTTATTTTGAGAGTATATTTCCGAAGAAAACTTAGAAAACTGCTTCTTCGGAAACTGAAGAGAAAGTGTCGTTACGTTATTCTAGAATACGTTATTAATAATAATTTTAGTTTTCATTTAGAAATGTCACCATTGTATATTGGATACGGATGGTGTTAAAACTAACTTGGTGTACATTATTTGAATTGCATATTCATCTGTCTGGCATGCACACGCGCAACAGCTACATGGACAGCTCGGCACCCTTTGGGATAGTTCAACCCGCTCGACACGAGTGCACTGAGGGGCTGCCTACCTGTCCCCTTGCAGCAGTAAGTCGCCGCCTTGAGCGCCGCAACGGTGAACCTGAGGTCCCTGGTCGCGCAATGCACCTTGGGCCGCGCGTGGCTTAGCAGCAGCGGCGGCGATCGGTCCCCCCGCTGCGCTGGCTGTGTACTCCAGCGCCGGCGCTGATTAAACGGGCCTCCTATGCGCCCCCTTCGCCTCGCCTCGCCCGCCTCGGCCTCGCGAATTCGGCGACGACGGTGACGACGGCGAGGAGGAGGACCTACCCAAGGACGCAACTCCGCCTAACTACCCAACTTGCGTCGATATGCAAACTAGGGCAGCGGGAGCGGGCGGGGTGCGGCGCGGAGGCGGCGCCTGGAACAGGGAGGAGACGCGGGTAGCGGGCCGATAGCGAGCGGAGGCTTAAGACTGTGTCAATGTTTGAGTTAAGTTGAGGGCCGTATGCGGCGGCAGGGCCGTCTTATCCGGTCCGCAGAGCGCCATCGCCGCCGCCGCCGCCGCCGCCGCCGCCGCCGTTCCGCGCTCCGCCTCCGTCGGCTTAGGGCCGCGCCGGACAGGTGCGCTCTCCCGCGCCCGCCGCCGTCCGTCTTCTGAGACGATGGCGGCGACGTCGGGGACAGACTTCCGATTGGGCAGGAGTTCTTGTTCATGGGGTCCGGTCCGTGGGCTAGGCAACGTTTCTATTCGGAACCTGAACAAGAAACCTTACTTCGCCTAAAACCGTTTCATGTAAGATTGCCTAAGGGCATAACTTCTAGCATCTTCAAGAAAGAATTTCCTAGATAACATATTATTTTAGTTGTAGTATATTATTGTATTATTATTATTATTATTGTATTATATTATTTTGTTTAAAAAATCTTAATTTCATTGATATTTATATATCTACATTATATGATATAACAAGTTGTGATGTCTTTACTCATTATGAATAATTAGTCTATTATAAACAGCATACATACATCTGGTGGAAAGACTCAACGCTGACGTACTGAAGACTACTCTCTTAATGTTTTTTTTCGTATAATGACTTTTCTCCTTGTTAAAGAAGTATGTATTCAGTAGGCATGCGTAGAAATGGCCATTCAGTTGCTGTCATTAACTTTTCATTCTTACAAAAATACGACATTTTAAAAATACCTAAGAATTACCTTTTGTAGGAGATATTTTGAGAGAGCGAAAGAAATAACATTCTCTCTTCGCCCTCGAGGTCCGCGAAATGTCACAGGCGCGCGTCGCGGCGTCTGTCGGCGTGCGCCGGCGTTTGCGCGCCCGCCACTCCTCGTTCGTTTCTTTTGAGAGGTGCGCCGCGGTCGCGTCGAATGTGTCTGTGTGAAACGACGTGTGAAATTTTGAAAAAAGGAAAAAGAAGAGAGTATCGGGGAGAGAGAGAGAGAGAGAGAGAGAGAGAGAGAGAGAGAGAGAGAGAGAGAGAGAGAGAGAGAGAGAGAGGGAGCTAAATTT
This sequence comes from Gryllus longicercus, assembly GCA_038098605.1. NCBI lineage: Eukaryota > Metazoa > Arthropoda > Insecta > Orthoptera > Gryllidae > Gryllus > Gryllus longicercus. The sequence continues at coordinate 1,902,602 of JAZDUA010000199.1, read as the reverse complement.
TTCATTTCAATTGACGAAGGACCGCTGTGCTCGGCAGCCGCAAATAATCGTTGGCGGGGGAGCGGGCGGCGAGATGGTTGGGGGCGGGGACGGGGGTTGGCGGCGCTGTCGACTCGCCAGACGATCAGTTCTGCTCCAGTGGAGGGTTTCGATGCTCTTTGCCCGCCCGGTCTCCACCGATACCCCCCTCCGCGGCCCGCCTCGCCGTGCCCCACAGCCTCCGGCCGCGACGCGCGCCACGCGTCGCCAAGTGTTGCTCCTCTGCGGCGAGCTTCTGAAAAACCGTCGAGTGAGAACTCGTTTGTGCAAAGCTCTTTTCTCTTTATTTGAGAAATCCCGCACACATTTGAGTACGCGCTTTTAAATCACATGGAATTAAAGTCTTTAAAATTGTATGTCATCGTCACAGACTACGTAGTTATTCATTCAATTATTGCATGCATTATTAATGCATACATGTTTGTTGGATTTTTTGCCATTAAGGTTCTGAAAATACCTCATTTGATTCACTTTGCGTGCCAATTCCCAGTCTCTTTCGTCTCTAAACACAATCGTGTTCGCCACAAACGAACACATAGTCATCATTTTTCCTGTCTTTATTAATTTTCGAATTTCAGCATTGCCTAGTTTATCTTGTTTTCTCTTCTTACAACATACTTCTTCTATAATTCTTTCCTTTTTCGATTTCGTTTTTTTATTCTTCACTGTGAATGCTTTGTTTAACTACTTTTCCTGGTCGGGTATGTCTCAGATTGTTTTTACATTTTAAAAAGTTAGGGAATTAGCAGAATGTAGCGTTTTATTCCGTCCGAATGACTTTCCGTTCCTAAACGCTCCCCTCGTAGTTCATATCTCTTGTTTCCTCTGTGTTTGACCTCCGCACGTCGCTTCGCACCCCCCTTCCCCACTCGGCTGGCGCGCGGCGCCCGGGGCGTCGCTCGGCAAAGCGGGTGTTAAAACGGCGGCGCGGGCGCAGCGTCGAGGGCCGCGGTGCGGTGGCGGCGGCGGCTGCTGCTGCTGCTGCTGCTGCCCCAGGTAGCGTATGCGCGGAGAAGGGCCGCACTTTTCATTAAATCACGATTAATCAAGGCTGATTGTGAATTACATCCGTCGCTGCTCGCGGGCGCGCAGGCGGGCGGCGAACGTGCACGCGCTCCCACGTCGGTAATTAACAATTAATTCGGCAGTTTTGGCGCGCGACTCGCGCCGAGTGACGCGCGGAGCCCTGCAGGCGGGGGCGGAGGGTGGGCGCGGGGGCGGGGTGGTAACGAATTCAGGGTGCAGCGACGCGTGGCCCCGGCCGCCGCCCCCGCCCCCTCCCCGGGCTCCCGGGCCCACCCGCCCGCGCACCCGCTGTCGCTAATCCGGCCCGTGTGTTCCGATTACGCCAATAGCTTTCAATCATGTTTTTACCTGGGCGAGCGGGGGCATTACGTTCGAATCCACTCGAACGAATGCGGCAGTCGACAAATCATCCCTGTCATCATCATAATCATTGTCGTCATCGTCCGAAGCCTCCCATAGTGGGTGTCCGTTCCGCGGGTTACGGCCGCTGCTAATGGAAATTTATGGGTAACGCTGCGGTGGCGGCGCTGGCGTTGGTGGCGGAACATACGGAGGGACGATGGCGCTGGCGACAGTTTCGAAATGGGCAACGATATGTGAGGAAAGGGCAGGGGTAGGAAGATTCAGATGAGTATAAATGCTATTTCGAAAAGGATGTTCGTGACGAGTGGTGTTGGGCATCTGTGTTTATTGCAACAGAGATCAGACTGTTTCAGCAACAAAATGATGGATGTGATAGGATTGAAGTAGATAAAACCGAGAGGGTGAACATTGCAATAGTGACATTTGAAGTAAGGTTTGATATACTGACGAAGCGAACTTCTACTGGCGTGTAGAAGAACAGGAGGCACGAGGAGAACAGAAGGTGCGAGAAGTGTAGGGGAATATGCGGAGAGCGTGATGTAACTGCCTGCTGGAGTTGAAAGCAACACCAACAGTACGCGCTGCTGAGTTATGGCGTCCGGGAATGCGTAGCGATTGCGGTAGAAGCAGGTGAATGCGACATTTGCTCCGTGGCTTGACTACTGTGTGTCGCCCCGGGTAGTGGAGGGTGTAGAAGGGGATCGCGCTGGGCGAAGCAGACGTGGAGTGTGGCAGCAGCGGAAGAGACGGAGGGCAGTGCCGAGGGGGATGTTGGGCGGGTGTGGAGCGCCCTGTCGTCGCGCATTTGTGTTCGGTGCGCGCGTTCGCGCTACCCGGCGCGACGCCGCCATGGAAGGGAAGATTTTCCAGCGGGGGGGGGGGGCGATTGCGGCGGGGCAAGGTCGCCACGGCGCGTGGTTAATGCGGAAAGGGGAGTGTCCTGCGGTTGCCCGCGAATCGCTGTCGATGGGTTCGCGTTATTTGTCCTGCGCCCGCGCTGGTTTGTCACCGGCCGATTTCCCGGGTCTCCCCCGTCTCAGTTCAGATATGCTACGCAACCCTACAATGTGCGAATTTGGCGATTCTTAAGGTTAAATTGATTTCTCTTTTTGTGTGCATTATTAAAACAAAATGTTCCAAAATTTAAAATAATCGTTGTGATTTTTGAAAATGTGTTTTTGGATGTAAATTGATGTAAATTTGAGAATTAAATTTATTTTGCAAAATTGTAAAAAAAATACTTTTATGCGTGAATAATAGAATTATTTATACATTAAATTGTCATTAATAAGTTGGAGTAGATTTTACTTGGTATTCCGCATTTCATCTAACGTGGCTCGGGAGCAAGCTCTGAACAAGCTGTGAACAAGCTCTGAATAAGCTCTGAACAAGCTCTGAACAAGCTCTGAACAAGCTCTGAACAAGCTGTGAACAAGCTCTGAACTAGCTCTGAACTAGCTCTGAACAAGCTGTGAACAAGCTCTGAACAAGCTGTGAACAAGCCCCGAACAAGCCCCGAACAAGCCCCGAACATGCCCCGAACAAGCCCTGAACAAGACCTGAACAAGCCCTGAACAGGCTCTGAACAAGCCCTGAACAAGCCCTGAACAAGCTCTGAACAAGCCCTGAGCAAGCCCTGAGCAAGCTCTGAACAAGCTCTGAACAAGCTCTGAACAAGCTCTGAACAAGCTCTGAACAAGCTCTGAACAAGCTCTGAACAAGCTCTGAACAAGCTCTGAACAAGCTCTGAACAAGCTCTGAACAAGCTCTGAACAAGCTCTGAACAAGCTCTGAACAAGCTCTGAGCAAGCTCTGAACAAGCTCTGAACAAGCTCTGAACAAGCTCTGAACAAGCTCTGAACAAGCTCTGAACAAGCTGTGAACAAGCTCTGAACTAGCTCTGAACTAGCTCTGAACAAGCTGTGAACAAGCTCTGAACAAGCTGTGAACAAGCCCCGAACAAGCCCCGAACATGCCCCGAACAAGCCCTGAACAAGACCTGAACAAGCCCTGAACAGGCTCTGAACAAGCCCTGAACAAGCCCTGAACAAGCTCTGAACAAGCCCTGAGCAAGCCCTGAGCAAGCCCTGAGCAAGCTCTGAACAAGCTCTGAACAAGCTCTGAACAAGCTCTGAACAAGCTCTGAACAAGCTCTGAACAAGCCCCTGGCGGCTGTAGCCCCACGCCTCGCGTCACGCCAAACGCTGGGTGGGACCTTTCGTACAGGTACGTCGGGGCGCCCTGGCCGCGGGCGGCGCTGCCCGAATGTTTGCGCTGCTAATTGGCAGTCTGCGCCTGCGGCGAAGGCAGCTGCCAGACCCCCTCCCGCTCCCCGTCCCCCGCCTGCACCCGGAGCGCGAAACCCCCACTTCCACCCGGACGCTGGTGCGGCGATTTGACAATTCGCCATCGTCCGTTGTTTACCGCTGCAAATTGAAGCTCCCGCGCGCTAAATTATTTTTCTTTCTGGGGGAGGTGGGAGTTGTTTCCATTGCGCCGGTCCGGCAAAACAAGTTTGAGGCGCGCTCTCGCTCGTCCAGCTTGCTCGCTTTGTTGGTTCTTTTATACTTCTGTCGCTATATTTGGAGTCCGAATCGAAAACGCGGAATCGACTGCGGTGTCGTGAGTAAACGTGCGCCGCAAACTAGTGGCGGTTGTTCGTGGGCGATGATTTGTTCGGACAGCCAACTCACTTGCGAATTTGCATTCTCTAGACGCAAACTTTGGTTACTATGTTCTAGGTAGTTCGTTGACACTTTAATGGCTTCTTTTTTTGACGTACATCGCGAAACTAAAATGAAATTGCTCTACTACGGGCAACTAACTTGATACTTTATGTGATGTGGGCTTATAATGTTCATCAGCCTAGTCTGGAAATCGTTTTTTAGTAGTCATTGATTCTATCAAGATTTTTTATTAACTTTAACACAAAGTTATCAAAATAATTGTGGTGTACGCTAGAATACGCTTTAAGAATATTAGGTTTCATGAATGCAGCTTTGACGATAATGAAATACATTTATTTTTCACTCAAACGAAAATAAAAAAATCTATTTAAAATATTATCCAATCGTACATTGTAAAATAGTATTGTAAAATTAGAAAGGATAAATTATTTTCCCGAAATGAAGAAAATATGTTTCCAATCTGCTAAAATGCATTGTTTGCTTTTGACGATTAATCTGTGGAGAAATCGAATGTATTCGTAATGCAATTGCTTTGCATGATAAAATGTCATTTGGATTTGAAACATTCTACAGAGAAGGAAATTAACTACTGAGGGGGCGATTCGATATTTCATGAAAAGCGATTATCGTAGCAAACATCCTTGTGTGCGCAGTTTTGACTTCGAAAATAACTTTTCAGAGCTGGATGGCATGCAAGTTCTCTTTAATCGCTGAGCTCCACTTTGCGAGAAGCGCAACTTCTATCATCTAAGGTAGAAGTTTGGATCAATCGATGAAACCAAATTGCCATAAGGCAGCAAAGGGTCTTGCAAATTAGTAGGTAAGAGCGACCCAATTTATAATGGAGCACAGCGACCTCGTAGGTACATCAGGTTGCGGCTCTGCGCGAGCGAGATTACGGCATTAGAAGTTGCCAAGTACAAAGACTTCGTCAAAATATCGCCGGGCGGGTGCCGTGCCTTAGGCTCCTGTCAGACTTCGTCTCCGCCGCGGGCCGGGGATGTGGTGCGGGGAAGAGGTGTGCGAGGGGCCGGCAGCGTCGGTTGTTCAGGGTACGTGAGCGGCATCCTTCGCCCAGTAATCAAGGAAGCGACGCCCTCCTTTTCTTTTTCGCGACCCCCTCACCACCTTTCCGCGTTGTTTTCTCGATCCTCGGTACCCACACCCTCTTTTTTTCCAATCCAGCATTTTGTTCTGGATATTTTGTTTCATACTTGACGGTCACTAACCTTGTTTCTTAATAACATCGAGCCTTGCATTATTTATATAAATCTGGCGTATTTATCTTGTCTTTTAGTGAATACATTTTAACTTCTGTTCTCTCTATGTGTCTCTCAATTAGCACTACTGTATGAATATGTTTATCAGTATTTTCCCATATCAACATTTCTCAGTCACCAGTGTTCCGCAAGCCTTGCCCGATTTTCTTCGCTTCGACTAACCCCGCGTCTCATCAATGTGATATCGTAAAGTTGGTCTTCACATCGATTCAGGAACTCCTCCGTCTGCGTTGTTTCACTGGCGTTTTCTCGTGGCCTCAAGGCCGAGCCCATCTCCTTCGCGAGCCGTATTCGCGAAGCGGTGGTGCCGCTGCCTCTGCCAGGCCCGCGCACTGTCGCTTATCGGTGCTCGCACCTGTATTTCCAGGTGCCCGCCCCGAGCCGCCCCTCCCCTCCCCTCCCCATCACACCCCTCCCCTCCCCCCCACCTCCCTGCCGAGCCCACCCGTCTGCGCGAACCCCTATCTTTCCTCGCAAAGTACCCTGTCTTCGTTTTCGAGGCGGCCGCCTCGTTGCTGGCGCTGTAACCCCTACACCCCAGTCCTCTCTACCCCCCTCACTTCTCTCTCACTCTTTTTCTTTGTATCAAGTTCTTTGGCGCTTCACTTTTGTCTCCTGGCATACGTCTCGGTTAGAATGAACCACACACGCCACTTTCGTCAAATTACTTCACGTTCGATTTCTTCATTTTTGAGTTCCTTGCTTCACTTTCTTGTCAGTCCCATATAATTTTATGGTTTTCCATTTTCTAGAAATGCATTTGAGGGCGAAAACCGTTCAAAGTGAGATATATGAACACAGTGCAAATACAGTTCTGCCAGTCTGTTTTCTCTCTTCTCATTATTGGTTGGGCCAGAAAATGGTACAAATTCGCGCTATTGAGTGTTGTGTTCTCTTGCATGTTTTAATAGTAAGGAAATCTTTGTAAAACCTTTTTAATAACCTATCAACATGTTCGCGTATTTGCAACTATAATTTTCTTAAATGCAATTTTGTGACAAAAATGGATATTGTCGAAACCTCTATAAATGTGGACATCATTATTGGAATGTCTTTGTATTCTAATGAGCAGAAAGGATCGTAATTGGGGTTTGTGCTTATTAGGTTGCTTAAACATTTGAATGGCAATATTACGGTGAACTGCCCCATCGCCTCCCTTGCTGTGCTCACCTCTAACACAAGCCCCGGGCGCCGTCAGAGATATCCGGGTCGATGTAATGACCACCGTTGGCACGGAAATCACGTAACGATGATATCCTCATTCAATACAACCATAAGCTGCATTGCAATTATTACTGCTTGTCTCACCTGCTCGGTCTAATGTATTATGTAATCGGTAATTGCTTTAAATTAATGTATTTTCTCCTCTAATTTCGTCTGTGCTCAGATCTAATAATTCGGAGTGTCATAAATCATACCTTTGCTTTGTGAAGTTGTATTTACTGAAATTGAAAATAAAATGGTAAACGTGATTGTATTGAATAAAGAGTGGTGTTTATTTCGATTACTTGGTCATGTCGTTTCTAATAAAACGTTGCCTCTCTCTTACTTGTTTCTTCACGACTCCGCCGGTTGATCCAATGACAAATTTGTGTTGCCTTCTCTCGTTTCTAGATACACTGATCCGTTCATGCCACTGCAGGGCAAGCAAAGAAGGGTGCCTTACATGATAGGATAATATGCAGTCTAATTAATTGTTTGAAAAATCATTTCTTTCATCAAATACTCCAATATACCAATAAGAAATAGGCCGTAATGACTTGGATCTTCAACATTATTACATTGAAAGTATTACGAAAATTTTAAAACATTCTGCAGGAACGTGAAATGTAGAAAACATATACATTACAAAGTTTCGATTGTTCATTGTATCCACCAACAAAATTTGACGACCCGATGCACAAGATTTAACTCTCCACACATTTCAATATTCTTTTGAAATAATCAGATCCACTTTCTTTTTCTGCTTGGCGACGTTGTTCTTTTCTAAACCGTGGAAGGGAATTCTCCTCGCCCGTCTTCTCACGTCTCTCCGCGCTCGACGCAGCGCCCTGGGCCTTCTCGCAGCCGGCGCGCCTCTCGGCCACCTCCCCCGAGGAGGACTTGGGCGAGGAGAGGGCGCTCCCGCGGGCATCAAGCGACGACGTCCAGATGGCCTCCCGCGCCAAGCAAGCCTCGAGCGGGTGACGCACGCGAGGCATTCGCTTAGAGGGCGGGAGGAATACGAATGTTTTATGGTATAAGACGTTTTGCAGATGAATGTTTCATTGCTTAAAGGGAATTGGTTTCTCCGAGATCCTCATTGGTTGGATCCTTGAAAAAAAAAAATCTTGAAATTGCGGGCAGTTTTCTGAACTAAATCCAAGTTCCTTTTATTTAAATATGGTCTTCATTGTTATACTATTTTCCTCAGTTTCTTCAGTTGATAACCTCTTTTTTTATTTATAGTTTTGGTAGAGACATTTACGAGTACCACTGCAGTGAGCATAATGCGAGTAAATAACGAGATTCCATTAATATACATCTGAATTAAGACAGCTGTTCTTTAACGTAAAATTCTGCCGCTCTCTGAACGACGAAATAAAAATTAAATAATGGTTTTATATAGCGTATTCTATGTTTTCAAGGTAGTTTTCTACCACTTTGCGGTCCATCTGCAGAAAAATAAAATTATAAAGTTCAGAATTTGAAATTTAGTATTATATTGTACAATAAAACACGAAAGTTATCTACTTAAATAGGAAGCATCGAAATATTATAGACGAGTTCATATTTTCAATATTACAAACTCAGTTGGCCTGCTAAACCGCACAAAATGATTTTCCGAAAGTAACTCCCACACTCGAGGGCTGCAAACAAAATACACTCGTAAAACTCTGTAATAAAGTACATATTTTTCCACAAAGCCTTCTTGATTACTGTAATAATATAGAATATATACTACGCAACAGTGTTTTACGGTTCTACCCATAGCAAACTAGTGTTGCTATAAAAGCACATACTGTCTTGCATTATTTGTAACGTCACACAATATTATAACGTGACATGAACATGCAAAAGGTTTTTCAGCCAGCAAAATATTTATCTCTGCACTGGAAATCGAAATCATGTTCTAAGAATCAGGACATCTTTCACGTTACCCTTACCCGCCAGCTCAACAATGACAGGTTTTTTCCCGGAGGGTTTTAAAAAAGTTGCAAATGTGCAATTTTCAAAAATGCAAATATTTTCATTTAATTGATTTACAGGGTATATTTTTAAAGAACAGATTGCGTTAAGGGAAAACATATCATGTAGTTTTGCATTGATACATTTTTGTTTACAATTTTAGAAAATACAGAGAAATGGGGCTTCGCTCATTTTTAAGCGTCATTTGGTCTATTCAAGTAAAAGCTTTAAGAAAAAATTTACATTCCCTATGTAACTTACTCTACGTAACAAATATTCAACCTTATTAGTGAGTTATAGAGGGAAGTTTGTTCAAACACACTAATTTTAAAATCAGATTTTGTATTTCTTTTCTCGATCAATTGCAAACACAAAAACTAAATTTAATCCCATCAACAAACACACTGTATATAAATAGCCTAACAATTTCACCGCTCTGGGCAGTAATTGGTACGTGTTGTAAATAAAAGATTTTTGGGTTGAAATTACTATGCCGATATGTGAATGCAATGTATCGTAAAATCCGTGTATTAAAGGGTGCTGTTCATCCTAAACTACATTTGGTTATAATTAGCAGTAAACATTACGTATCGAAAAACTATGCCGCAGAACGTTAATGCGATCAATACGAACGTGATGTCCAATAGTCTCTGCCATGATGTGTTGGAAGTCTATCTAACCTCATTTTTTACAGTACCCCTCTCAAGCGGGAAGCCTAATGAATAACGAGGAAATTACTTCGCCTGCCTTGTAATGGATCTCTTCACATAAAAAAAGCATATATCATGTACGTGCATTAAATAAAGTCTCCGAAAAACGTCACTTTGTGTTTAGTCGATTATTTCTGTTTCCAGTAGAATTAATTACTCATGATACGGTAGTTAATGTCTCCAGTTTCGCTTCACACAGTAGATTGATTCTAATGGATAGTAATAGAATTAATGAGATACAATTCATAAAAAAGCTCAATAGTGATTTTAATTTGGTTTTTAAACAGTATTTCATTGTGCAAATGGAAATTTTAGCATTGCTGACTTTTGTCATGAGTCACAAAAGGCGGTTAAGTGTGCCAGTTCGAAAAATGCGATAAATATAAAGAATCAAAATTGGTTCACTATTTTTCTTGTTAATTTCTAGTATTGTAATTAAATTAACTTTTGAATGAACGCATTATGTAGTAACGCAGGAGCGGCTCGAAGGACTACATCTCCCCTACTGGAAAAACTTCTCGCGGCAGCAGAGGAACGGTATCGAAGTTGTAGCCGCGCCGCCGCTCGCGTGCTCCCCGCTGCCCCGCGCGCCTCGTGGCGCTTCCTGGGGAGATTTCTTCGCGACGACGTCCCCTTCGCCTCCACACGCGCTCGTCACCGCACGCCCGTTCGCTTCTTTCTTGCGGGGGCGCGAGCGCCGGAAGTTAGCAACGTCACGTCCGCCGCGGCCTCCGCCTGCGCCTTCGCTGCTACTGCCGCCGCCGCCGCCGCCGCCGCCGCCGCCGCCGCCGCCGCCGCCGCCGCCGACGTTGACGCTTGCGAGAACGCAGCCGCTCCGCCGCATTCGAAAGCGGAGTAGAGCGTTTACATAATTCATGCAGCGCAAGTTTTTCGTCTTTTCGCGCCGCCCCATACGCCCGCGCGCGGCGCCTCGCCTCGCGATTCGCCGCTTACGCCGGCGTCGCCGCCGTTGCCGATGTCGCGTCGGGCAGGGCGCGCCTGCCGGGTTCAGTCTTGTGCAGGGTTGATAGAGTATTGTCGCCACAACCAAGAGCTTTCATCACTGTGCTCGTCGCCTGTGCGCTTCATCCCGTGCGCGCTGACCAATGGCTATGTCGGTGACAAACTCCGACTTAATTCGTCATCGTAACTACTGTATTGTTAGAGTGCAACTTTCTGATTTGCCTCGAGTTATGAGGTATTTTTTATATATATTTGCACGTTCGTTTCACCATTATTCGTATAACTTTATGCATTCACTATTTGTTTTATTAATATATTAGAATTTCAGGATTGTCGACCATAATGTTATCTTCTGTCTATCCCTCTAACAATTCTTTAACGTCTGCATTATATATGCACATTGGTTTGTTTTTTTTCGTCATGATGTTTCACATTATTTTTCGAATCACGCCCCCCCAAATCGCATTTCCTTTTTTTAAGAACACATTTTTGCCATTTCTTATGTTTTCCAAATTTCCTTTTATTGTCAGCTCTCGTCGCTAATTCTTCGACAGTATGACATCTTCAAGTGTCCGTATTGTGGCCATCGTGGCAACTGTTGCCACTACAGCGCCTTCTTACGTCTCACAGCCGTGGGCCACCTTCTCAAAGTCGCTGCTTTTTCACTTTATGAACTGTGCGTGAGCCATCAAATATTCATCCGCGGCGTCGAAGCCGGAGCGCCGTAGCGTCGCGTCTCGCTCGCCCTCGCCCTCGCCCTCGCGCTCGTCCTCTTGGCGCCCTCCGGTGCCTCCTTCCTCTCCTGACGGCGGACGCAGTCGCCCCAGGGGATTTAGTGCCGGACCCCCGCGCCCGGAAATGAACGCGCTGGGTCGAGGCGCGCCCGCCAGACACGTTCGCGCTGTATATACGCTGCCGACAGCCCTCGCCGGCGCCCTCCCGGTGTCCTGTGCCGCCCAGCGCCGCCCAGCGCCTGCTCCAACGCGCGCGATAGACACGTCGTCAGGAAGTTCCGGGAGGAGACGTTCCAGCCTCTGAAGGACAGCGAACACTGCGAGGTGGCGAGTTCGTATTGTGAACGTTGCGTGATGACAGAACGTGCGTTTCAGGCGTCTTGCGTAATGTACGGCGCCGTAATGTACAACTGGCTCACTCATTCTTTCTGATCCATAATATGTCTGACTTAACTTGTTAAGTATGCGAGATAAAGGAAATTAATTATTTCTCTGCGATCTTTTTTTTCCTTGGCCCTCTATTTGTTACAGAGAGGTCGACAATATTCAACTTATAAGTTCTATTTTTATGCTCTTTTGAGAGAGTGAGGATAACATGAACAATACTTATCTTTAAAATGTCAAAGTAGGAAGAAGGAAATATTGAAATATTAAGCAGCCAGGTGTGTCCGCATTACGTTCATCTTTCCAAGTCTCCAATACAGCCTGCGTGCCGTAAAAGAGCGCTTGCTTTGTGATGTGTTGCTGAGCTGCCTTCAACGTCCATTATTTATTACTTAACGGCTCTTCAACATTCTGTGAAATTCCCCCGGCTTTCAGAACTTTATATTATTTCCCCTGGTTCCAGGAAAAGAGTGGAATGGCTGAGACCTTCGGTCGTGATTCCGGAAGGATGGGTAGCTTTAAATTTCCGTACTTATTGCAATATTGCTACGCAATTTTCTTTTGGGCTCTTTTCTGTTTCAAGCTTCTCATTTTGAATTTTTAGAAAATTCTCGGAAGCCAATTGTTTATCTTGATTCCTGATAATGTCCAGCTTGATAAGTGGAAAATATCCTACTATTCCATTTCCAGTAAACTCTTATCACATGCTTATTTTGATATGAGGAGGTGTCATCAAAGCGGCAAGGAAAGTAGACCTAATAATTCAGAGAGCATACAAAATCTCTAGGTACGTTTAGCAGATTTTAAAGAGTTTAGAACAATCGGGTCCGAAACGGGACTCCGTCCCCGTAAAATGTCCCGCCGAAGATAATTTTCGTATTATGTTTCTAATAGTTCCCTTCCAATAATAATAATAATAATAATAATAATAATAATAATAATAAATTTTGTGTGCTAAGGGTTCGTCCGCATGTTGTTTTGTTTTAATTACGTTCTTTTATGATTTCTCGAGCGCTTGTGTCAATTTCGCGAATTTTTAATCGAATTGCCAAAGCGTAGCAGTCGTGAAAAGAGCGGAAGGCGTTCTCATGCAGAGACCGGGTCCCGCGCGTGAGGTGCTAGCGCCCAGTGCGACGACGATGTAGCTGAAGAGTGGAGCAGCTTCTCCGGCGGAGCGGGGGTCCGGAAGCCGGAGCGCTGTCGAGCACGACGGGCGGCCGTGCCGTCGCGACGGCGAGTCTGCGGGCGGTGATTTCGGGGAACGACCGGGTCGTAGAGGTGAAGGTCCGTGCCGCGTTATCCCCGCCCCGCCCCCTCGACTCCGCCCCGCCCCCCGACCCTGCCCGGCCTCCTCGGCCCCGCCCCGCCCCGCCCCCTCGACTCCGCCCCACCCCCGACCCTGCCCGGCTCCCTCGGCCCCGCCCCGCCCCCTCAGCCCCGCCCCATCGGTCCCATCCCGCCCCGCCCGAACCTCCTGGAAGCTTCTCGGAAACGTTTTTATTCGCGCGGACGCCACCTGCGCATCGCCGTCCGAGAGACTTGGCTTCGCCACCTCCCCACGGCTCGCAGGTGCCTCCGCAAACTATGGTCTGTCGGCGTCACTTCCGTCTCCAAGCTCTGCCCTCTGCTCGACTTTTTTCTGCTTGTGCTGCTACCGCATTAAACTCTTAAGGTATGTCTTGAACATTTCAAAGACTTATTGTTTGAAAGCGTACACTTACACCAAATAATTATTGAGAGACTTTAAAAGCTTACAATTAGATAAAATAATTTCCTACAGTTCCTGGAATATCGTATAGTCCTAAATTAGCACGATTCATATTCTTATTTTTCTCTCGAAATTGTTTCTATTTTTATATTTGTATCAAGTTTCAAACCTGCAATTGTGTATTCTAGGAGCTTGGATACTCATAGTTTTATATTACCTAGTCGCAATTATAACATAAATATAGAAAAAATATAATTTTCTGTACATTTAATTTACCCCTCAAACCAGCAAAAGTTCTTTTTCTAGAAACTACCTATTCTTGTAATTATAATGATCAACACAACACACTTTAAATAAATGTAATATTTCGCTGACTTAACATAACTCCTCATATAAATACGGTGGTAACAAATTTCACAGTCACCACTATTTCTTCATGAATCATAATTTTTGGGGTTTTCTAAAGCATTGTTTTTGTTTCGTTGCATGGAACATCCCTTTTCTTCCCTAATGGAGATCTTCCATATTTCGCAGAACGTTGTTGATTTTAGACGTCCACGAGGAATCTCTTGTACAACGTGTAAAGATGTTGCTGAGGTATCTACTCGCACACGTCCGTTGCCTTTTCCTCCGCGGCGGCGGACGCCTCGCCCTCCGAGGGGGCGGCCGGGGTGGGCGTGGTCGGCGCTGGAGGGGTCGCGCGCACGTGTAATGGCCCGCAAGAACCTCCCGGAGCCGCGCCACGGCCAATGGCCCCCGCCCAGAGACGCGAGCGGCGTAGCTCAGCGCCCAACAGCCCTCCGCGGCCACGAACAGCTCCCCCAGTGCTTCACTTTGCCGGCAGTGTTATCGCTGTACTGGTGGCTTTTGCTATACAAATCCAGTTGCTTTAGGCACGTAGTGTTAATGTGCAAGTTGTGTTTTACTTTTGGTTATTTTCACTAATAGATACTTGAGACATGCGTACAAACTGATTTCCGTGTTCTTAACTTCTTGTAAAATTGGTGTAACCGTCTCTTAAAATATTTCTCTTAAGAGATTGTAATCCTACAATGGTCAATTGTTTTTTGTTTTTTTTCATTGTGTTGCCGTAACTCTCCAGGATTTGTAGAAAGTACGTCACATCCATATAATAAATATAAATGACTTGGGTATACGCAATTCAAATTATGTTCTCGTCTAGAAAAATAAAAGTGTAAAACAATAAAAAAGTGACAATGAAAGTCATCAAACTACAGGTCGAATAAAACCATGTTTTTACGTGTACCCTATATATTTATTTCAGTTTATTTTCAATAAATTACTTGTTTCTGTTTAGTGTTTGTTAGCCAGACAGTGATATTCATATGAATAAAAATGAAGGGAAGCATGTTTTCCATTTTTATTGCTTTGAACCGACTTTACCATATCCGCATTCAGCAATTAGTGATGCTACACCGAACTTCGATTGCTTCCCCCTATGCATGGAAACAGGGTTTTCCGAAATCCGCTAACCTCTGTGATTTTGTGGTTATTCCAACAGGAGCTAGCATCGATATTTGAGAGCTGATTTAATGTGTTGGTGGATTGTTATCGTCTACTCACTTTAAATGACATTTACATAGCATTCTCTTTGTATTAGCCCCGCTGAATTACTAAAATGTATTCGTAAAAGCACGAATTCCTGTAAGAATAATGCATATATTAACTTGTCAAGGTCCACGTGACACGAGGTTTTATTATAAGTTGTTTTTTTATCTGAGGGAATGTCCAGAATGAAATATTCTTTGGACTCAAATTTCATCTTAACTACTTTTTTAATTTCTCTAGTCAGAGTGGTAATAATATGGTGCTAATATCAATTTACTAGTTCTTCAGCAAATATTGGTTTTAATATTTTCTTTTTAGTTCTAAAAAACGACAAATTACCAATTTTACAAATTGAATTAAGTTGCGTTGTGTGTATTAATGGCCGGAAAACTACTGTTTTCTTCTTTCTTTAGACTAGAAGTTCTTGATATCCTCAATAATATAAATGCTGGAAGGTATGCGTACATTAATGAGTAATTCGTTAGGAGAATTTTTAGAATGATTTTGGATTCTGGAGTCAAATTTACATTGCACGCGTCCCTGTTTAATTTTGCAGCCGATTTCAGTTGTACCTTTTCGAAGTACAATGTTACAAAAGCGTTTAAACGGAAGGTGAAACCTTGGGTTCGGGTACGCGACAGTGAAATGTTTGGAAAGAGCGACGGCAAAGAAATTTATTCGGTGTCGCCCCGAGAAGAGAGGGCGCGCTCCGAAGTGGCGCGGTGGCGCGTCGGGGCAGCAGCGAAGCCCGCGAGCGGGCCGTCGCACGTCGCACGTAGCGGCCTCGCGGCTTCGCCCGTCGCGCCTCGCCGCACACGTGACGCCCGGCCGCGTATCTCGGAGAATTGCTTCCAAATTAGTTTCCCCGAACCGAGCCATCTCCCCCTCTCCCGCCCTCTCGTGCACAACGCGCCGCCGCCACCGCTGCCTCCGGCGGCCGCCGCCGTCGCTCTCTGCCCTGCAATTAAGAATTTCCGCTCCTTTGTAGACGCACGTAATTGTCTGTATCGGCCAGAAGCTTTTAACTAAAAAACGTGTCTTTATTGGAAACCTTCCATTCATTTCCGAACTCGACCGTGCGCCCTCTTTGCAGCAATAAATATTTCAGAGCGGGCGATATTGAATTTGCGCTCGGTCCGGGTGCGGAGCTGCCGGCGGGGGCGGGGGTGGAGGCGGGATGGGGCGCGGTGGGGGAGGGGTGGGGAAGGCTGAATGGGGGGTGTAGGGCGCTCGGGGCAAGGACGGCGGGCGCGAGCGGACTGTATTTATTCTAAATCTTCATTGATTTATTATCGTGGAATTATAAGCTGAAATATGCGCGCGCGATGGTATCGCGGACGGCGCTCGCGCGCGGCGCGGAGGGCCCTGCTTAATTCTTCATAATTTATTCAGCGTTCGGGCGCCCCCCGCCGCTGCGCAAATGCCGGCCGGCGCGCGGACGCTGTCTTACTTGGGACGACGCTTCGCTTTTAGTTTTGTCGCTCTATCTCCCTCTCGCCCTCTCTCATTCTCTCTTCCTCTCTCTTTCTCTCTTCCTCTCTTTCTCTCTTTTTCTTTCTCTCTCTTTCTCTCTTTTTCTCTCCCTCTCTTTCTCTCTTTTTCTTTCTCTCTCTTTCTCTCTTTTTCTTTCTCTCTTTTTCTTTCTCTCTTTTTCTTTCTCTCTTTTTCTTTCTCTCTTTTTCTTTCTCTCTTTTTCTTTCTCTCTTTTTCTTTCTCTCTTTTTCTTTCTCTCTTTTTCTTTCTCTCTTTTTCTTTCTCTCTTTTTCTTTCTCTCTTTTTCTCTTTCGCTTTCTCTCTCTTTCTCTTTCGCTTTCTCTCTCTTTCTCTTTCGCTTTCTCTCTCTTTCTCTTTCGCTTTCTCTCTCTTTCTCTTTCGCTTTCTCTCTCTTTCTCTTTCGCTTTCTCTCTCTTTCTCTTTCGCTTTCTCTCTCTTTCTCTTTCGCTTTCTCTCTCTTTCTCTTTCGCTTTCTCTCTCTTTCTCTTTCGCTTTCTCTCTCTTTCTCTTTCGCTTTCTCTCTCTTTCTCTTTCGCTTTCTCTCTCTTTCTCTTTCGCTTTCTCTCTCTTTCTCTTTCGCTTTCTCTCTCTTTCTCTTTCGCTTTTTCTCTCTTTCTCTTTCGCTTTTTCTCTCTTTCTCTCTTTCTCTTTTTCTCTCTTTCTCTTTTTCTCTCTTTCTCTCTTTCTCTTTTTCTCTCTTTCTCGCTTTTTCTCTCTCTTTCTCTTTCTTTCTCTCTCTTTCCCTCTCTCTGTCTGTCTCTCTCAGAAAGAACTAAACGTTCGAATCGCAATTTTAAAGTGTATATGCAGATGAACAGATTGGATGGATGAATCGAAAAATTGTCTCCAGTATTACTTGATTACAAAATGAATTGTTGGTATTCAAAAATAGATCAAAGAAATTGAAAATATCTCTTGATTGGAATGTGTGTTATTTCTAGTTAAGTGCAAATTATGACTTAATGCGTATACTTCAGGAGATTATAGTTTCAGTTTTTTGAAGTTTCAATCTCGAGTTGCATATTACATGAAAGAGTTAGTTATGGAAGCACTGTCAGATAGATCGCCATTTATGAACAAGAATGAACTTCTCTTTTATGAAACATACTAGTATTGTTATAAAAATGAATTTTAAATGCAACTCTGTAAATGTATGAACACGCCCGAGGTAGTAAAATATCTGTGCGAAAACGGAAAACGTCTCATCAAATGTATTCATCGGTAATCTCTATACAATCGATCTCTCATGGTGTTTCAGTTCGATATAAAAATGTTTTATTACGTATGCGTTTACCGGCTGACAGTTTTTGGTGTATTAAAATAATTTGTTTTCTGCCGTTGATGTTTATCTTCTGCTATCCTATTTCCGTCCTGTTTTTACGTAGCACACTCGAAATTGTGTGACAGAGCCCAACGCACCCACCCAGCAAAAATAATCCTGAGTTTTTTTATGTAATAGCATAAAGCAACGTAGCAGTCTTGCATGCCTAATAAAATTCTAGGAAAACCTCAATAGCTAGCGTCTAAAAATAGCACTGCTGTGTGGCCAGCCGGCACAGGCTCGTTGTTGACATGCCGCCGCGGAAGGTTCATTTCAGCGGCGCCTGCGTCCCTGGCCTCTTAGCCTAGGCCCCGCCCGCGCCCGCGCCCGCGCCCGCGCGCGTCCGTATGCAGATGGAGTTAGCCGGGCGAAAGGGCAGGGCGTTCCCGGACCCCGGGAATTGCGTGACAATATAACCGGGCACAAACATAATAATCTTGTAAATCCCGCCACACGCCCGGCAGACCCCTGGGGGCCGCCGCCGCCGCCGCCGGCGCCAGCGCTGCGACCACCTCAGGGAGCGGGGACGGGCGCTGCTTCCACTTGCATGCCTGCTGCCGCAGCGGCCTGCGACGCCGACGGAGCTGCTGTTTCGTCGGTCTTTTTACACAGCTTATTCAGCGTTCAGGCTTTCTACGATTTCCACATTTTCAAAGCTGTAACTGGAGAGTCTCTACAAAGATAATTTTCGGCGTGATTAACTTCATTTTGTTGCACTTATTTGTGTTTCGAGGAACATGCTTGGTGTCCAAACCCATATTTTCGAAGATAAGGCAGGTAGTATGTCTAGCACTAATAACAGTTTGAATGTATCATAAGTAAATATAAACTGTCAATAGTAATGACATGTCCTGGATCTTTTCGTCCGCGATCACGTTTCTCTAAGTGCTTCCGAGGGCCATTATCCAAGTACTGAATAATGGCGCAGCGTGCAGTTCCACCGCTCCAATAACGTTGACTGGCCTCCCACTCCCCTCATTGCCGCCCCCGCCCTCCGTGTACGAGCCTATTGCCTCTGCGTCGCCTGTCGTGTGCCGCCGCTTCCCCTCACGCGCTCCGCCTGACCTAACCCTCGGCCCCGAGCTGCGCTCACAATCGCTTGCGGCGCCTCCGCCACCACCGCCTCCGCCGCCGCGTCGCCAGATTTACGGATCTAAACACGCGCTAACTGGCTGCTAATAGCGGCGCCAAAATTATCATTATTTATCGCCGCTCCGGGCGCGACCGGCTTGGCAGGGCTCCGCGGCCCGCGCGCGCCCTCCGCCCTCTGCCTGCCGGGCGCCCCCGCTCCCGCCGCATCGCAGGGCCCCACCGCGGCCACTCGCGCAGCTTAGACCGGAATAATTCGCCTTCCGCCGGGCGGCGCGTGCCCTGCCCTCGGGGCGCTGCACATTCAGTGGGTTTCTGGCCGAACGCCGTTCTGATGTTATAAATGTATGCATTATTTTTTTTCCACTGAAATCGTTTGTGGGAAAGGTAATCGGTTGTTGCAGGTAGGAGAGATGTGTGTGTAATAGGTTTCAGTATTTTCAACAAACACGGGCTTGCGAGTATTTTACGCAATGTTTTAACTATTAAATTGATATTGTAGGAAGTTGGCTTAGAGCATTACCAACATCTTTTGTACGTTCCGTTATACCATACTCTGATAAGCCAACTTCATATCTTTTAAAACTTAGAAAAAAATATTTTCCGGGCATTTACCTAAGAATAATCAATAACGACGAGCCCTTCAGTTATTCTGAAATCAAGAAGCAATGCACGATGTAGATGTCGATGAAGATACCGTTAGGTAATATGCTGAACTCCACTCATTGTCACACTGAATTGATTGGATAATATTAATTTCTGTCGTGATCTTCAGAAAGAAACACGAATTTCAACAGTAATTGTAACATGAATTATTTTAATTTAATGAGTTCTTTGTACCAGCATTTTAAGAGATATTTTGCTTCTTTTATTCTAACATAAATCATGCTCGTACACGTTGTGTCGACTAAGGTATCCTTTGATAATGAAACAAAGCAAATTCGAATAAAGGACTAATTATTGCTATTATATATGGCGTAAATTAAATATTTGTTTTATCAAATGCATATTGATTAAATTCGATTAAATGCAATCTTGCTCATTTGAGTGATTATCACTCATTAATTTCCGTCGGATCATGAATATCTGTGTTCCATTAATTAATCTGTTTCCGTGACTTTTGTTTGTCAAAATTGAATGGAATAGAGTGACTCAGAAGAGGCAAGGGTCGGCCGTGGCGCCGAGGACGGCAAGTTATTGAAACCGGGGTTGAGAGAGCTCTGAAGGGTTATCGGCCTACTGCGTCATTCCTTTCTTCGAACAGCTTCTTATCTCTCCAAATTCCCTCTCAATTAATTCCTCGCCATTTTTTTAATACGGTAAAGGTGAACAGTAGTGCCCTTAATAATTCAGAATTGCTGATTGTTCACAGAACTCTCAATTATTACTCCCAATTGTTTCGTTCTTTCCTTCTTCTTTTGAGCTATCTTCGTCTAGTTGCCGCCCTCATGTCTTCTTTCCGCTCACCATTTCTCTTATTCTACTATTGCAATCTACACGTGAATGTTTTGCGCCTCTCTTATCCCCGGAAACCCGATGACGGTCGCTTCCATTCCCTCTCCCTTCCCGCTGCTCGTCCCTGCTGCTGCTTCCGCTCGCCACGCCCGGCTCCGCCCCCGCACTCCGCTCCTCCCTGCCCCGCCCCGCCCCGCCCCCGC
The DNA here is from genome assembly GCA_038098605.1 of Gryllus longicercus. Taxonomy (NCBI): domain Eukaryota; kingdom Metazoa; phylum Arthropoda; class Insecta; order Orthoptera; family Gryllidae; genus Gryllus; species Gryllus longicercus. The sequence goes on along the minus strand of JAZDUA010000199.1, from coordinate 1,882,409 downwards.
ACTCCGCTTGCTCCTCCCCGCCCCGCCCCGCCCCGTCGCCTCGCGTTGCTTCTGGCGGCGCGCGCCCTCTGATCTCCGCGCCCGCCGGCAAATTCTTCTTAGACGCCGCGTCTGATCTTTAATTTGAGCCCCACCTCGGCGTAGCCTGCTGAGCGCCTTCCGCCCGACACGAACCGCCAACTTATTCTTCAGCGCGCGACTTGCACGCGGCCTGCGCGCGGAGGCGAGCGTCGCCGCGGTCGGGCACGACCTACCAGACTCTCCTGCGAAGGGCACGCGCAGTACTTTAAGTCGGTATTTTAAAATATAGGACGTTTTGGGATAATTTTGCGTTAAATATCGGCAATTTCTGAAGAAATAAATTCTTAAAAACGACTTCAAATAGTTTTCTTCATTCTTTTTCGAATTAATAAAAGGACGCTTATAGAAATTACGCAGGTGTCATTTTCAGCGATCTCTGCATTTTCGATCCTTGCAAACAAATTAACATTCAAAGCTTACAATATTGACAATAGAGATTTTTTCTTCACGATATCTATATTTAATGTTAGATCCTCTTATAAAGTCATTAGCAATTGTTTGATAATGAGTAGTTTTCGAGTAGTTTACATTTTGCTTAAATTTAAGTAATTAAAAAAAATATTAAAAGGCTCTATTTTTTTTCTCAAATAGAAGTACGCTTATAAAAATGGAGCAGGTTTCATTTTTGTTTAACTGTAAATTTTCGAAAATTGAAAAAAATATAACTATTTCGAGAAATAATGCTCTGTTGTAGCATCACTAGTGTATACAATGAGTATGTTTTACATCTTATATTATTTAACACTGAAATATACAGAATTCTTGATTTCCATTTTGTTTATTAAAATTTCAAGAAAAAAAAAGAATCTGATTCGACATTATTTCTTATAGATGTAATTATATGTTCAATATAAAATATAGTGTTCTGCCACCGGGTGCAAATAACCTTGCAACAAAAATCGTAAATGTCTATTTAAATAGTCGCTTAGCATACACAACTTACTTTATTTCACTTATTCAATTAAAGCTGATATTTATATTTGAATTGTGTACTATGAGATCTGTTTTATGATGTTTTATCGTAATTAACAATATCATCCAAATATTGTTATCTTTTTTTAATATCTATGTATAACGAACACATAAAAAACATGCTTTTTATTGACATCATTAATGTAATGAGATGACGTACTTTCTTTTCATCGGATTGTATGAAAACTAAGCGTAGTTTTCAACAAGAGTAAGGGGTGTGAGTGTTCTCACGCAACATTTTTTAAAACGAAAAATATTACCATTTATAAACTGTGGTTCTAGTGAGCTTTTTAAAATATATCTCTTCACTGACCACATCTCATCTCATCCCGTGATTCATTTCCTTGGCGCATTTCAATAAAATATACTCTTTATTTTCAATAAAGAACTTTACTGTTGGATGATATATGAGGAGATACAGGACGTCATACATCACCAACTATCCAGAATTCCATCCTTTTGACGTGCATGTCAATGTAGATGAAAATACGTTCGCCAAAGTAATATATTTATCCTTGGCTGGCGGATTGATAACATATTGTAAGCCGAAGATATAACATGCTATTGTTTACATTTTCGTGTATGTTTTGAGAAAATAATTTTAACATTTTGAAATTCCATGAAATATTCTCACTGCATTATTATAAAGTAAATGAATCTTGAAGTACAGCAATAATAATTCCACAAGCCTCCGATGTGGGTTCTGAACTGTACCTCAAAAATATATTTTCATCACTCGGAGGCGATGAAGAGGTACTTCAACAAGATATTATTAACATCTTATTGCGTCTTAATTTATTAGGAACGTCATTAACATTTTGATTATGTGAATATTCAAATATCGAGTGAATACTATTTTTAATATTACTGCACTCGACTATTGCCTCAATTTAAAAACTTAAATGACGTCCGTTATTTGTTAAATTATAACGATACTAACATTAAACTAACGTTAAACTAACCTGTTAACCTTACTAATAATTACGAACGCTCATCTGCTTTGCATTATCCCCACTTTTCTTTTATGCATTCAGATATCTTATTACTTTGATGCATGGTCGTGGTCATACACAACTAAATTTAACCAGTGTATTTATTTACATCCTCGTGTGTTTCGGAAACTATATCATCACTGAAACTAGTTATATCGAAACAAACTCTTTTGCTGTTAATTCCCCTGTCTTGCTTGGCAATGTAGAACCGCGCAGTATTTTACCTGCAGATAAATTGTCAGCCTTTTAGTATTGTTTTGCGCTCTGTCGTACGAACTTTTTCATCTCTGGTATCGGATCCACAAATAGTTACCGGAGGAACGGGTCGGGCGGTGTGTTTTTAAGTGGAGTTTTATCGCACAGCAGCGGCGATTCTGCAGCTCTGCCTGACGGAGCGGACGGCGCTCGCGCGCTCGCTCGCGTAGCCGAATTCCGATAGCTTCGTTTCATTCCGCGCGACCTTTCCCCGTCCCGGTCCGACCGGCCTGTCATTCCGACTTCCCGGCTTCGTATCTCGCGCGCTCGGAGGTGCGGTACTTCTACGTGTTCCGTCGGCAACGCCGCTCTGACATGCGCCCGCCCTCTCTAAAAATATACTCTTTCTCATTAGGTTCTGTTTCCCAGTGCAACTGCTGTTTCGAACTACCCCCTGCCACGCTTTATTCAGCCTGCAGTATATTCAGCTTCTAACAGTTCTGTACGTTGAACTTGTCAGGTATTGTGTCCATTTTGATTTTTTTACTAGAAAAGGGTCAATTTCTCTGTAAGAGTAAGATTGCGAAGTAAATGTTTAATTAATATCTTCTAAATAACTTGGTATGCAAATGTTTTCTTTTTTTGTTCCTGTCTCTTTAACATGTGCACTCGTCTGTTTGGCCTCATTGTGGTTGCACCTCGCCCCATCTAGTCGGGACTCGTCGCTTCTCGGGGTAACCGATCTGGAGGTTAGGGGAGAGCACCGCGGCCGGGAACCGTCACCTGGCGCTCGCCAGTCCGCCCCTGACCCTTGGCCGCACCCCTGCAGCTTCCGAGGCCCGCCCAGCTCCCCGACCCGCCCAGCTCCCTGCCCCGCCCAACACCCGCCCCGCACGGCCCCGCCCCGCTTCGCCCAGCCCCGCTCCGCCCCGCCCCTACGCTCCCCGCCCAGCACAGCTCCCCGCCCCGCCCCGCCCAGCTCGCCGCCACGCCCAGCTCGCCGCCATGCCCAGCTCCCATCCCCGCTCAGCCCCCGCCCCGCCCAGACCAGCCCCGTCCCGCCTCTCCCCGCCCCACCCTGGCGCATTCGGACGCCGGCGGAGTGCGGCTCCGTGTCGGACAGCGACTGGCGCGCCGCGCTGCGTGTACTTGCGACTGCACCTTGCTCCTCCCGCGTTTCCCCGGCGATCCTTCCATTACGCGCGGTTGCTCTTTCGCAGACCACGTGCTTTGTCCGAGGCGCTCAATTTTGCTTGCAGTACTTTCGCTATCTAATGTTTGAAAAAATAACAAACGGCGTGATAGTTTTGTGTAATGTGGATACTGAGTTTTGCTCTGTAAAATTCTGAATGCGAGTATGATTATCTGTTATATATTTCAAACATTAAAAATTCTCATGCTACAATGTACGTATAATTAGCTTATCAACAGCAATCCGACGCTTCTTTTCAAGTGGATGATTTCAATACGATTTATATTACATAATTATATTTTAAAAATTCACAAAATGAGCTTTCAACTACTCATGACGAAGCGCTGCGTCAATAATTCAGTGCGTCGCCTTTTGGGCGAGCGGGCGCTTGTCTGAGGAAATCCTCAGCGCGAGGAGGATCAACGTGATCCTCGGATCTCGTTTCCGTATTCCTCGCTCGTATCCGCGTGCATCGCACAAATTAAGTTTTCTCCAGCCGAGTACGTTTCCTCTCTCCCCATGCGATTGAGACGTTCGCCGTTGCTGATATTGCATTCGCGCGTAATCCGCCGCTGCCTTGTCCGGCCGCGGGCCGCCCCCTCTGGGACGGCGTCAACCGAGGGCGCGCCACTGTCGCCCGGGCGTGCGGCGCAGAAGGAGAGAGAGAGTGCGTGGAGTGCTTTCCTCGCTCGCGCCGCGCCGTCGCCCGATGCAAGGTCGTCGCCGCGCGTGTCACCGTAAGGAAATGCGTCGTCCCGTTTGTCAGCCGGGCGCGGAGGGGGCGGGGTCGCGCGCACCCTCGCTCCGAAGGACGCAATACGGCCCGCCAGTAAATTTGACGATCTCTATCGACAGGGCGACGTCCGCCCGCGCCGCGCCGCCCCACTGCGCGCCTCCCTCGCGGGCGCGCGGCGCCGCGACGCCTCTCAGCGCAGTCGGCAGCGCCTCCGCTTTTTATCGTCGCCTGTTGTTCCGATTACATAATGCGCGCGCGACGTGCGTAGCCTAGAGAGCGGACGAGAGAGGATGTGGGAGGCGCCAGAAGGAGCGGAAGACGGCGAGGGAGGGAAAGCTATGCCCGGGGTCAAGGTTGCTTTGGATACGTTTCCACCCATTCGTACACGTATTTCTTCTTCGCTTCTTCGCGTCCTTGCAACGTTCATTTTCATACGTTTCTGAAAAAGGAATTGGCCATCTTCATCTGATTATCTCTGCGAGTCTCAAATTGTGATCCGTTATACTTCATATTTGAGTATGTATTTGATACACTAGTTAATTTTAGACATATCTGCTCTACTTCTGCTCTTATTCTTTCTTCTTTTACACCAATTTCTTTTATTTCCGACTACCCCTTTTCTCGTTCACTAACATTATGCAGCCCTTGAGGCGCTGCTCCACACGCCCTTGTAGCTACTCCTTAGGCCCTCTACGCAGCCGCCCATGCTAAAACTTTCCCTCTTTCTCAGCGCGAGCGCTCTCGCAGCCCCGTCCCGCGTCCCCGGCAGCCGCCGCGCGCGTCGCACCCCGCGTCCTCCCCCGGCGCCGCCGCGTCGAGCGTCCTCGCCCTCTTTTCCGGCAGTGTTTCGTATTTTTATAGTCCTCCGGGCGGCCGCGGCGCCGTCCCGCGCGGAGGGGGGCGTTGGCCCGCTGGCACGATTTCGAGCGCCTTGTTACCGCCGCGGGGCGACGGCGCCGCGCGGCAGCCGCGATGCAGCCCCGGTCGCCCCCCCCCCCCTCCCTCCGCCGCGCCCGGATTCGCCTCCGACGCCGCCGAATCGCGCCCCGCGCGCTACGCGCTCGCTTTTACGTTTCTGCGACGAATGAGCGCCCGCATTCGGAATTACGGAAATGCCTCGCCTTTGGAAAGAACCGGCCCGCGTTCCAGATAACGGGATATCCTTCCTCGTGTGGAGTACAGAGAACGCGACGCGACGCGACGCGGCGGCGCGGCGCCGGCCGCTCTCCTCCAGCCCCGGCGCTCATTACTTTGATCCGGCCCCGGTTCGTGTCGTCGCGGCCGGCCTAATCGTACACGCTCCGCCCGGCTTCCGCGAAGCAGACGTTGAAAGGACGGAGGGGCGCGCCCCACAGCAGTAATCAAATGTTTTCTAATGTTATTTCAAAGGGAAAGATGGTTGATTTCCATGAATGCGATGGAGCTAAGTGTTGGTTACGTGAAGCTAAAACATTATTTTACTCCTGTCGCCACGCAGGTGCTTGCTGTTGCTTTCGATACGTAGGAAACTCCTGATAAGCGTTGAAACCTCAAATTCTCCCTCTTGACAATATGTGTTTGAAATATGGTTTTAAGTAATTACAAATAAGGAAAATGTAACAAGTTTTACTTTCTTAATGTCTCATCTAACTGCGCTAGAGTTTCTCAAGTCAGAACTTGTAAAAGTTGTACTTCATTCAAGAAAGTGTTCTCTTTGTTCTTACGTAACTCAGCGAACAAATAATTGAAATAGCTTTCTATCCAGAAAATGCTATTAAAATAGAAACATTGCTGGTATGAAAACGACAGAATAAGTAAAAGGTAAAATATATGTTCTTTCGTAATTCTTTGTGAACTTTAATTATTTCCACACGCTCCTGAAAGAACAACTGAAAAATAAGATGACTTTTTTTGTGCGTTTGTTACTTGTATTTTATTGCGAAATGGAATTAGACGGCGCTATCCGCGGAAAAATGTCTTCTTCATAACTGAACATTTATTTCCAATAATAGGTCATGCATGCTCTTTTTTATGAAGCAAGCAATTTCCTCTAGACCTGCCTCGAGACTGCTTTCTCGGAGCAGCTACTTTAATATTTTATCAGGCATGCGGGTTGAACATTTTCGCAGCTCTAATTACGCAGCAGAAAGATTAATTTCTCCCTTAGGCTTCCCTCCAGCTACTTTCGTGCAGCGGGCTGCCCAACGAATAACAATGGCTCGTTTCCTTAGTGCACTGGGCCAGGTTTTTCGTACTTCAATGATACGGGTTATGGTGATTTCAAAACCTTCAATAAAGTGCAAACTGTGGTCTACCATACTAGTTATTCAAATATAGTTGGTGAAAAAAAAAAAAACTAGTAGTACTCGCTAGTGACGACGCTTCGTAGGAACCGTGTTTTAAGTGGGAGTGGCAATGTTGTTGTTTTTTTATTACGTTTTCTGTGATTGCCTTGGTGGTGGCAAATCAAACTGAAATAATAATAAAAAACTGAGAACTAAAGTCATGTAAACACTCAAAATGATAACTGGAGTAATGGAATTGGCGATATTAGCGGAACGAGGAGGTGAGAGAAGCGGTCGGGTTCGGCTACGAACTCCGCTACCTGCGCCGCGTGACGAATGCACTCCCGGTCGAGTTTCCCGCCTCATGCAAGTTTCCTATGCGACAGAAGCGGGTTAGTAGTTTTCGCCGCTACCTTTCGTTAAGCATTCCATTTGCGTTTGCAAATAACGTCCTGTTTCATTATTAGTGCTTAATTCTTAGTGGCGCTTCTAGAAAATGAAAAGTTCGCCGCCAGTAATGTTCTCTTTAGCGAGAGTAGTCAAATTAACTATAAACCACTAAATAGAGAAGTTCATGAGAGCACTGAGGGAATGCATTGTTTTGTCGGAGCAGTGGTGCTTTTGCACTGTAGCCTATTAAGCTGAATTAGTAGCCGAATGAAACGGTCGCATTTCGCTCTTTGTCGCTGCAATGCTAGACACGACTCTTTCTGCTTCAGTCGTTGACACGTCGCTGTAGAACGGCACCGCTCCACTGACACGAAGACCGCAGCGGGGATGGAGGCGAAGCCGCACCGTTGGCCTCGAGGCCAAAGCAAGCAGGGAGTCTGTGTTCGACCTCCGATGCTCGCTGGCGTCTATCATCACCTGCCTCCGCAACGCGGGCGGCGATGGGGAAAGGGGCGGGGGTGGAGGGGGAGGCTCGCCGACATATTGACCGCCCCACCGCGCGTCCGGTCGCCGCCTTTGTCGCCGAGGAGCGCCTGTGGATAAATCACCCGCCGAACAAAAGGCGTCGCCTTCCGGCCACTCGGCGTCGCCTCCGCCGCCGCCGCCGCCGCCGCCGCAGCGGCCGCCTTCCGCGCTTTTACCGCCCGCCGGCATATGGCCGCCGCGAGCGTTCTTCTCAATTTGTTAAGCGGGAGCCGAGCCAGAGGTCGGCGGCGCCCGGGGATAGGGAGAGGCAGCAGAATGCAGCGACGATGGAGGCGGGCCGCCCTACCCAGAGGTCGCGCTAAAGTAGGTTTTGGTGAATCGGAAGTGAGCGGGAAGGTAAACCAAGAGGAAGGTGTGGGAGCCGTGGTGAAAGGGCAGAACTGTTGAAAAATCGTCTAAGGAAAATCAGAGTACTCGTAGATGAAACATGGAGGAGACGAAACAATGAAGGAAAACGAGATAGGAGACGAATATATATGCATGACATAAAAAGAAAAAAAAATATTAAAACGATCTCTGCTTTAATTGCTACTTTGTGGCTAAAATATGAGAGAATGTCGTAAAAATATAATACAACCAAAATGAGAACTGAAGGTGGAAAAAGTAAAAGCGGTGATAACTATGAGGAGAGTGAAGCGCAACATAGTCGTGGCAAGCGTGGCGCAAGAGCAGGAAGGCTTTCGCGTGGATGGCGAGCAAGGGATGAAGGAGGGAGCAGCGCCCGGACGAAGGCTGGCCTGCACCGCGCGGCTTCACCTCTCCTCGGCAGGCGGCGCACGTCGCCGCGCGCCGCGGGCCTGAATAGGGAAGTGATGATGCAGTGCGGCCGCCGCCCAGCCTTGACCCAGTCCGGCCGCAGGCGCCGCGCGTTGCGCTGCTTGCCGGCCCCCCCCCCGCCCCCCCCCGCCCCTGCCGCCCCCCGCCTCCTCTGCCGCCACCGCCTCCTCTGCAGCCCCCGTCCCCTCTGCCGCCCCCGCCGCCCCTGCCGCCCCCGCCACCCCTGCCGCTCCCGTCGCCTCCGCCGCCCCCACCGCCCCGCCGCCCCCACCGCCCCGCCGCCCCCACCGCCCCGCCGCTCCCACCGCCCCGCTCCCCCCACCGCCCCGCCGCCCCCACCGCCCCGCCGCCCCGCCCCCCACCGCCCCGCCGCCCCCACTGCCCCGCCGCCCTCACCGCCCCGCCGCCCCTGCAGCCCCTGCCGCCACCTCCTCCTCTGCCGCCCCCGCTGCCCCTGCCGCCCCCGCCCCCAGACCCAGAGCCCGGAGTCGTTCTCCACACGTGTTACGCGTCCTGAGGGTGCCATTTTTCCACGGCTGCGCCATGCAGCTCTTCTCGTACGGATCTTGAAGAAAACATTGACCTTCAGTTCTTGTGGTCACGGTAGGCGACAGCGTTTTCTTGTCTCAACATGTAAATAAGGGTGATGATGTGGGCCGGTTTGCGAACACGTTTTTATTTAATGTCTGATTATGATCGGTGTAGTAATGTGTTTCTTTTAATTGATTTTCTCCTCGTTCACCCTTTAAAATGTTATTTTAAGTTTTGTACCTTCAAAATATTCTATTTATTTTCAATTTCGACAATCTTACAGCTGTTATTATTTTTCGTAACAAGGTTTTATCACACGACAATTGATAACGAGGACGAGTTTTAGACGCATTATGGAAATCAATTAATTAAAATTTAAATAAAGAGATTTTTATTTCTATCTGCGAATTGTTTTCATTTTCCCTTACCGAGAGAACTTCACAGGAATTTGTCTCTTGTAACCATGCAAAAACTTTTTGGAAGTTCACGATTGTATGTATTTGTATTAAATTGGATGACTGTGACGCTCGTTCAAGATATAATGAACCCAACTGACGCTTAAAAGAAGGCCTCATAGTCTTAAAGGTGACAAATTATCAAAATACGTTTGAATCAATGCTACTAAACATTAGCACGCCAACTTTTGTGTTCGTATTATTTAATTTGATCGCCGTTGTCCCTCGTGCAAACGTTTGCTGACGAGTGCATGTTAATGACCCGCATAAATCCCGTGAAGTATCAATTAGCGATGGAGTATTTCCCGATTATTGAGCGGAGCGGCCGCCGACGGGGAGCAGCGGCCGCTGGCGCCGCTGGGCGGTGAATGCCCGTTACCCGCCCGCTGGCGCAAGGGCTCGTGACGACTGGGCATTGTGCGGGGGCGGGGGCGGGGCGACGTCTTCCGCCGTCGGCTGCGCGCTGCGCTTTGTGGACGCGTCACCGGCCGCCGATCGCCTCGGCCGCCCGTCGCCAGCACTCCCGCATCCGCCCCCGCTACCCCTCGCCGCCGGCCCCGCGCTGCTTTTGTGCGCTGGCTGGCGGATACAATCGACGCGGCGGCGGGGAGGAGCGGGGCGGGGCGCGGACCGCCGCGTGCGTCAATGCCCGCCTGGCCGCGTGACGCGCGTCAGTTTTGTTCTAATTTCAAAAGAATAAAACGCGACTCGATAAAGAATGTGGCGATTGTTTTTCACCCATCTGCACACAAAATCAGTGCCATCGCGGGCGCAGCGAGAGGCGGGGAGGCTTGTGTGTGTGTGTGTGTGTGTGTGTGTGTGAGCGTGCGTGTGCGGCGCAGGCGGAGCGAGCGTGGGGGCGTGGCGGATGTGACGTCGTGAGACGCGTACAAAAGGGGCAGAGACGCGCTGCGGCTTCCCATTGTGCCGGCGGCGGGGCGGGGCGGCGCGGGTGCTGGCAGCGACGGCGGCGCTGGCAGGGGCGCCAGGCGCAGCGGCCACAGCCGCAGCAGCGGCGCAGGCGACCTCGGCGACGGAGGCGGCGGAAACGGAGACGTTGCTGAAGAAACGACGGTTGACAGGCGCACGTGGGAAATTAACATTCGCGGCCAATAGTCATTTTGAAAAACGCCTTGGAAACCGAAACGCGTTGTAAATGGCGTAAGTTCCATCGAATATGTGATTAATGTTTGAAATATAAAGAGGATAACGCGAGATAAATGAAAGCTACACTAATACAGTTCTCTGGTTTAGCTATTTTAAGGTTTGGTGGTCACATTCAATGCAATGCTAGTGGATCAGATGATATCCTTCCGTCTAACAGTAAAATAGATAGCTAATGTACTAAATGACAGAGTTGCTCACATCAGACATGCTTAACCCCAACGACTCCAACATGTGCCTTATGACTCCCCATGCATCCACCTCATATGTGCGGGAAGTTGCTGTCAATTAATGTTTTCTGAATGCGAATACTCGATAAAACTACAAAGAGTTCTAGTACTCATCTATATATGGATAAGTTGGAAAATGAATCTATTTTTGCTAGTCGTTCTTTTCCGATATTCAAATTACTGAAACGCACGTTGTCTCCAGGTGGCGATGATGCCAACCGGAGGAGCGACGAAGATAGCGCTGCTATATCCAGTAACTGAAGGCGCTTCGCTTGCCAGCTGCGTCCGACAGCCGCTACGTCTTCTGTCAGGGGCATTTTCCAGCGGCCTGGTCGCCGCCCGCGTCCACGGGCTCTCCCTCGAGACCCGGCTCTTCCCTTCCTCTGCCAAATCCATCTCGCATTCGGTGGGAGCGGCAGTAACGGGAGGCCGATTGGGCTAGAGACACGTCTTCGGGAATTTCAATTTGTTCGCTTTAGGAATGTGTTTGCGAATATGCAGTGGAGGATATTTTGGGTTCTTGCACATGTTCAATACCATAAATAAGCCGAAATAATGATTTACGAGGGGGCCAATGAAACAGTGAAATGGATTCATATCATTTCGTCGATAAATACTACTAAATGATAAAAATATTGTTTTATATCTTTACGAGTTTTATTTACGCGGGATTAAAATGCCTTCATTTCTGATCGCATTTTAAATGGGAGAATTATATAGGCACATTCTCCCGTTCGTGAATTCAAACGTTAATGCGATTATTAATGCCAAGTTTCAAAAGCAACTCATCGATAATTGCATACATCTGCAGCTTTTAATATGATTTTTCATTTAATCTCTCTGTTTTGTTGCGTAAAATGCGTACGTTCTATTGATGTGCGTAGTAATGAAATTGGATGAAAAGTTAACAGTGCAATTGTAAAGGAACGATCATCTCAATGGTTCTGAATTTGTTGATTTTCCGTTTCGAAACATTCCCGATAATCGTTCGTGAAGTAAGCTATGCCATTGCCAGTTTTGCATATTCAAAACGAACGGATTTCTAGATGTGAATACTCGCGGACTCGGGGAATTGTTTGTGAGGGGAGTATTGATACTAAAAATATCGATTTGCGAACTTGGAAATATGTATCAAGATGTATTTCTTTGGCCGGAAGTTTTAGCCTGTGATGTAGAGGGTATGAGGGTGTGTGTGGAGGTCTTCCGTCATTTTCGTGCTGGCGCTGTGAACCGAGACCCGTGTGTGGTGCAGGGGGGGGGGGACCCGAGTGCGCGCTGGCAACGCGTTACCAGCAGACGCTGCCCTGGCGCCCAACTCCGGGGACCGCCGCGCCGCGGGAGCGGAACGGGATTGGGAGAGGGGGAGGACAAAGCGGCATTCCTGGATGGGCGCCCCGCCAACGCACACGGACTCCCCTTTGCGGGGGCGGCGAGCACAACGGAGGGAGGCGGCGACGACGGGGGCGGCGAGGATGGAGGGACAGGGACAGGGACAGTGGCGTTGCGGCTCGGAGGACGTGGCATGAACAAACTTCAGATTACGCTGTCAATAGAATTGAGCTTGAGCAATCATCCCGTAAAGGAATCGATTGCGGGTGGCTTGTGTAGGTTTTGCTTTTGAGACAACGGTATATTCTGTGTGGTAATAGTGTCTCTACACAATAAGTAATGAGTGGGAATAGAATTACGAAAATATGCGAGCTGTTCAGAATGCCAAAGATGGGCTTTGTCTGATGATAGGAAGATAACGTCTTTATTAGTGAGTGTTGACTTGACTAAATTCTCGCAATGATGGTGGCGGTTGTGGAAGTGTAATTCTCGACAAAGAGATACATGAAATACAAGTGGAAAATCGCTTCTTGTTCTTCTATAAATGCAATAGTTGCACTCTCTGTCCTAGACATCGAGTGTGTGAATGTTGCGAAAGGAACGGAGATTTTGTGTTTTGCCTTTATTTTGTTGCAAGTTAATTACAATCGTAGGACACTTAGGATGATTTTTGTTAAATTCTCAATAATAGTTTTTCCTTCAAATGGAAAAGAAATAATCAAAAATAATTTGATACATTGCAAACCAGCGTTATTCTATCAAGTAAAGACCGTCTATTTTTTGTAATTTGTTATGAATATGATATAAAATGTGTTCCGTCAAGTTCTTGTTAATATCCTTGTTTGTTTTAAAAACAAGTAACTTAAATTTTTCTTACAATATTTTTTGTTACACTTGTCTGGAATATTGACTGTGTATTGACTGAATATTGACTGTTTCTGACTGTGTCAGAAATGGAATGCAAAACACTAATGTATTAATGTGTCGCTATTTTTGTAGTAAAGTAAATCTGTATGGTAAGTAATTTTTTTCCTGTTCGTTCATGCCATTGTTATTTTTTCATGTAAGTTTTTTTCATTTTTGTAATCACCATGTATCGAGCTGGTTTCCATTGCGAAGTATTTGACACATGTAATATTAAGTACATTAGGCAGACGCAACGTTTCGTATATCATTTGCGTCAAATGTAGTGAACTTTTGGCCCAAAAAATTCCGGACTCTAGTTTTCACAAAATTGGGTTTCAATTCTCACAGCTCATGATTTATTACTGCGAGGAAAGTTTCGCGTAGAATGCGCAGTGACTGTTCTCGATTGCGTAAAGCACTTGCCTCTGTGAAGCAATATAGAGGAGCGCCCGCGAACATTGATCTGGGAGCGGCAGTAAGCCACACACGAGAATATCGTTCTCTTCCGAGATCCGAGTACACTTCAAAGTTCAATTGTGAAGTTCATCAAAGATAGAGAATCCAATTTCTCTTTTTCAATAATAGCTTGTTGAGGACCGGCGCTGTCTGCCATTCGGTTGTTGACAGTCAACTCGATCTGCAGTACACGACTCTAGCAGCAATTCCCATGTCCCGGAAGAACTGTGTTGAAATTCAAACCAACAATATTCACACAAATATAGTGGGATTACTTTTCTTTGTGAATTATGCTAAAAAAGTGAGAATTGATATAGAAAATGCATATTTTTAAAGGAAATATATTTGTAATATGACTTCAGAAATTTACGTCATGAATTAATTTAAAAAAATACCTCTTTCCTAGACTATTTTTCTGTGAGTCGTCTGTTCCACTATTTACAAAAATTATTTTACGTTTGTTTCTGTAGTCGTTACACTTTAAACTTGATTTTTCTTCCCGTAGTTTCTTTTCATTACTTGTAATGTTCTCGTGAAGGTACTCGATTTTGTTTTACAACTGTGTATTGTGCGATTTTGTTTCGTGCTGTGTATTGTGCGTGTATATTAAAAAAGCAGACATTGAGTTACGATCGAAGGATCGTGTTTGAGAAGCCGCGAATCTTCTGGACGAGCCTCTGTCACGGCCCCTTTTTAAACCAAAGCCTTCCCTTTAGTGCAGCGGACGTGTGGTGGACGATTCTCTGAACCACTGGACTCGCTGCGCCATCTCGTCTGATCGAGTAAGCGGTAGAAGGATCTGTCTCTCCGTTTTCCATAATATTTCTGCAGCATATAACGAGAAATTTGTTGCTGCAGAATTCAGACGGTATCTACACGTGAAGAGGATAAACCACATTTCGGTTTCCCAGTATTTCAGAATTCAACATTGTATTCAATGTGATTAGCACAGAACAGATTTATTTGGACTACAAACATATGAAATATGTAATTATAAATGTAGTTATTTTTAACAAAACATGGTGTTAAATATGGACTTAATATGATAAAAAATGACTACGGCAAAATATTTTATTGTCAGTTGAAAAACCTATATCTTTAAATCCTGAAATGTAACTTCTAATTTTACAATGGCTTACTCTTCTGCTTGTGGCATTTTACACTGACTTAATAGGGAGATCGATAGAACTGAACCAACACGTAGTATTGAGACTGGATTGTAACTGACAATGAGAAGCTGTATATGTTGAATTCTAATGTCTGTTTCTGTGACGTCATGTGATTTCCGGATGGTAGCCTCAGAGGGAAGAAGAGGGGGGGGGGTAGTGTGGGTACTGCAACGAGGTGAGGTTCCCACAAACAAGGTGAAGTCTCAAGGTCATCTGTCAAACAAATCCATCAGCCCTCTCCTCGCGCCACCCTTCACTCAGACCCCTCAGACCGGAGAGTAGATATATTCTTCACATACATTAAAACATTAACAGTTTCATAACTTGCTTTTCCATGGTCAATTCTTCCGAATAAAAAAACAACTAAGCTACTAAATAAGGCTCTTATTGGTGAGATGCATTTTTAATATTTAATAAAATTTCAGAGTGAAGCGTAGTATGTTAATATATGGTCTGATTTTATAAGAAAAATGGAAGGAACTGGCGATCTTCTTTGTGTTTCTAAAGCACGTTACCTCCAATGATTCGGTGAATGTCTATTTGGTTTTAATATGGCTACACTCTGTCGAGATTTCAATCACTCTAAGACCTTTGAGCTTAATAGACTAGTGAGTCCCAAGAAATTTACAAAAAAGGCTAAAGGGCTGTGTGCAAGGCATGTACTACATTCTTCAGTGAAATATTGATTTAATTGAAAAGCGTTGGTTTTGGTCTAATCGTTCTGATAGTGTTCAAATCACTAAGTACCTCTGCATTGTGCTTCCTTTTTTACTCAGACTAAAGTGTCTTTGAGAGAAGAACCGTAAAACACTATTTCGAATTTATTTCCCTTTAAAATCGTAAAGAGAAATATTTGAATGATAATGATAATAATATGAAATGAGATAGGCGTATTTATGTAATGCAAGACATTGGATGTATTATTTTTCAAAGAAGGGCTTTTAATTATCATTGTTTTGAACAAATTAACTCATTTTTATGGCAGAACTATGGTGCTTTTTTTTTACATTTAGCATTCGAGAATCGTGACCACATGGTAATATCCCAAATAATTGTTTCGAGCAATGGACATTTTTCAAAAATTGTCCGTCAATTGAAATGCTGTGTCAGAAGACAAATTTGTATGTGCTTGAATTTTATTTTCAACAAAAGTTTACAAGTATTATGTAAATAACAACGAAACCAAGAAATATGGGATAATACAGTTACGTGGGTAAGCAAAGACAATGCTAGACAAACTGGAGCAGGATTACGAATAAGAGAATTAATTGTATGAGAAATGAAGAGAAAGAGAGAGTAAACGAAGAATGTCATTTTTTGCTGAACGAGAGAAAATGTTTAACAGAAGGATAGGCAAGATTAAGAAAGATAGGATAAGTACAAGAGAAAAGAGACGTGTGGTTGGACAGATCTAATCTTGGTACATGGTTATTTGCTCTTCCGAATTTTGCAATGCAACTCGCTGGTCGCCTCGCTGGCGGCCCGCTCTGCGTACTCGTCCACTCGCCCTCTCGCCTTCTCACCCACTCGCCCTCTCACCCTCTCGCTCTTCCGCGCTCTCGCCTACTCTCCCACCCGCGCTAATTAAGGCGTGACGCCGGGTAAAACCCTTCCCGTGTCCAGCGCGCTCACAGAACGAGCCCATTAATCCGCCGCTATGAGCCGTGATGGAAAATAACTGCCCAGCCACTTCATACGGCGCGGCAAAAACACGCCTCGCTGCTGCCACCGCCACCGCTACCGCTCTCCGCGCGGCGTGTGCGCCGTTCCCGCGCTCCGCCCAGCCTCTGCGCCTCTCCTGGCGGCGCTCCGCTCTCCTGCCCCCGCAGTGCTCTGTCCCTCCTTCGCCTCCCCATACGCTGCGCTTGTTGGTGGCCCTACTCGTATCCTCTCCACCTGAGCCAATCGCCCACACGCGCTTGCGATTCTGCCTCGCTCTCTCCACGAGCTCTGACCCGCTTTGAAGAGGCAATGGAATGGAACTTGTATTGTCTAGCTCTGTTTACGTAGGTAAATGTGCGTTATTGGTGAAATTCCGAATGTTCAGTAGTTCGTTGCTCTGAGGGTTTTTTTCTAATATTAAGTGTACTGTGATGCACTTAAAAATATATTACTTGATTTTTATGCATATATTTTCGAAGTTATGGCTAGAAACAATGTTGATGAGTTTTATATTTATAAAATACACTATAATTACAAAAGATATTTGGAAATTGAAAATAAAATAACAGAAGATCTACGTGAAAATGTCTACATATTGTATACTACATATTCTTGTCATTGCAAATTTCGAGTACATTTCATTCCATCATCAATGCCGTTGATGCATTGGAGTGGTTCTGTAAGAGTTAGATACTCGATTTAGTTGATGATACATGATCGAAAGAAAAAAGGTAAAAAAGAAGTACCAATCCTGATTGTTCAGTGTAACTACCTATGTATATTTACTTTTATTATAGGTCTTATTTATTATATTTATTCACGTCAAAAACCGTTAAAAACTGTGCGTGACGTGCTATGGGAAGAAGTTAATTTGAAGTTACATTTTCATTGGAAATAATATTACAATAATAACTTCTTTCATTTGGTGATTCCTCCATCTGTTGAAATCGATAGTTTACTTTTATGTGTGTGTCAATGAGGAGATAGATGCCAAGTTTGTCGAGGAACCCGACCCATCTCGCGCATGCAACCCGCCGCACGCGTGTGGGCTGCGGGCCGGTGCGGAGTAGGGCGAGGGGCTGTGGGTGTCCGCGGCGCGGCGCTGCCGCCACCGGCGCCGCCGGCGCCGCTGCCTCGGAGCGCGGGGGCCCTGGGGAAAAACCGCAGCGGGAGATTACCGGCGCTGGAGCCGCCCTAATGACGCAAGATCCGGAGGCTCGCCGCCTTTTTGCCGGCGCGGGCCGCGGCGGCGCCGTCGGGACTAACGCCGTCTCTTTGGCTGCAGGCGCCTTAATGGAAAGCGATGCTGTACACGACAGGGGGCGTCGAGTCGCGGCAGCTCGGAGCTCGGCCAGGCTTCACTTGCAGTGGGGAACTCTTTCGCGTTTCTTGCCCCCCCCCTCTCCCCCCTACTTATGCCCATCTCTTCTCCCTCCACCACCTTTTCACCTTACTTCCACCCATTTCTTTTTCTTTCACCGCTATTTTCCGTTCAAGTCATTATTTTTATCTTATTGACTCAAATCTCGTATTCCGTAGATCTTTCAACATCCAAGATCACAGTCCGTTAATCTTTCATATTTTTGTTATTGTCTATCTTGTTAAACATACTTTTATGATATTAAGTGACAATCTTTTTTTCTTCTCAGCCATTTTCGGCTGAGATTGAAATAATGTGTAATATTGTTGGGTATTTCTTGTAGATGTAGGGAACAAAGATAACCTCTGTAATGGGTTTATATTTCTCTTTCTGGCGCATTTTGTTTTTCAGGTTATTGCAGGGTTAAGCATCAATGAGGGAAAGAAGCTGGACTGATCGTAGGACGGAAACGAAACATTTTCTTACGGCTAGAAAATAAAAAAGAACTTAGAGGTCGAAAAACATTGTATCTCAGAGCCTTAGTAATATTGCAGAAGGCGCTTATTTAATATTTAATAACTTTAAGGCATTGTAATGCTCCAACTAATGTTGAAGAAAGCAGGAAAGAACACAAATATAAACTAAACAACATTGAAAATATTTTGACGTAAGGCTGGGAAAAAATAAACGATGATAAGAAAAGGTTTGATATGGTGCAACATAAGGAACACTAGCGAGTAGATTGTGTAAATATTGAATAAGGAGGTCGGGTGGATCTTCGCAAGGCGAGACGCTACCAGCAACGTTCTCGGATATTACCCCCCGCGAGACAGCTTCATAAAAGCGCGGCGCGGTGGGGGTGCGCGCCGCGAGGGAGGAGGAGGGTTGGGGAGAGGGAGGGAAGCGGGGAGGGGGGAGGGCGAGCGGCGCCGCGCTGCGTCAGCTTGTGGCGGATGGCGGTCTGCCGCCCCCAAATGAACCGGCGCGGCCGCGCCCACAGCCGCCCGTTTCCCGTTCGCACGTGATGCGCCCCGCCCCGCCCCACCGCCGGCGCCGCCCACCGCCTCGCATCGCCACGCCGTGACCGCGACGGCCGCCTGCTGTGCCTTGGCCCCCCCGCATCGACGCCACCGCGCCCTCCCGCACCCGCAGCCGCCCTCCGCATCCACCGCCCCCTCTTCTCTGTTGCGTCGGGAAATCCCGGCTTCCTTTTGCTTCCTGCCCTCTTTCAGCGCGACCCAATTGTATGGCGTTGCGCCTTCTTCTTTCCATTCTGTGTTACCTAATCGTCCTTTCTTCGTGTTTCTGATACCCCGCAGTTAGGTAGTGTCTTCTTCTTTGTTCATTCCTTCTTTCAACCTCTTGAGGCTGCGTAATAATTCTAGTTTTAACACTGATAGAACAATTGCAAACTCTTTACACGACTTTTGCTTGGGTCGTAACTTGTTATGCGGATTTAAACTATCTTTTCTGTATTCTGATGTCCTTATTTCTTCTTTTCTCCTGTCTTTGAAGTATTCGTTCGCGTTTCTTATCACTTCCTTTCAGATTTCTTACACTGCCGTCCCTCGTATTGCCCCCGATCGCCGCTACCCCGCCGTCGTTGCGTCGCCTTTGCCCTCATCGTCTCCCAGCCCAGCACGCCTTCGCCTATGGCCAATACAGTCACCGGCGCCGCCGCGGAGAGTCGTTCATATCCTCTGCTTCCCGCGCCGTCGAACGGGGTCGAAGGGAGCGGCGCCCGGGGCCACGGCTTCCGCGAACGGCGCCGCCTCGTGCTACGGGCTGTGAGCGCCCGCCTGCCGTCGCGATTTGCAAGCAGGCACGAACTCCACTGCTTCTTTTCCACCAACTCCTTGTTTCTGAGCGGACTCCCGCCGGGAAGTCCGTGCTAGGGTTTACTTTGGTACGAACAAGGTATTGTACTGAGAACTTCGCGTTGGGACTGGGAAACGTAGCAGATGTTAAATCTGTTCATTTTCTCGCTCGTTGTATCTGCATTCACGTGCTGATATTTTGCGTGCGAAGTTCTGTTGTTTGTTTACTTACTAAAATCGATATTGCATATGTAATAATGCTATAGTTTGAGTATTCAACGGAATTATTTCCGTGACTGATATGAATCCGGATGGTCATTTCATCGCAAGAATTATCGCCAAAAATTTAATTGCTCTTCCTCTGCAACCAGTTGGTAATCGACTACACCTAAACGTTTGTGGAAACAACTCTCGTAAATGGTCAGTTTATATCTCGTTATGCGGTCACAGTTTATATTACTATAAAGATAAATATGAACTTTGAGTGGCAAAATAATAGACCATCAAGGTAAAATCACATATCAATCATTTCTGATTATTTACACATATTCATGAATGTCGACCGGCAACACAACTCATCTGCATAAGAGTAGACCATGAGATCACATCTTTGCGTAATAATAGTACCGAGTAACATTATTGCTTTTCAACGTTGCGATTCTTAGAATGGGTAGCCATATGCATTATTATGTTTTCCGGAAACTAGAGTAACTAAGATACTTTCTCTATTTCACGTTGAAAGTAAGAAGATACAATTTTTGATTGTTAAGAATGATACCAACTCCTCTTTGAAGACTAAACAAAATAATAATAAAATGAATAAGTACTTCGAGTGCGAGTCGCTTGTTATGGATCGCTGACAAGTAGCCCGTTTTGAGCGTCCCGTCGTTAATTCATTTCGTTCCACAAGTCCAATTGCAGTCGGTGCAAATGCCGCCCGCCCACTTGCTTTGAGCCGTCGTCGAGTGAGACACACAAGCCATTTGCGCGCGTCGCTGCGCGAGCGGAGAAAAGGGCACCGCGGGCGCTCGCCCTTCATTAGCATGAGCGGCGCGCGGCGCGGCGCGGGCGGGCGGGCGGAAACGCGCGCGACGGGGGGCGCCGCCGCATCGCGTGCACTCCGCCCCCCACCCCCCACCCCCCACCCCCCTCGCCCGCCGCGGGAGGCGCACTTTTTATGCGGAGACAGAGGAGGCGATAACCGACGCGAACGAGGCGTTTACGGCGACGGGAGAGGAGCCGCCGGCGCTGTGGAGACGTCGGCAAAGATGCCTTCAGGCGGTGGATGTGTGCGGGAGATTTTGTGGTTGATAATTTCCAAATTTCCGTTAGTAATGTTGTTTTCGTGAAAGTTTGTTTAATTGTGATATAGCTGACTTTTAGATATATTAATGTATTTTTATTAACAGGTTTCTATACTTTTTCGTGAAGTTTATTGTGGTATTCGAGATGTAGCATGTAACGTATTTAATTAGCATTTTCTGTATAAAGCAAAATTAATCCGGATGGTTTTGTTTGTGTTTTTTTTTCCTTTTTATAAGATTTTTGTAACCCTTTGACCCTTATATTGTACTGAAAGCACATTGTATAATCCAATCGAAAGTAATTGTATGTAACATTAGAATTTCGATTATGAACGTTGCCCAGTAATTGCTGACAGTTACATCCCTGATTTTGAGCCAAGTGTTCCCTAGACTCTGTGGAGCCCCTCGCAGAAAGTGGGGGGTTGCCGATGGCAGCGGTGGCGTGAGCGCAGCCCATAGAGCGCAAGGAGCGGGCAAAAAACGACAATGGCGGCGGCTGTGCAAGCGTCGCGGCGCTGATAGCGGGAGGGGCGGCGTCTGCGCGGGCGGCGGGCGAGCCCCGGGGCGCCGCGCGTGCGCTCGCATGAGAGCAACTGCAGAGGCGCGTGCGGCGACACCCGGCGATAGCGCAGGAGCTGCCTCCCCCCTCCCCCCCCGCACGCGCTGCGAACGCCGCCCGCCCCCCCCCCCCTTGATCTCAGCACCCACCCCTCTCTAGGCCGTTCTTTACCCCCGATCTACTTTCAAAAATTGGGGAAGTAGTTCACCTCCGCTTTTATTACATTATTAAGCGCTATCGCGTCTATTTTCATCTCCAATTGCTGGTAAGCTCCGGCTCTACTCTTGCCTCTTCACAAAATATTTTTACTCATAATTTTCTCCAACTTACTTTTTTGCAATTCCTGTAAGTGGTTTAATATTGATAATGATATTGCTAGAAAAATGTTCAAAAATTCGAAAAAACCTGATAAAATTTTATTTTCTTTGACGTATTTTCTTTGGTAGAAAAAAAATAAAAAGCAAACTTCTGTGATGAAATCTGTAGTTGAATTTTATATTTGCATCCAAAGACGACTTTTGCAAATGTTTTTGCCATAACTTGAAACGTTATCATATTATTTACTTTTAGAATTCATTTGTTTCATGTTAATATTTAGTTTACACAGTAAACAAAGCCTTACCAGAATAATTTGCTTTCCATGTGTTTCTAGAAATACATTTTTAAATTCTCCTAATAAACATAGAAACATGTGTATCACGCGGAAATTCAACCAAAACTGGGAATTTCTCATTCAATGTCTGTTAGTAGAAAATCACTAGATACTCCAGTTGAAGCGAAAATACAACAACAGTTTTATGAAGAGAATATTTTTTTGTTCATTTCCTCTGTTTTAGTGCAATTACCCGAAGACTAATTTATTATCCGCCCGTGGGGATGTCGTTGTCATATTTACGCTAGACTCGTTCTAAATCATGTTTCGTCCTGATTCTGTGAAACTAGAACCATTTTGTGTTTGCCTCGCTTTTCAACAAGTGACGCGGAATTTACAATGTGTAGGAGGGTTTGTGGCCAATGCGTTTAGTCATTTAGTTTTCAAAATAAAAAACAAAATAGTCCAGTACTGGAAAGAGAGAGAATACATTCATGTTTTAATCTTACTTTATTTGTGTTTGTTATTCTAATATATATATATATATATATATATATATATATATATATATATATATATATATATATATATATATATATATTTGTGGGTGTGAATGTGTGCTTTGAATACCCAAAATGTATTCACAATGTATGCAATCCTTCTTTAACAGAATGTAACTTAATTGTGCCCGTTTTACTGCAGTGTTTCGATTATGTAGATGCTTGTCGAAGCGCGTGGTGAGAATTGTATTTTAGAGGAGCGCGTTGGTGTGGTCGGCCGTAGGGCTTGGTCTCTCGGGGGGGGGGGGGGGGGGGGCGAGGCGCGTTCCCGCCGCCCGGCCGTGGGGCTGGGGCACCTGCCGCCAGTGACCCACCCGCCAGTCGCGTGATTAATATTTACGCCCTGCGTCGAACCGCGCCGGATAAATCACGCGTGCGTCACGCGCGTGTCTGCGGCGTGCGATATTAACGGGCCGGCGGGCGGCGGGGCTGGCAAGCGCGCCCGCGAGCGCACGTCCCCGTCGTAATCGAATGACGAACGGCGGGCGACGGCGGTAGTAGCAACACCAGCAGCAGCAGCAGCAGCAGCAGCAGCGGGCGGTGGCGAGGCAGCGGCAGCGGTCGCGGTCGCGGCCACGTCACGCCCGCGCGCGCGCCACCCTACCCCCACCCCCGCTGGACAAGCCACCATCTCCGCGGCCGCGTACCTCGCCTCTGGTTTGTCACCGTCGTCCTCGCCGTCCCCTCCGCCCGCGCGTCCGCCCTCGTCGTCACCCGTGTGTCCGCCGTGGAAAGCCGTGAAATATGCGCCGAGTGCGGGGGTCCGGCGGTTGGCTGCGGGGAGCCGCGCCGCGCCGCGCCGCGCCGCAGGGCAGGCCGAGGCAAGAAGCGCGGCTGCCGCCTCTCCCGGGCGTTGACAGCTCCGGCGCGGCGCCGCCCCCGCGGCCAGGAGCCCAGTCGCACGGGGCCCGCGGGGCGCTGTCGGCCAGGGAGGGATATTCCAGAACGAATGAGCGCTTTCGGAGGTAATGGGCGCTATTTGCTGCCGGATTTGTGGTCGTGAACTGTCGACCTAACTAGGGCTGCGTCTAACATATTGCCCGAGCGCAGGTGTTCTTTTCTTCGAGCGCCAATAAAAATATCGAATGCGTGTGATTAGCGTTTGCACCTCGAGGGATTTGTTTTATTACTGCATGTAAATCGCATTGCAAAGAGTTCATAAAGATAAGTCTCCGAACACGTCAGAAGAATAAAACAATATTTCAGGGAATTACGAAACTAGTACTAGATTCGATGATTCGACGAATGTACTTAGATGTAGGATTTTATTGTCGTCTGGGACTTATTTCTCATGAAGTACTCAAAACGACTGAGAAAATAATTCCCTTTTTCATGTATTGAACACTTACTTTATAAGGATAATTATTTTCATCATTACACTTGATAAGTATTTTTTTTAATTCGTTGGGTTCGTTGAGTACGTGTACAGCGGTGTATAACTTTTTTTTCTTGTATCAGTGACCTAAATTCTACACCTTTACATTCCCACATACTTACTTCAATTGCTTTATTTACTTCCTTACTCCTTGCCTCTTTTCCGTTATACAGCAAAGAATGAATCCGGGCGTATCTGGCCTCCCAATTTCTGACACGAGTAACATTTCCTGCGCCGTATCTCTTTCCTCCGGGCGGCACACGGTGGGGCCAAATGCCAAAAAGCTGGTCAAAAGTCGAAAGCGTTGTACGATTTGACTGAAACTTTGTATTCAGAGGTTTATGATCATTCTAATTAATAATCTGTAATAAAAATTCCGAAAAACAAAATGGCGGACCAATATGGCGGATAAAATTATCAAAATTTTGTATTTTTAACACAAAATGATCATACTTATAAGTAAAAATGAGTTCATTCGGGTTTTTAAGGATGCTGATTAATAATCTTGAATGAAAATGCCAAAAAAACAAAATGGCGGACCAATATGGCGGACAAAATCATCATTTTCTTCATTTTTAACACAAAATGATCGTGTTTAAAATTAAAAATGAGTTCATTCGGGTTTATAAGCATGCTGATTAATAATATTAAATAAAAATGCATAAAAAAACAAAATGGCGGACCAATATGGCGGACAAAATTACCATAAGTTTGTATTTTTAACACAACATTATTATGTTTATAAGTAAAGAAGAGTTAGTTTGAATTTTTAAGGATGCTAATTAATAACCTTGAATGAAAATGCCAAAAAACAAAATGGCGGACTAATATGGCGGACCAAATCATCAATTTTTTCCATTTTTAACACGAAATGATCGTGTTTATAATTAAAAATGAGTTGATTTGGGTTTATAAGCATGCTGATTAATAAATATTGAATAAAAATGCTAAAAAAACAAAATGGCGGACCAATATGGCGAACAAAATCATCAAAAGTTTGTATTTCTACATGTTGCACGCGCTACGAAAATTTGTCACAGGCACTAAAACGGCAGCTACGGGCAGCTGTTTTTTTGTGATTCTCACAAAGAATAACATTTCGAATAATGTCATGTTAAGTTTTTAGCCCCGCACGACGGTGCACATAGTTATTTTTCATTTTAAACACAAATTTTTGATTATAGCATTTTCATTTTTCGCCAACAATCAACGTTAATTATTACATTAACAAATTATTTTTAAAAAAATTAAGTATACATATTATGTTTCTACTTACTCTCAGGAATAGATTCCATTTTGTTTTATTGAATTCGGCCGACTGCACGCTTCTCTATCCTTCGAAACACAAAGGT
This sequence comes from Gryllus longicercus, assembly GCA_038098605.1. Lineage (NCBI taxonomy): Eukaryota > Metazoa > Arthropoda > Insecta > Orthoptera > Gryllidae > Gryllus > Gryllus longicercus. The sequence continues at coordinate 1,857,443 of JAZDUA010000199.1, read as the reverse complement.
TCTGAAAACACGTTTCACAGCTGACCGATATCGATCGCTCGAGGCCCAACTTTGAACTGATCTCTTACCTCAAGTATAAGAGAGAAACCGTTACTAATTGCGGAATTCAACGGCCCAAATACCAACCTATTGAAGTAGCAACGACAAAATCCCTATCTAGTAACTTTTTTTTTGGACTTTTGGCCAGCTTTTTGGCATTTGGCCCCACCGTGCGGCAGCCAAGAGCGAAAAGCAGAGATTTGTGACACCTGCCACATAGGGAGTGTGCCCCTCAACGTAATGCCTCGTACGGATTTGGGAGTGGATGAGCATACAAAGATAAGGCGACTGGAGATAAGGAATTTTGACGAGCGGTTGTGTACGCAGGAGAAAAGGAGTTGAAACATGGTAACATACTGACTAGAAAGGAAATGGATCGGTGTTGTCTTTGGATTTGCATCTGAGTGACAGTAATAACAAATATATTGCAACTGCCATACATATTAAAGCATTTTATTTCATTTATATCTAAGAGTTTTTGTTTATAGTGGATATTTATATATATATGAATGGTGTGCTTAGTGGGGTATTAATCAACAGCCACGAACAAATCGGCTCAATTGCGTATCGAAAGGAAATGAGACATGCCCGAAGAAACCTGATTTGAGAAAGTACCAGGGAGTAGGTTTGTGGGCCAGCAGTGGCGGAGGCGCGATTGGTTCGGTTGGGCGAATGGACAGCGAGGAGAGCGGCGGGGACGGAAGCGAGCGGCGGCGCGGCGCCGCCGGCCCGTGAGCGGGTGGTAAACAGCGGGCCGCGGCCTGAAGCGGCTAAGGGAGATTGATGGCGTTCGCTCGCTGGGTCCGGCCGCCGCCGCCGCCGCCGCCGAGTAAAACCTTGGCGGCGCTCTGGCGGCGGCTCCGCCCGGCCGGCTCCGCCGCGCTCTCCGAGATTAGATCCGCATCTGGCGGCGGGCGCGGCATTGCGCGCTCGCTCTCGTCCCGCCCCCGCCCCCGCCCCCGCTCCGCCCGGCGCCCGCTTCTTCCGGCCGTTGTTTGCCGGCCGGCGAGGCATTACGTAATAGCGGCTCGGGGCCGCACAGTCACATTAATTTGGGATCGACGTTGCTGGAGCTGGTGTTCCGGCGCCTCGGCCGCCCCTCCCCGCCCCCACCGGTGCCGAACGGAGACGTTGCGGCCGACCGCTGAACGAGCCAACTGGGACGAGGAGATGGAGCGGGAGGCGGCGGAGAAGAAGACAGAACCCGAGGAGCTCGCGCCCGGTGATATTTCAGCCAGGTCCGCCGCGCCGCCGCCGCCGCCGCCGCCTCTCCGGCTGCCGGGCCACCTCCCGCGCCCCACCACGCGCGCCCCGCCCCGATTACTCAAGCCGCGCTTTTATTGCTTAATTCTGGCGCGCGGTGGAGGCATGCGCCGTGATAGCCACGTTATTGGTTTGGGCGGCGCGCATCGCTCAGGCCGTCGCCCGGTTTTACGCCGCGCGGCTCGATGAGGGCGCGGGTTTTATTCCCCGGCGCTTTGTCCGGTCGCGGCGGAGGGACGTCGCCTCCGTTTCTTGCGCGGCCTCCGCCTCCGCCTTCGCCTCCGCTCGGCGGATTACTGGGCCGCCTCAAGGCCGCCTCCCAGCGGAAGCCCCCCCTCCCCCCTCCCCGCCACCGCGCTTCCGCATTCGTCTCGGCCCCTCGGACGCCCGCGGCGGACGCGCGGCAGATTGGGTGGCATTCGGTGGATGAATTGCGGAGCCCGGAGGGAGGAGCCCGGACACGCTCCGCGAGGAAGTCGCCAGAAATGGGTTCTTGTAGTCTTCGGCTTCAGTGGGGCTCGCCGAGTTGTTTGTCTCGTCGGAGACCATGCTGTCATTTAGCTTATTTTTGTTAGTTACGTTATTTTTTTCGCGTAATACTAATTAGAAGCCCACCTTAATACGTGCTAGACTAATAGTATGGTCTCCTTAGTATCTCACGATCAGTTGTGAAACCACGCGTTCGATTTCTCTCACCAGATTCAAGATGCTAGTGACACACACGTGGTAATTTCTTCAAATAACAGCAAATTCTTAAGGATTTCTTCGATTTTATTTTTACTTCGATGAGTATAACATCTTTGCTCATTATTATTTGTTTGAGAAAATACATTATCTTGGAAGGAACCGCATGTCCAATGCAAATATCTACGTGTATTTTCAATAGTCGGAGTTCGACGGCCTTTGGTAGATTGCAGGTACAAACCATCCACTGTCATTTATACAGTGATAACAATGGCTGCCGCGCTCTAACGCATGCCACGCCGCAATTCTGCGCACAATGGGGATAAGGGAACTGCCCTTCTCGGGCTGCGGAGTATCCCTTGGCCGAGCGGCCGCGAAGCCTTAACGCGCGCTCTCATCCTTTCGAGGATATTACGGCAGCGCATTCCGAGCACTGCGCGCAGATCGGAGGTGGCCTCCGCCGCCGCCTCCGCCGCCGCCTCCGCCGCCGCCGCCGCCGCCGCCGCCGCCGCTGCCGCCGCCGCCGCCAGTGCGCGGAAGGCTTTGATTGGAACGTTCGGCCAAGGTGCGGCCCGGCGCGGCGCGGTGCGGTGCGGAGCGGGCTGCGGAGAAGCGGAGAGGTTGTATTGTAACGCGCTGAATGCAGCGCGCGTGCGGTCTGGGAAGGGCGGGCGGGGCGGAGCGGCGAGAGAACGACCCCCCGCGGTGGCGTTGTGCTGGCCTCGGCCACGGCGCTGCATTGTCCGCGGATCGCAAACACCGAAATTGATGCGGGGGCGGAGCGGCGGCGCGCGGCGCTGGGATTAGACGGCGACTCCCGCGAGCGCCTACGCCCTCGCCCCGCCCCTCGCTCTGGGCCGGCGCGCGAGCCCCCGCGCTGCATTCCATCACGGCCGCTGAAGCCCCGCTGCGCCTGCAGGGAAGGAAAGAAGAGAATGATAAGCATTCTTGAAACAAACGCTAGGCAACAATATTCTTGTTTTGACAGAGAACTGTGGAGGATTTTTTAAAATGTGGATGGTAAAATCTATTTATGAATAACCGTATGAAATTCTCTTTTGTGCGCACAACTTCTGTATTTATTGCCTTGTTATTTGATATATTCGTGGATATATGAAATGTGAAAATTCTACACATCGTTTGTATATACGATGTATTAAAACATGTATGGGGAATCCGTTGAACAATATTGTACATTCAATATTAATCGTGGTGAATATGCTTAAATGTTACACAATGACTCAGTCTGTTGTGGAATATCCTCATAAGTAAGCTTCTTAACACAGTCTATAGAGAAATGATTGTCTCCACAGTTAAACAAGTAGTGCCGCTACCAGTCCCACATCTGCTCTTTGTTTGTGAGACCTCCGGAATAATAATTTCGGGTCCAAGAATAACTCAACTCCACCACCATCAGCGAACACCGGTACGAAGCTATCTTGATATTTCGCGGCTTAGATTAACGCTCGCGATAAGGACAACGTAATTAACGTGAGTTTGTGTACAGTCAGTCCTTTGTCCTTTGGCCGATCCAGACCTACCTGCAATTAGGTGAAGTAATCACGGCATCGATCCGTAGTCGTGTAAACGGGGCTGGCAGATAGGGCAGGAAGCAATCAACGTAACACGGCACACGCCGGGATGTGGCCTCTCGCGCAACGATTCTGACAATAAAAATGCGCCGCTCATTTAACTGGAAGTGCTTATGTAATTGAAACGGTAACGTCAACTGGATGTGATGAAAGCTATTGCATTCGCGTGAATATGTTCGATGGGTTTTGATCGATCCGTCATTCTCTTTATTAATGTTTCTTTTTTTCATTTAGCGAGTGCCTTTGGTCGAACGATTGATCGAAATCAACACGTTAAACTGAGCTTCAGGTATTTGGTAGAAGATAATGTCAGCGAGGTATTCGTGACGAGAAATGAGAACACAGAGTAATCAGAAATTAAATATGATGTGGCAGATTTGCCTATTTGTAATCATCGAAATCCATTGTAACATGCATTATGAATGAACGAGATTAATATTACTCGAAACACCTCATTCTTGGATATTGATAACAAACATACTATTCACTTGCAAATCACTGTATACATACGTACGTAATATTATTTAACAAAGGTAGTAGTACGTACGTAATTTAACTTTTTTGTAATATTTTTTTTTAATTTTAATACTTTGCAGGTTATGTTATTAGAATGTTAATACTTTGCTTCTTTTGCAGGTAAGCCGCTGATTGTGATTTCTCGGCCACTCGAGTTAATGATTCACTCTCTTTCGTAAATCACCGGTAAGTTTGAATTGTATTTTCATAAAATTTTATATTGTATTTTATTTAACGTGTTCTTTATTAAGTTTATTATGGGATGGTTAGAAAATAATTATTTAAATTTATGTTAAAACTCGCCATATATGAAACTTCGTTTGCGTGTAGTCTTGATTGTATTTAGAGAGATTAATTTAAATACTACAAATAAATATATTTGGGGATTCACTGCCTAGACCATGTTACATATATTCTAATACTGTTGTTTTTTTAAATAAATTTACGTCTGTTTTTAAACTGCTAAAAAATGCTTTATTGATTGTCAGTGAAAAACTATTTATCAGTAAACTGAAGTCTCTTGAACTGAAACAAGTAATTTATGGGTATTATTGCAATATTTTGCATGAAAACGTTTTCTCATTTTTCGCAGGGGGAAACAGGTTTACTTAATATATTTCGCTGTAATGCAGTGACTCTCGAAAGGATTGTATTACAGTATTTTGGTAGGTTTACATTTCTGTGTAACATGAAGCGTACACCGATTTTTGGCTGTATCTTAAATGAGGCCCACTTTTACTAATGTTTCAACGTTCTACTGGATAGTGGGCTGACTTTTCTCGGACACATATTGTATCAATAAGTTATCACCACTTATTGCGACTTTTACATGTTATTTTACCTCCGAGAATTTTCGAAGGATTTTCGCTTTAATGCATAATTTTTCAGTGCTAAAATTGACTCTTTGCACAACTAAGAATACACTTTTGTGTTATGATTTTCAGATGTATCTCTGATTAATACGTTTTGTTCTTCGACAACTTCGCGAATGGTTGACGGCAATATAATTACCCTATTACCATTATGATCAATTTTCCCCTCTCTCACATAAAACATTGGAAATACTTCAGTTTCGGCAATGACACTCATGTTTTCTTTAACATGAAAGTTTTGGGCGTGCCCCCGTATCACAGATATTTTTAAACATGTTTCAACTTCATCTGGGTGCGTTTCACTATAACAGGTAATAATATATTAATAAAATCTATCGAATCTAACCGAATGATTTCACGGGGCAGAGCAAGGGAGTGCGGGAGGAACAACAACAAAAATCATATCACTGGAACCGTTTGGGATATCCAGGTAAAACAGATAATATGTTGTTAATATCTGTAGTACAGGCATATGTCTATAATAGTATAAATTTCATGATACGATTCCTTAGGTTTTAATTTAAATCGTTCCGTACTGACAGACAACAATTCATTTGACGTGAGATTCGTTTTAGTACTCAAAGAAGCAAGTTGAAAAAGTATTTGAAAGTCGAAAATTCGAAAATCATTAACAGAAACTTCATATTTACTTATTTGTATTGATGTAATTTGATATGCCTATTAAGCCAAAATTTATGTAGTAAATTTAATAATATTAGTCTATATTACACTCTTTTCTTAATGAGCGATTGTCATTTCGAAGTCATTACGCAAATTTGACACAGAAACAGCGATGTAAAGCGTTTTTGAACAGTGACCAGAAGAGATTTACAAGTTGATTTGATAAAGGCTGCAAAGATAATTTTTTTCTTTGTGTTTCCTGCAAACGTACCTGTAGATTTACCATAATGAGAATGTGAACTGGGGATGAAATATTATCAGCCTGTCTGCAATAATTCGCGTTGCATTTCTAATGCAACTGTGAGACCGCAGTTCCAAATCCAGTGTTGTGTTGTGGAGTTTGCTCGGGCAGAGGCCGTCTTCCACTTGAGCTCGCTGCCACTCGACCTTGCGCCCGGGGCGAGTCGCCTCCGCTTGTCGCCGGCGCGCCGGCCGCCCCGCGTCTGTCCGCGCCATCCGACACACGCCGAGTGGCGGGGCTCCGTCGCGGCGCCCGCGGCGGCGGTTGTTCCAGTTTCTTTTCGAGTTCCCTCTCCGCGTGCGGTTTTATTCTCTCCAGAAGAATGTAACGTCTGGAATTAGGCCGCGCACCTTCCCGCAAAGGCTGGCGTAATTGTTGCGCTGCGCCGAGGGCCAATTAGAGGGCCTCGGGTTCTCGGCCGCCGGGCGCCGCCTCCAGGGTAGCGGAGAGGTACCCGTCTCGAGGAGCGACCCAGGGAGGCCCGAGTGGTCTAGGTCGCTGTCTCACAATGCAGGTGCACGCGGGCATCGGATTGGGGACTGGGAAGGGGAGATGTTGGGTGTTTGAGCAACAATGTGTACCCAATAAGATGTTTCATTAATTAGAGCTCGAATAATAAAGTAATAACTAAGAGGCGGATTTTAATGAAATATTTTTCTTTTCACTTTAAGACGCTGTTTAGTATAGAAATTAATTTTATGTTATAACAATGAAAATAAACCTTTATACAGGTCTTTATTGCATTTTTACTTGATTTCGACTAATTTTTATCTTCTTACGTCATTTTAATGCATTTTCGCTGATTTCATCGATTTAATAGTACTTATTTCAAAACAATTTACGAGAATCAACTAATGTTCACTACAGAAATCCTCAGAAGCATATTCGATTTCTTCGCTTATCTATTGTAATGTCAGCCGATGTGAGTTCTATGTAATCTCAGGTTCCTGTGACGCCCATCAGCGCCGTTGTCAGTTCGGCCGATTTCGCCATAAATAAAGGCAGGAATTTTCTAGTAAAGAACAGTCCAAACCTAACGTTTGCGAACTGAGTTCGAGCTGAGAGAACTTGCATATAAGGAAGAAGCCTCAATTACATCAGTAACATATCCAACAGCTTGAGTTGTTCATCTGAAGTGCTTTTGATCCATTTTGTACGTCATTTTTCTTTATTATTAGGGTTTTTCTAAACCATATTAGGAGCATTTCATTTATCATTTTTAGCAATGTTTAAGGTCTACAAAATCAGCCCCCTACTTATAACCAATATGTGAACAAAATATGTGTATAAATAAATGTAAGGAATTTCTAATACGAGGACGGGAAGTCGAAGCAAGTTAGTGTAGGAGTTAATGTAGACCCAAATTACTCATGGGATGTAAATGCAGATGTGATGTGACAAAGCTGCAATGGATTCAGGAGAGTCGGCTAAGAATGGAACAAAAGTTGAGGAAATTGATTTGAAATTGGAAATGAAAATTATTTGTGAAAATTAACTGTCAAACGTGATAAAAATATGCACTTTGGAAAATGTTACGGAGAGAGAGTTGTGTGTTAACGGACAGAGTATTCCTATGCCATTAAAAAAGTCATTGAGAGGAATGTGTTCCTGTTGGAATACTGAATGAGAGACGAGATTGATGTGCCAATGTGATAGGCGAAAAATGATGAGCCCACAACCATGAATAAAATTTCCTAACAGTAACAAAAAAATTCTTCGATTTAATGAATAGTGCATTGTATTCTGAAAATCTGATCAATTTAGAGGCAAATTTGTAATGTAAAATTGGAATTCGCTTGGAAGATAAATTTGAGTCAGATTTCTAGATTTGTCTGTCAATTTTTTACTGATATTTTACCGACCAACATTAATTTTTGTTTGTACATTTTACGTGCTGTTTATTTTTTCAGTCACGGTGTTTGGTAACTACAACTCTGGAATGGTGCAGTCGGGCATACTGAACGTTCGGTTGTAGTGAGCTTTCTGTTCTAGTGAAGTTTCGGCTATGATGGACTTAAGTCATTGAGCTTTAACAACTTACATAACCAATATGCACAGAAGTCTCAATTATAGTGAACATGTTTCATAAGTTGTAGTGAACATAGTAAATACATCTTCCAGAAAACACTTTTTGCCTCAGTACTGGAGATTCATCAAACAGTAAGGCTTTGCAGGTAGAGGTTTTTGCGAGTTGTTGTTATAAATTCTATGGGAAATGAAAAGTATTCAAAGAACCGTATCAATGAGGAAATTGCTCCAGCTCATCAGTGTCAGTTCTGTCCGGTCTGAAGACTACATGAGCACGGACCATAAGTTGAAAACTACTAAATTGGTTATAGTTTGTCTTTGGAACATCATGAATGTGGCAAAAAGGAATTTCAGAATAGAATAAAACTAAGGTGGTGATAAATTTGACACAAAAGTGAAGAAAGTACTCCAATAGAACAAGAGGCAGTGGTGATTGTTCAGATTGCAATAAGATATTCAGAGTGAGGAAACGATCTGGAATAATGTATTAAGCACGAAGTTATTGAAAGTTTGTACTTTCAGGGATTGGATCTTTTACTTCTCTTTAAAACAATGAACCCTCTCAAACTTCAAAAATTGTATCACATTTGGAGATTATCACATAGAGTGAATCTCTGATGTTGTGAACCAAAAGTATTGATCCTCAGTGAGTTTTTCTAGAACTGGAATGACTGTATTACGTTTCTGGTTTCTTTTACACACAGTTGTTTAAGAGATAAAATGACAAGACGCTTCAAAGGATATCTTGGTTAAAAATATGTATAATTAATGCCGGATGTATAATATAACTCTTTGATTTTGAACTGTATCCGTAGATATTGATGTAAATGTACTTTCATTAAATTCCAATAACTAGAAAAATGCGTCCACACTCTTCTGTCATACAAGTCTTGCGTGTTCTTTGTTTCTCTGTACTTCTCACATTGACTTCGTTCATCCACTGGGTTGGCGCCATGCATCAACTTCAGAAACAGGTAGCACCCCGTAAATCAAATCGTGGCCACCCTGAGCAGCAACAGCCACGTTGTGCCGGCACGTCGCCGCCGGCGCAGATGAGGACGTTAGCGGAGCGACCTCTGCGCGAGGACGCGCTGTCCGAGGGCGAGAGAGGACGCCGGCTCTCCTTGCTAATGAAGAGCTGTGTGCTCCAATCAGCGTGCGCTTGGACGCGCCCTTTCATTAGGCTGCGAAGGCGACGGCGACGGCGGCGGTGACGGCCCCGAGGCGCGAATGCAACGGCGCCCGCGCAGCGTGGCATGGCGTGCCGTGGCCCCCGCCTGCGCTCGGCGCGTGGCACGAGTCATGTGTTTGGAGAAGGCGGCGGCGGTGTCTCACAAATGGGAAATAAACCGGCAAAAGGATTTATTAAGCAACTCTAAGTTTGGTTTAGACGTTATTCTTACAGAGCGTAAGCTGCTACTTTGTGGGTGACCAGCTTGTTGAGGAGTTGATCGAAGAATTTTCTTTCTGTGGCATCTGGAGATTGGCAAATAGAAGAACGTAATGTATTGTATCTGTGAAGACAACTACTCTATTTTGAAAGGTCACATTTCTTACCGAAATTCAGTTTCATTTTGTGTGAAAATGTCATCCTGGAATTAATTACAGCTCCTTCTACTTCCACCTTCTACGCATAACTTTTTATGTTGACTTGTATTTTAAAAAAAATGATGAAAATTTCGATTCCCTTATACATAGTATTTAACCAAATAGTTCTTGTGAACCACTGAGAGGCCCGATTTAGCCCGATTTAGCCCGATTTAGCGTATGTACGAACTGATGCTTCCTTTAAACATTAAAATAATACTCGTTATTTTTTAAGTGGGTGAACTGCGGTTGATGCTATTGCTTTTATCAGTCAAAATGAAGCTTGCGAAATAAATGGTATTGCACCGTTTTTTCATCACAATTTGAACGAGCTTGTAATGATTAGAAATATTATTGGTATTATTTTGTGAATTGCCTTTACTTAGACAAAATTATACTTATGTGTACGCGAACTGTCTTGATCTCATTTGTGCTTTGATTTCAATTCAAGCATGTCATTCACATTTTCGTTATTATTTTTTGGCAAGTTTCCTTCGATATGTGTAGAATGGACATTAATTGCTTTTACTCTGTGTGTGTGTTAGGTATTTTCCTCTTCATTTATCCCCTACAGTGCACCTGCAAATGCTTTCCTCTTTAAAGGAGAATAAAAAATGAATTTCGTAAAGAAAAATCTTAATTAGGTCCCATTGAACGATCTCCTTTTTTCTTTTGAAGTATCACAAAGAACGTAGGCATCTCCATTTATCATCAACGTAGTTGCTTTATTTTCTTACCGCAACCATTATGTTAGCTATTTAGTGTAAACGGTTTACCAAAATGCCTCTTATTCTATTGTTACTGAGATCAAACCCAGTAATGTGTATTTTGTTCTTTTACTCTTTTGCTGCGAACGCCGTTTTAAGATTACCTTTGTGGAGTAGAAGCTTTTTATCTCGGACGCAGAACGCTATTTATATCTGGAAGTATTAGTTGGTGTTTTTTTCGTGTGCAAAGTGTATATTTTGTGACGCAAAACCGTTTTAGATAACCTCATAAAAAGGCGCTGCCGGCGCCCGGAGGCCTGGCGCTCGCCCGCCGCCCGCCGCCCGCCGCCCGCCGCCCGCCGCCCGCTGCCGCCCCACCGCCCGCTGCCGCCCGCCACCCGCCACCCGTTGCCGCTCGCCGCCCGCTGCCGCCCGCCGCCCGCTGCCCGCTGCCGCCCGTCACCCGCCGCCCGTCACCCGCCGCCCGTCACCCGCCGCCCGTCACCCGCCGCCCGTCACCCGCCGCCCGTCACCCGCCGCCCGTCACCCGCCGCCCGTCACCCGCCGCCCGTCACCCGCCGCCCGTCACCCGCCGCCTTGTCTGCGTTTTAACACCAGACCGTGCACGTGCGCGCCCTCATCGGCCGCCCGCCGCTAACCGGGGTGACGAACGAGCCCCGTCGCGACCGGCGTGCGAACGCGACTCCCTGCTGCCGCGGCGCGCGGACCTCCGCATGCCGGCGCACGCGCGCGCGTGATCCCTCGCGCGCGTTCGCGGCAATTGGCTCCCCGGCGGAGCGGGCGCTGCACTGCGGGCCGTTAGCGCCTCCCCGCCCCTCGCGCCATTTATTTGAACGGCTGTTGCACTAGTTTCATTTAATATGGAAGTCAAATTTGATAATCGAGCGTGAATTATGGAACACGTGTTGTTTTCGAACGCACGTCACGGCCAGCGTCGTTAATATCCGAAAGCGGTGCGTCGCGGTGCATGCCCTCAACGGTGAATGCAAGAGGGGCAGAGAATGACGCTGTGCTGCTGCCTACGATGTAGTCGACAAAAACGAGAGATGATCACGGCAAACTGTTTCCTATTATACGTGACCACTATGCAGGGAACGTTTCTATACTATGTGTTTATATTGGACGGTGATGGGCTTTCAATTTATTTTATTGACTTGTAATTTATGATGAGAAAAATTAAATTTTTAATTTTCAAAGTATGTATATTATTGTTGTTATTTTGTATTGTATTAACTTGTTTTCTGATGAGAGCTATGAGTGATAATTTAGTGTGACGACGACGATAGCATCTGTCATTTCATCTGAACCTTTCGTCAATTTTATCTCATTTCAATTTCCACTATACATATCTCCTTTTTATGAAGATACGTAAGAAGTTGATGATGGCATAACGTTTGCCATCAAGCACACGAAAGAAAAAGTGGAGGCTTGAGCGATTTATAAAATACTCCCGTCTTTTAAATTCTCATCTTGTATATTCTAATATTAAAGCGTGCTTATTATGTTTATTACTGTGACTGACAGTGTATTTTCATATATTTTGCTTAGTGGTATACTTCGTTAAGTAGAATGAAATTCCATTTTCTTATGTTTGTGTTTTCACTACTGAATCAGTAAATTTAAATGGTATCTGAAATATTTTTTCTGTCATTCATTGCGAATGTTTCATTGCAAGCTTGGTTTAACTTAAGCTGCAGCAGGGACTAGAGCCATGTGGCGTGAAGGATTCTGAATTTATTTTTATTACTGAAGACGCCCGTCTGTGATGCAAGCGTGTTAGTAGAGGGTGAGAGAGCACAGGAAATACGACCACGTTTCATTCCGAGTTCCTACACTCGATCAGAACGAGTGGTACCGTGAGCTTAGTATCGTGCCTTGGTGCCGCACACTGAGATCCGGGTTTAGTGTAGACGAAATTGTTGCCAGTGTACTCGGCGCGCGGCGCAAAAGATTCCGCAGGCGTCGGCGGGACGGCTTCGCACGCAGGCGTGAGTGGGATGGAAGGTTCTCGCGGAATACGAGTGGTGAAGAGTAGATGGGCGCCCGTACAACGGGTGGTCTCGGCCGGCAGTGAAGGGCGACGCGATGGCCGAGCTGCCGGGGAATGGGGCGGCCAGAGTGGCAACAGGAATGACAAATGTCGGGAAGGGAGTTGCAGCTGAAGAGTTACAGGAAGGTGCATTTTTAGATCTAACATAATAAATGGTGAGCAACGGGAGGTGCAGTTTTACTACGAAGGGGAAACAAGATGAGACAGAAACCGTGTGTGAGGGATGGCCGTTAACTTGCGATTGGCGGCATGAGGTGCCGAAATAAGACGGGCTAAGGCGGAAAAGAAGGTGATGTTGTGCGGACAACTTACGGCGGTAGAGATTGCAAGGGCGAGGAAGCAAATGCGCCCGAATTTAAAAAGGAGTGCCTCCCTCGCTCTTTCCCTGCTTCATTTGCAGTATGAGCCCCCGCCGACCATCTTCCGTCATGATGGTTTTTAAATCAACAGTCGGCGAAAATGGTGTGAAACGAAATGAAAAATGCCAAAGCAACGTAGGAAAAAAGAATGATGGGACAAAGAATTTGTGAATAAATGTTAAAAGGGAAGAAAGAAGAAATAGTTGTCAATAATATAATGAAAGTAATGCTGGACGTTGATTGGAAGTACGGTGTGGTGCGATGGGTCTGATTGCAAACAATACGATTATCCGGTTATTTATGAATACAGGAAACAGTACAAGAAGTACATAGTGGGCAATGGCGGGCAAGAATCTTTAAATGATTACATTCCACGACCAAAAAAATCACGAGACAAAGGAGCTTTAAATTCCGATACCTTGAGCTTTAAATCAGAATATTAAATAGGGGGAAGGTACATCAGATACGAAAAAAAGAAATTTGTGAGAAAGAAACGTGAAAGGCTTCGTAACTGAAGAAGAAATGAGAACAAAAAACTCACGAGGCCCACGCAAGTGAAATTCTTAAGGCAATTAGGGAAAAGGTGCAGCGAAAGTGTAGGCGAGGCGAAACGTCCAGAGCATAGGGCGGCGTCGGGGGCCGGGGCTCGGCGAAAGGTGGCGCGGCGCGGACGCGCCGACGGACGCGCCCTGCTGGAGGCCGACGCGCGTAATGGATGCGGCCGCTCGGCGGGGGAATATGGAAATGAAGCTGCAGAGCTGCAGCGCCGGCAACGTGTAACCAAGATAAGCTGTCCTGCCTATAGCGACGAGGGAGCGATAAATTTCTTCATCCCAGGAAGTGCAACGCTCGACGAGTCGGTCCGTAATAAGGCGCTTCGCTGTTTTAAAGCGTTTTCATCGCACGGCAAAGGGCCTATCGTTTCACGTGTCATTATGAGTAGCGTCTGCTTCGCGGACAGGAAGTTATCGAAATTCCGCGTCTGCCAGTGGCGAAGTCATTACTGCTAGAGGGGCGCTCTGAACTCGTATCTCTTTTGTCGACTTCCCTGTCCAAAGTAATGAAAAAAATCCTAAAGCGCTCACTGTTTCACAAATGGCCTGCGACGGGGCTCCTCTCGCATTCCCTGTGTGCACAGCTCGTCGATGAACTATTCAGACGCCATGATTAACTCCGAACGCTGTACTTTTTGCGGGGGATCTCTGATGCCGGACGCGTATTACAACCCGGCTGTAGCTGCCGTTTCCGGCGTGACTCGGAGGCGGAGGAGGAGGAGGAAGGGAGGGAGTCGGCGCCGCCTCTTCCTCCGCCTGCTTATTTATCTGTTGGAACAAGAAATTCGCCCGCGCTGTCTGCGGGTGTGCTAACACTCGTGGCGGCGCCGGAGCGCGGAGGCGGCTGCCTTCCCCTTGTCCCCGTTCGGAACGCCGCTCTCGGATGGTATCGGCGCGGGGAGCGGGGCGCGGGGCGCGCGGCGGCGGGGGCGGGGTCGGGGTGGGGGCGGCAGACGGAAGAGCCAAATGGGCGGGGACCGGCTCGCGACCAGAGCGATGCGGCGGGAAGCCGGAGGGGTGGAGCCCAAATATTTTGACAGCTTCGGCGCCGGCGTTTCAAGTGCGCGGGCGGCGGCGGCGACGCCTTCGCCCTCGCGCCCGCCGGCCCCGCCTCCTCCTTTTCATCCTCGCGTCCTCCGCGTCCCTCGTCTTCTCCTCGCGCCCCGTTGTCGCACCCTCTGTGCGAAGACTGTTTGCTCTCCGTTTCACAGCGCTAGCTAAACAAATGGGCGTAATGGTTCGCACTCGAGCTCCGCCGCCGCCGCCGCCTCGGCAGTGAATTCCGTACAATTGCTGCTGCCGCGTAAATTGTTTCGTTTTACGAGGCGCGCTGGGGGCCGCGAGGACGCACCGTTCCCCGGTTCTCTCTCCCTCCCAAGGCTTCTCGCTATCGTCACTTTTCTCGTTTCCACCACTATTTTCTCTATTAGACTCGTTCATTTCTGTGAATCTTTCTTTTCCATTTATTTCATCTACTGTCCGTCATAGTAAGTCTCTTGACAATTCTTTTCATTGTATTTGATTCCTTTATATTTCGGTCTCTGTAAGGGGCCATAGTATTTGAATACCGTAGTTGCTAGTAAAATTGCTGTATTCGTCTTATGTCGAGCACTGTATGTTGTCTTATTTTCGATGGCTTGCAAGTACGTGCTGTTAGCATTTTTCTTATATAAATATTTGTTTTTTTGTACTTTCAGTGGATTGAACACAGAGTATGTCGCCATTAACTTATTTCGTACAAGTGCCTATTAACGACCACTTATTCTCACGCAATTTTAAATTAGGTATTATCACTTAAATTGACCTGCAATGTTTCGAAAATTGTTTTTTCTCAAATGAATCACTTTTCTCTTTCCATATCCAGCATTTCGATCTACCTTGTGTTTGGCCGCGGAGGAATGGTGGTGGGCGAAGATTGAAGAAGAGACAGTATCTAACGATCCATCCCCTGTATTCTGCGTTTGCTGCGGCGGCGGCGGGGCGGCGGCGGCGGCCGCTTCGCGTGCGTGCTCGTCCGCCCTCCCGCCCACTGCCCGCTGCGCCTCCGCCGCCCGCCGCCCGCCCCCCACCCCCGCGCCCCATCGCGTGACCCGGAGCGGCGCGTACGCTGCTCGTCGCGAGATAGATAAGCCCCGTAAGCGGCCTGAATTATCCTCGAGCGCCGACGAATAAATCCCAGAAAAATTCCAGATGCGCCTCGCGATAGCGGAGGCCCCGGCTCTGCATTGTGTGGATACCCGCGGTCGGTCGGTCGGTCGGCCGTGGGGGCGGTTTGGTGCGCGGAGGGGGCGGGGCTGGGCTGGGCAGGTCTGGGCAGGGCGAGTGCGCCCCCTGGGAGCGCCTAGCGACCACCTCAATTACGGCGCCGCGCCCGCCCGCTTCTTCGTCCTTCCCTCTGTTATTATCGATGATAAATCCAGCGGTGTTTTCATATGATATGCGACCATCGTAGCGCACGTTGTATGCATGGGATATGTGCCATACGAGGGGCGCACTGTGTAAATATTATTACTGCTCTGTCACTGTAGAGATATAAATTATCACGTTCGAGGAAATTTGAATAATTGTAGAGATAACCTCAATACATGTTTCAAAATTAATTTCAAACATCAAAGGTTTTGGGGTTCAAACAAAATGATTAAATTTAATTGTTACCATACAAAATCCATTTCACATTTTAAATTTAGCGCCAGTCCTCAGGTCTGACGATTATAAGCCCTTCTTAGGCGTAGTCGAATCTAAGCTCGTGTTTTTTTAATGCCTTCAAAATTAAATCTCCCAACATCGTGCGGATTAATATGTTAAAACGTGGCCAACAAATCAAAGACAAACAAATGTAATGTATATGTTTCGTAACATCACCAGTATTTAGAAGCATGAAACTTGACCTGTGAAGCGACATCCAATTCCATAAAATCGATGGCACGCTAAAAATTCCACGAATTTTTATCTTCTCCACTGGCGTTGTTTTTTATAAGACGAAAGCGAACCTTTTGGAAGTGATTTGATGAACAAGAATTGTACTATCTTTGTAGCAATGAGTATTTCACCCCCGTCATCGCTTATAAATTCATGGAATTTGTTAATTCAACGTTCGTCCAACACAATCGAGATCGAATAGTCTGGGCTGCATTGCTCATGCAACCACCTCAATTACGGCGCGCCTCCCCCCTCGCTTCTTCATCCTTTCCTCTGTTATTACCGATAATAAATCCAGCGGTGTTTTTATATGACACGCGTCAAGTGGAGTGACCTTTGTAGCACCCGTTATATGCATGGGGTGAGTGTTATACGACGGGCGCACTATGTAAATATTATTACTGCTCGGTCATTGCAAAGATATAAAATAGCTCACATTCCCAGAAATTCAAATAATTACAGAAATAACTTCAATGCGTGTTTCTAAATTAATTTCAAACTTCAAAGGTTTTTGGGTTCAAAGAAAATGATTAAATGTGATACTTTATTATTTCAATATTAATTTATTTATGTATGTACAATAACTTGCATTTCAAATGCCATTCAAATGTAAACGAACCGAAGCAGAAAGATAAAGTCGCAAAGCCTTTAGGGTAACACAATAAATGAAGATGCTACTGAAGATCAAAGCACTGGAAATGATTGAAAGTCGGCACATTACAAAGGCAGGGATTCAGTTCTCTTTGTTGATGAAACTCGACTGACGTATAACGTTTTCTTGATATTGTGAATAATTAATCAATTGGATACTTCCAACAACTGGTGGAGTCGACATTTTCATTGTAGTATTCATTGTCATCGGCGTTTTTGTTGTGTTTTACGAACAGTTTCGAGCCGTCCAAATAAAGATGCGAGAGGAACGACAATGCTACGGCGTCGGAGGACTCGCGCGAAGTCCGCCGCGACGCCCACCAGCCGACGCGCCGGGTCGCGCGCCGGGATGGATTTCTCGGGCGGAGTGACAGGGTTTATGCTCGCACGTTCGGCGTTAAAATTTTACGATCCGCCGGGACGTCGCTGCGAGCGGCAAGGGCGGGGGCGGGGGCACGGGCGGCGGCGACGTTGCGGCCTCTTCGTCGCTCCTCCCTCGCGCTGCTGCGCCGCCCTCGCTACCCCCGTCGCCCTGCGAACGGCGACTTGCGGTATCGGCAGGTTTTATGCCGCTGCCTAGGCACGCTGCCCGACCCCCCTTCCCTCGACTTCCCGCATATCACCCCTCCTAGTCGCCCTCCGTCTCCCCTTCACGAATGCCGCCCTTGTCTGCCTGCCGTCTTCAGCTTCTCGTTCATTTTGTGGCCTCTCCCGCCGGTGCTGCCGTCCCGACGTCCTTTCTATGAGTCCCGCTTCTTCCTGCAAAATAACCGAACCCCCTGCCCCCCCCCGCTGCTCGGGAGTGTTATCATTCCTTTGGCGCCGCTGCGTCTCCAAACTCTGATGATTAGCTGCGTTTACCCCAGTTCGCCCCCACGCGTCTCGCCCGCCACCTCTCCCCCCGCGTCCCGGCCTGTTTGTTCTTCGTTGATTAAAAACCGCGCGCCTGCACGTTGTATCAGCGCCGCGCGCTCTCATCTCCGGCGGCGACCTAAAGGAAGGTACGAGCAGCTCCCACGAAATGCTTCTGTTCTGGATCTCGGGACGTTCGTCTCTGTAGAATGCCTCTGACGGCGTTCCCTCATTAAGCATTACGGCTACTAGGAACAGTTTCATTGCTGCATATTACTGAAGTAATGGTCGCTAGTAGCGACGCAAAGCACGCGTGTGAGAACGTGTGTGCGCTTGAGAAATATTGATAAAGGAACGAAGGAGCAAGCAAGCAAAGAAAGGAAGTGGAGGTGTGGGGACGGGGAAGAGGGGGACTATGTAATTTTTTTGTCTGTGATAATGTGTTTTATCGACCACATTTGTCATTGCCTCTCTAATTAAACAATTCATGAAGCGTTTTGTCTGCAGTATGTCTGGTTCTCCTTTCGTGTTCGTATTCAAGCATTTATTTCTCCATAGAATTAACTTTCCACCCTCGTATGGTGAATGCCTTTGCTGTTACAACATACGCATTGGCTAGAATCTCTTCTGTCCTCTCAAAGTCTACTTCCGCCGCTTCCAGGCCCGTCGTTTCCGGCGCGAAGGGCCCCCCCCCCCAGGGTGCTCAACTGCACGGAGCGATATTCATTATCGCAAAAAGGCGTTTCTCCGCAGCCTTTATGAATCCAAGTGGCGAGCTGTGGCTGCGGCTCGCGGCCGGGGACAGGGGCCCTGGGCCAGGGCCGGGGACCCAGGGCGCCGAGATGTACTCGTGTTACATGGGCTGTATTTCTAATTACACGAAGTGCTTGTAATTTAGTGTGTAATTAAATTCGGAGACATTTGTTGTCCCGGGGGCAATTGGGGTGCGGTAGGTCTGGCGGCTTCCGCCGGTGCAGCCGTGCGCGTGCGAGCGCGTTCCCGTGGCGCGTGCGCGTGCGCGAGCGCGTTCTTGCTGCGAGCGGTCTCCGCGCGCGGACGCCGGCGCTCTAGCAAAACCCGCCTCCGCTGCCCTCGCCGCTCAAGGAAGATGTTTTTGTTAGCGAATGCAGGACTATATGTAGTGTGTGTGTGCCTGCCAGTCTTTATGTAAAGGGAAAGGTGAAATGGTGTTTCGAAAAACGTGAAGTGTACCGCAAGTAAGAAAACAACATTCATACTAAAAAACTTTTCAAAGTTTCATTGGTAGTCTCGAAAAAAAAAACATAGAATACCGTAGAATTTGGAAGTTGTTTTGCGTAATATTAAATGTTTGTATGTGTATGTGTAAATATTAAGTGTTTATCCTTAATCTAAAGTTAGTTTCAAGATTATTTGTCGACCCTTAAACGATGCTTTCTGATTTAAAATGTAAGGTAAGATGAGTGTTAACAAATTTTTGAAAATAGAAAATAAATTCTTTATTCCTAATTCGCAGCAGTTCACCTTTTTTCTTTTTTTACGCTAAATTTTTATTTTTTTTCACAAAATTACTATATCAAATTCCATATAATTACCTAATTGGGTTCTTAGCCATTTGCAAATTCTGCAACTTTCGTTACGAATTCCAAGGAAAATGTTTTTTTCATGAAAATGTCAGACTGTATTAAGCAATATCTATTTGACAACGAAATATTCCGTATACTATCCGGTTGAATTATCAACTACATCAATATAATTACCATGCAAAACGAATATTTCCTTTTGGGGGTTGTTTTACGATCGTTATGCACGTATCAAAACCTTCTTTCTCGAGCGTACAGGATGCGCTTATGTATTCTGAATATGCATTGTGTTTTTCTGTGCTCGTTGATGTCCATGTAGCGCACCAGAACTTCAGGGTTTTCTGTTTTACGATGGAAAGAAGGTGAGGAATTTGCAATGCAAATTGCGGATAACGCAGTACTTAACTTCAGAGTTTTTATGAACCCTCATTTTCTATCGCATACTATATTTTGCTCCTAGGCTATTTGCAAGAATATTATCTTATAGGGCCAAATATTGTTAGAAATAAAGTAATTAGAGCTGTAAGGATAAATAGTCGACTTCTTTATACATTATTTACTGCAATTATTCTTTTTAGAGGTAATTTTATTTACAATTCATGCAGTTATTTCTTGAATGGAGTTGTTTTTATTACTTAAAAATTGTGAATGTTTATTGTGAATTATATCTTGAATGGATATGCCAAAAAAAGAACTGGAGGTCGATATTATGTGTAATCATGTTACGCAAAGTCTTCTAAGCAAGAACGTTAGCTTGTTTCCCATATGTACCTCCGGTGCCAGGCACTCATTTTGCAGTGGCGAAGCTTAGCGAGCTCTCATTGAAGGAGTGTCACGGCAAGCGAGGTCGGCATCGCGCGGTTCCTTCCCTTGTTCTCGCTGGGTCGAGCTCTCCCGGGCCCCGCCGACACTTACACCCTCGCCCTCTCGCTGGAAGATCGCTCACCCTGCCCCTCCCTGATCCGCGCCTGCTCCTGCGGTTAGTCTGATCGCCGCGTAATGCCCTCCGACGCCTTCTGGGGCGCCCTAATGACCCCCGAGCCAATCTCCAGAAGTGATCGTTTGAATGTAGCGCCGGAGCGAGCAGGCCCTGCTCTCCGCCGCCTCCTCCTGTTCTGCCCTGCCCTCCTCTCGCCCCCGCAGAGGGGATTACCGCTATAAAAGGATGGGCCCCTGCTAAGCAGCTTTACAGCCGTCTGAGAAGTCAAACATTGACAATAGAATTATGAATTTTTCATCGTGCGGCAGAAATAGCCTCAAGCCAACAGCCGGTTGGAGCGCTCGGTGCTGCGGGAAGGCAATGGATGTCGCTGATAGAGAGCAATGAGTACTACGATCATTTAAATGATGCATTTTCTTGCAAATTTGAAGGATAAGAATGCGTAAATACGCGAAATGGAAGAAAGGTTTAAAAAAATTATGGTTTAAATGTCGTACCATGACCGAGAGAAATATTTGTTTTTCACATGAACAACGTAGTATATATAATTCATGTACAAAATACTACTTGTGAATAATATCCTGTTGTTGGGGATTTTATGCAAATGCCTTCCAGAGCTTTGAATGTTATTAAATCATTACCAAATAAAAATTTTTGAAAACATATTCGTGTCAGGAAATATGAAGGATGTGTATGTAAACAGTGATCACATCTAGGTGAATTTGTAATGTGATATACACAAACAATACCAATTTCAGGTGTCCATTGTTCATTCTGACTTCACTGAAGATCAAAGAAGTCTATTCAATCATAGGTTATAATTATTAATAATGGTCCGTCTCTCGGAGTAATGATCCAAATCCAAATGATTCCTATCGTTCCATCTACTCACATTACACGGTATAATTCAATAGTACTGGTTTGTTATTTTATGAATTGACACATTTTGTTTGGAATCCGAAAGATAAAATGCATCTTATTTCTATGTTGTTTTGGCATGTTAAATTCAGAAATTCTTCGTTTATAATTCGTCTTTCATTGAGGCATAGCTAACCTAATTGTTAAGATACGCTTTGAATCTCTGCTTAAGAATGGCTAAAAGGGCCAGAAAATATCTGGCGCCACCGATCGTGACCCGAGTATGTGAGCCACGAATGCGCCTTCTGTTGCGGCATAATCCCCCTCACACTGCGGTTTTTCACGCCGCGACGTGTGCGATCCTAGCGCCGCGCTGTGTCGCCGAGGCGCCGAATTGAAAGAAGACACGTGCGGGTCGCGCTGCTCGTCCGCGCTGCCCCGCCCCCGCCCCCGCCCCCTGCCCCGTGACTCTCTAGCTGCGGGTGGTTTAGTAGGACGCGTTAATATCGCGATATGAAGCACGCGGCCGCCATAACCCCGGGACGTGCGTCGGCGGGCGCGGCGCGCGCGAGATGCCTGCCTGCCTGCGGGACGACGCTGCGCGCGGGGCAGCCGTGTTGCGCAGAGGCGCAGACCGTCTTCTGCGCGGCGCGGTGCAGCAAAGCGCTCGCCAGCCCGTTTTCAATTGAACGTGCCTTGGTTAAGCTGCTCGGATGTTCTTGTGTAGTTTTACAGACGGTAGATGTTCTTGCGATGAAAGTAATATAAACCTATGCTCATCAGATTTGACTTTTTTGACTTGACTTAGTACTTTCCGCATCCACCTATTACTTAAATTTGTGCGCTTCTAGCGGCTGCTGTGAGTTACATTTGCACTATTCTCCGTTTATCCGATCAATCAGAGTGATACCGCGTTTCTTTACAGTTGAGACGAATGTTTTAGTTTTTGTCCTTTCTTTACATAAAGTCACAGCGACATTTTAAAAAATTTTCCCACGTACCTCCAAATTCGTTTTGGAAATTTTTGCACGACGAAAGCAAAGCACACTTCTACAACTTAAGCTCGTCCGACTTTCTTTAAATCTTCGGAATTTCCGAAAAATGTCAAACAACAATAACTTCTAAATCCTCTCCTACAACTCATTATTGAAGAAAAAACATATTTTGGTATAAAATCTTGAAATTTTTTGAATTGAAATCTTTAAATGATGCCGTGTGCATTTTTTAATGCTTTGAGTAGTCTTAGAGTAATTTTGAGTGTCTTAGTGTGATTTCACAATTTTCATTAAATTCGTAAACTCGTTTTCCTAAAAAAAACATTCTTTTTACTTTAAACAATTTGTACGGACAGATCACAAGCCCTTAATAACGAGACATCAGTACCCATTTGAATTAAAGCGTTTGACTTTCCAAATAGTATTGTACACATTGATTTTTTCTTTTTAAAAAAGGGCTCCAAAGTTTTACCCGATAATGTTTATCAGAAAAGAGGTTTGAATTCTTATAGGTGTTTGCTTACTAGGATACGTATATAACTGTGTTTGGATATTTTGTTTTAGTTTTCAACTGTTTTGCTTTGTTACTCAGAAAGTGGTTCATTTTGGTTTAAAACGATATTCTTTTGTGAAATTCTTTTTCTTTTTATAATACTTCTGAATTATATTGCAATCCAAGAAATAACATTTATCCTTTTTTCATTAGTTCTTTAGTTCAACTTCATATTTCTTTGCATTTTTAAATGTAAATACACAAACTATTATTTGTAAAGAATAAATAGGACGGGACCAGATGATACGCTGATATTATAATATTTGAGTAGAAAAGATATTGATTTATAACTAGGAAAATTGTTCTGTAATTGCAATTCATTTATAACCATTTAATTACCATTGTAACTTTCAAATCTGCTTGGCCCAAATGACCAGTGTTAATTTCGAAATCATGCATCAGATAAAACGTAAGTTTCCGGAGTAATTGGATAGTTCGACACACATTATTGTGTTTTGAATCGTGATCTTGCCAATTTGTTCAGACTCAAAAACGTTAAAACCCGTTTAAGTGTAGCTAGTACGTTCAATGGCATCCTAGTCTTTGTTTTCTTGTATAACCCATTTTCATTTGATGTGACCAGGATTCTCATTCCCTGAGAATCTCTCTCGGGGCACGAAATGTTGGCCCGGAAGTAAGTCGGGTCCCTACGTACCAGCGGACCATCACCCTTCCCGCCCCGACACAGTGATCCTTTTCATGCGCCACGGGCGGGGTGCGGAATGGAGAGACGAGACCAGTAGAGAGGAGTGGAGACACCGAGAGCGGGAGGCGGGGTAAGACTGGGAGGGGAGTGGCGGGGCGGGGAGGGGCGGAACGGGGTGGAGCGGGGCGCGGCGGGGCGCGCAAGTCGGGGAAGCGCTGTCCGCCGTGTTGCGCTCATCCGGCGGCTTGGCGGCGCCGCCGCCGGTCGCCGCGGAAACGAGGAACGGTTCTCGTAAAACCCTGAAAGGAGGTCGACGGGATCCGGTGACGCGGCGCGCGCTTTTGATATTGAGATTCGAGCACAAAGTGTCGGCGACAATGGGGCCGCGGGCGAATGAGCGCGGCGGGTCTCAATAAGCGGCGCGCTGCGAGCGCGGCCTTTGCTCGTAGGCCCATTAAAGATAATGGCGCCCAATAAGAACGGCGCTTGCGACTTCAATGGCACAACAACACGTGGCCGTCTTTTTCAATATCCCCTCGCGCTGCTGGTGATTTCGTCGTAGTCGTCGTGAGGGCGGACGTATTACAAGCTCGGCATAGAAGGTAAGAAAGGATATTAACAAATAATTGTTACTCGCAAAATGAAGCGACATTGTAGGGCATGTTCATTTTCATATTCTTACAGAATCTGCCTTTTAATAAGAAGTGCCATTAACGTGTAATTATATTTTCGTACATTTTCTTTAAAAAATACAGCGTTGAAATGAAAATATTCCAAATAATCCAACATCAAATAATCCTCAAATTATCCAACGACTCAATATTTGCGGATATTAACTCTTTATTAAACTTATATTCCCCCGAGACTACCTCTATGGCAACTCATTTCAAAAGTTATTCTACTATCGTAGAAAATTCTCGACACTTTTTGTGGAAAAATTTGTGATGTTAAGGAAATAAATAAGGTGAAATTATTGATTCTGTAAATGATACTAAATAATTCACGACAAACGTTCAACACACTTACGAGAAGACTTTTAACGTAAGTAATAGAAGTGTGATCTGGACTTCGCATAACTTCGCGACAGGAATAGAACCTCTTACATCTGAGTGATTGCTGGAAGAGACGAATTTGCAGTCGAACGCTGAATTCCGCGGCCTGGTTTCGCCCTCAGGAAGCCACAGCAGCAGCGCCAGCGGCCAATAACGTTTTCTTTGAAGGTCGTAATTAAATGCGGGTTTGTGCGAGAGTGCTGGGGGCGGCGCTGCGCGGCGACCGTCCGGCAATTACAGCAAGTGCCGGCGGCGGCGGCGGCGGCGGCGGGACAAGGCGGGGCGGCGGGGCGGGAGAGGCCCGGCCGTCGCTGTTTGGGCTCGAGCAATCCATCAGAGCGCAGGCAAAAATTGCCCCGGAATGTCGAGAGGTTGCGCTCGCAGGCGCTCTCCGATGGGCGCCGCTTTGCCGGGGGCGGGCGAGGGCGCAGAGGCACGTGTGATGTGATGGAGCTCGTGAAAGCGGGTGAGGGGGGGGCAGGGGTCAAACGTGCTGCGAGTGTGAATCGGTGTGAAGCGAGGGACAGGGAAGAAGTGTTAAGGGGAGTAATAATATTGGTTCAAAAAAAGATAATGAATTTTAACCGTTAAAAATATTAGATATGCACTTTTTGTGATTTTTTTGTGAACAGGTGAGTACATAGGATAATGATTCTGAAATAAATTTAAAAGTCTATAGCTCAAGGGACCGTTGTTTTGTTGTAGCAACTGGGAAACCGTTTGTTGATGCTGAATAATGGGTTTAAAAAAGTTGGGCTTTGTGATAAGTGACGTGGACTAATCAGGATGCCAAAAAGTTCAACAAAATAAGAACCAGAAATTAGTGTTTATATTTGAAGTTTTTACTTAAGTATGACCGTCACTTTTTTGTTCCCTGGAGTGCTACTGGGTAGCTGTATGTTCTCAGCAGGCGGTTACGAAGAGCGAGAGGGCTATGCGTAACCCATGACAATTGCTGTGCGGAGGTCAGAGCGAAATTCGTAATTACCGTACTAGATTCACGCTGCCCTTTAATCGAGTACGTGTATTCTTGATTCCTATTTGGTCTCGTGTTAATCTATTTTAATGTTTTGGCTCGTTTTGCAAAGCCCTCTGAGAAATTTGGGTTCTATTACGCTTTGTTTGGTATTCCCTCACCACCAAATTAGTTTCTCCTAGCGTGTATGTTCTGTGCTCGTATTGGTATCAACGAAGCGGATTTCCTTAGCCCTAATCCGTCACCAGAAGAACTTCACTTCGCTTCCGCCAGTCGCGAAAGCGTGCTTTTTGCTCGCGATGCGATACTCTGAGGGAGACGCAGCTCGAAATATGACGAGCCGCGAAGGGCACAATTACATTATTTCCATTATCACAACTAAACCGGAATATGTTGAGTCGTAGGTGATTGAATTTGACGACTTAGCGGTGCATCTAGATTCGTCGCGGCCGGAAGCCGAGTTGTAAAGGAGGCAGGCCCGAGGACGTGGGAGGCAGCTCTGTGCGGCTGCAGCGAGAGCGGGGCCGAAATCGAGCGCGTCCCGGTGCGCTCCGGCTTTCGCGCGCGTTGTGTGCGCGGGCGCGACGGC
Organism: Gryllus longicercus; assembly: GCA_038098605.1. NCBI lineage: Eukaryota > Metazoa > Arthropoda > Insecta > Orthoptera > Gryllidae > Gryllus > Gryllus longicercus. The sequence goes on along the minus strand of JAZDUA010000199.1, from coordinate 1,831,656 downwards.
GCACACCTCACGCTGCGTTTCCGCGCGTGCGTTTTTTCCAGCTGCACTCTTCGGGATTGGCGGCGGCGGCGGCGGCGAAGGACGAACACCCGCGCGGCGCCGCGCCGGCGCGTAAAGCACCCCGCAAGCGCCCCGCCCCCGCCTCGCCCACCCTCCTCCCACATACGCGGTTTCTCTTCGGGCGCTCGGACTCTGCGTACACAGCGCCGCACGTCGATATTCTCCTGGGTGTTTTGTTCAGTATCATTAATTGTGAGTTTTACTGAAAAAGTTTTAATTTGATGGCGCTCGTTTTTAGGCAACGGAGAGGCGCGTCCGAAGCGTCGAGCGAGCGAGAACTCGAGACGGCGCGCCGCTCCTTCTGTGGGATATTTAATATCACTTATTCGCGGAGCGGCCTCCGCTCGGCTCGCCTCTAACGCATTCACGAACTTTTAGAAGAGACTGTCTTCCGAGAGGTGCGGCCGCGCAACGGAATTGAAATAAAATAACGCCCCCGTAGCAAATTGGCGTTCGCCAAACTCCGCTTGCCGCGCGCGAGCGGAAAGTTTGCGAGCAGTCACAGCGACGTGCGCCCTCCCACTCCCCCTCCCCCTCCCCCACCACCCCACGCTACTTTCTATCTTCCGCTCCTTCCGCCCGCCTCACCTCGCCGCCTTCGCGGTCGCTTCGGCCTCGTCCTCGCGCAGCGCAGCGCCGTGTCGCAGGCGCAGCCACCGTCGCCTCCTTCTCCGATCCCGGCGCCTAACTCGATTTCGCGCGCAGATATTCACAATTTAGCGAATAACTCGGGCAGCGCAGGGTGGTCCTGTAACTCAAACAGATTCCCTCGTCTTTTTCTCCGCAATAATCTCGTCGCCCGCGCCGCCGCAGCCGCCGCCGCCGCCGCCGCCGCTGCTACGCCCTCGTAATCCCGAGCCTGCGCGGGCGCTCGCCCGCTCCGCGCTGGAATGCGTTCCGCCCGCTTTGCGTGTTTACCATAACGCGAGCATCGGCCCCGAGTCCCGCGCCCGCCCCTGCCCCTGCCCGTACCCCTGCCCCCTTGCCTCAACCCCCCCCGCGGCTCTCCGTTGCGCCTTCCGACCCGCTCGGTTCCTCCCCGCTGCAGTCCCCGTCCTCGAAGCGTCGCCCCGCCCCACTCGTGTAGAATTGGATTTCCGCGCAAAAAGCACTGGTGGGGCGAGTGGGAGCGGAAGCGGGAGCGGGAGCGGGGGAAAGCGGTCGAGCGGAGACGCCCAACGTATTCCGGCCCACTCGGCCGCCTCCCCGTCGCTTCTCTAACGAGACCGCGCCGCGCCGCGCCGCGCCGTCCGTGATGGCGCTTGTGCCGGCGCGCGGCGCGTGGGAGAATAATTGAGATGAAAGGGACGCGGCCGGGTGCGTCGCAGCCGCCCAACAGCCTTTGACAGGTTTTTGCGTCCGCCCACGTTGGATTAATTCGCTCGTCACATGATACGGTTTCATTAGGCAGGCCAGCAGCGCTGCGAGCCGGACCCGCGCGCGCTGACTTGGGCGGGCGCAGCCTCGCGCCTCCCGCTGGCGCTGCACACTCCGCTAGCTGTGCCGGGCGACACCTTCCTGCTAGTAGACAGACGTGTTTGTTTCCTCTGGAAAGGTATTCTGTGCGGGACATAACGCGGATTCTACCGCATGCTCTCCCTATGCTCATAATGTCTTTTTTTTTTAAATTTCATTTTAGGTTAATTAACGCGTGAAGCGTATGGAAGTAACATTCTCTCCCAATACAGAAATATTGGTTATGAGTGTGGAGTAATGAGAATATTATTTGTATGTTGAGTAATACGTGAATGTATAAATGTTTTCATTTCCAACGAATGCGTTTTTATTTTTCGCCTTGGACATAAAATGGCAATTTCTCATAAAAGGGAGAGTGTTGTTTGCATTTATTTAATTAGGTGTTTTTTACAAATTTTTGATAAGCCTTTTTTGATAAACAATCTGAAACGCGTTGAAGTATTTCTGTTTATTGTGCAACAAAATATTTTCTTTATAATTTTTGCAGAAATGTGGTCAAAATGTCATTTTGATATGCGTTGCACACGTAAATGTGTCATTTAGATTGTAATTTTAGAATGGTGGTAGAATGGGTGAGATGTAGATATATTTATTCGCATGCGCAGTGCACTATTTGCATGCAAATTTACATTAAATAAAAATGAGAAAATGCTAGTAACTAATACATATAATTTATAACCGACTTGCACATGTGCAATGTGTGTATGTATGGTGTATCGGCCAGCTCTCGATTTAAAAGGCTAAATTTTGAAATATTTAATTATGATTTAACACAATCGCGATGTCATTCTTTATTGCTTTCTATTTCGAATTATTTTGTGTATATTCTCATCATCAAGGTGGTTTGCGAACTTAGTTCACTGAAGTAATAAATCATATTGATATTCGTATGTTAGTGAAATATTTCTCTGATCCAGCGCATTTTATTTTCAAAACCTTTTTGTGTTATTTCCTTATTTTTAAAAGGTTTCACAATTCATCATATAGTTTTCATGGTAGTGGTTGACCGCATTGTCAGGTATCAAAATCAAGCAAGTCAAAATTTTAGACAGCTTAACAAGTTAGTTAGTACACACATTTCGAATTATTTCAGGGATATCCCCGTTTAAAAATCGCAACCAAGATGCACGCATATTTACCAATGAAGTTGGAAAACTCTCACTTGCGGAGCTGAAGACATGGTAATTTTAGAGTGTTTGTTTTTCAAAAAAATAATAATCTGGGTATTACTTTTAAAGTTGAAAATTTATTACATTTTTAATAGTGCACAGATTAACTGAGACGCACGTTCGGTTTGTTAATAAAGCAATGTTCAATAGCTACCTTTTATTTGTTGGACATTTACTTGAAAAAAATCCTATTATTCCTGTAGATTAGCAATCTCATCTTGATAATACCGAATTCCGTTTTAGATATTACCAAAATTATTGAAGTATGTTTCTTTTAAATCAACATTTTATTGTAGGTTTGGGATATTGCATTGGCTGTGATATTAAGCGTGAATTCTCACGACCATGTTTAGGAATTTGTTTACTCGTAATAACTCGTATATTGGCAAGCCTATATCAGGCCATATATTCTGATAGGTATGCTTATCTGAAATTCCCTAAATTCCTTTGCATGTGGGAGCTACGAAGTTTTCATTACTAATTAATGAATGGGAATTACAGTACAGGCTAACAAATAACTTAAATATACTTATTAATTTTGTATTTATTTGAGATTTTATTGATTCTTATCATACATTAAATAACGTGATGCTCAGCTTTGTTGATTCTGCAACGTCCTGTAATAATGTATTTAGATGTCCTGTGCCTCTAGTATGAAGAAACATACCAATTGAGTTTGAGTGTAGACGCGTAGTGTTCGAACGTTTAGTTATCTAATATACAATATTTATGTACGAAAAAATGCATGATTATAAACCTATAATCGTGATCAATGTCTATCACTTTTTCTCCATTTCTTTTTCCATATTTTATATTAACGTTATTTCTAAGAATGTCTTTGGTATTGGTGTATTCCCCAGTGCTAATTTCGTGTCGTGTTCCTCTGTTCTCAGGTAAGGGGACACTTGGCAGAGGCATCTCAACGAGGACGCCCTGCGCCCCGAGGCAGCCCGAAGCGGCGCCGCAGGACGTAACAGGTGCCCCTGTTTGCATATGGAAACGCGGCTGAGAGCTTCTCGCAGGCGGCGCGTATTCCAGACGCCGCGCCGCGCCGCGCCGCGCCGCGCCGCGTCGCGCCGTACGGGCCAGACTAATTCCGGGGCGTAGCTCGCGGCTTCTGCTGGTGAGGCTGCGCAGGTGTGGGCGGGGGGGGGCGGGGGCGGGGCCCATGCCGTGGGCGAGCGCAGGGCAGGGCTGGACGGCGGCGAAGGCGGCCATAGGGTTGGGAGAAAATCCTTTAATGAGACTCTTTGCAGTTAGTGCTCTTTCACCGAATCGCGTGTGTGGACTATTTAGACCGTTATTCAACATTAACGGGAGAGGAATTAGCGTAAATCTTAATGGCCGTTATTAAAATGGTGTTTTTGTATTGTCTGCGTTTTTTGCACTTTTAGTCCAGTAAAAGGCTATTTCTTTTGTGCGCTGTTTAACCGTACCATCACATTGCGTATTATGAAACATATAAAATACAAATTTCAATTTATTTTGATGTAGCAGCTGTATATTTAAATTTTGTACTTTTTGTAAAAATTATACTTTACAAAAGCACAAAATGCAAAGTGTCAATTATTTTGAAAATTAGTGTTTTGTTCCAATCGTACGTATCGTACTTCATCCTACTCTAAGTAAGTATTCAAGTTCTTCATCGATTGAAACTCGATAATTTGGTTTTCTTGGACACGAATATTTATCAACACACATCGTTTCGCTAGCAAGTGTTCATTTCTAGCAGACCTAATTATCGGTTTCTCTGGATCAAACGTGTTTTTAGAGCGTATACTGCACTGTCCGTAGTCTATTCTATCGCTCCGTTTCATTTTGCTTTTCACACGAGATTTCGCCTCAACACACTGCGCTTCAAACTACTTCTTACTCGCGCATCCAGTCCCACTCCCACCACTGCCTGTCCACCACCCGCCTGTTGTCTAGACCTCTGTGTACGAGTATATCCACCGATCACCTACCTGCCACGAATCCATGCTAGTTTCAAGATTTTTTTGCCTAATTCTCTGTCGTCTCAGATATCTTTGACCTTCCTTTCCGCAATGATCCGTTTTGTATTTTCTTTTTTTTAACTTCTTTCTTCTTTTTCACACAGAGTAATCGCCTTTTCATGTTTTTCTTCCTTCTACTTCTCCTTCCGACTCTCGTTTCCTCCATCGCCACCTTTCGGTGGAATTCGTTGGTGAACTCCGCGTTCCCTCGACGACTGTCCCTGGCCCTCCCAGCGTCAGTCGCCGCCGCCGCTCCCTCGCGAGCTGCCCGCGGGCCGGCGGCAAAGGGCGGTCGAGGGCCAGCGGCGGCCGGCCAGGGCCCGGGCCCCGCGCTTGATCAAGGCGGCCGTAATGAGGCGGCCGCGCCCGCCGGTCGTTACTCGCGGGATAAAAGGCGGATTATCGGCCGCCGCCGCCATTAGCCGCCGCGCCTAATGGCCGCCGCTCGCCGCGACGACGACGCCCGCTGACGGCCGCCGCTCTTCGCTCCCTCGCCACCCCCTCCCCCGCCCCCGCCCCCGCCACGGCGCGCTGATGACGGCGGCTTCTTCAGTGGCGAGGAGACTACGGCCCCCTCTCGCACGTTCAAGATGACGGGAGTATCCGGAAGGGCGCGGTAATGAAGGTGGAGAAGCGGGACTAAAATTAAAATAAAATAAACAACTAAGAAAAGCGTTTTTTTCAGGGCGGGAATTGTAAAAAAATATTTTGAAAATGTCTTATTGTGAGTAGTGTTTTTTTAACTCTAAAAACAGTGAAAGTACTTCATATTGAAACTTTTTTTCAATAAGAGACTTTTGTGAAAGTCTCCTAACGGATTGAAGCAGATAGACGTTAGATGCTACAACGTGTTTTATATGGAAAATGTTTATATTGCTTTGTATTGGGGTAAACAACATCAAGTCATCTTTTAATACTGAACTGCCTGTCAGATTCAACGAATATAAATTGAAAAAAAATGAGTTTCACGATATCGGCTTCAAAAAGTACAGGGTTGCAAAATGTCATGCCGAAATACATAAAGGACACTTCGGGTACGAATGTATTTAAATATGATGAGAAGTAGTTTGCGGTGCATACTCAATGGCTGTGTTGTTTCTTGACGATTACTGGGCATGACCTATGTTTATTTGTATTTTAATGCTTCCTTTATTTCATAAATTACCTGTTTCATATGTTTGGATGATCGTTAGTGATCCCGAGGAAATGTTCTTTGATTTACTTTCACTGCAAAAAAAATAAAAGTGGACATTATATTTTGAAACTGCAATGTGACAAATTCAAGAGAACTTTAGCTTTTAAAGGCTTCAAAAACATTCGAATTAAAATCAGTTCTTGGGAAACAAAATTGAAACCAAAAACATAATCTGATAGATCCAGCATGTCTGTATTCACAGAACGTTACTGGCGGCAGGCCCAAAACGTGGAAACCGAGCGAAGTCCAAATCAGGTAAACTGGTTGGATAAAAACTGCGCTCTCGCGACGAACACGTAACGCGTTCGCATTTCATAGGAAACGTTACAACGAGCGCCGTGTGGAATTGCGAGTGACGCGGCTTCGCAGGATGGGCGATTCCACTGGCACGCGGGCCTCGCAGCTGCGCATTCCGGGGGCGCCCTAGCCCTAGCATGAGCTTGACGAGCGCCGGCGCCGCCGCCCCCGCGCCCGCGCCCGCGCCCGCAGCGGCGGCGCGATGTGTGACGGATTCTGCGCGAGCGCGCGTTCCTGAAGTGCCCTCGTGCCCTGTGAGACACAGTCGGCGCCCTCTTGTTCCGCCCACTCGCTTGCTGGCGCGAGCGCGCCTCTTGTCGGGCGGACCATTTCTGCAGTTGCCCCGCCCCCTCCGCCCCCGCCGACGCCGCGTCGCGGCCTCTCTCTCTGCCAGAGGCGGCGCCGCCTCTCTCCGCCCCGCGCGGCCCCGCGCGGCTCCGCGCAGATTCGCTAAGCTTCGCGCCCGGCTCGAGCGCCTCCGTTCTCTCCAGCCATTCCAGCTTGCTCAAGGCTACACAGAGTAATTCGGATTTTCACTCTTCTTTTCTCGTTCAGATCTATCCTTTATCGTTCTTCGTCCACACGAGAAGACGTTGGTTTCAGGATCCCACACCAGTTCTGTGCGCATTTTCAGATTATTATGCCAATTACAGAGAATAACAACCCTTTTAGAACAAAAATGTTATTTGCCAGATATCATTTATTGAGATTGTGAAATGTTCTGTTTACTTTTGAAACAGTTCAATAAGAATTGTAGAGTGATGAGGATAAGCGATCCATGTGCCAAAACTATTAATAAAACCAGAAAATTAGAGAAACAGTTCATTGAATCATGTTCAATTCTGGATGTAGCCACATCATTATTTTTGGACAGAATGGAATTGATAGGGCATGCGCTTCTTCAAACTGTTAATTGCTATTTGCAAATAGAACATTTTACTAATAATATGAAACTTTTTGTTGCCACTTAGATCACTTAGCCCTACCACTTTACAATATCCTTAATGTAGACACTTACTCTAGAGATGTATTTATTGCAATTGTGTAAAATTTCTTTTTGTATTTGTTTCAAATCATGGTTGTCTGTTTTCTTTATTTTATTTTTTTAAATCGTAGAGTTTCTTCTTATGTTCTCTCTTATTTTTATTTATATATAATTTCTTTTGTTATCAACGTATTATCTGCCGTCTTTCTTTTAACGTCTTTTAAACTACATAGTCCTTCCTTTCAGTTCATATTCTCGAAATCGTTTAATGATATTGTACCCCTCTAATCTTTATTCCATCAACTCGTATCGTATGCTCGACTTCTATCGCTCTCATTGACCACTGTCTAAATTTTCTACGGTTTTTACTCTCTTTATTTGAGTTTTGACTTATCTCTATTTTATTTTCTCATCCCCTCCTTGTTTCCAACATAGGACTGCACATTCCTAGCTCCTCGTAACTATTGCTCCTCCCCTCTCTTCCGTCTCCTTGCAGCGTCGCCGCGTGGCTCCCTTCGCGCGGACCGAAGCGCCTCGCGCGCTCTCCGCCCAGCGAATTACAACCCATTTCTCCAACTTGCCGTGCGGATTCCATAGAGGAGGCGCCTCCACAATTCGAACATTAACAACACGCGTCCGAGGGCGAACAGTTAGAGGCTGCGGGAGTGAAGGATAGGGACTGGCTTGATGAGCATCCACCGCCACGTCTCGGGCCCCGTCGCCTCCGAAGGCGTAAACCGGCTTATCTGAAACCGGCTCCTCGGTGGCGGCGGCGGCGGCGAAGGGCGTTTGCGGGCGGAAGCACGTCGACCACGCCCTCGCCTCCGCGGAGCAGGGCGCCGCGCTGGCCACTGCCCTCCTCTCCCTGCTGCGTTTGGCCCGCGAAGCGCCCCTGCGGGCCACCCTCCTGCAGCCCTAGCGGATGACGCCAAGCGAGGCCCCAGCCGCTCTCACTCTCCGCCGCCGCCGGCCGTCTCGCGCTTATCGGCCCCAAGAGCCAGTCTTCCCTTTCGGGCCTTCTCGTGCCCCCTACTGCACTCCGACGTTCTTACTTGGCTCCTTTGAAATATCTTTTTAGGTCAGTGTCCACTTTGCATCGAAGAAGCTTCTGCCCAGTTCACCGCTGGCACCTCTCGGTGGCCTCTCTCTTTTCGCGTCCGTGGAGTCGCTTCGCCTGCGATTCGTTGTCTGTCCTTCAACCTTCTCTGCGCTCAGTCATCTCTCATATAATTTCTCCTACGCCCTTCTACTGTACAGAAAACACTAATATCTTTCCTCTGTGCTTCTGCGTCCAGGCGTTTTACGAGGCGTCCGTTGGCCTTCGGCCTCGTTGGTCCATCGGCCTCGTTCAAGTCCTCGTCTTCTTCGCCCCCAGTCGCTGCTTCCCCTTCGTCGGGCCCTCTCTCCTGCGCTTCCTCCGCCCTCGTCCCTGCCGTTGGCGCTTCTGGATTTACGAAGGCGGACCTGTGACAATGTGTACATAATTCCGAAACAGAGTTTTACGGGCGCTTGCGGGGAGCGGCGGTGCTTAGGGTTACGCCCAGGCCCGATATCCTCACTTTACGCGCGCCCGCCCGTAATGGACCGACCCCTTCCCCCCGGGGGAGGCTCCCAGAGGGCGTCTTCCTCAGTGATGGGCAGGAAAGAGGGTGCGTTGGAGCTAAGAGGGCTTCCTTCACGTCGCGGCTAGATGTCTTTCCCCCGCGTACCGCCTACCCTCCGTAGGTTTTTATGCCCTGGGGCGTCACCTTCAAATGAGACGGGGGCTCTAATTCTTCATTGGCTTTTAAATACCGTTTTTACGTTTTCGCTATTGCTTATGCAGTATAGAGAAAGAATTGTGATGCTGCGGCGGCAGGGGGGGGGACGGCGAATACTCGACAGAAAAGCTCTTATTAACGGGTCCTGGCAACGAAAGAGTGGATAAATCTGGTCCCTGTGTATAGTAAATTAGTTCCTCTATAATTTTGTATAGTCATGTTTTGTGGGTTCTTGATACCGAAATGTCCATTGTCGGCAAACTATATGTCCGTCTGTGAACAACTCTATCGGCAAAACCTTAGCAGGATTTTCAGTAGAATTGATATTCTCCTGTTAATTTAGCTGATACCGCGGCACCTGAAATTTGAAATTAATATTTTAATTTTGAGGAGGTACTTTGCATGTGAAGAAGGAACGGGTGAGAAGAAGACAGAAAATAAGACAAAAATAGCTACTAACAAGTTATATAGGTTATTTAGAATGCCTTGCAATGTAAGAGGCCTTTGCCCTACTAAGGAATGTGAACAGTCTTAATAATAATATAGTCTTGAATATTATATTACTGTTCTTTCGCATACTCATTTAACACGAAAGTTAACACTTTAATTTTAGGAGTTTTCATTCTAGCATTATTTGTATAAGCATGTAAATTATTTAAATGTCCTTCCTAATTATTGGTAACCGATACCGATGGACAAAATTGAGGTTGCCAAAGAATTCTGTGGTCTACGCGTTGACAAAATTACAATAAGTTGCTAATGATAATATCAGTGTTCTATCTGTAATTCAACACCATTTAAATTGCTTCCGTTAAGTCTACTTTGCCACATTAGTTCTCGAACATATTATCACTTTCGTATTTCTACGTCTTTTATAACGTGAAAGCCTGTAGCTGCAAGCTCTGTTACAAATCAAGAAGGAAATGACAATACACATCGTGACTTCCCCTATGAGTATATTTCGCTTTGTGTCGCGCATGTGCTATTATCTTCACTACTGCTACCAGCGCCACGAGCGTGAGCGTTCGCCTACTCTCCCAGTCGCCGGAGCTCCCACGCAGCTCCGCGAGGCGGAGATTGGCGGCTGTCGATGTATTATGCATGTCGGAGGCCGGTCCCCGGCGGCCACCTCTCTGTCGCAACGACGGCTCGGCCGGCGGCGGCGGGGCAGGGCGGACCGGCGCGGCGAGCGCGGCGAGCGCGGCGGGTGGATTTAATTGGTTATCCGGCCTGGCGATAGTTGGCCCAAGTCATTGTCGCCCAATTACAAGTTGGGCCGGGGCCCCCGCGCTAACTTACTGTGCCGCCGCCTAATTCGCTCCAACTTGGCTGCTGCGGTCGCCCTGCCCTCTCCCCCCCCCCCCCCCGCCCGAGCCGTCGTCACAGCCACCGCCGCCGCTGCCGCGTAATGACCGAGCGATGTCTGTCTGCGCGGCTCTCGTGCCGCCTTCCCCCCCGTGACGCCGCGCGCTTTGGAAACCGCCGACCTGCGTGGGCCTTGGAGGACTTGGGGAGGAAGGAACCGCCCTCCCTGGCCCCTCCTCGCCGTTGGCTCGCGGGCCTCGGGAGGAGCGAGCAGAGGTCCGTGGATCCGGCGTCGCGGAGCGGTGACGCGGTGCGGGCGGGCCCACGGATGCCGAGGGAGCCTTTAGTCCAATCCGTGAAGGAATTCGCTGCTTAGGCGCAGCTCCCAAGTGAATCTCGAGTTAAATTGAATGCAGCGGTTTGCTTTGACACACTTCTCGGTTTCAAGCTATAAACTTGGCATCATCATAACTCTGGAGGCGTTTTGCATTATGCGAGGTCTCTAGTACATGTTTTGACTGGAATGAGGAATTTCGTTTGGTACATCACATCGCATAGTTCACAATGGAAATAATCATTGAACCTAAAAGGATTTTTCTATTTTTATAAAAATAAGAGTTTATTTAAATTGCATTCCTATTGAAAGCGCGATGTGTGCACAATATCCATATTTTCAACCCTTAATAACTTGTTGACACTAGTGTCTTATTAATTTTAGCTTCGTAGAATTTTTTATTTCATTGAAATAATTAATTTCATGAATTTTCCAAACGCTTATAATTCTCAGAATCGATGTGTTAATTATTGCGGGCTTGTCTACCGTATCTGCGAAACGTCGAGATTATGGTGTGCGAAGTACCCAGGTCTTTAAATATCTCGAAATAGAATCCGGGAGAACTCGCTAGATAAAATCTCAATATCCGGTGCTTTGAGGTAACCTCAGACCTCCTCCTAACAAAACAAGCTTTACGCTGTCCTAAGCGATAGAGGCCGCCCCCCCCCCCCCCGAGCTAGTCCATTGTGTTACCGGAGAAGGGGAGCGCTCTCCGAAAATAGAGTATGATACCGCGCCGGTAATTGTGTTCCCGGAGGGGCTATCGCCCAGGAGCGTAGCCGCCGCCGCCGCAGCGACCGTCTCGCGGCGGCGACGGCGCATGCGCCCGCCCTCACGTGCACCGGGAGCCTCCCCGAAAGACGCGTTCCTGCGCACCGCTGCGACCGGCGAGGGACCGCGGCGGACAGAGCGCCGCTCTCGCCCAGGAATGCCGCCCCCCGCCCCCGCCTCTTCCTCCTCCGCTGCTGGCGCCGTCGTCGCCCGCGGCTCCGCGCGCCGGAAGGCGGCGAATAATAAATTAAGCGGCGCCCTCCCCCCCCACCCCGAAAGCGCGCAGGCAATTTTCGATCCTAATAATTCGCATTCCTTTTTGTTCGCCGGCGCGGGCTGGCCTCGAATATTTTGCGCTCGGATTGGGTTGCGTATTCCGGGAGATTGATGGGTCGGTATCCGTTTTCCCCCGGCCAGCGTCGTTTTCGTGAACCCCTCGTTCGTGTTCCTGCTCGTTCCTTCCGTTTCGAGCTCTGCGGCGGGACGGGGAGGGGTGGAGAGCGCCGTCGACGCTGCCTCCGCGGGGTGAGCAGCGCCGTATGAATAAGGCATCCGCGACGCGCGTCGGACGTCGTCGACGCCGTCGTTTTCACTTCGCGCGGCGCCCGCGGGATGTGCGCGTGAGGTGGTGGCAGCAGCGGCTGTGCAGACGCCGTCGCTACCAGTGCGCTGCTGAAGAGGAAATAAAGATGAAGGAGAGAGATACGCTGGGTGATCATGTCAGGGAAGAAAGTAGGGATGAAGTTAATCTGACAGACGCGATGGGAAAACTTTGAGAGAAAGCTCAATGAAAAGCGTCGTTTCTGTTCCAATAATTTCATACATGTTTTAATCTAGTAACTAGAAGACTACTTGTTCCGGTTCCAATTGAACGTTGCATTTTGTGTTGGCTAAACTGCGTTTCCTACAGAAGCAAGACCTTTGTTCTATGCTGTGTTATTATCGTATTATAATCAGTAATGAAAACTAAACATCACATAATAGCATAACATTGAAGGATTGCTATTATAAGTATAATAGCCCAACATTGGTAGATTATTCTAAAAGATATAACAAACACTTAATAATTTTGTTTATAAACAAAAATGATGTATTCGTTAGAGATAGCCTTTGCTTTTGTGCACAAAAAGATGTGGTTTCTCTCGGAGATAAGTTTTGCTGTGCAATTTAAAAAAAGTGTTTGGACACGTTTCTACGGTTATTTTAAGGGCACCTACAAAACCATTGTAAAAAAATGTTGCATCATTGCGAAAATGTGTTGAAAATGTATATCGACATCAATATGCAGGACATGCTCCAACATAAAATGTGAAGGATGAAGAGACCTGTAATAAATGTATTTATGTTGGAAAGTCAATATTTTCTTGTTTCAATTCCAACTAAACGTTGCTTTCATTAGTTCCTAGTCGTACACGATTCTAATCCTGTTACTATTGTGCGTAATACAGTTGTCAGCATTCCCGTTGTCGCCGTGTCTGCAGAGATCCGAAACCGGCTCTCCATTCGCTCTCATTTTGCGGGTGCGTCGGAAACAAAAGCTTGCGAAGGGAGGGCAGCGGAAAAGTCCACGCTGCGGGACAATCGCGTTTTGTTTCATGGCCTCCGGCCCGACGACTCGCTGCTTTCCAGAAAAACGTCTGAATTGCTTCATCTTGTCTGTCAAATTCAATTGCGAAAGAGGTGTTGAATGAAAATTGCCCCATTGTGTGCGGCGAACAAACAGAACTTCCGCGAAAGACCACTGTCGTGTTGCTGCTGCGGTTGGTGCCGCCGCCAGCGTTTCAACCCATCCCGCCGGCTGCCCTCGTGCCCTTGGCTGTCGAGGCAAGCGTTTTCTGCGATTGCCGCGTACACCCCTGCGGACTGCGGAACGCTGCTCGCTGGAGCGCCCTGCTATCCGTTCTTGGTCGCCTCTCGCGCCCCGTCCTCTTAGCTTCCTCGCCGCCCCCCCCCCCTTCCGACTGCCGGTAATGAATTCGCGCGCTTTGCAATTACGCGAATTGACTGCAGGGGCCGCCACCGGTCCCGCTTCGCGCCCGCTTCAGCCTCAACCCACCCGCGCGCCGCGACGAACACTTCCAGCCCTCTGCGGCCGCCATCGCCGTCATTTTTGCCATCGACGACCCCACTATTATGATCTTCAATACGTTTCCCACGCAATTGTCTCCGCCAGAACCCTCACCTCGTCTCATCGTTATCGGTGAGGGCTGCTAAGCGCTGTTCGCTTGGGGATCAATGCATGGGAATTTCCGATTGTCATTGTGTGTCAATTGAATTCCTCTTTTGGCTGCGGGAAAGTAATATCCTTTCGCTTCAATACTTTTCTGCCGATAACCTTTCATTCTCAAAATGCACGTGTGATCAAATGCATGTGTTTTACCTAGATTCACACGCGTCAGATCGTTGCGATCGTTAACTTTGACATTACAATCTAGACCTGTCAACAATGAATAGAGTATATTTAATTGTTAATTTCTTTTTTACACGTGTATGCCCTAAGTACAACGCCCCAAACAAAGAAAAACAACAAATATTTTCATCTGCATTCAGTTTCGCACGGGAAACTAATATAACTTCAAAAATATTATTATTTATTTGCCAATCTTGCTGGATGTTCACTCTGTAAGAATATCTGTTTATTTATAGTGCCATTTTACAAAGATTTTTTTTTTAATTTTGCAAATTTTTGTTCCGTAGTCTCTGAATAAGTGCCAACTGAAGGCGAAGCGTTCATCCGCCATCACGCTTTCTCTACCGACAAGTACAATTTTCAAAACTGAATGTATCTGAAACAAGTTCAGGATCGTTTCGCTTCGAGGAGGCGAAATTACTTATTTTACTCACACTGTATATGTTTGCATGCTGAAATGGTTTCAGTGATCAGTCATTTTTGCTTTTGAGGCTAACATGAAGCTGTTTTTGCTGATTTGGTGTTTTGGGGATTTTTTTTTGTGTGTCCTTGGGGAGAGGCATTGGGCTCGAGAATACGACCAATGTAATTACACTCTGCATGTTTGCGAGTAGAATCGATCATTTTATTTGCTGTTTCCTCCTGAACGTGAAGTGGGATTTGAGCTTTTTGACTTCATTAATTTACTTCTCTGTGAGTATTTGAAGTACATTTGCGATTCGACGATAGAACACATGATTACACAGGACTTGTTTGATAGTTTCGATCGTCTCCAGAGTCCTCGTCACATCAGCATGCCCGCAAAGAGGAAAGTTTCATATTTGGAAACCACTTCATTTTATTTTCTGTGATTTAAGCGAGAAAGATATGTGTGTTGATTGATCATCTAGCGATCACTTTACAAGAATTTTCAATTTATGGTACTATGTTGGCCGTTAGAATCTTTTTTTCAAATAAACTAAAACTCATTGACAGTTGTGCTGTATCATTGAGTACTTTTCTCTCTGGTCTCTGAATTTTGTGTGAACACAACATTAATCATTTGGAGATATTTTCTAGAACACAACACAATATCCCTTTGAGATTCCGCCGCGCTTGTGTTATGACTTTATTAAATGTTGTGAAAGCTCGTCGCTGCGCGTGGGCCTGTCATACCCTCTGTAGTTCGGAATAACGGGCAGAATTTATGAATATCAGACGTGCTCATTCGCTCTTATTAGTGCGTCCCGCGAAATGATCGTACTTAATTAAAGAAGACCGAAGCGAGGGTTGCAGGAAAGTGGGGCACGGCGGGGCTGTTCGATGTTCTTTGGCGGCCGCATCCACGCGTCGCGTCGGCCGCCTCTTTGCGGGCCCCGGGCTCCCCCTCCCTCGTTGCGAAGAGCCTGCTCTTCCCATTGGGACGTTGCGGACCGACCCGAGATAATTATGACTCCTCTTGACTGACTTGGTGGACCATTTGAGCAGCAGCGAGAAGCGATTTTGTTCAGGTGCAACGAGGGGGCGGCTACCACGCTTGTTGAATTGTGAGATTCTGCAAATACACTTACATTTTCTGACTTTTCAGTACGGAAGTTATGACAATGGAAAATGAAAATTTTCCTGAGTAAATGTTGTGGAAGAGTTGCGTTATTATTTAGTCATAGAGGTTACTATACATTATTATTTTCGATTTCTTATCCACCTTTAAAGAGAATGAAACACCAGAGTTGTCCAAAATAAATTTTGAGTGTGTATTGAATTGGAATGCACGATGCATTCAGATATTTATATCTTCTGGAACTTAAATAAAGTTTCAATAACCAAGAGAAAGGTTATGTTTCGAACGTGTTAGCATAAGCCCATCTAGATAGTCTACGTTTCCAATCCACGTATGTAGGTAACGGCAGATTGTTTGTTTATACATAAGCAGATTAACTATACATAGTTGTACTAATACAGTCGATTGTGAGTGAAGAGAATATGCGTGAGATTTCAAACACGCCATTTGGGACGCAAATTCTAATGAAGATATTCTGGCATTTTAACTACTGGTGCTACAAGACGTATTTCCCGCATTATTTGTGAGGGTTATGTAAGCTTTTATATAATACTATTCAACCGGCTAAAGTGCTTCAACCAACAAAATGTGTTTTCCAATGCTGGAATTTTCACTCAGGTACTTAGATTTAGGCATTTACACTACTCTACGCTATCAGCCAGAATTACGGCAATCTTCCGGACGCTTTGAAATCTATGTTGACTATTTGTATTTGCTATTTCCTAAAATTCAGAGATTTTATGATATTATTTCAATATTTAATTTTGAAGAACAAACTTCAATAAGAAAGGAAAGCATATCTTCAATATTGCAGTTGAAAGAAGACTCCGAAAAAAATGAACCCGCTGCATACACTCTTGATTTAAATTGTTTGTAATAAAAATATGTCTTTGAAACTCAGTCTGTTTGATCATATTGACCTAAACAGGTAAATGTTTGTTATTATTAAAGTTGAGTAGCATTTCATTACATTATCTTTCGTGTTCACTCCCCTCATTTGTGGTTTTTATACAAAAAATTTAAATCATCGCATTTTCCTTTTCTTTAGGAGAAGTGTAATTGCTAACACACTTGGACATAGTAAATAGTAATAACATTGCTTTGGAAATTGGTACGTAGGATATCTTTACTGCATAACCCTCAAAACCAAACATGACACTTCATTGTAGACGACTGATTGTTCTTGCGTGAAAAATGAAAACACACATTGTAATAGTCATTCGTCAATATGACGTCAGATAAACAAAGTAGCGTATTATAAAGCATTGAAGGCTTTCATGGCCGGAGACAATATTATTCATGTCTTCCGGGCTCACGTCAGTCAGCCACCGTCCCGGAGACTTCGCCCGAGACCTCGCCACTGAGGATGCCCACCGCAGTCGTGGGCGAAACGTTTGGTAGTTCAAAGCCAATTGGACCACGGCCCATCAGCCCGGAAGACATGACTCGTAAAGTATATCGATTGCATAATCGTTGTTGGACTGATTTGTTCGTACAAAATGAAAGAACATAGTGAAGTTCCTGCGGAATTTTCGCAACAGCTAACAAAGCTACGGACAGTGGTTTCTAGTAAAATCTCCAGAAATATACGAAAATATGTATTTGAGTGTGTGTATTTGTGTTCTAAAACTGTGAATTGCGCTGATAATCCGTACTATAAGTAATATACTTGCATTTAGTATTATTATTCCTATGGTCAGGATTCGTAACGGGAAAGCTTTCCTTGCAGATTGATGCGACATCTGTTTAGAGATGCATACAAAGAGAAATGATAACTGTTAGTGAATAGTTCCCGAGGGATACGAGAATGTTTAATTTACCGTCCCAAAGGTCAACGATGTTGTTAGAAGGTCGATCCTTTAAGGTAGATGGCTTTCAAAGAAGGAACGGTGACGTGTAGAAAGTGATGGAAGCGAAATGAATGGCATATATAAAGCAAGAGAGAGTGAGAGAGAGAAAGAAGTATGACAAAGACGGTGATTGTGATATATTAGGATAGAGAGTGGCTCCGTCGCCGACTGAAGTGCTGTGGGGACGGGAGCGGGAACGGGGTGGGACGGGTGCTGTCTAGGCCCACGGGGGCACGTCGATGGCAAGTGTGGCGGGGCCGGGTGGGAAGGCGGTTGGGGCTGCGGCGGGCGGCGGGAGGCTGACGCCTTTTGTGGCGTCGTATTCAGGCACCTCGCGCTAACGCCGCGGCCGCCGCGGGCGCGCCCTCCCACCCGAACAATCGCGCATTGTGCCTCGGCCGCCGCCTCCCGTGTATCGACACCGCTCGGAAACGACCGGCCCACCGCCTCGCGCCCCCCGCTCGCCGTCCCTCTACGGCCCTCGACCCCCGCCCTCGCACCCGTGCAGTCGTTCCCACCCGCCCCCTCCCGCACGGGCTGTATACACACTTTCCATTAGCGTGCTAACCGCCCCGTCGGACTTGAGTGGCAAATGTTAGATTACGAGCCTGAGCTCCCCGCCAGCAAGCAGGCCGTCAGGTGCCCGTAATTGTATCCGTGTTAGACGCGCTTCCCTGATGGAGGTTGCCGCACTAACCAGCTTGCACCCCCAACGGCTACGGCTTTGGCTTTACTGCGCCTCTGGATGATGGCTTCCCATCATCGCTATCTCTTGCTTCTCCCCGACTCCCCACCGAGGGGAGCTTGTTGGCTTCCCAGGCACATTCCTCTCTCGGAATGAGCTAAAAGATCTGGAACCTTAAGAAATTTTGTAAGGGTTTTTTCGTGGAATTTGTATTTCTAGTTTCCATGTTTTCTATTAGTTTTTCAGTACGCCATTCTGATAATTGGATATTTAGGGGAAGAGATTCATCCGACATTCGGGTAACGATTTGATGCATTATAGATTGCTAATCTCTCTCTCTTTCTCTCTCTCTCTCTCTCACTCACTCTCCTGGGCGACGTTGAGATCAGGGGCAGTGGGGAATGGAAAGAGGTGGAAAGAGGGGCAGAGAGGGGGACGGAAAGCAGAAGGAGCGGGACGTCCACCGGGGAGTCTGCTAGAGAGATAGGAGAGAGGAAAAAAGAAAGGGAGAGGGAGCTAGAAGGAGAAAAGAGAAAGTGGGAAAGAAATAGAGGGGAAAAGAGAGAGGTAAAGTAAGAGAGGGAGCGGGAAAGAAAGAAAGAGAGAGAGAGAAAGAAAGGGAAAAGAGAAAGAGGAAGATGGAGAACATGACAATATCAGCCGGGATCTACTAGTTCTATATAATTCTATACACCGTATGGGGACTGATATCATGCCTATAAGATCATTTCATTTAGCTTTTTGCACATTACCTTCTGATTCTCACCAGTCATAAGTTAATGTGTGTTTCCACCAAACACATATAACATATACCATATAGGAGATACAATTACAGGAAGGAACAGATTGTCTTTTCTTCTTCTTTCCTTATTCTTTTAACTTTCATTTTAGTTATGCACAACCTCATTTCAGTGTTAACACTTATCTTGGTAACCTTGGAATTTTGCCAGTCCTAACTCACGTTTCTTTCCGAATATCGAGTCTGTCACGTCTCTGAATTTCTTTTTATTTCATTTCTCGGTATTTGAAGGGTTATTCTGTTGCTACTCCTTTTTCATTTTTCAGAGTTTTATAATGCCTTCTTGTTTCTTGTTATTGATTTAATTGTTCAATTTTTTCCCGCAGCTCCTTCTTAAGGCCACCTGCCCCGATTCTACTGGATTGTCTCGAATGTTTTCAGTCCGTTTTACGAGAGCGTTCTGATGCATTTTGTTTTCTCTCTCGCTCATCTCCTTTTGGCACCCCTACATCTGCTTCATGAAAGCGCCCCGCCCTGCTCGCGTCCGCCCCTTGCAGCTCCGTGCCTCGGTCTCTCTCTCTCCGGCTGCTTATTACGCGCGGATCGGGCGGCGCTCCGTCGGCGCCGCTTCCGTCTGTTGACGTCAGAACCGCGCTGGTGGCCGGGCAAGAAATTCATTAAAATGTAGCGAGCGCCCTCCGCCGACGAATATTAATACGGCGTGGGGCGGAAGGATGCCGCCTCTAGGCCGCGGGCTGCGAGCCCGCGCCGCTCCCAGCCCTCCCTCCCCAGCGGCCCGCCACGCCGGCGCCTCGCGATCGCCCGCCTACTCTGCTTCATACGTTTCCTCCTCGCGTTCGCAGCTCATCCCTAAATGCATGTCAACGTTTTAGCGACTCCTGCGATGTTCAGAATGGAACACTGAGCAACTGTGCGTTAAGTTCACTCTTGATACCAGCAAAGAACGATAGGTATTCGTAGAATGGGGTCAGTATCATATTGACTGGTTGCAACTCAAAGCGAGAGCCAGAGGCTGCGCTGAATTACGTTGCGACTGGACCGCGATCTTCTCCTGGACGTGAAGATGTAGGCAATATGAGGTTGCTGTGGATTCCAAAATGTGAAATTAGCAGACGTTCATGCGTCTTTCTTACATAGAGCTGTAATTTGTAATATATCATTATAATTGTGGGGCAACGTGTCAGTGTACTCCACTCCAATGCAGTAACTGCAAAACAGCTTAGTGCAAGTAGGTGTTATTTCAAAATGTTAATCGACACTTACTAAATATAGCCACTCAAATTGGTACCATTGGCGAACGACAAATGGTACTAGATTTGCATTTCGAGGTTTTCTTGCTGTAAGTGTTAATGAAGTAAAAAACATTTCGATGTCTCAATTCCCGACATTTCATCACTCCGCTCCTCTCCACTCGCACATTCTATCTACCATTATTTATATTTGTAGAGTTTCTGGGAAATATTTTGCTGGTACAGAATTGAATTAATGTCCCTAAAACTGCAGGGGTTCATTTTTTATTCAAAATTTCAAATGAATTAAAATTATTTCCTATGAAAAAACCTTAGGGGCGAAAGCTATGTTAGTGCTACCATTGCGCTGCTTAATTAGATCAAGATAAAAGAACATTGCACTTTCATTTTCAATTGAAATGTTAAAATTATTTGCATTAATATGTTTAAATGTAATATTAGAATAAAATCGTTTCTATTGTACGAAATGCTTCGATTGATGTACATTATAAATTCAGTGAAACGTCTACGGTGTTCGGATCTACCTCAGAGCCCTTCTTCTGCTTATGTAACGAGTTCGTCATTTAACCGGCGCGTGTCTGTTCGTGGCGAAAGACGAACATAGAGCGGCAGGTACTGGGCAGCCGCGGGCTCAGCCAACCGTCCGGGGCCGTCCCTCCTGGCACTGGGCCTCCCGCGTTCCCTCGGGACCCCGCGACGGGCGCGGCGGAGGGCGGTCGCGGGGGGCGGGGTGGGGCGGCTGCAAACGCCCCGGGCGGCACTGCACTGCTCTGCTGCGACGGTCACCGCCCCGCCAATGCCCATTATCGTAATTACGATAGTTGGTCCACTCGCTCAATTTGATATTCGAATTTGTATCGCGCTCATCAATGAATGCACAAACATCAATTAACCGCCGGCGCTCCGGGTAATTTGATTCGGCGCGCGCCGCCCTCCCTCGGACGACGCCGTCTGCCGCAGCGCCTGCCGCTCCTGCCTCCCGCCCTGCCCGCACCGCTCCGCTCTTGAAGCAGCAGCGGCAGCGGCAGGCTTGGCGCGCTTTGTGCTCATTACTGGCCGCCGGCGGCGCCGTGCGGCGTTGCGGCCGCTTCCGCAGGTCTCTCGGCTTCCTCCACACTCCGCACTCCGACCCTTTGGGAGAGCGCGGGCGAGGGCTTTGTGCACGCAGCTGCGCGAGCAGCGGTGGCGTTTCCGCGGCCGCCGGCCCCGCCTCCGCCTCCGCCTCCGCCTCCGCCTCCGTCGCCCTGGGAGCAGACGGTTGGCGCCTCTTTTTTCCGCCCGGTGCGGTGCGAACGTTTGCGCCTTTGTCCCGCACGTCCGCCTCTGATAGAATTATGTGATTAGCCGATTGATCAAGCCGTTTACTCAACGGCTCAAAACTCTTTTTCTCGCCCGAATATCTCCGTCGCGAGACGAACCGAGGGGCTGCCTCAGAAGTTTTAATTCGATTATCCAAAAACGGCCTAACTACGTTTGTTGTCGGCTGCGTTTCAGTGCAGTTCCTCGGCTCTTTTATTTTATTACCTCGCATGAACTGTTGCTCGGCTTACCAGCACTCTCATTTTATTTACGTACAGATTACCCACATCGTCTTTTTATTGTGTTACGAGAATATCTCATTCATAGAGTACGTAAAATAATCCATGATTTTAGAACATAGCTGTACGAGAGAAACATTTTTTCTTTAAGGAATCAATAATAATATTCTATCGTGAGTGTTAGAAAAGCAAAATACAAGAAATTGCTGTTATTAAGAGTGTGGGTGGTTTACATATTTTTTTAAGTTAAAACTAAGAAAGAAATCTTTCATGAAATTCGAAACTGCTGACAGTAACGTAAATGTTCCTCGTATTCATTATGCGAAATTAATAGATAGAAAAGTGACCCTATAAATTTAACTAGTTATATTTCTATTTATTTAAAATTAACTTTTTGGTTCAGAAACGCACCCGCACGTACGTTTTTACCACAGATATATTTTAATGTTTTTAACTAAAAGACGGATGAAACTTATTATATGAATGGGTGAAAACCAGAACAACCATTTTATAATTTCTGAGGAAAATGTGTTTATTTTAGGCTATATTTCAGTGGCAATGTATTTTCCTGGTTTTAATGAACAATTGAAGTGTCGTTGATATAATGATGAAACAAAGCACCACGAATTTGCAGTGATATTGACATAAAGAAACAGATTTATCAGAAATTATAAAATATCACATACCGTTCTGGATTTCACCCATTCATATGATTCCGGACATGAAAGTGGGACATACCAATTGATTGCTTCGTCATATTGCTTCTTGTTCTTAATAAATCTTCTCTCGTAGTTAATATTTTCAGGATCTGTTCCCTGAGTGACTTAAGAATTCCAAATTGCGACTCGATGACGTCAACTGCAGACTCCGTGCAGCCTAGCAGCGAGGCCTGTGCGTGAGGCGCCTTAGGCGGGCAGCGATCGGCGCAGGTGATGTGGCTGTGCGGACGATTTAGCGAAGCAATTCCCCGAAACGGTCAGGACGCGTCGTGGACGAAGACCTCTCGAGGCCGAATACGCAATGCGGCCAAGGGGCGACCCCGTTTTTCCTCCGTCCGCACCGCGTCCTCCCTGCGAGCTGCGAGTATTTATCCCCCGGCGTCGCTAGAAATGCGAGTGTTGTGTCGGACCTCCGCCGAGGAAGCGAGGCGAAGCCCCCGAAGGAGGAGGAGGGGGGCGGGAGGGGAGTGGGCGAAACACGTCGCCGCCCACCGAGTTAATATCGTCGCCCGCTGCGCCCCGGTTTCGCCGCCACGTCGCCCTGTCGGATGCTCTCGGTCGGTGGCGCGCTCTAGCCGCTTGTAATTTAGCGCTCACCACCACCGCCCGCCAACCGTTCTCGTGGCGTGTTCCTCATTGGAAGTGCACAGACGGTGCCTCTATCCTCTCGAAGGTTCTTTTTTTATAAGTGGAAAAGAGTTTTTTGCATCGCCTTCTTCGCTGAGGTACCGTTTCCGATATGGCCATCCTAAATAGTTGTTGTTGCCTTCATATTTTTGAAACTGTGTCTCTTCCACAAATTACAAATTGAATTTCTGTTAATTCTTCTAATCTATGCGTTTCCAATCATTCTTTTTCGTCTTCGTTTTCGCACGCTCACGTTTTTAAGGTTTTATAACATTTCTCGCTTTGTTCATTTCCTACTATCTTCGGGCATGCTAAAAACCTTCATGCTGTATTTTCTGCATACATTGATCTACCGTGCTTTCACCAGCTCCCGTTGAAGTTTTGCGGCTATTTCACTCTCGCGTTCATTTTCATCGTTTCGCGTATTTTAGCGTGAGCTCTCCTGCGGTTAAGCCTCCCTGCTCCCAAGCAAACTCTCCCGTGCGCTTCTCGGTGTTGAGGTCGACTCTTCCCTGGAGCGACTCGCCCAGTGCTCTTGCCACGTTTCATTAAGTCGCAAGGCGCCCGATTCCTCCTGACGTCTCCGGCTCGCCGGCAGTCGGCCTCTCTCTCATTCGGCGCCGAAGCGCGCCCACGCAAGCCCGCCCCGCAATTTGTGCGGATCGCCGCGCGCTAAGCCGCCGGCGCTGTTTGTCCAAGCAGAAGTTACGGCTCCTCATTTCCTCACGCGGCCCGCGCCGCCGAATTTGTCTTCGCCGCCGCGCGCCGCCCCGGCGCCCAGCGCGGCGAGTGCGCGCGCGAATGAAGGGCTCTGCGGACGGGACGGGACGGGAGTGGAAGGTCCAAATGGACTCCTCCCAAGACACGGCCACCGCTACGTCTTCCTGACGGAAGGCGCCTTCGTTGTCACTTCGGAGAGTTAGGCATTTCGTTAATAAAGTTCTCTTTACCCCGCCGACTTAGGTTGATCAGGGCATCAATTGATGTCACTGCAATGTCTCAGGCGGGAGGTCCTAGGGTTCGAATCCCGGCGATGGCTTGATTTCGAAACGAGCTACATAGCTAGGTCGATTTCAGTTGCTGCCTGGAGGAGAATCCTAGCGGCCGGCTGCTCTGATCGGTAGTTTTGCGTGGTTTCTCCGATCAACTCCAGGCGAATGCCAGAGCAGTACGTGATCTTTGTCCCTTTCTCTTCCAGAAATTTCTTTGGCTGTGCCCCATAGGTAGCGCGCGATAATTCCTTCCTCTTCCCTGGCCTTTCTTTGCCCCTTGCTGTGGGGTGTCGCCTTGATGAAAGATACCTGATTGGATAAAACCCCTCTAGTAGATGTGTGGGTCGACGCCGGATCTCACACTCCAGCGGGGGAAGAACACTGCCCCCGCCAGCGATAAAAAAATGCACTACAAGACTAATGACCTTAGCAGATGAAGCGCCCGAAACCGCTAATCAGTCAATCAATCTCTAACCCCATTCCATCACCACTATCCTTCTCTCTTTAGTGAATTTCTCTGAGATAAGGTGGTTGTGTTAATCTTTTCAATTTTTTTGCTACACGGGATTTCTATCCCGAACGGAGTGCACTCCGTTACTCATTTTCAAATTTTACTTCTTACATAACTTTATTTTCCTCTATTTTAGTGAGTTTGTAGTTAATTCGCTTTCTATGCATTCACCCCACGCAAAAACATCTACCCACTGTTGTAAAGTCTTACCGCAAACTGTACACATCGGCTTATTTGCCGCGTCTTCCTCTTCCGGGAAGCAAACGACGTGAGCTTCTTTGCGGCCTCCTCACCCCCTCGCGAGCGCTTTCTCCCCTCGTCTGCGGGCGACGTCATCGCAGTGGCGCTGGCGCGGGCGCGAGTTTATATGGCTGGGTAATCTGGGGCAATTAAACGGAGTGCGAGAAGGCGACGGGGCGTCGTGGGGCCGCCTGCGTCGCCCTCGCGGCGCCTTCGCAGCCCCTGCCGCCTCCGGATTAATATCGACAGCTCGCGGAGGCAGATAGCCGTCGGGCGGATATTGCGGGGCGCGGCGCGGCGCGGCGCGGCGGCGTCGGAAGCCGACGCCTCGGAATGGGCCGCGCGGCGCCTGCGCCCCTGCCGCCTCCGCCTCCGCCGTCGCCAAGATGTGTGCGCCGGGTGATCTCGATGCGCGACTCGCCTAAGTTTTCGCGTCGCAGCAGAATATGAGCTTTTATCTGCTGCCTGCAGCCGCCTCGACGCCCACCGCCCAGCCTCTCTCCTCACGACCCCCGTCCCCGTGCCGCGCGCTTTGATGTCCTCGAATTATTGAATCCGCTGCGGCCCGCGCGAACGCAGATATCTGCACTCCGCGCGCTCTCTGCCTGTTCCTGCTGCTACCGCCGCCACTGCACCCAGCCGCGCCCCTCCCCCTCCCCCTCCCCCTCTGGCGATGTGACAGGCGACTAAGCACCACCCGGCGCCAACGAGTAAATGAGAGCATTGCGCCGGGGCGCCCGGGCGCTATCGGAGCGGCGTATCGCGCAGGCTCATCTCCGGGCTCCATCTCGGAAGCGTTCAGCGATCGTCCGCTCGCTTCGCCCTTCTCGGCTTCGCCCTGGCCTCCCCGCCACCGCCACCGCCGCCGCTGCCGTTTCGTCCCTCGCGCCAACGGCGATTTATCGACGCCGTCGCTAACGAGCCGGCCTGACAAACGACGAACGCTGGCGGCGGTGAAGACTCGCCCTGTGGCCGTCCCGGGGAGCACTGGGCGTGGGTAGGGCCGGCCGTGGAGGAGTAAGGGAAGGTTATCGAACGTCCTAAACCTACGCTCGAAACCTCTTGATGATGCTGTGCCTGACTAATGGAAGGAGTGTGTCTCTATTGCGATTCCCGCGCGTTTGAGGTTATTCAGATATTGGGATACTACATCTTTACTGAAAATATCGAGTTTTTTTAATTAATGAGCGCATAAAAGTCAGTGTTAATTTTGTAATTTTGTTGTATTTGTTTTTGAATTCACTTTATTCGTATATCATCAAAGCGTTTTCATCCTCCACGATTGCCAAAGGCTTCAGAATGAGCATAGATAAAAAGAATATCGAATGAATGATTTCAAAAAAGAGGAAATAAATCGGGCTGCCAGAGGGAAAGGGCATTTCTCTAGCGCGAACGGGATAGGCAATGTTGCTCTTAAAGTTTCTGAAAGAGAAAATTAAAATACAGTTGAGACCGAAGATAAAAGATATCCGGAGATGTAGTTATTTTCAGTGATGGATATAAAATAGTTGCGGAATATATCTTAAAGGAAATGTGTATTTTGAATGGCGCGTATTGTGCAAGACGTAGAGTGATACAAATGACCCGAGCTGAATTGAAGATTCACAAAAGGCTTGCGGCCATGGCGAAGAAGAAGTTGGTCGCGGGATGCGAGACGAAAGGAAAGCGAGACGAGGAGCGGGACGGTGGCGAGGGCGGCGAGGGCGAGCAGGGCGTGCGGGGGGGGGGGTGACAAATGTCGCGCTCGACGGGGGATGAGCGATCGCCGCGGACAATTGACGCGCGTGCCTCGGACTTAGGGCCCGACAGCCCTCGCTTCATCTCCCGGCGACAGCTGCGCCGCGGCAGGCGGCCGGCGCTAAAGTACCGCATCCCCTTGATGGACTGCGCGGGGTGGGGGGGCGTAGGTGGATAGCGGCGGCCGCCCACGCCTCTTTGCCCGCTGACCTTCCGCGCTCGCGCTGGGCTGGGGACGGGGGCGCACGCCATCGAGCGCAAGCGCGTCTTTGATAGCGCATTAATGAACGGGCACTGCTTTGTAGGGATTCACATGCCATTAGGTCGGAAACGTTTAGTTCCAGGCTGAGTGTTACATATCGGGATCGTGTTTCGGTGCGCACTCTATGTTCCGAAATGTATGGCGCATCGATTTAATCGGGCAGTAGTTTCCAGTTTTCTCTTGCGGTTGGACAATGTTGTCATTATCTTGCTGTGGGTGATAGCGTATATCAGATTGCGCTGCAGAGCGCGTTTCACGCTGCGGTTTCAGGAAATGTTTGAATAGTACTTATGGTGTGTGACGAGGTTACTTAAGCCATTGCGCGAAATGATGTAGAACGAAGTGTACTACTGTGCGTAGCATACGAATACGGAATGTGATATCAATAGCATATACATACAAGCCATTAACGCGATAATCTTAGTAATTTATTTGCGTCAATAAGCATTTTAAAATTTTGCATGTGAAATAATGTTTCATTAGTGAAAGGCTTCCGGTTATTGGATATTGTAATGCCCACTATGTACAGTTATATTATATATTTATCTTTTGTTTGTTGTCTTCCATTTATTTCCTCAGGCCAGCTTGTATGCTTTACAGGGATTGTTTTAGTGTAAATAACAACTCAAATCACAAACACGCAAAAGTAAATAACGAAAATTAAAATGCAGATTTGTTTTGTAAGTGCGACAACAACTTTTGAAAACAACCTCTAGTTTGTCGTGGTTTTAACGTCGTAGAAATGACTATTTTATTGAGTTGTCCTTTGTAGTACGTTACATCAATCGCTAGCTTTGTGTTACGGTTTGCCCACCGCGGCCGTGTTTCGTTCACCTGGGCAGGTATGCGTTTGTTTAGCGCCGCTTCGCCCTGCCCACCGCATAGCTCATTGCACCGGGAGCCTTTTCTCCGCGCGAGACGCGGCGTCGCGTGCGCCCTGGGAACCGCCATCTGGAGGCCGCAGCCGCCGCCCCCCCCTCCCGCTGCCGCAGGCTCTGCAGCCGCTGCTGCAGCCCGTCGCCTCGTTGTTTGCGTTGCGCCCACAGCGTATTTGTTTATTGGCTTCTGCGTCCCGTCGAGGAGCCGCTCACGCTGGCGCTTGCGCCCATGCCACCCACCCCCCCGTTCCCCAGCCCCTGCCACCCCTCCTTCCCACTCTCGCCCACGCCCATACCAGCGACTGCACCTTCGCGTGCGACGACAAGTCGCTGCGTGGATGTCTGGCGTTGAAGAATTCATCACCGCCGCCGTCACCCTTGAGGGAACTGCGGGACCGCCCGCCTGGTGTGACGTAGAAGTAGAACCTAGCGATGTTGACGCACGCGATAGAAACTTACGACCTAATTTGGTTTTAGTACGTACCAAAAATGGGTCATACGCGATTTTATGTGGCAAACGTGATTTTATCATAAACATATGGTAAAGCACGTATTTAATATTTATTCCTAATACTTTTATTATGGTTTGTGCTTCTTATTTCTGACAGTTGTTGCTCTTATTTTTATCGTTATTTCTTTCATTTAATAGATTACATTTTTAGTTTTAGTTAATTGCATTGAGTTCCCGTATTGTTTTTAGAATGTGTGCATTGCATACACATAATATGAAATTGAAATGAAGAATTAAATTCAATTGAATGCAGTTAAATTGAATTGGAAGTTGATGAAGTTTAAAAATGTAAAAAGTTTGCTTATATTATTCTGAATGTATGAATCTCAGTAGATTGCACTTATATATACCACGAATAATATAATCTCGGTTAGTCTTGAAGCTCCTCTATTTTGTTTTTGAAGACCAGCGATTAGTATCCTCTGGTGGGCGCGTTATAGGCTTACCGTTTACGAGGCTGGGAGCAACGTGGGTAGCGGGATGCGGGGGCAGGCTAATCGATGTGGAATTTTAAATGCACCGGAGCGTCGTCGGCCGGCGCTTCTGCACTCAACAGGTACCGGGGCGGGGGCGCGCGGGGGCGCGGAGGTCGTGGCCAGGTAGCGCGGCCCATCGACCGCCTGCTGGCCGGCCTCTCCTTTCTTCGGTCGCGCTTCTGTTTACCTGCGACTAGTGCTGACCAAGGTCCAAGGAACTGACCCATCACTGAGTTACGTCACTTTTTTTAAAGCGAAACTTCTTTTGGTCGCAGGTAGAACAAATTCGCCTGAACCGGACGAAAAGAGAACGGCGCAGTTGTTGCCGCTGTGGCCGAATTCGGCGGTGGTTGCGCTGCTGCATGGAGCGCGCAGGAGCGTCTATTTACCCGATCAAAAGGATTCGGTCGCCATGCAACTTAGTCTACGACTGTTTTCACGTGGACAATTAGTGTTAGTCAAGTTTTTCAAAAAAAAGTTTTCCATTTATCGCAGCATGAGGTAACAAGTAGACGGTTGCTAATTTTTCGAAGTAAATATGACTCGTAGATTTATTTATTGTATGCATGTCTTTACCTCGCCGTTACCTGCTCTAATTTTTGTTAATCGATGGATCGCTAGTTAGATTTTATTTAACAAACGTTAATGTGATATTTATTATTTTGTCATTTATAAAATTCATGCATTAAAACTACGATGTATTTGTTATTGCGTTTTACGTAGATTTGACTGCAAAATGACGCTGTCTCAGTATTTTAGTTCACTTGTAGCACATGAAGTATAATGAATAAAACAAAAATCAATAGATTATTTATTGTTACAAAAGACAATAATTTCGCATTTCATCTTCACTAGGAGGTTTGTGCAGACCAACTTCACTAGGTGGTTTACAAAATGAGTTTTGTAGATTCTATTTTAATCCATTAAAGTCACTGAACAAACTTTCAATTAATTTTTTGTGACGAGAAGAGTAGAAATATCATTTTGCTCATTTGAATTTCAAAATATACGCTCTCATTTTTGGAACATGTGTGATACAGTCATGAAACATTGCAACTTCTTACTATTAGATACCTGGTTACATAATGAGGAAAGGCTAGAAGTTCTTAACTTCAGTTCTGTTGTGCAATTAGCACGATCAAAATTTGACATTTCATGTCAGACCTGGAGCAGAAGTTCCCGATAGGGCTATATCGCGACTCCTTTCATGGCCATAAGTGTGCAAGAATCCAATGCCCTGTGCTTCTAGTTACATGAATTGATGACATTTGTACCGGCAAATGCCAGTTGGAAAGTGGGCAAATTATTACGACGCACGCCATCTACATATCAATCAATATACATGTTAATGAATATCTCTTAATTTGTTCATGAAGTCTTGTTGTCCTGTACTATGGAAGGCGCAGCATTCGAAATTATACGTGTCTATTTCAATGTCGTTTTCAATTTATTTGAAGTGCAGCCGTTGGTAAGAATTTTAGAAGAAAAATTTAATTTAAACTTGATCAGTGACATAACAGTGTACAAGCAGGTGACGCTGCACAGTATTGTCTACCATCTACACAGTATTGTCGGGTAATTTATGAAATTGGCACGCTTAATTACTTTTATCATACTTCAGCTATCATATACCAGTAGTTTCTTTTCTGGAGTATGAATGAATGGGAATTGGTGAATAAATTTAAAAAATAATTAAAAGAGATTTCTTGAATGGAATTCCAACGCAGAGAAAAATGTGTTGCGGGGTGTATAGTGGTGCAATCGCGAATAACAATAATAATAATAATAATAATAATAATAATAATAATAATAATAATAATAATAATAATAATAATAATAATAATAATAATAATAATAAATTACATGGGGAAAAGCAATGCGTAAATTCTTCTTTTCCTAGGTAAGAAGTGTTTCTTCTATTATGCGAGAATCGCGAGCATCGAAATGCAGTACTCGATATAGCTATTCAAGTTGTAATGTAGAATATTGGTACACATTTCTTATAATCCTAAATATTTTTAAAAGCGGTTCTAACATTTTCCTTTCTAACTGTTCGTATTCGCCTTAATGAACTACGCTTTTCAGTAAATTTTCTTTTTTTGTAAAATGATATATTTGTGCTGAGTGAAGCTATTTTAGACTGAAAGGTAGCCGTAGGAATAATTAAGTATGTAGGAAGGTAATTTTAACTCTCCATCAACACAGAAAGAAAGAAAGAGAGAATTTTGGTTTCTTCATTACTTCAAC
Organism: Gryllus longicercus; assembly: GCA_038098605.1. Lineage (NCBI taxonomy): Eukaryota > Metazoa > Arthropoda > Insecta > Orthoptera > Gryllidae > Gryllus > Gryllus longicercus. The sequence continues at coordinate 1,801,077 of JAZDUA010000199.1, read as the reverse complement.
AAAAATTTTATCTCCTCGCGTTATCAATTTGACCTCCCGTAGGGTCAATCTCTAAGTGTTGTGTTGAATTCAGATTATCTGCAATATTTGCATTTCTTGCCGCATTTCCCTTATCTTTATAAGTGTTATAGAATCCCTTCACTTGCTGTCGTGAAGCGATATCTCTATTGATTTTCGACTGCCGCTTTCTCATTCAATTGAAGCAAATCTCGAGTTGGATTACGCGCGCACTGGCAGATGTCGAGGATTACCGAGCGACAAAGTCTTGCGGCGAATACGATTCGCATCTCTGATCACCCAAAGCCGCGACTCCGGCAGCTGACGCGGCTTTCGCTGACTTTGCGAGCGCCATCCTCCACAAATCTCGTGAGCTTCTTCTACCGGCTCCCGCGGCAATCTTTCCCATTCGTCGCGCCAGCCGCCCCGCTCGTTGCGTCGCGACCTGGCTCCGAGTGTGCCTTCGAAGCCAAATGTGTAGCGTCGTGTCCTGTAGTACACAGGGAATACGTAACTACGCTCGATTGAGAATTAATCCTGAGGAAGACATGACGGATTCGAACGTGAATTCGTCTCCCTAATTACATCGGGGAGAGCGTTAACGACGTGCACTAAATCCAACTACCAGGCGAGTTTAATTATTTCGGTTATTACGTGTTTCAGTCGTTTGATATTCCTCCCGAACTCGAGATAGATGAACGCCTGGACTCTAATAATAATGCATGAGTAATTTTAAAACGTGCGTCGACATTACGCGTTTTTTATGTTCACTTTTATTGCGTCCAAGGATTCAGAGGATAGATTTACTTAATCCAAATAATATAATGATTCTCCCGATTAATAAATTTGAATTTAAGTAAACTTTTATCATTCAAATTATGTGTAACTATTACCTTAATATTTTCATGTTCTTTTCACTTTTAAACTCTTACTCGTATCAGTCACGTGCCAAAGTCGTTGAGGTGTGCCGCGGAAACAGGGGCGCTATGCTATTTTTATATCTGCACCTACACAGTGTTTCTTCGCTTTCTTAGCTGTGACCTTCGCAACGTACGCCATTCTAACTGCGGCCTAACGCAGCGTGTGCTGACCTTTCAAGACTTCTCTTACGCCAGCACCCGACTCCTCACATCCTATGCGTTATCATCATTTCCACCGGTATTTTCTATGCTGCTGATTCCATTATCCGTATTCGCCCTACCCCAGATACCCCGTTTTCATGACCATTTTTGCATATCACGCGTTCTCCTTTGCCTTCATTTTCTTCCCTTCTTCCCACTCATCTCCTCGCGACTACAGCTGGGTCGTCGCCGCCGCCACCGCCCCGGCCTCGTCTCCCTCCACCCCGTGCGCCCATCTTCCGGCTACGACGCCGCCTCCGCGCCGCGCGCAGGCCCGTTGCCCCGGCGCCGCGGCCTTCGCCTGCAGCGCCGCCGCTATCTTTATGAAGCGGCGCGGCGCGCACAAAGGCGGGGCGCGGGTAATGTCCCGTGGCGCCCTTCCGGCGCTCTGAGTTGCGGCCATCGCCTGCCCCTCCCCCTCCTCCCGCTCCGCCAATAATGACGATGAGGATTATTATCGCAGGGGGGATAGAGAAGCTAGAGGACGATGTGTGAAAAAATGTAATCCACACTTGAGAATTAATCTTGTTTCGATGTGATTAGTGCGAAAAATATAATGCAGATGTAGATCGTTGAGGCCAAAATGGTTTTGACCTCTAAAATTGAATTTCGGCTAGTAGTTGCTGTTTTGGCTTCTCTCTACAGGCTGTGAACTTTGGTATTTCTACTTTAGTTGGTGCATTAGAGAAAATCCGATTCTCTTTCCTCTGAGAACGTAAGCCTTGGTACGCGAGTATATTCTGCTCCAACGAAATGTCCGAAAACATGCATTATTGGATTTCTCTCATACTCGGTCAACAGTACGGATTAAATTCCAGCATGTTATTCTTGTTCGTAATTCTGTGTAAGTTGATATCGGATAAAGTGAAACCAAGCAACGGTCAAGTAGAAAATAGAATTTTGCTCCACCAACATACACACTTTGCGTCGAGCCAAACACGATTGAAAATTCTCCTATAGTAAATTCTCTTCCAATTCTCTGGTTGGGAATAGCAAACATTCATAACAGCAACGGTAAACATATCACAAACAAATTTCGATTGGCACAGACGTTGAACTAACGGTTCAGCCGTTTCAAATGCATACTTTCAAATTGTATCTTCTGTAGAATTGTCATATATTACACCGTTTGTAAAAATTGTCAGTGGCCCTTATTTCTGGCTCTTTTTGGTTTGTCTTTGTCTCTGTCTATCTTTCTCCTTCCATGTTTATCTCTGCTTCTGACACGCTCAGCCCTTCAGTTTCTCACTCCGTCTCCCTCTCCATCCCTCCCTCCCCCCCCTCTCTCTCTCTCTCTCTCTCTCTCTCTCTCTCTCTCTCTCACTCTTTCTCTCTGCTTCCCGAGCGCTTGCTAGACACGCCACGGTATAACACTAAATACGGTTTTATCCCATAAGATACGAAGCATCTTCTTCGTCCTTCGCTCTTGCCCCGTCACTTCTCTGCTTCCTTGTTCTCTCGCTTCTCAGAGCTGCGCCTCAAAAAAAGGCGTCTGAATAGCAGGTCCGTTTCCCGCTCTCGCCTCCGATCAGTTGGATGGAGCGGTGGCAGTCGCCGAGGCCGCCGCTTCTTCGAATTCCGGCGACGACGCGCACGCTCGTTGCGCGCTCTATTTCTCGCCGACGCGTTGCACCGACGGAAGCGCTTTCTCGGAAAATTTATTCCTTTGCGTATGATCTCTGCGCTCGCCACCGCTGCACCGACCTGTTTGCGGAAAGGTGCTAACATCGAGGCTCCAAGAAATGTAGGTTTTTACTCAATCCTTCTGTTTTCTCTCTCTCGCTCTCGCTCTCGTTCGCTTTGCTAGAGGATATATTGGGTTGAATGGTTCTAGATACGTGCAGCATAGATATTCGTGATTTGCTGTTGAAAAAATGAATGGAATTAGAGTGAACATTCTTCTTGACTTATCTAGAAAACATTTATTACGGAATTAGTGGAAGAAGAATTAATAAACCAATTAATTTGATTCTCTAGATTCAGTTCAAAATACTAACCTTTTATCCGTCATCACATTCCCTTATCATTTACGTTCGAGTATCCCATTACATCCTTTGTAGGGAACCCGCTAACTTAAACCCTATTAATTCGTTGCATTGTTTTGCGTTGCATTGCGTTGTTTTGTCGTAATTGAAATAGTTTATTAGAGTCTATGTTCTCTTCTCAGAATATCTAATATCCCATTTAAAATTCCTAGAAATATTATTTGCATTGCTTCTTAGTATTTTTCTCATCGTTCTGCTTGTAAACCCATCTGTCGGCGCACCTGACGCCAAAAAAACCTCTCAGTTCTTCTCAGCCGCACTACGCTCTCTATTGGAATGTCGGCTTCTGCCTTCCTTGTTCCCTCCCCCTCCCCCTCCCCCCGCCCTCTCGCCTCGCGCGCATGTGACCGCTCTGTTATTTACGAGGGTCGTAAGTCATGCGCCGGCGCGAGCGAATCGAAGCGGCGGCTCGTCGCGGAAAGAAATACGTTCGCGACTCGGCGCCCGCGGCGCGCGGCGACGCCCAAATGAAGTGCTCCCGGAATCGCTTTGTAATGCGAAGCGCTGTTTGTTAAGGGGGCGTGGAAACTTCACTGTCGAGCACGTAATTATCAGGTACGAAACAGAAATCCGCCACGTCTGCGTGAACTTTCATATCTATCAGCTTTTTTCAGGTAATCGTGCCTCTCATCCAGTAATTTGATTGGAATAAAGAATGTATGAGGAAAATGAAAAAAAAGTATGAGTGGGTTTATTCGTTATCTTCCTGGGAATAATTAATGGCTTTTTACGAAATGAAAATTTTAATGAGATGAAGTTTTAAAAATTGTAAGGTGTATCTGACGATGAAGAATATTATATGAAACAAACAAAATTCGTTCTACTATGTACTTTGGGGGGGGGGGATGTAATCTAAAATTTTACGTCCCTCGAAAGGAAATTAGAAAAAGATTCTTTCAGAAACCAGCCCCAAACTAGAATTTCTAGTTTTTTGGTTACGTAAAGCAATAACATATAATTTTTCGTTTTGTCTACGCTAAAGTACCACCGCTTCACGATTCTTTTTTATTTGTATGTCGTTTCCATTATATTTTTCTTACCGTATCGTGGTGCGTCTCCGAAGTGTTTGTTTTGAAGATTGAGCACACGGATGTTGTTGATTCTCTCTTCCCCCCGACACCTGGCAGTTCGTGCGCTGCACCTCTGCATCCGCGAAGTCCTAGCGCGCCGCACGCGACGAATCGCAATCGAATCCCGGCCCCTGGCGGCCCCGCGCCAACGCCCGCGCCCGCGCCAGGCGCAACTCGCTCGAATCAGGTAAATTAGCAGACCCACTTCCTGCGCGGCGGGCGCGCGCTTCCGGCGCGTTGATTGGAAACTTCGTTTGCCCCCGTCCCTGCCCTAGCACAAGCCCGTCCGCCGCCAGCTCCGCCCATGCTTCTCCTCTCGGTGGCTCTTTCCACCAGTCCGCTTAAGGCCTTGCACCGCAGGCGCGTTTCTGCCCCCCCCCCCCCCCCCCGCGCACTCTTTCCTGCGTTGTTTTTATTCTCTTGAAAGTGCTTAATCGCCACATTTTACTTTCTACCAACCAACCTTTCTTAATCTTTTATATACGTATTTATCACGCTTTTGATATTTTCAAATCCAGTCGCATTACTCAAGGGCATATCCTTTAATATTTTCTTTATATTATTTCGCTAGTTTTGTGCTTTCCTTGGATTTCCTTGATTTAATACCTCCACACTGCCAACAAATTAGTGTGTGGTATTGAGAGGTGTGTGGCCTCGAGACAGGCCTTTCCAACTAGTCTGTCGTCTGCCTATTGCGTTTAAGCCCTACTTAGTGTTTTAATCTTTCGCACTATGAGATGTTGAGAATGTAGCACTCGTCCGCCCCGCAGCGTGGCCCGCGCTCGGCGCTCTCGCGTTCGCGCCACTCGAGCGCCTGCAGCGAAGGGCGGAAAGGGCGTGCGCGCAGGCGGCGGCTGCGGCCACTTTGTGACGCCCACCTGCTCGCTTCCAACCCGAAACGAGCCCCTCCCCCCTCCCCCGCTGTAATTATGTCGATCGCCCTCAGCGCGCCCTCGGCGCCCGCCGCCCGCTCTTGCGCCACCCGACGCCGCCGCGGCCGCCGCAGGCCCGGCAGACGCCTCCGCGACCAGCGCTCTGTGCGGCCCCGCGCTCCGATTGCAGCGCTGCGTGCGGGGGCAGGTAGCGACTCGGCACGTTCTCGGTTCACCACTCCGCAAACACTCTTCTTTCTCAATGTCATTGTGCAGCTCTTGTGCAATTTCATATTTTTTTATTTTGGACTTCCCAACTACCACTGGAACTGTTTGTATTTCCTTTGCTTATGATGAAATTAATTCATCAATATTGATTTTTTGCTGCATCTTTCTGTATAAAAACCAAATAGATATGTTAAGCGTTTTCTCGATTTTTTTCCTTGCCTCCTTTATTTAATTTTTATAATATGTTGTTATTCTAAGTATATAAATGTAATGAAATTATATCATTGTAAAAACGATGATGCAGTTTAACCACTATTAATGTAACTTTGCAAATTTCGCACCGTAATAAACCTACGTGTTGTTTGATAATGGCTTGTTAGTCACATGCGTGCCAAGTATTCAAAATAGTTCTGCTAATATTTATTTTCCCACCAGGGGCTTCACTAGCCGCAGTCTCCCGGTTCTGATGAAACGAGTTTGAAGGACGAATTATGGTCACTGTGGGTGTAGGGCGAATTGCTATCGGCTGTCGCAGGAGCGTGATTGATTTGTTTCTTGGACTGTTCCCTGGTGACAACGGCGATTGGAAATAATGGCGTTGGCGCGCTGGTGGTCATAGTTCATCGGGTTGTCGACAGGACATGCGCCAATGTTCATTAAGTTTGTCCGACTAAGCGGAAAATACGAACGTAACGATCGAAAATCCTGTTTTCAGCAACATGTGGGGAGTAGGAGAAATGTGTCATAGGTGCGCGAGCCAACACGGGCAGCGCGAATCAGGTTTGAAGGAAGAACTTTTACTAGGTCAACACTGCTATAGATATAGCTCTAGAAATAACAGGGATATTGCTGTTTCTTTGTGACATAAAATGGTTATTGTTTTTTTCTTTGTAATTTAATATGCTCTCATATTCTTACAGCACCTGCAACGCAATTCAAAGAGGCCCTAAGGAACGCTTCTAAAGCTCTTTAGATCAAATCGATATTATTCTTTCAATTAAAATAATTTCTTTGATTGAAGTATTGTCTGTAAATTGAGTTTAATGACAAGAAACACTTCCTTTACTTAGAAAAGTCTCAACTTCAATTTTTAACTTCTTCAGAGGCGAAGTTCGCAGCGAATTTCAATCTCCTTCAGTGGAGTAAGATTCCACCTCTATATTTAACTTGCAAGAAATAACGTGGAGGGAATTAGCACTTCGGAACCGTTAAGGTTATCTTCAAATTGATTGCTTATTTTTAGACCCTGCTCACGAAATTCGAAGTTTCTTTAGCTACTTGGAGAATTGCCGCGGAGGAAAATCGAAAGACGCCTGCCCCTGCTCCTGCCCCGCAGCGAAGGTGTTCGCCCGCTTCCGCCTGTTCATCATGCGAGTGTGGCAGCCCGGCGGCCTCGGTAGGCACGGCGTTGCGGATGACCTGGATTCGAAAGTTGGCTCCGCGCCGCCAGGTGCTCGGAAGGCGCTGTAGCGTCGGGGGCGGCGAAGGGCGGGTCGGGGCGGCCGCCTGGCCGGGGCGAGCGGAACAGGGGAAAGGTGTCGCGGGGGCAACCGCGGGAGAGGAGCGAAGGGGCACGGAGAGGAAGACAAAAGGCGAGCGGCGAGAGAAAGACGGAGGGGGAACTCCCAGACCGGTTTTAATTTGAAACTCCAGAGGGAAGATTGACTCGAGGGACTCTTCTGGAAGAATCGACCGCGCCTGATCAGTCCCCACGAGGCTGGTTCCCCTCGTCAGCGCACTGGTGCATGCCCAGGGGAAAAGCGCCGCGCCACCCGACCACTGCGAGTTCAAGTGCCCATTGAACCTTAGCGGATGCCTTTCGCCGCCGATTTCTGGACACTAGTCTTTGTTGGTAAAGTTGTAACATTAAGACGACCAAATTGGAAGTGATATTTCTTCCTAGTATGTCATACTTCTTTACATTACCAAACGTTTTAATTTTGTGCACCATATTGTTATTGCTTTTATTACTAACTGCTAAGTGAAAACACTCTCTAATAATCGTTAAGTTATCTGAATTTCATTTAAGTTGCTTTACTATAATAGTTCAAATTGTTATTTTTAAATAAGGTCTTAGATAATTCATTACAATGAAGTAATTTTAAACAGAAATATGTGGAGAGGATATGTCGTCGACAACAGGTTCTGCATCTTCACCTCTTTTTAACAAGTTAGAAATGCGTACGCTCGTAAATTAACTCTCTTCGACTTCCTTAGCCTCGAATATTATACTTCATTCAACAAAGAATTCTGTAACTTGAACTAAATATAACGATATCTTTATACATAATAGGTTTACATGTCATATTTCTTCCGCTAAGAAACAATATAATTCTTCAACAACTGAAAAGAAATAAACTACTGCACCACACACTAGTGTAGTTGTCTATTACTGCAAAATTAGCGAATTCTGGCAACAACAGGAGCTGCTTAACTCTAGAATCATGTCCGTGAGTAACGGACAAATACCAATCCAAAATTGAATTTCTTTCCTCTAAATTTCGTCTCGCCTTAAACAAGATTATCTATGAATTAAACCTGTCATTCGGAGACTCAACGGTGCCTTTTCTAGTTTAAGGTCTACAGAATTATTCTCTATTTTTTTTGTCAATGGAGATACCTAAAAAATATCGAAGGCAGGCATTGTCTTCAAAGATGTACGAATTTTTAGCTCTTTGGATGGAGGAGCCAAGGATGTAAATTTTGTTTTCTACGAAGTGTAGGGCCATATTTGCTCTTTCTCGTGTAAGTAGTGTTGAGAAATTTATATTTTACAATGTAGTCAAAATGTTTTAACTTATTGATACTATGAAAGTTGTTTTTTCAAGTTTTATAGTAGTGGTGAACATATTAACAAATGAAATGAAAAAAAATGAACCATGTTCCTTAATCAGAGAGATAGTAAACTAGGTGAATAAAGGCTCGAGAGATATTACCGTTTCTCTAGAATAACCTACAATTGCGTTTCGAGTAGTTTTGTGTAATCAATTTATTATTTTTATTTTTTAGTTTAAAAAATAATAGAATATTCGAATTTGTTATCCTAACCTAAACGGTGCGTTTACATGTTGATAAAAGGCATTTTATAAATTGAATATCAGTCACGCGAAAACTCGTTTCGCTGATGAAGGAGACGAGAAAATAAGACGGCGGCGCCTCGAACCTGGCTCCTCCGCGGCCCGGCCGTGGACCGCCCCAAGAGCAAGAGCCAGCGCCAGGCGACAGGCGGCGCGGCGTGGATGAGTAATAAGCGGCCCCGCCGAGCTGCTTTTTTTGCGCATTAAGGAGATTGCTTATTTAGCGGAGGAAACCGCGTTCTCCCGACGGGTCGGCCAGCGCCGCCCTCTCCCCCGCCCCCCGCCCCTCGCCCACCCTCCTCGCACGCTGCCCCGCGCCCAGGGCCGCGCGCCCGCGAGACACGACCGGCCATCGGCCACTGCCCTGCCGTCCATTTGTCTCGCCGCCGTAATCTGCTTTATCCGCAACCCGTCGACGTTCTGATTCCCATTTTACATTTCGTTAATGCACGCGACGATGGTCCTCTCGTTGTAACAATGTTACGGAATTATTTCCCGAGCAAAAACTTTCCTACGCGGCACCGGAAAAAAAAGCAGGCCATCTCTGCCATTTCTCTTGCACCGCATTTTCTTGTAATATCCCGAGATTTCGGGACGACATTTTTAATTTTATTAATGCGTTCATTGTCCCAGCTTGGTATAAAACTGGCGGTCTGCGGCTGTACTGGCTCTTTCGGTTCTTCGTTGAGAGAATAAAAGCACACAGGAAGTTTATTGTACGGTCGGATAAAACCGGGACCGGGGGGGGGGGGGTCTTTCTCTGAAATTCGCGGTTCGAATTCCTCTTCCAAAGGCCGCCGTCGGATATCTTGCCATCTGGTGGTAGTGTGTGTGGGGGTATCGCAAGGGGTTTGGCTGCTAATGTGAGCTCTAATTATGGATTATGAGGATGGTATTACTGCTGGGCAGATTACGTTCTGCAGCCGTCACGCAATTCGACGAAATCCTCGGGTTTGGCAACGCGTCGATGCGAACTGGCGGTGTTACGCAAATGGCTCGAGGCGATTGGGACGGCTTTCAATGGGGAAAACAAGCCGTCGATTAAGGAAAGCCTTTCACCAGCCTTTCATTCATGCGATGCAAATTCTTCGTTTTTGTAATTGCGGTTGTAATTTCTGCTTCTTAGCAAATGGGTCTCATTTAAATATGTTTTGCGAATAAACATACTTCCAGGAAAGCGAGTCTTTTCTCCTTCTTCCTTCTGTGTATATTTTATGAAAATTGATTCTATAACTTGCGTGAAAAACATCTTGTCATGGTAAGCGCAAAGATTTTAGACTCCATGTTGTTTGGCAAATGAGAAAATGTATAAATAATATGGTCTTATTTTCGAAGATCTTTATAAATATTGTATAGAATACCGCGAAAGCATTGGAATAAGTTGTTATGATGGTCAAAATAGTATTCATTTCCGCAATGAAGCATTTCATTACGCATTGAAGTATTCATTTCCGTTTGCAATATTAAAGTGCTTTTGTTTCTTCCTTGTAGCTCCGATGGCTTTCTTTAATTTAATGCAAACGGATGCTAACCCCACGGGTAAGGGACGGAAATGTTCCGTGTTCGCTTCTGTGAAATTTTTGAAAAGCTGTACGTTTCTGTGACTCCCATCTTGTGAGGCTGTGAACCGCAAAGACGTTCTATTACCCGAAATAAGGAGCCGTTACGCCGCCAGTCGTCTGTCTGCGGGGCTGGCGGGGAATCGATCTGCGGGAGTAGTCTTCTTCCCGGAGCCCCGCCGGCCGCTCTCCCCTGGGCCCGGTCTTTCTCGTCGGGGCGATCGACGCGAGCGGGTTTCCTCGCTTCCGCGGGGCCCGAGCCCTCGAGGCTGCCCCCACCGCCCACCCCCCGCCCACTCGCGCCCGCTGCGGTTTCTTTCTTCTGCTTAATTTCACGGCACGTCGGGCGCCGCCGCTGACATACGGCGTCACGGCGAGCGCCGCCGCCGCCGCCGCCCCGTTGTCTGCGCATGGAACGGCGGCAGCGGTGGCGGTCCCGCGGCCGTCTGCGGCGCCTGACCTCTTCTGCTCTCTCCTTCAGCTTCTCGTCTCTATGTCGGTCATGTGCTTTAATGCCGGCAATGGACTTTCACACTCATTCTTTAATCGCCTTCTTTTCTTTGTTATTGATTTGCAGAAGTAATCCAATCGTTGAGCGGAAGCCACGTGTATTTTCCGAAAAGTTTGTCCTGAGGCATGATAGGAAAGAACAGAATTTTTACATTTTGACTACATTTCTGTTCCACATCTAAAATGTAATTACAATGTTCCTTAAATTATTTGACTTAATGTATATTCAAAAGTATAATTTACTCAAAGGGGAACATTGTTCGTTCACCCCGCCCCCTACTTCCAACATGCCATGGTTCTACTCTCCGGTCATTGCCACGTTCCTACAAAATTCTGAAATATTACGCGCATACGAATACTGCAACGGCATGATCTGGATCGAATACGTTTATTTAGTACCATTCCAGTTGTGTTTATTATTGTTCCCGCGACGTAATTCTGTGTTTCCGCTACGAAATTTGTAGGAAACGCGGATGATGCTCGCATTTTTCGTTTTCCTCGAAAGTATATGCCTTCGTTAAATTAGAAGTAGATTTGCAACTGGAGCAGTAAAATAGCTTTCTTCCTGTTTCTACTGTGCGTTTTGTGGGAGGCGCTCCCAAGGCAGATTGTCCCGCGAGCGATAAGCGTTTCTGTGCGCGAGGGAAGAGGCGGACGGAAGAAAAGTTCCGGAGTAAATCGCGACATCTCTGAAAACTAGGTCGCTCCGCGGCAAAAACACTACAGAAGTACTGCGGTCCCCGCCCGGCGCCGAGGCCCTGGAAGCGGCCCCGCCCCGGCCGCGCCGCGCCGCGCCGCGCGGCCTCCGCATGATGGACGAGCGCGCTGCCGAGGCAGGGCGGGCGGCGGCGGCGGCGGCGAAGAAGAAGACGTGCGATAGCGGCGGGGCAGCGCCGCCGATGCGCGCTCGCTGCCTGACGAGGGCCGGCGAGGGCTTCGGCGGATTGGGATAGTGGTGCGCGTGCTTCGCCGGAAGCGGGTGGCCGCCCCGAGACTTCTTCTTTCTCCGTTGGTTGCTGTGCGTTCTCACTTTATAATTTGTTGAATGCCACTGGATTCTTGTGTCCAAGTCCGTTGTTTCTGGTCTGATAATTTGTTTTCATTGAGGAAGAACGAATTGATGATGATGTTTAAGTTAATTAAATTAAATATTTGGACGTTGCAATTATATATTTTTTACTCGCGTTGTATTATATTGTAGTAAAATTTGTTTCTGTATTAATACATTTTTTGTCGAGAGGCGAAAAGACATTTGATATTGACAATTTACGATACTTATTTTTCTCAGAAACCTCCAATTATTGTTCAAAATTCATTTATTTTTTCATATTGCGAATATTTTATCTCATCCTGTGATTTTGATGGTTTGCTCATTATTAGTCGAATTACATTTTACGATACGATACGATTATGATACGATAATACTCTTCTGGAAAGCATTTTCCTTTTTGGTGTAATGCATGTACTTCTATCATCAGAAAATACTGTAATTTCCTTAACGTATAATGCCATTGACGGTTACCAACCCATTATAGAAATTGACACATCTCTCAGGAATGTACTCCGAGGAGATAACAAATATTATCCCTAACGTATAACGATACAAACACCTTACACACACGTAAATCGCTCACAATGTAGGCTCAAAAGTTGAAATTCTGACATTTCAGTTCAATAAATAGAAGCATAAATCAACGCAAATCTATCGTATGTGAAGAAAGGACACTTTTTTCCAACACGTTTCTCAGAATTACGTTCTGAATGGCATGAGCACAAGAATCAGCGGTGATTGAAACGTTCCGTAATTTAAGGATCCGTGTTCTTGCATTGTCTTCTTAATATTATCAAATGTTCATTCGTTCTGCGTTGTACTCCGTCTGATTTACCTACAGAAAGGGAGAATGCTGAATAATTTGGAGGAGGAGGAAATTACAGGAAGGGCACGCCGGCCCACATGCCCTTCTCCCCTCATTCACCCTTCCGCTCGGATAGTTCGAGAGGAAGTCGGGAAAACGTATTTCTTGTGAGGGTTCAAAGCCAGCGCCGTTCACAAGCAACCATCGGCTAAATATGCATGATATGCACCCTTATCCCGAGGCCTCATTAATTATGCATAATGTACACGCACCCGTGTATCGTTAGCGCGCTAGTTAAGTGCTATTTAAGAAGTTACTGTCGACATTGAAGGAGGCACCCGTGATCTGTGTGTGTAAAGTTGCCGTGCGTTTGCATTTGATGATATCGCGCTTTTCATCCATTCCTAATGCTTCTCTCCTATCTCGGCGCCCAGCTCTCTCGGCACGGCTTTGCTAGTGTGCCCTTTGCTAGATGCAGCCTGTCCTCTCGCTTATGTATGCACAGTGCGGTGTACAAATCGCGCAGCAGGAACGGCGAAGTGTTTTGCTGCAGGAGACTGTGTGACTTGTGCCGGCGGTGAATAGTTGATTGCGTTGCCAGGCAGTGGGATCTCCCTTAGCTTAGGAAATTGTTGCGCATGAAGAGCGCAACGACCTCTCTGGCAATTTCGCCCGAGATTCCTGCTGTGCGCATCTTTCGTGTCTAGACTTCTCAGTTGGTTTGTGTTGACGTTAATAAGCCAATTTTGTCATTTGGTACATAGATCTTATGTCTATGATCATTGTCTAGACTTCTCAGTTGGTCTGTGTTGACGTTAATAAGCCAATTTTGTCATTTGGTACATTGATCTTATGAGCATTTTACCGCAGTCTATACATTAGTTCATTTCCTTTCATTGGTCACTATTTTCTATCACATTGTCTATTGAAGTAACTTCTTTAACTCAATCAGTACTTCATTCGGTGATTACTCAATTCATCTGTATAACATTCATTTCCGTCTGTTTTCATGCCACAATGTGTCGGTATTCTGCTGGTACCTATTTTAAAGTCATCCAGTGCAACATTAAACTTTTTAGATATTAAATAGCGTACTTCCCGTTTTCGTTAGTCAAATAAGAAATGGACTGTCAGGTATCTAACATCTCGTTATTGCACACTACGTTTTTATATATTTCATTTCGATTGAAATATCTTGAAAGCCGTGACATGGGTGATAATGTGAAAATAAGCATTTGGGGCGGGGTCGTGGCAACATGTAAGTTTCAATATTTCCCAGTTTTGAAATAAGAATATGAAATTATCTAGATCTACTTGATTGCTTGCATCTCCCCCACCGCTGCCAATGACACGCGCGGGCTCACAGTCAGAGAGGGAGGCTAAACGGCGCGCATCAGGCGGCGGAAATCGAATTCCTCGCTCCCAATTCCAAGGCAAAATCCACCCCCCCACACCCACACCCACACACTGCCGCTCGCTCCCGCGTTTGCGTTGCCGCGCCGCGCCTCGACCCGCGCCCTCCCGCGCGTGGGGCCCCTTGCGCTAGTGAAGCCTGGCGGCGCCTCTTGAACAATGAGGCGGATGTGGCTGCCGGCGCCACGCGCGTCAAATCGCGTCTGGGGCACCGGAAGTGTATCAGCACAATTGCGCTTTCAATACACGCGCGTTGAATCGTTTTATGTTAAGTACTTTGACCAAAGAAGTTAAAATTTACTTGTAGTGTAGGATTTTGGTTATGGAGTTGCACTAACCTTGAAGAAACCATGTTGACTCCCGAAGAAGTCTTTGTTTTGAACAGTTTGTTTTTGCTGTAGTGGATTGAAACGAGTATTACTAAATTTACGATAGAGTTCATTTAATCTCCGTTTCCTCAGTATGAAAAATCATTATTATTTTTCCTCTGTTATCTTCACTTTTTATGGGACAGGCGACAGTAAAAGTATTGTGGTTATACAATTAGCTTCGAATTTAATTTGAATTCGCACGTACCATCATGCATATGTATAATCCGGATCATTTAACTATCTCGTCCTGCTATAAAGTACAATAATATCCCCTTTGAGATAGAGTGAAGTGAACGTCTTTGATGTCTTCAAGGTATAGAAACGGAACTGCAAACACTAGTGATTACTACCTAAAACACGTTTTCCTACGAAAATGAGACCCGCTACTGCTGTAAACGCACAATCACTCGCGGAAAATACGAACAGCCACCCATGCGACGCAAGCTAATTCATCCCAGCGCATGTTCGGATTGTCGATATGTTGGGGGCATTGGCTGCCCCGATAATACGCGACTGTGTTCGAGTTAAACTACATTAAAGTTCAAGGGTGTAATTGATGTTTATTGCTGTTTAATACGCACCTGCAAACACAGGTTGATATTGCGTCCGTGTATATTGGCTGGATTTGAATACTGAATTATTGAGAATCTGTTTTAAAATGAGCCCGCGGGGGGAGGGGGAGGGGGGGAGGCGCACCCGCGCGCGCTGTGGAAATGGCCGACGCGTTGCGCGGAGGCGCAGATTGCGACCGCGGTAGCGCAGCGTTTCGCTCGCGCGGGAAGCATCGACGTTGGCTTTTGCGCTTCGGGCAGCTGCGGACGCGGCGCCGGCGCGGCGCGGGTGGCAAAGGAACGACTCTGCGAGCGCTCCCCGCGCGTATGCTTGACGGGGTGCAAGAGATATCATCGCACTCCCAGGTGGAGGCAAGGACATTTATATGGTGGGAAACAGTTCGCCAAGGTTTTCCTTGTTTTCTTTTGCTATAAAATTTATATTCGACTAAACATTACCCAATGTGTTGTGTATATGTGACTAAACATGTATCCAGAATATTCTCTATTGCTAGTATTCTAACTTCACATTCAGGCTTCATCGAAAGATATTTTGCTGTTCGTTGTTGAATACAGTTGACATCGTCTTTCTATTGAAAGTGCCAGGCAAAAAAAGGTAAAACATAATTTAATGTATCTCTTCATTTTTAAAAGTACTACATACCATCATTATTTGACATTCTTTACTTTCTAGAAAATGCATTGCTGATGGAGTATAGTGTACATACCATGTTTATTTGCTAAAATCTTGCAACAATTAGTTTGTGTTCTTATTGTATGCCTAAAAAATTACACTTCTGGGCTACTTGTGGCTACCCACTACTGGGCAACAAAACAATATTTTTAAGGAAAAGTGGAAATCGTATAATGAGAAGAGTAAAATTATATATTATAAAACAATGATATAAAGATCGTTATAAATACACGAGTGTGCAATCATTATGATATGCGCGAGGAACGAGCAGTATCTTAAACATCATTCGAACGAATTAGTATCTATTATGTCGAGTTTCATGCTGTACTTTTTCTACCACTAATAATACCTATTATAAGTTGCACGTTTACATTGAATGGTGGCAGCTGGAATACAGTGTTAAACCAACGCCATTTAGTCGCCAGTCACCCAATCTTCCAGATAGCATTGGTTAAATATAACCACTGTCTGCCATCAAACATTAGTGCAGGAGTCAAGTTAGGTTTCAATTTATTACAGAAATGTTATCAAATTTAAGGGTCTGTTCTTCGCTCTTGTCAGACTAATTATGATACAATAATCATAGAGAGATTCAATTTTCTGATTTCCTTTTGAGTTTTGGAAACAGGGAAGGGTATGTGCGGTTTACTCTCCCCCTCCCCCATGAGTAGTCTCGGCAAAGTAAATAGACAATCCAACGAAACATTTATAGAATGAAGGCCAATAATTAATTACTTCCCAACTGTAAACTTCTCTGATTGATCGAACACCTATATTAAAATGAAGCAATGTCATTGTGCAAAGAGCTACACCGATCTAATAAGATAATTATAAAATAAATGAATAAAAAGGAATATTTGTGCTAAAAAATTCCTTCCATAGATTTAAAATCTTGCTATGTTTTGATAGAAAGTATACCACGTATGTTTCTTAACTTCTTTAATGATTTATTAGAAATACGGTTATTAAATGAGTTTTCTATTTACGAAACCGATTTCTCTAGTAGTTCTCAGCTGGAGAGAACTGATAATTTAGTGTAATCTTTTTATTCTGTGTACTTCACTCTCATTCGTAAAACTAAAATTGTATTAAAAAATTTAGTCATTATGTATTTTTTCGTTCAAATAATAGATTTATTATTGTTTTTATTATTGTTAAATAATTGTAGCCACTTTTAGTAGTCTTATAGACATAATCGTTAATTTTAGAGTAGAAAACACTACTTTGTAAAGTTAGAAATGAATTTTAGTTTTACTTGTTACAGGGTAAGATTACAAATATCGGGAATGAAGGTGCTAAAATGATGGTAGCCGGATCTGCCAATCCTCCAACGCTCGAAGCAGAACAGAGAACGCTCAAAGCTGAACAGGCCACCGTATTGGGTGTCCTCTTCTGCTTCTTAGGGAACGTCAACTACCCGCAAATCACGAGTGTCTCACGGGTTGCCTAAATATATCTCCTTCCGACATTGGTCGGGGATCCGTATACGTGAAGAGGGATGGGAACGAGAGCGGCGGACGACTATTGCTTAGACTATCGTTCTCATCGCCGGGTGACGTCCCTCACCCCAATGCCGCAACCCCTTTATCCCCTTCACCCGCACCCACCCCGCCCACTTGCACTATCTGCTCCCAT
Organism: Gryllus longicercus; assembly: GCA_038098605.1. Lineage (NCBI taxonomy): Eukaryota > Metazoa > Arthropoda > Insecta > Orthoptera > Gryllidae > Gryllus > Gryllus longicercus. Next base: position 1,784,078 of record JAZDUA010000199.1, on the reverse strand, counting down.
AAATCACACGCAGCCGCCATTCCGTACACACAGTGAGAGGTAGAGACGACAGGGGTGGTGGAAGCTAGTAGCGATCTAGCCAACGACCACTGTGTTAACCACAATGTTGCCTCGCCCTACATCTACCCCGCTGCGTTTGTGGTTCAGGACTCTCGTGTTAAATATGGGACGTTTGTAAATCGATCCTCAGCGGTACAAATACAAATACTACGTTCGTGATATTTTTCAAATAATTCCAAAATAGGTAGATAATGATTAAAAGGGGAAATTATTATTTGGGAACAAGTCCAAAGTTTATACAGTTTGGAAGAAAAACTATATTGCTAGAGATTAATGTTGCATTAAAAACAAAAAAATATCCTTTCATTTCTCGCATCGACTTTTACAAATTATCTTCTATGTTTTATTTTGTATACCATTTACGAACTTATGAAGTTCAAAATAATATGTGATTGCCTTATGACATGCAAGAGAAGAATTGTATGCTGTATGCTTCTTAGCGCCTTCTGGCACTCCTCTGATGTTATTCGCGTGCTCTGAATTGTAATAACATGCGATAATGTAAGTAATATTTCTAAGACAGATTATCTTGAAATGGTTTACTTTTTTGAAGATCATCGATTGCCTACTAATATATTTATCGCATTGTGGGAACATTGAATGATGTAATTATTTTCTTTAAAAAATATGATCAAATGATGTGCTTTTCAGAAGATCACCGATTATACTCTCGGCTATGATGATATATTTGTACATGGTGCAGTTTAAGAATGTAGGTGATTTTTTATGGATTATTACCATAGAGGTACGAATTTGTTTTATGTAGGTAATCTTTCGGAATCGCCCCATATTCCGAGTTTAACGGAAATCGGTTAATAATGGTCCATTTTAAAAGCCGAACCTTGCTAATAGCTTTTACCATGAAATGGAATTATTTTGTTTCGGCCCCATTTTCATTGTAATAAGTCATAGGGTCTTAATGGAACGCGTTCATTCGAAGTGATGTTATAATGGCCTCATATCGTTTATATAATACGCAATTTTAGCATTATATTCATACAAATTTTGCAATATGCAAGTCTAATAGTGTACAGAATGTTGAAATGCAAGAGATTTATTAGTTCATGCTGTGAAATGCATTTCATTTTAATTGTTTTTCTGGATGATTTAAAATATTTTCTACGTTGATATTGAAGTAATATTGCCATATATAGTTTTCAAAGCATTTCTTCATTATATATTTATACATTTTAAGCCCCTACTAAAACGTAAAATCACTCTTCGACAATACTCTTTTCCGTTTAGTCCACTGATTTCAATCCAAATTTGCAATCTATTTGCACTGTTCGTTGATGCGAACTAGCAGAGAGTTTTGCACATTATGACATCGCCAGCGTGATTGTCGCATTTTGGAATAAACAAACTCGTCAACATTTTAATATTACGGTGCATTGATGTTTTTGATGCATACAGTAATTACTTTGTAACTCTTCTGTTAATGTTCCGATTTATTAATGAGAGCGTAATATTCCACTCAAACACAGGCCGAATATTTCCCTTTGGAACTGCTTAACTGTGAACGTGGCCGGAAATGACAGTTTTATTCAAACAGAAATGTGGAAGAATCTCATTGATAATTTTTGTAATTCTTAGTTCTCATTTACAGATTTGTGCGGTTTTGTCATTTTGTTCGTGTGGACTGAGTTTCGAATACTGTTGTAACAAAATGAATGCAGTTTCAAAATGAATTTGCGGGAAGAAGATGAACATTTTGCCACGTTTTTGTGAGAATCAATTGGTATAATTTTTTTGAAAGTAATCAGTAAAAATTTTATGGTCCTGTACATTCCAAATGGACTAGTAAACCAACAGTTATATGCAGACATTTGTTAAAAATCAATTCGTTAGTAACAAGTTAGTATTTTTAGAGTGTATTGTTTGTTACGGTGATTGAACAGTGAGAGACGGTTCAAAATTTTTGAAGTAAAGTCATAGAAAGAAAATTTTCAGTTTCCTGTAGGGTTACTTGTAGGAAAAGTCTACTACCTTCTGATCAACATTTAAGAACTATAAGAGCCAAATACTTCGATGACAGTACTAAGACTCTGTAATTTAACTTCTGGCAATCCTTTATTTATCAAATAAACTAACCTGAGAATGTATATGTTCAGAAGTCATGTTGAACTGCATTCGGCTTATAGTGTCAGTGGAGTAAGATTTCGGAGTAAGATAGTGTTTTTCCCTTCGATCTTCTTTCTTTCTACTCTAAATAAAGTTTCTTAATTTTTCTGTCCAATGAGGGATGACGGTAGGGCCTATTAAGGCACGTCACCGTTGACAAATCTCAAATTAAAGTAACTTGTGAGAGAGAAAATGTTTGAAGAAGCGTTAGTATTTGGAGGGAATTGGGTCTTTCTGTGGGAAACTCTGATTTTATCTCGGGCTTCTATTCCGTCTTGCCTTTTTTGTGTTTTTTTGTGTTTTTTGTGTTTTTTTGTTTTGTTTTTGTAACAGAGGTTCCCTTAGAGCTATTTTTTTAACATTTTCGTTCATTTTTTACCATGTTCAACAGAAATATTTTAATCAATGACGACCAAGGAAATTGTCAGGTGCGAAATAACGATACAGTAGAGATCATTAATAGTGAATAAGACTGAAATTTTTGAATGAAGATTATCGAAAGATCTACTGGAATAATTATGGCCGATCTCTCGCTCACTCATTTAACTGCATTAATGGAGAAATTTTATATAGACGAGCAATATTTCACCACCTGAAAACCAATACTAATATTAAATGTTTTATTTGATCGAAGGCATATTTTTTCATAATTTTTGTTCCGAAAGTTATAGATTTTGGTTGCATCAAACGTTTAATATGCTTTAATTATTATCAATAATTAAAGCATATTATAATAATTATCAATTAATTGTGACGGTTAAAAGGTAATATTTTCTTATTTTGTTTCAACTATGGAAATTTGTACAATATTATGATATCCTACATTTCAATTTTAATCTTGAGAGACTCTGTTGCGAGCAACGCAAGTTGTGTAGCACGAGACCCCAAGACTAGGTTAGAAGGCCCTGGGCCAGGTATCCGCATGATGAACGTACGGAGGCGGAGACGTGGCGGATGGAGCCATCATTAAGCCTCCCATCCCCTTCGCCCCGCATCGCCCCCTCCTCCCCCCCCCCCATCGCTTCGAGCCGCCGCAGGCGCTTGCTTGCCTTTTTATGGGACCTTCGGGGAAAATGACAGACATTCTTTGTTCGGCTACATCAGCGGTCGTCTGCGTGCGAGAAAAAAAAAATTCGCCCCAGTCTCGAGATCGCTTAAAGATGGCGGTAATTTTTAGGGGTGAAGCGATGTTATGTTACGCAGCGAAGCCTACCCGAACGACGCGCCTCCTGCTCTGTCTTGAGGTCGTCGAGAAACATCCACCGTAAGCGATGTGTCAATGCCGCTTGAGCATCCGTCAACATCACTTGCTACGATGATTCTCTTGGCATTCGTTCGTGCATTCCTTCAATCGTCATTCGTACTCTATACATGTTTGTCTTGTTTAAATATGCTTCCCGAAAATATTATGTAGTATTTAGAAATGAAGAAACTAATTGCGCTATCTAGAAAATCTATGCGCATTGATTTAAACAGTTTGGGTACTCGCGTGAAGAAGAAAAATGTTACACGTCAAATAAGTACTCATCAATTAATTGCTAATTAATGTTCACGATGACATTTATTTATTGTGACAAAATTTGTGGCTATATTGTCTTGTTGTGTCATTAATAAAAACGCGCGTTTACTTGCTTTATTTTCGGAGTTATTTTTGAGAAAAATTCCTCAATTTTTAAACGTGATATTTCACAAGTTAAAAAAATTGATTGATCAATATTTGTGAGATTTTTGGACTCATTTTCACAGAGAGTCATTTCTCGTCTTTCAAGTGATTGCAAAAATATTTCGGGGCTTAAAGGTTATAACATTTGAAAAGCATAATAAATCGATAATTTCATTGTGTGCGATTGGAATAAATAAATGCATCGTGTTCTACTTTCGCAAGTGACTAATTTGGTTATGGATACTTTTTAGTGCCCCAGGGTGAAGTCACTTTGTGAACTAATTTAACCCATTATTACAGCATTAAAATGAATAATATCTTTTATATTTGTCTTGCATTTTGAAATGCTGATATTTGTACCTTCAGTACCACTTTATGTGTAATGTGATGGCAGAATCATTTATATTCGTTTCTTTAATTTGTTTTGGATATATTTTTAATATGATTTACGTGAGATTTTGCGTGTTTCCCAGATCTGGATTACGCCGGTAGAGAAACATTCGTTGAACGGATTTTCACTAAATTTCCCATTCGTTGATATTCGCCTCTCCAATCCAATTTTGGTTTTAAGTAAACAAAGGGATGAAAAACTCGCAACGTTTGCTAATATGAACTGTGGGGAGAAAGGCGTAAAATGGGTTGGATGTTGTCGAACGTATGAAATTATGCATTCAGTACATCCAAAAACGCTATTGTTGTAGTAATTAATATTTTTGAATGAAGGAGATTTTTAACGAAAAGTGCTCACTCAAGGGAATTAGTTACAACCAATTTCACACATACTTCTTGTAATGTTTCATTAAGTGAGTTTGTTCATTATTTTAAGAAATACGAGACTTTAGCAAATCCTATCTAGCTCAGCATTTAATTTCTACTTTTCAAATATTTTTATTTCATCGTTTTGGTTTCTGATGCTGAGAAACTGTTTATTATGGTAAGTGTGATTTCTCTAAATGACAATTTCCAAATTACGCGTCACAAAATGTTTACAATGTACAGTAATATGCTTTGCTCCTAAAGAGTGTGTACACACGTTAGTAAAGTGAAAATTATTCACCTTTTCAGTGTTATATTTGTATCATTGGGGTAGGATAGTCGATTTTCTTCTCTATTTATTGAAAACTGTCAATGTTGGTTAAGTTTGAGGCTTCGTAAAGCAAGCGCACGTACGGTACACTTCTCGTTTCCAAGACCGTTTGGCCGCGCGCCAAACTGTAAACATAACGCGTCTTATCGCTGAAAAATTGGCGTGGAGCGTGGCGGCGAGCGCGTCCCGGCGGCAGGCGCCCTCCTTCCCGCGTCGCCGTGTGTGTGATCACGGCCGTGCGGCGCCGCTGCCTTATCGCGGCGCAGAGGCGGAGGCCGCGCGCGCGAGGCCGCATATCTCGCTGCGTTGACGGATGCGGCCGGGCCCGCAAGACGCGCCGGCGCCGCCCCGCGCTCCGTCACTGCCCCGCGGCGCCGGCGCCGGCGTCCGTCACGCGCAGCGACGCGCGCGTGCGCGGGCAGCCGGCCGCCTCCTTAGCGCCGCGGAGCCAGCCCTGCGATCGTTTATTTTTGTGGAGTTGCATTGTCGCGTAAACGCTGCTTCGGCGGACGGGGATGAAACCCCGAAGGGGAATGTGCAGTTTTGCTTAAACTTGGCTGCTCGAAATCGGTCCAAGCCACTGAAGTGCTACTGTGGTAGTAGTATTCCTTTACAGAGAACCGTTGCGACGAGAAATAAATCGTAGCGTTTTACTTTCTTCCTAATCGAAGAGGCAAAACTCAAAAGTCGTGGGATTATCTACAGGAATCGGATTAAAAAAAAGTTTGAAAGTATTTAGAATCTAAATCTTATGGATGTACTAAAAATTTCTATAATTATTTACTGTAAATTAATAGATGAGGATTCAAAATTTTAATTTCCCCATAGATTTTCAGCGGATATTGCAGTATTTTTAGTAGTGCAGCTCGCCTTTTAATGGAAATGTACTCGAGCCGTCCACGTAGAGATGCATTTATCCCTTTACTCCTTTATTTTCTTACACCGTAACCAATGTTTTCATGCGGTTTGTTTTATTAAATCAAGAGACAGAAAGGAATAATTCGTAGAAGAGTTGTCGTCGTTAGCACACCTAACACGATCTCTAATGTTACATGTGAGCTATAAATTGCACTTTACTCTGATCACTGTAAATGAGTCCACCAAGTTAAAAAATTTAACTTAAAGACATTATAATAATCTTGATGGAGGTATTGCCATACATTTCATTTTCGAGATCATTCAGAATGTAGTTTTATACATGAAAATCGTTTATTCACTCGATCGAAAATGTTTTATGCACACGAATATGTTCGTCACATTAATACATAAAAGCGTAGTCGTTCCCAGAGGGGTCAGGGGATTGTGGATTTTCGTAACATTTCTAAATAGAGGCCTTTTTACTGTATGTTATAAAACATTTTGTTTAAGAAACTAAACTATTTGCAGATTTTCCCTTTTTATACTGACACTTATAATTTTTTAAATTTATTCATTGATATTGATTTAGAAACAGCCGAGATCTTTAACAAACACTATTGTTTTTTGCACAAGTAATAACATTTTAAAAATAATAATAAACAGAATAATTAATGAGAATAATTTTCACAATATTTGTAATTAATATGTCAAACACAGTAAATTGGAGAATTTGTTAAACATTCCTATAAGAGTCTCTCCAAGCTTTGGCCAAGCCGTAAATAGTTCAACAAAAAGTTTGTATTTATTTAAAGTAATCATTAAAGTTCTAATTTAATTATCTTTGTAATATATTTTATTACTACTATATATCTCGCCCCTTAATATAACAAAAAGTTCAATGATAAAGGTAGCTCAGAAATGTAGTTGCTTCTTTGCTTTCCAGCCTGGGCACATCTAAGCATGGACGTATTTAAAAAAGCAATAACTCTTAATTGAACCACTAGTTTGTGTCTTTATTAGTCTATGTGCAACCCTGTATTCCCAAAAGGAATATGAAATTCCCACTCAGATTGTATCATACCTGTTTTTTTCTACGTTCACTATAACACGAATTAAGGTGATTTTTAAATTTACTTTAAATTACTTCTGTACTTAAACGAATGTCTAACAAAAAAAAGTTTCTGAGATGACCGTCTCAAATTTTGCTGAATTTTAGATATCCTGTATGTTTCTGTGTTGTTTACTCCCATAATCAAAATTCAGCAAAATGGCAGAGAGAAGCCTCGGGACATATTGCAGTAAGTCACATTTTCAATTTTAAACAATCCTAATCCCATTGTAAAGTTTTCTCTCATCTTATGTCGTTCTTTTTGAAAACCAGTGAGGAAATAGTTTTGTAGAGAGTATTGGAGATATGTGTATTGTACAGTGACAATCAAAAAACTTGATACAGTCGCTTGGGTTGATATATTTTATACTTGACGTGTTTTGTTCTTGCGGCGTCCCTGCAGACACGTGGTCTGTTTGACACCGCGTCTCTTCCTCACGTCCTAAAGTGCTATTTTCTGAGCTCCTAATACAGCGTCGCAAGTCGCTCTGCTTCCTTGCTGTGTCCCACGTACGTCTTCTAACGAGCCATCACTTTCGTTGCCACTGACTTCTCTGCACGGTCAATGCTCCCTTACCTCTCAACCATTTCGTTTTCAGACTAATTCTTTATTATCAATACCGTGTGCCGTGTTTGTCTACTTCTTTTTCTTCTTCTTCTTCTTCTTCTTCTTCGTCTTCGTCTTCGTCTTCTTCGTCTTCGTCTTCTTCGTCTTCTTCGTCTTCGTCTTCTTCGTCTTCTTCTTCGTCTTTTTCTTCGTCTTCGTCTTCTTCTTCGTCTTTTTCTTCGTCTTCGTCTTCTTCGTCTTCGTCTTCTTCTTCTTCGTCTTCTTCTTCTTCTTCTTCTTCTTCTTCGTCTTCTTCTTATTCGTCTTCTTCTTCTTATTCGTCTTCTTCTTCTTATTCGTCTTCTTCTTCTTATTCGTCTTCTTCTTCTTATTCGTCTTCTTCTTCTTATTCGTCTTCTTCTTATTCGTCTTCTTCTTCTTCTTATTCGTCTTCTTCTTTTCCTATTTGTCTTCTTCTTCTTCTTTTTCTTCTTATTCGTCTTCTTCTTCTTATTCGTCTTCTTCTTTTTTTCTTCTTTTTTCTTCTTCTTCTTCTTCTTCTTCTTCTTTTTCTTCTTTTTCTTCTTCTTCTTTTTCTTCTTTTTCTTCTTCTTCTTTTTCTTCTTCTTATTATCATTATTATTATCGTTATTATTATTATTATTATTATTATTATTATTATTATTATTACATCGTCGGCACCGCATTGAAAATTGGAGTGCAACTAATACTACCTCGCCTTGTGGGTTTCGTTTCTGTTCTTCCCTGCAAAGAGTGACCGCCAGGGTTACATGGTAGTAGATTTGCCTGGTCATCTCCACCGTGTGTCTCACGAGAAACAATTCTCTCTCGTTGCTTCTTGATACAGGAAACTTTAAACGCCTTACCTTGTCCATATCTAGGCGTTGTGTGTCTCCGTTCTTTAGCACAGCCAGTTGTTTATCTTCTCTACTCTGCCACACTCCCTTTCTTCTGCCTTCTTGCCGAGCGCGTCCGCTGAGGCGAAGGCGGCCCCGTCGCCGCCTGCTCCGCCGCGGGAACAGCGCGGCGCGGCGCGGCGCGGCGCCGCTGGGGCCTTGCGCGTCAGGCGGTGGCCGCCGCGTATTGATCGGCGCGCTGACGCGAGGTGCTGACGCCGCGCGACGCGCGGGCGGTCCGGCGGCGGCCGCCGCCCACCCGCCCACCGTCCACCGCCCATCGCCCACCACCCACCAACCACACACCCGCTCCCGGCCGCGGCCGCCGACGATCCACATTGACCGGATGGGCTCGGTAGCCCACAGTTGCTCGAATTTTCTATTTGGATGCTTTTCAAATGTTATCTAATATCTGTAGTAGTGGTGCTTTTAATACATGGCTGGTGTTCTTATAACTGACTTTTCAAGCTACAATGCTCTGTTCTATATGAGTTGGACTTCGATTTTTTTCAACATATAAGTTTTATAAACGTCTGTATATATTTTCCGTCTGTATATCTTCTATTCCGCGCACGTATCGCCTCCATTTGTGTATACTGTCATTGTGAGATTGTATTCTCACTTGATGACTTGCCTTCTTTTCTTTCAGTATTGTTTGTGTGCGACTGTTCACTTCTTCGCCTTCGCCCCAAGGCCTTGCTCCTTGTTTCCCTGAACTGTGATGGACTCGTTTTCTTTCTTCTCACTAACCTAACAAATATTTTCTCTCACATCTCATCACTGGTACAATAGCCACCCCTCCGTTTTCTCCGTATTCCATTCTCTGGACCTGCAGCCGGGCGTGGCTGCAGCGCCCATGACGTCCGCTTGGCCCGTGTCTGGCGGCTGCGTCTGGCCCGCGGGCAGCCTCGACCACCACCGCCGCCGCGCCGCGCCGCGCCGCCTGCCGCGGCCAAGGGCCTGCGGTCCCGCTCGCCCGCCCCCGCTGTTCTGGTCTATTAGCGGTAATGGCGCAGGACAAGGCTGCTTTCCGACAGCCTCTGTACAGACCATCAGCGCGCCGGATAATGAAGTAGAAGACTATGCGAATCGCTTAGCGAGACGCCCCGTAATTAAACGAAAGCGTTTGTGGGAGTCATGAAGCGCCGAAGATTTATTTTGACATCGGGGATAAGCGTTGCACAAAAAGTGTTAATTTCGTATCGAAAAATCAATGCTTTTTGTGTACAGAAGATAGAAAAAAACATTGTTTTAGAATGTAACTACCTGAAAGCCTAATAAATGTGAAATGCTTTTTCAAGTATTGCCTTTACAGTTTAAACACAAAGTCTTTCATTATAACTTCCATATTAGTTTCATTGATTTTAGTGTTTGTTTTAAATTTCATAGACTTAAGCGCAGCCTAGAAAACACGAATGAAATGTATTTTGTGACGTTATTACAAGATTTGTTTGTACATTCACCTCTTAACGTACCATTTTACGAGTTGTTTGTTGTTCGTAAAATCGAACTTTTCACGTAAACACGGTAGCGCCAACTTAAAAAAAAACTCATATAGCAGCAGGGAAAACTATTGTTGATTTTTATTGTTTTTAACTCCATTTCGACTTCTAACTTCCCGTTCGAATGTTAATTTATTTCGGTGAACTTTATTTTGAAACATTCAAGTTAAATATGCGTTTCTTTACATTGTTAAAACATGGTTGTTTTCTATGCTCTTTTATATTACATGACTAAGCTTCAATGATGCAAAACTTTAATATATAAACTTAAATACAATGTTATTCACTCATGAAGTAAATCTGAGCTACTTTCAATTCACAGGAACAAGAATAGCTCCTGCATTATGAACTAACAAAACGTGAACGCTCAGGTGTAAAAGGGCACAAAATTGTTACGTGGTCCAAAACTATTGCAATTTGTTTCATTTGTTTATTCCTCCGCATTTCAAGTGAGTACATTCATGATTATTGCTCACTTGCTTTGTATCCTTTTTTACAGCGCGTTGGAAGATAGTGGTCCTCTATACGAGTAGTTTATTCATCTGCATGCGAAAGGGACGTAATAGGGGAAATTAGAATCGCGTTACGGCAATTTGAGTACCAGTAATTTTTTAGGCAGTAATCGTTTCAAAAGGGACAAAATGGCCCAGAAGGTCGATAAAAAATTGACTGCACAATTATGTGCTCAAAAAAATCATTGATATATGGATTATGCGAAATAGTTATTTTTATAAAGTTGACAAAGAAGTGGAGAGACGTTTAAAAGAAAAAAATATACGCTATACAGTAAGTGTGGTTAGCGAGAAAACTAGGTGATGGTAGGAACGAAGAGCCAGAATCAAACTCTACAGGCACACAAACAGTCGAGACGGTGTCATTATTAGACTTTCAGAAAAGTTGAAGTTTCTGTGAGAGTAGAGGAACAGTAGGGAAGAAGATTCCGGGAAAGTGGAATCGGGAGGAGGAGGCGCGAGAGGACGCTAAGGGGATAATGGCGGGAGGAGGATAAATCGAGGGGGTGGGGCACTGGAGCGCTTGCACGAGGCTCGAGAGAGGTTGACAGGGGTGGTGGGGCCTGGAAATGAGTCTCCGGATTAAGGCTCTCAATTAAAAGAGATACGGTGGCGGCGACGCCGCCGGGGGCGGCGGCGGCGGTGGCAGAAGCAACAGCAGCAACGGCGGCGGCGGCGGCGGCCAGGCTGGGGAATGAGGGCAAGGGCCGCGGTAATTCTTGTTTTCCTTGTGTAATCCGATTCATAACCCGAGCTTTCGCCGGTCTCCGCGGCCGGAATTAATTACATCTCTGCTCGTCAGCCGCGGCGCACGCCTCGCCGAGCCGCGCTTTTTATTATTTCTAAACATTTACCCGCTGTCTGGGCACACGGCCCGCTCTCTCCCCGACGCCAACCCGACCGCCTTCCTGGCGCGCGAAGAGACTTGTTGGAGGACGGGATTTGGGGACGGTCGTCGTATCAGACCTCTGCGTTATCAGTTACTCCACTCTATATCATATTCATTTCAGTATCTTGTTGATTGATTTGTTGTTTTTTTTTCTTCAAACTGGTCTCTATCCTTTTTCGTTCTATGCCTTTGTTCCTTTTTAATTCTGATTTTCTCTTCTGAACGTATTCTTCGTTTTTTAAAATAAATTTTCCCTCATTTCTGTCTCCCTCCCTCTCTCTCACACACACAAAACCACTCACTCATTCACCCACTCTCTCGTTTTTGTCGCGCTGATTATAATTTGACCAGTAGTTACAATAATTACGGAAACATCCCCTTTATTTGTCAAATGAAGCAAATTTTCGATGCATAGACTCAGTTTTATTTTGTAAGACTTCATTGTTGATAGTTTTACTTCCATGTTTTATATTTTTCTATAAATTTTCTATTTTTTACACTGTTAATGAACTTTTCTATGGATAGTTTTATTCGACCTATTTTATGATCGTCCTAGAAAACCACAAACATTTTGAATATAATGTGTTCAAAGTGTTTCAGGTAATGTTTTTGTGTAAAAAGTGGCAATACATTTCGCCAAAGATGTATTCAAAGAAACAAGATTCAAACAAAACTATACATCCGTCGTTTCTATTGTAGTCCATATCGTACCGAGAAAACGTTAAACATTCCGATAATTTTTGTGCTAGAATCATACATAAACGTAATGGCATGGGTATCGAAATTCATCCGATATTCCAGAACATTTCTATGAAATGTACTTTGCATTTGATGTCTATGGCCCGTGTTGGACAAAAAAGGACGGAGTTTAATGTTGAGTGGATCGAGCAAAACGAACCCCATATGTTGAGCTTTTGTGCCCTTAGCGGCCTGCCGGGTTCCAAGAAAGGTGGATGCGAAATGTGCTGATTTGCACCATTTTCACTTTCGCAAACACGTTCGTCATATACCCAACGCCGCGCCGCTGCTGGCTGGCAAGGCGCGCGCACCCACCGGCTGCCGACTCGCGCTTTCTCGTCCCATGCGACCTCGCCAACATTACGGCCCTTCCACCAGGAGCTCTGTTCAGCAGGAAAGGTTCAGCACACCCTTTGGCTGACTCAGCATTGTATTTATGCTTTAATAATGAACTGCGTTATTTAGGCAAGTACTGTTTCCTGAATCGGGGTATAACGATTATACAGTATACATAGGAGGCATTTATTAATATTATACAGTAATAATTGTTCAGTACATGTTTTTTTTATTCTTTTCACTGCTTACATCATGCACATTAAGTACTTATTTGAAGTATGAAATTATAGTTGGTAAAACTCATCCTTAGATATCAATAAATTTTAAAAAACAAGTGGGCTTTGAAAGTAATGATTTCTCTCACCCACTGTTGTGGAATTGGATTGAGACAGTTATTTCTTACACGTGAGTACGAGCCAAACTCTCGCTCTTCGTATGAGTACGCCAAAAACAAATTTCCTTTAACAACACGTAAAATTCGGATGTTTGACATTGCTTTGAAGGCAGCTGCGTCACGATATAACTCGTGTGCGATACCCTGTTCTTGCGAAATCGTTAGCGTAGTGCCCCCAACGGAGAAACATGACGTACCACCTAGTGACGAAACTTTCGATTCGCACGACCAGAGGCCGCCAGTTCTGTGTTGGGAACGGAAATCATTCCCAGCACGGAAACCGTAGCCCTGAGGAGATTGCGAAAGCGCTGATCATTGACTGCGCGGCACTCGGTTTCATAATTCTGTCTACGTTATCGGGAGCTTGACGTACCAAGTATCACACATTGTTCCTAGAGCATACATTATTGTACGGCAACAAAATTGCAGTCGGTAAGTGTACTCAATCCCTGTTAAAATATGACTTGAGTTTCATATGTCTCTGACTCTTGGCTTCAGCAATATTACGTTTCTTTTATAATTTCAAAACGACAAGAATTTGAAAATTTAGTTTTGCAGAAATTGAACCATTGTAGATAACAGAAGCTCCATCTTGCGGGTGCAAAGGCAATTTTGAATCGCCATGAGTAGTAAGTGAAGGGTTGATAAAGGTTTTCTACCATTTATAAGTTACTTTCTCGACTCAACTTCCCGTAAATGTGGTACTGGTATTAGTATTGGAGGATTTGCTCTTCTAAGTACACACACTTTGTAGCATTGTTTCTAGTTCATGAAAGGTTGCCCGTTTAATAAATTGCTGGTAACTTTTTGAAATGATTGTACCAACCCTCAATGCACGATGCATCACTTACATTTTTTTAGTGTGTTATAAATGCGAGATATTGGTTTTCTCCTTCCTTTCTGCTCTAAGTTCTGTACGCAGTTCGATTAGGAAATTAATGTTCCTAATGTAACAGCAATTATTGTCTTAGGTATAAATGGCAAATTTAGGAATAAGGTCTCATCTGTTTCCTAGGGATTGTAATTTTCATACTCCCTCCGGAATGGTTCTCACTTTGCCGCGCAACTCAAATACTGCGTTCACCGATTTAGGAAATTGTAATTGGGAGTAATAAGCAGTCCTGCGGGCTAGACCCAGCCCTCTATCGTGGCACCTCAATGAGGGCTGCTCGCTCACTCGTTCATGTGTTCGGAGCTGAACGGCGCTTTTTCCCCTCCGCCTCCTCCTCCCCCTTCCCGCTGCTCGACGTATTCGATCACAGACCTTGCATGAAAACGCACGTTTCTAGCGCATCACTGGTCACTCATCCAGTTCACCCTCCCCCGCCCGAAGTTCCCTCATTACGCATGCCTCTTGATATTGCCAGCGTGGTAATTTCAGCATCTATGTTCCGCCACTATCATCACTATTTGCTTTCCACAAAAATCGTCGGCGCCGTTTAAAGCAGCTCCTGTCATTGCCGCCGTCCGGCCTCGCCTCGCTCTCTCCGGGACCGCCTCGCTTTCCCGCCATTTCTGCCAGCCTCCGCCCGCTCCCCAGGCCGGCGCTCCGTGCGCCAGGCGGGGCATTATAATTGGTGGCGCGGTTGCGACGGACTAATTAAAGTCTTTTGTTATAAATTACCGCCGCCCAACTCAGCGCGATTCGTTGGAGCGCGCTCCGCTCCCGCGGGGGTCGTAAGGCTGTGCGCCGCCCCCCACCCCCCCACCCCCCGCTCGCCCGCGATTGCAAACTGCTCTACCCATCCGTCCATGACATTCAGTGCCTCGTTATGCGATCGGAAGTGCGAATGGAAACTTCCACAACATTTCTTTTCACTTTCTCGTATACGTGGAATACAGTTGTGCACTGCTGCAAATATTCGATGCCGTGATTTTTACGGAAATACACGTTTTTGGTGGTCCCTGATAACGAAAAGTTTTTTGTTTTTTTAAATATCCCTCTGTGATTATCAGTCTGTCTGTCTTTCTGATTCTTTGTTTTTGTCTCTGGTGTTTTGAGGTTATAATTCAGTCTGTTTACTTATCCGTATGTCTGAGAACCCATTGCCCTACACAGGATATTTTCCTCCAAATCGATAGTCCTTGATGAGGAAGTCGTAATCAAGCCTCTGCGAATTTCAAGCATTTCTTTTCATTTTTGCAGATATTTCGTATGAAGCCCGTTCATTTCCAGTTTTTTCTAAAAAAAAAATGGCTCCTATTCTTTTCTTTAAACTTTTGCTTGAGCAGTACTCGTATAAAAATGACGAAATCCGATTTTCATTAAAACGCCTGACACTTGGTAATAAATTCTAATGTCACATTTATGAATACAATTGTGAACATGGTTAAGTCTTACTTACAGGGCCGCCTACACTTTCATTATTGACTCTAGAGCTTTCTATTTTAATGCAATATATTTTTCATTTTTGGATGTTTAAATCATTTTACACATTTACTAAAATAGTTAGTAATGTTCGCGTAATTTTAGGTCAAAATCAAACGATTTCCTTAAATACTAGATATTTTCTCAGAAATTGCTCAAACATTTTTAAGTTTTTTTAAGGTAGAACAGAATATACACCGTAATGGAATACACACCGTAAGGTAGAGCAGAATACACACAGTAATGTGCTATTGTGGCCTCGCATATTTTCTTTAGTATTTTATGTACTCAAAATGTATCTTTTTGTTTGTAAAGAATTTTAATTGCTATTGATCTCTGTTGATGGAAATATATTAAGTATGCAGCATCAGGGCACTTTATTCGCTTTAGAACATTCATTATATTTCCAAGATATGTCTTATTCATTTTCTTTCCCGTTGGTGATTTTCTTGTCTGATAACACATCACATATTTGAATGGATCTATACGAAATCGTCGTTTAATGTGCTACGCAAAAGCTTTCGTCTCTTAACTCACTTCTTTGTAATAATGAAAAATTTAGATTATCGTTATTTTATCAAATGAAAAGAACCCTTCGTACTTGCGAACGCAAGTTAAATGAGTGTATTGTGCTAAAATAATCATCGTTTGTGTAGGGCTTTAATATATACAAATGCGCGAATTTATGTTGAGCAACTGTTGGGCTTAATTTGAATTAAAACAACATTGCTCGGTATCTCGCCATGTATGTCATACTGCTACCCAGATAAAATCTGCTTTTGGAACTCCTTTTCACTTTGTACCGTGCGCGCGTGTGTGTCACTGATGAACGCTGCGCTCCCAATCCGCGTTAAAGGACGGAATGAGACATTGAGAGCCAGGACCTTGCCAGCGCCGCCTCCGCCTCTCGGGAAAGAGATTGTGCGTCCTCTGCGAGTTTACAGCTTCACGCACGACGGCCGCTCCCGCCGGCGGCGCCTCCCCCCCCCCTCACTCCGGGCCGTTCCACTCGCTCGCGGTCTCCGCCCACGCCGACGCCGCCCCTGCCCGAACGCGCCCGCCGCGCCAGCCACGCCGACGTAGTAAAAGAGCGAGCGCCCTTCCAGCCCTCGATGGAAATTTTTCTCCCCCATAAAGTCGAGTGCGCGGTAGCCGGGGAAGGTGACAGTGTGTTTTCTCATTCAAATTTTTATTTTCCATATTTTCCGTCCCAGCGCCCGGGCGGCCGAGGGCGGTGCCGCGGCGGCGGGAAGTGGAGGCGCGAGGCGCGAAACGGAAGAAGCGGAGAGGCGGGTCCGGTGCTCGCACCTCGCCTGATCGAGCGGCCCGGGAAGTTCTGACAGCGCTACGCCGGCTACGCGCGATCCGGGTCGCCGCGCGGTGAAGGATGTCGGACTTGTGAACAGGAATCAATTATCAAGTTGGAAGCGCGAGGCCGGGGACGGAGGCGCCGCCTGCATTGTGAGGCGCGGATTCCTAAGTTCGCCGATTAATTCCGCTGCTCGTCCCAGACGCGCCTCCGCGCTCTATGCCCCTTCGTCTGCGAGCCACTGGGCCACCTTCAGTCCCTGGCCCCCCACACCTCCCTTTCAGTTTTTTTCTTCAACTCTGCCTTTCGTCTTCTTGAGCAGCTTTTTAACCTTACTTCTTATATAATAATTTTCTTTTGTGCGCAACTTTCCATTGTTCGTTTTTTCTGTTTGCACACAAGTTCCTCTCAACCTAGAAACCGGCTTCTACTCCCGGTCGTGGAAAAAATAAATTAACCGTCTGCAAAAAAAAGGATGTTTTTTAAACGCCGATCGACACGTTAAAGGGATAGACAAGGATGTTTGGGGAATGCAGTCAGCGATTGCGCATATCTTTCATGATACGTTATATGATTCGCTTCTACCGAAGCCGTATTGACAATTTTAGCCGAGGTTTAGGAACTTGAAGAAAGCTGGTACTATTGATATTCCTGCCACGTGCAAATTGCGTAATGATATTAGCTTTTTAAAAAAGAAGTGAATATTGCAACGTACATTTATCAAACGATAAGTTGAGTATATGGTATAACACTCAAACAAAGAATAGCTATGGTGACTCACTGGAGCTGTTCTTATTCGTGACAACGCCCACCCTCACAGTTCTGCTTTAGCCAAACAACTTCTATGAAGAAATTGACGTGCTTGATCTCATGGATCCTATTTAGCAACAAGTGAATATCATCTCTTCCTCGAAATGAAGAATTGGCTAGGAAGGCAAAGCTGTTAGTGAGAAGCTTCAAAGCAAAGTTCTGGCCCTTCACGCCTTTGGCGGCAACGTTCGTCCAGCTCGTCTGCACAAAAGACAAATCCCTGGATTTTTGTGGTTCTAGACAAAAATAGCCATTTTTGTACATAACTTTTGAATTAAATTTTCCCTTCTCTTGTCTTTTTGTTAAAGTCTTGTCGTTTTGTTACTCTTTTCTTTTTGTTAAAGTCCAGCAGAGGTTGAAAAAACGCACCCCCTTGTTCTTGTAATACGCCATTACATAGTTGCTTTATTGTTATTATTATTTGGATTTTGTAAATTTTCTTAAATTTCCTACAAGTGTACAAAATATTTGTTTTCTGATTTTTTTTGTACATTTTTGTTTATAAAGTGATGAAAGTGATAAAAACCGTCATTTACCTTACATCGGTTTGTACATTTGTAGATTAAAAACCATTATTGTTCATTGCTGCGATATCGAAATGATTTATGTAATAACAGTTTGTTGATTTTTGCATGTAAAATGAAAGCTCAGTTTTGACTCATTGCACGATTAGATCGAATGACATACTTCACCATACATTGTCTCATATTTTATTGTCACTTTTCTCTTTAATGTGAGCGATTCGCTCTGGGCACCAGTGTTAACGTAACACAACCCCCGGTCGATTAATGACGTGTTCGTATGTATTATGCAGTTTCATACGTTCACGTCGCGGCATGTATTTTTCTTTTTCTTGTCCCGTATTATTAATCTAGTTATCGTGAAATGACGTTGAATTATTGAAATGTTTGGGCCATGTATCTACGTAAATGATAATGGACATAGAAAACAGGGAAATTTGTTCTTTGAACGTAAAATCTGTAACGAGAGTGACAGGAAAATATTGCTGTGCAAGCAAACCCTCATAATCGTGGTTTTTGGTGTTTCAGATTGGCAGCCTTCCGAACTTTTACCTTTTCGAGCATCGCCGCGTTCACAAGAGGTCGCTGACTCCCAACGAGGAACACCATCGGAAGCTCAGCGACGAACCAGAGGTAAGTAAGTGCTCCTTATCTCTATTGTATTCTTCTACATCAAGGTGCGATGACTCGTTATGTATTCGATAAGTAATTGTAGCTTCTTATCGAATCAGTGAAATATACAAATAAGTCAATTTCGTTTTGAAAGTAGAATTATTATTGACGGGTTTTGAATTACAGTATGTCGTAAATATCGTTGTGAGGATAGGTCATGCAAGGCGAAATTTGATAACAGAATTCGAATTAAAATTGAACGGAATTGTAACGAAGGAAATTAGAGAACGGTTCACTGTCTTCCGCAGAGATGCGACATGATATACAATGGAAAAAGAAGTATTATTGTTAGTCCTCGGTGAGTGCCAGTACGACTCTACATACAATTTTTGTGTACTGGAATGTCGGCGCGATGACATACCGCATTGATATTACTAAGTGTTGATCTTGTCGAAGTCTTGTTTAAACAAATGAGTTTTTAATTTTAAATTCACAATAAAATTTGTATAATATTAACAACCATCTCATATGCATTGGTGTGCCATAACTTTATCAATTTATAATTGTTTTATTACATTGAACTGGTTTTGAACGTTAATACATCACTTAAAAATATATTAACAGAGGGTTTTAGATTAGCATGTATTTTCTCTTTGCAGTGAATTTTGTACTGAAGTGCAAAATGTGAGTTTCTATTTAGTACTGCTTTTTGAAGAATCAAACATCCTTCCGAAACATTTAACTTAAAAATACGTGAACGTTAAGGGTGGAGATTGCGAAAGATGAACATAGTATATTCCAGTCGATATCTTATCGTTATCGATTGACGTCTCTATTGCCTTCGATGTGATTTTCTGTCGGGAGCAGGGCTGATGAAATTTTGTTTCAATTTATTGGCGGATTTTATCTCCATCTTCTTTTTGTAGGCAGAACTTTATACATCGTTTCCTCTCCGTAGTCGCGTATAGAATATATGAATACAACCGTGACTACGAAGGAAAGCTTCTTGCGAGTTACAAGCCCACGAAACACGTTCGTTGGGAGGTATCCCATCTCTTGGCGGGTTGCGCGCGGAGTGGAGCTTCGCTCGCTCTGCCCTTGATTCGCTGGCAAACGACCTTGCGCCCCGGGAACAAGGCGGCGCTCGCCAGAAAAAGGCTTCCGCGCAAGTAGCCGGAGTTTGCCGGCAAGTCCGCGCCGGCCGTAACTCGGAGCAGCGCGGCTCGTCGCGGCGCGGTTGCGGCTGGGGCGAAAGGTGAACGTGGCTCGCCCGAAGCCACAAGTTGCCCGTGCATCAGCGGTCGCGGCGCCGGCTCCCGAGGAGAAGCGGGTTCACGCCCGCGAAGAGCGCTGCCCGCCGTTGACACTCGCGGGTCTCCTCGCACGGGGCAACCTTTCTTGCGATTCACTGGAGTCTCGCGGCGATAGTTGTCCATTTAGCTCATATCAACGAATTGAAATATGACAGTCGTGTTTGTTGAGTGACTTGTGTATATTACGCTTTATTAGGTTTTAATGTCACAAATAAACTTCTTGGCAGTATTATTTGACATGCGTAATATTTCACTGTCTATTCCTTTCTATATTATGAATTTACTATATTTGAAATTGTAGAAAATTATTCCCACAACGTATTAGTACGTTCATTAGCAAATTCACTAATGATTACAAATCGTAATTTCAATATGTATCATCGCACTTTCCTAGCAAGTAAGAGACTTACCCATATTTTAATTTTTAATTGGTTTGATTTAGTTATTTCAATTAATTACAAATACAAAAAGTTTATTATAAAGGACATTTTAAAACTTTTATTCTATGTCCAATTTTCTTCTGGTAGATATTTTTGTTCGTGAATATCAACTCAAAAATAAAAATAGTGGTACACACAATATTTTGCGTTCTGGCATTTTATTCGCGAATAATGCAGTAATTTACTGGCGCGTGAAAGGATAACGCTTGTTTCGACAGACTATATATGATTCGTGTTTTGATTGGGACAAGTCTATTGTTTCACAAATGAGAAGGCTTCGACGTCATTGATCAATGTAGCATGCCTTCAGCTCCTCTTTCTTATAGAGGATGAAGTTCAGAACGTTGACTACAAAACCGTACTGATATGAATGTTCGTTTCAGGTTAAGCAATTTCACTATGTGTTGATGAGATGATGTCAGATGTTCAATTTGACTTCGGAGGAAGTCTTCATGTGTAGCAGCAGTTTAAAAATGTTGCTTCTTTCCTATTAAATTCTTTTAGCTATGTTCCTCTTTAATAATACATCTCGTTTATCTCCCAAAATAACATATCCACGTGAAATTTTTGTTCACGTTTGCCGAAGATGCAGCTTTCTGTTGGTTCGAGATGCGCCGAGAAATGAAGTCGCGAACGTGCATCATCGTGATTGGCTGCGGTGGCACGTTGGGTGGCGTGGGTGCGGCGCCTGGCGGTGCAGCGGCGCGCGAGTTCGCAGCTCGGGAAGTTGGACGCCGGCGGCACGTCGCTCGCACGCCGCTCCCCTCCCTCCCCCCTCCCCCGCCCCTGCCCCGGGCCGTGCAACCCGCCACTCGCACCTGCGCCGCTCGTTCAGCCCCGCGCCCTCCCGCCGCCCGCGCCCTCCGCCGCGCGTCGTAAAACTGCCGGCGGCCTCTCCATCAGCGGCGTCGCGGGCGCCCCGTGGGCGGGCGGCGGGCCCTGACACCGCGCGGGGCGACCCACCCCCCACCCTCACCCTCACCCTCACCCTCACCCTCGGCGCCGCCGCTCCCGCACTTTGTGGCCCCGTTTGTCTGTCGAGGCTTTAAGAGCGTCGCGGGCGGGCGGGCGGGCAAGTCGAAGAAAGTCACGCGAACCAACTTCCAACTTGCCGAGAATTTTATTCGCCGTCCTGTTTACAATAATTCTCGAAATCGCGTCTCGACGATTTGTGTTGGCCCCGCGTTGCCTAAGTTGGGAGACCAGCCGCGAATGGTTATCGCGATTTTGTAAAGTATGAGATGGTCTTTCAGGATTTGTTTTATCTTTAATCGAACTTTATTCTTTGTTCCCTCTGTTCAGACTTGTCACTTTTAAGAAGTAAAGGAAGTTTCTTTGCGAATTTAAAACACATTCGTAGGAATCGACGTCTCATTAATCAGCGGAGTGGGGTTTATTTCCGCGGTCCTTCTCTTTCGGGGCAGGTTGCCAACAATGGCAAGTAGGGCTCCGCTTCCCGAAGCAGTCCTTCGACCGCTCAGTGCGTTTTCTCCACTCCGTCTCCCCAACGTCTACTGCCCCCCGGCATTCACCAGTAGATGTTTGCCGACCATCGCCACCACCCACGGCTTCCGCCACTCACCGCAATATCTGCCCCCCCCCTTTCCTCCTTCCACCCACCGCTCTCCATCGTCTTTACCTTTTTGTGCCCCGGGGCCCTCCTCCCCTGCTATCTCCCTCGCCTCAGACTCTGAAATCGGCGGAAAATTCGTGAAAGGGTTCGTCACTGGATTGGCGGAGAACTGGAGAAGGACTGCGAAGTTGGCTGGCTGGGCTATAACACGAGAATCTTTTCATTCTTGCTCTCCTCTGGGTCCGCGACGCCGCCGCTGCGTCCTCGCAGGGGGCGCGGTGCGTCACTCTCATAAGCTCCTCCCGCAGAACTTTTGGACGAGGGCGGGGCGGGGCGGGGCGGGGCGGGGCGGGGGCGGCAGAAAAGTCGCTTTGGAGTCCGGTTGGCGTAGGCAACGGCGGCGACGCGCGCGGGAGCAGGACTGCGCCCCACCGGTACCTCCCACTGCCTTTTAGAGGCTGCCAATGTTGTCCAGAAAGCTGGAAAAGGGAAAAAAAACACCCAGAAGACCTTGGGGAACACGGGAAGTCTATAGCATTGATGGATGCTACGTGAGGAACTAAAATACGTGAAGAAAAGTGCAAATGCGTAGGATAAGAAGTAAAATGTTAATTGGCTAATCCGACTCTGGCAGCAGAAGAGAAAGAAGCATAGAAGATGAAAGATAAGAACGTTCTCCAGACTTTTAAAAGTGAAGCGTTGTGTGTTTTTTTAAAATGATGTGGTTGTCATAATTAAGTTGATGTACGTTTGATTTCCCAAATGCAGTGCGTTTTATTGCGTAAATCATTTTTTTTTATATTTAAGATATATCAAACAAGTTTTATAAATTAACACTTTTTATCGAGACTCAATTTTGGGTGTCATGTATTGTTTCCAGACTTCCTCAAACGCTTTTTGAGAAATGTAGAACATAAGTTATTTGAATATTTCACTAACCATTTTGTATCGCATGTTACAACAACTTACCACTTACTGAGTCAAAAAATCATAGTAAACCATTCCGTTCTCATTAACTATTTGGCTTTGATTTTATTAATTTACAGCATACTTTGTCTTTTTCAGTAATACTATATTACTGATTGGAAAGGATTACAGTCATTGAAAAGGATTACAATAAGCTTAAATATAAATGTCTTGTTCAGCTTTGAATTATCGTAGCCATTACGTAATTTCTGCTCGTTTCGGCCTTGACCATCGCCGCCGTCCTCGCCCGCTCTCGCGTCAAGGCCACTCAAGACGAGCGCCCCGCCCCCGCCCTCGCCGGGTGGGGCGCTGGCGATGGCTCTCCCGAGGGCGATCGCCCGCGGGCGAAGGGCTCGCAGGGCGGGCGGCGACCGGGCGGCGACCAGGCGGCACCACCGCCGCCGGCAACGAGTGCGCCGTTCAATTATTCCGTTAAGCCAATTGCGTTGTATTTGCATGCTCCTTCGCCGTCGGCGTTGCCATGGCGACAGAGTGGATCTTGGCGCGGGGTAATCGCGTTAGGGGAAGCATGCACGTGCGTCCCGCGGGGGCAGCGGAGGAGATGAGGCGGAGAGAGACAACGCCTATGGCGGACTCAGGAGAAGCGGGAGGGGAAGTACGTTGGCTTTTGTGTACGCGGTGAGCACGGAAACCCGGAGTGTACATAACTACAAACTAAGTGTGTGGTGAAATACCGTCGAGGAGTTGTTGTGATACAGTAAAAAAATAATAATGTGTAAGTGAATATCATAATAGATACGTGAAGAGTAAAAATAGTGCACACAAAAGAGGGAAGTAGAAAGGAGTTATATGCGGAGGGAATAGGTGCAAGGTATGGGGAAAAATTGGTGGATTGAAAGAATAAGAAGGAAAACAAAGGTTTGGGAAGGTGGATATCACATGTTCAAAAGACCGTAAGTATGCGATGAATGGGAAAAATTGCAGTAAACTAGCCAATGAAATGGGTAAATGTATTTTAAGAACAGGGCGTAAAATAAAAGGAGGAAGAGATAATGAAATCTGAAAAATTAAGGCAATCGTGGAATATAGGTAAAAAGACGTTTGAGAATAATAACTCTCCAAAGTTGTTTTAATTTTTGTGTAGTTGTCTACTTATTACTGAAAGGGCGTCTTTCGCGGCCGAATGAAATGTTGACGGGCGGGAGACGATAGCAGTCCTGTCCGGAATTTTGAAGAGATACTACCGTACAAATTGCATACTCTTCTTTTTTAGGAAGAATTCATGAAAATGTGAAGTATATAGTTTTGGGATCATTCTCAAAATACAAAGTGTAGCCATTTTAATTCACGTTCAACCAGGGTTTTGTTTACCTTGCAGTATCCATTGCCGTTATATGGCCATGACTTCTTTGCGGTTAGCGCACGGCAAATTCTGTTTTGTTGTACACTTACCAATCAATAAACAGTCAAGATACGTACCAGTTTACATGCTTGGCTATTGGAAAATAATTTATTACAGTGAATGCTCTATTACAAACGGTTGATTCGGGATTTGAGAAGTGCTGTTGGGCACGTGGAGGGAAGCAGACGACCAGGCATCCGAGGCATCGAGACTGCGGGGGCGGTGGGGCTGATTTGCCCCGCCCGCCCCTCCCCCGCGCCGCGCCAGACGGCGGCCGCCCTCCGCGCCTGCTGCGTTCCCGCGCAAGGGGCGGGGGGTTGCTCGAATATGTTTACTGCGGCGGGTCGCGGAGGACTCCATTACCCCGCGCGCAAGTGCGGCGCCACGCCACGCCACGCCACGCGACGACCGGCGTCGCGACGCGGTGTGCGGTGCGGTGCGGCCGCATTCCGCACGGGGCAGGCGGCGCCCGCACAACCGCGTCGTTTTAATATTGCGAGGGGAGGCACGCGGCGGCGGCGGCGGCGGCGGCGGCGGCGGCGAGGGCGACAGACTGCCGGCAGGCGCCCTCGTTCCGGGGAGATGGGTTTACAATGGCGTGGATACACGTGGAGTCCTCAAGAGGCTGGAGGGGGGGGGGGTGCTTCGGAGAGGTCTAATGGATTTTTCTCCCTTCTTTATTTGTGTACGCAGCAGAGATATTCCGGCGATACTCGTTCTTTCTCGAAGTTAATATTTTGGTTAAGCGCATTATACTGCACGGTTTATTTGGTTACTTATTATTAATGTGCCAAGACGAGCGAGGGGAAGGTTCCCCTCCGAAAAGCGCACTCCTCCGGCTAAGATATTAGGTATAATATCAACATAAAAAGCGGTCCCCTACTCTCAATATTGCAGGAACATGTTTAACGTCTATCATATTGTATGTGTTATCTTTCATAATAAAGAAAATACAAATCATGATAACCAAAATCATGCAAATAGTAATGTATCTTCTGACGACAAATTTTTAATAGCGTGGTATTCCGCAGTAAAAAAAACAACAAATGTCTGTTTCTGAAGATTTTTCGTTTCTTTTTATCGAAGTTAAAAACCGGTTCAACCCTTTGCTCATTATTAGGGAGGGGATTTTATGCCCCAAAAATCTTGAAATATGTTTTTAAAAATAAGCATCTATGAGCAAAAAATTCTTAAATATGTATTTTAATATGCAATTAAAATTAACAGTATATCATTTCCTCTATCAACCTTTCTTGATAAAAATCAGGAGAAGCATGCTTGGAATGGAAATATGTATACTTGATCAAACATAATATAATCTACCTTACTTCACAGGAGATATTATTGAAGTAAATATTCACCTAGTATATCTCGTTGCATTACTTTTGCCTGGTTTAAAAAAATCAAGAACTTATATTTGCATAAGTATTTTATCATCTGTAGAAAAGAAGAATAAAAATAAACGCAAACTGTGACTAGCTCTTTCGAATTAATGAACACTCACAAATAAAAAGATTCTTTGAAAAGATACAACATTTTAGAGATAAGTCTGTATTTTAAAGAAATATGCAAAATATGCTCTTATAACTACACGAATGTTGGCCAAATAGGAACTAACATATTAAGCTACAATGCATCCAATTATAACCAAATGTAAAGTAATTTCACTTAGCTATGCTCTGAAGCATCGGACAAAAAAGCAAAATCGTATAAATCCGTCCCCTGCTCATTAGTATTACCCCCAACAATATATTATGGTCAGTACCAAATGCTGCAATTTATTTTGTATACTATGTGTGTATTGTGTTATATTAATGTGACGTCAACTGCTCCCTCGAAAGGGCAAAGATAGCCTCTCCGCGTGCGCGCGATGTGTCAGACAAACAATTCCGTGCGCTGCGGGCACAAAGTTTTAGGATCTCTCTCTCTCTCTCTCTCTCTCTCTCTCTCTCTCTCTCTCTCTCTCTCTCTCTCTCTCTCTCTCTCTCTCTCTCTCTCTCTCTCTCTCTCTCTCTATCACTTCCCATAAATCGATCACGCCTTCATCTGTCCGATTCTGTGCCGTCCGATTTTGTTGTAAGCTATCGTGGAAAAATAGTGAAGAAAGTTGTTTTCAGGCGATTGAAATTCAAATTTGACAAACCTGGCTTCTCTTGTTTACAGCCTCTTAATTTTTTGTTAAATTCTTTTAACTTTCCTTATGTTCGTATATTTGGCTAATAATATGTTTTAATAGTGCTTAATATCGACTCATTTCAGTCGCAGCTCATTAATGTGATATTTTTTTGCTCGGAACGTTTTGAGGTTGTCAACTTAATTACGTGAATTGCTGCATAGTTATTATGTATTCTTGGGTACGAAAACAATATTCTATTGAATTGAATGTGTTTCATTTGAAAATACATTTCTATGTAAATTTATTAATAGTTTTAAAAATTATATGAAAATAAGAATTTAAACAACTCATTAAGATAGTATTTACTCTTCTAATTCAAAAAATTGCGAGAACAAATGTACACGGATTGTTTTATTTTTTAGACTTATTCATGCATAAGGTCGGTGTACGGAATTACTTATGGTACTGTTGCATATTTTCCTGAATTTAAAATAGTTGGTCTATCCTCGCAAAATACGATGTAGGAAGTCGCAATTACATTTGCATTTTACCTACATTCCACTGTTAATGAAGAGTTAGTTGCGTTCTATATTTAAATTACCCTGTATTTCTATATGAAATTCATTTAATTGTGCAATATATTCTGGTCGGAGAACACTCCTGTTTCGTCTACGCAGTCTCGTCTACGCAGTTTGCCCGAAACATCGGAACTCTCAACGCAATCGCCTTTCCGCGCTGCAGCATCTGCATCGCCAGAGCGTCATCGAGGCTGCTTCCCCCTCCCGGCCCTATCGCGCCGCAGCGCGTCCGCCCAGCATCCAGCTTCTCCGCCGTCCACTCTGACCACGCCACCCCACACCCTCCCCGCCGTCTCCACCCGTCCCGCCAGCCCTGCCCACCTCGTCCAGCCCGTTATCACCTGTCCATCCCGCCCAACTGGACCCCTCTCCTCGTCCCATTCACCACACCACCCCGCCCAACTCGTCCACTCCGCCTTCGCCGCTCACCCCGCTCTGTCCCTTCGCCCTTCCCCGCCCCACCCGGCTCCCCGCCGCTTCCTCTCTCGGAGAGATCTTCCCGGAGATAAATTAATACCGGGCGCCTCGATGGGCTCTCAAGGCCCTTAAGCGCTGCAGTCAAAACGCTTCGCTCGCCCGTCCGCTCGGGGGGCGCGCGGGAGGGCCCTCCGCAGCAGATACAGCGAGTGAATTTTCAATGAACGAGTCTCCAGGGAGCTCGAGCGGGCGCGTAAAAACCGCCCGACGCGCGGGCAGCGGCGGAGGGGCTTAGAGGCGCGTCGACAAATAAGGCCCGGAATAATAGTGCAGAGGGAGGCCATGCACTCGACCCTCTAGGAGGATGAATGTGTCTGCAGGATGGCATGTTTTGCGGGACTTCATTTGCAATATTGTTCGGTAACTTAAGGCAATAAGTAACGAGAAAAACATCATTAAAAATTTCCAAAAAACATCTAAAATTTAAAATCGTTTCGGATATATCTTTATTGAAAGTATCTTCAATGTGAAAGGTAAATATTGCGAAGTTGAAGTGAATTTTACAATATGACATCTGAGTTAAAATAAGAATCCTAATGAAAAAATGAAAGAAACCTCAAGCAGCTATTTAAAACTAACGAGTGGACATGAACTGGCCTTATTGCCTCATTCTGTATGACATGCTTATATGAATGCAGCCCGATTATAGTCTGAATATTGGCTAACAACCCTGTGATGAATAAAAGAAAAGGAATTGAAGTCTTTTGAATGTGATAGTTACGTGAATTTCTGCGCGGAAGGATGTCGTTCATTCACGTTTACATCAGTCGCGAATGGAATTAGAGAACGCTCTTTGCAGACGTCCCTTGATCCTTGATGCCACGCGCTTTCAATGCTCAAAGACTGTCAAAGCTGCCTAATAACGCAGGACGACGAGACGTCGAGGGGGCAGACGACGCGAAGACGGCTAGCGTCGCGGCGGCGGCGGCGGCGGACCGGCGCCAGACGGGCGCGCCTGGGCAGGCAGATGAAAGGCCGGCGGGCGGGCGACGCGACGCAGCGGGCGGCGATGCGAGAGGAGAGGAGCGGAGCGCCGCGCAAGCACCACCTCGGGGGAATTCCGAAAGGAGCGGCAGCGGCAGGGGGAAAGGGGCTGAGGCGGGGCTGGACCGGGGCGGCAGCGAGGGCGGGGCGGGAGGTCAGAGGGCAGGACGGGAGAGCGTGCGGCAGATCCGCTTACTCACCCGCCATAATGAGCGGGCGCCGCCTTTATACGCCGATAGTAACGGCCACCTTATGCAGGGATATTGGGTATCCCATCTGGGGCGGGACGGAAGCCATCCCTAGATAGAGAGAGATTCACTGGCGACCGAAGAGGACAACGATGGTGATAGGGGCGTTGGCTAAGGGGCTTCTGGTGGTGGAGTATTACTCTAATGACGGCGTACCTAATGGTGGGGGGTTGAGAAAGCAACGACTGTCTGATAGCTATTATATTAGAGGGAAGGTTTTGGAAACTATAGATATTAAAAATTACTTTGAGTTTAATTTCTATCAAGGCATAAGATGAAGCAAGAAGAAAAGGCTGTATTTTATTTGTATAAAGACAAGAGCGAGGCCATTAGATCACAGTCGCTCGGGGTGAATACCAGGCTGCCGCGTAGCGCACAGATATGTAAAGCACATAATATCTTATTTAATTCAAATTGTGTTTTCAATCTCAAACTTGAATTTTAAAATTATTTCAAAATTATTATTGTAACATTTTATCCATTTAACCTCTGATGTTGTCTATTTATATGTTGCTTTAAATAACGTTTGCTTTCCACTAACTACTTACAACTTGTAGATTCCATTACATTTAAATTTTTAGATAACATTACTTTTTAGTAATTTTACTATTTAATACATTACTCTGTATATTTGTGACATGTGGCCCGAGCCTCGCCATATTAATAAAGGCATATTATTATTATTATTATTATTATTATTATTATTATTATTATTATTATTATTATTACCATCGCATTGCCTGAGCGGCGGGGGCGGTGTGAGCGAGAACGAGGGAGACACCTGCAAACGAACGGGCGGTCTCAACGTGGAAAGCGGCGGCGGTGGATGCAGCAAGAAGCGCCGTGGGATGGGGGGGGGGGGCCGTCTGCAGCCCTCGTTTTGCCGGCCGCTCGGGCGCGCGCGCGCTTGCAGCAAGTGAGCTCGCATTTAATTATTTACCTGCCCGCGCGCTGCGCTGCGCTGCGCTGCGGTGCGGTGCGCACCGGTCCGGTGAGGGCGCACGCACGCTCCTTCGCCCTCGAGCGCTCGCACACGTCGGCGCACACACGCACACTCGCCGACGCCCGGCACGTCCCGCATTCATGCAAAGGCTCGCCGGCGCGTCCTTTTTCAAAAGGGCCCCGTCCTCGTCTTTGAAACAGAATTTTGAACCGTGCCGACTAACTTTAATGAAAGAAAACTTTTATTTTATCTAATTTTCTGCTTCAACTCGGATGAAGAGCTTATAAACTTTTACTTACGGGAAATTACTTTCCCACTCACAACAGGGTGCCCACCTACCGCGCGCCGTCCCCCCGCCGGCCGACGTATGCGCGCGCTGGCTTGTTCAACGCGGCGTCATCGCTGGCGGATGCGTCCGCTTATGCGGGTGTTTTTAATGCTGGCTTCGTCCGTTGGCGACTATTTAACGTAGTTATATCATATAACTCCCTAGTGCTTCCATGAATTAATTTTGCTGCGTTAATTGTAATGGCATTCTTTAATATAAATTTATATTTTGTTTTGAAATTGTGCAGTGGGTAGCTAAGATACCTTGTTTTGAATGGGACTTGACGAGTAAAAAATGAACGAATAATCAGGAATTTTTATTATTATTATTATTATTATTATTATAATTATAATTATAATTATAATTGGTTCTGTTTTCGAAAAAATAATAAATAACTTAATTTAATGATAAAATGCAAATGCTCAACTAATTTGAAAAGATTATCAATTGTTTATCCTTCCAATAAATTTCCAATATAGTTCATTTTGAAATCCTCTTCTGGTGTTCTGGAGCACAAAACCCATCCATAAATAACTCATTATGTTCCATGTTCCCTTTTCCAAAGTTTTGGGAAATTGCGTTTGTGGGCGATTGCGTGCTTTTGCGCGTCACCCCATCTGTCAGTGCATAGGCGACAGTTCACCGCCGCGCCGCTGCTCACCTCTCGCGCGGTCACAATACAGCAGGACATTGAGCGAGCGGCTTCGCCTCTGCCGCCATCGCCGCGTAGGAAATGGAAAACGCCCAGTGTGTGACCTGGTGTGTTGCGACAACATACCGCCCACCGCCGGCACGCATCCCTCGCTTTAGGTTGTCACCACTCTGTTAGGTCCACATCCGGCTTTCCCTGCGGTACCACCTTCAAACCACGCTGTGCCAATACCGTCCCAACTCCAATGATGCGTTTGTTCTTTGCTTTGGATTCAGTGCTCGTAGCAATGTGTTCCTTTATTAAAGTTATCCACCGCTGTATTGATCTCGCACTATCCACTACTTGTAGTCTTTCATTTCTTTCTCTTTCAGCTTTTTAGGTGCTTAGGCTATTTTCTTTCCGACATTCTCCTAAATTTACTGTCCGTGTTATTTATGTTACGAAATATTTGTTATATTCGCCTCCTCTGTTGAACAGTCCTCACTCTTGTTTCAGGATCAATTCATAGCGAGATTTGACTGCGTTAATTGGCAAATGTTTTTGTATCAATAATAAATTATATTTTTGTTTTATTTCATCTTGAAGTAGAAGTGTGTCTGAGAGCGAGAGAGTGGCAAAGAAGTGACGATGGCATTGCATCCGTCAAACAGGAATATCATGAAATATTGTTTTATAATATGTAACTATTACGGACATTTTCAATAAAGATTTCCGAGAACATAAATTTTAGTTCATTGTCATTTCCATTTCCATTTGAAACATTGAAAATATAACTCTACCTCATTTAGCAAATTACACATTGAAGCGAGAGTTTTGTTTGATAGAAAACTAACATTGTAAGTTATATTATCTGGGAAATTCCCACGCAATGTGTAAAATGTGCTTCAGTTTTGAATCACTGAATTGAACTTCAATTTATTTATGGTAATGAAAAGTTTTGAAAAATCTGGTAGATGTGAAAGATCTAATAGGAAATGTAGTAGAGAAAACAAATTCTGTCAGGTAGTTCTGGAACGCTGCGCAATGCTAGAAGACACCTCGGTGGCAAAGTGTCCGTGCGTCACCGACGGGCTGCATGCAAAGGACCGCGGGCGGCGTCGCCCGCGACCTGACTCCCGGCCACTCTGTTCGCCCCGGCAGCCGCCTCCCGCCCGCTCCGCCCGCCCTCCGCCCGCCCTGCGCCCGCCCTCCGCCCGCCCTCTCCCCATCCTCCGCCCATCCTCCGCCCATCCTCCGCCCATCCTCCGCCCGTCCTCCGCCCGTCCTCCGCCCGTCCTCCCCCGGCCTCCGCTCGCCCTCCGCTCGCCCTCCGCCCGCCCTCCGCCCGCCCTCCGCCCGCCCTCCGCCCGCCCTCCGCCCGCCCTTTTTCCCGCCCTCCGCCCGCCCTTTTTCCCGCCCTCCGCCCGCCCTGCGCCCGCCCTCCGCCCGCCCTCTCCCCATCCTCCGCCCATCCTCCGCCCATCCTCCGCCCGTCCTCCGCCCGTCCTCCGCCCGGCCTCCCCCGTCCTCCGCCCGTCCTCCGCCCGTCCTCCACCCGTCCTCCACCCGTCCTCCGCCCGTCCTCCGCCCGTCCTCCCCCGGCCTCCGCTCGCCCTCCGCTCGCCCTCCGCCCGCCCTCCGCCCGCCCTCCGCCCGCCCTCCGCCCGCCCTCCGCCCGCCCTCCGCCGCCAGCGGGGCTCTCGCGCCGCTTTCACGTCGGCGGCGTCCCCGCCGAGGATAAATCTCGGCATCGGGCGGCGGCGGTGGCGGCGGGGCGTCGGTTCGATCCCCGCGTGCGCGCGGCGGGCCATTCGTCAGCGGCGCGGAGCCCCCCAGGGGGCCGACGCGCGCCGGTGAGCGCGGCCCCGACTCCCGCGGCCCCTCCCGTTGTACGCTCTCTCCGCACTCGCTCGCAGCGTCCTTAGTATTGTTTTAAGATCATGTCTGTACTGATGTTGATTTATTACACAAATAGATGAGATGGGCTATGATAGAACTAGGTTGTTGTACTGAGGAAGGTTCGAAATACGATGATGGGAGCCAAAATGACGTTGAGCATGAAATAAAGTTATTGCTAGGTTATTTTCAGCGACCATTTTCCGTATGTGCCAATTATCTATCGTCAGTTCTAAATGTATGTTTTGTGAGTTTTCGCTCAGCACAATAACATGTTCAATTCATTCGCAACGACTTGCTGATCATTCTCTTTTGACACTGTTTTGACTTACAACATTCGTTTTCAAACTCGCTTTTTTATCTTTTTCAGTTCGTACAAATATTTGTTTTGGGTGGCCTCCACTTCATTTTTTTATGTACTTTTCATATTTCACACCATTTTCACCAATCTGTCCTTTGCCTTTTGACAGATTTTATTCGTACTACCAGTGTATTTTTATTGACATGTAACTTTTATCCTTTGACATATTTACTTTAATCATTACCCTATTTATATGTCGAGGTCTATTCGTCTTAAGAAATTTGTATTAGTGGGTTGAGAGGACCGTTCATACGTATTCGAGATTACGAAAATCTACGTAAGAAATATTTATTCATTGGGGGTTCGAGAATTTACCTTGCCACTACAATAAATAATAACAACGGTTTTTCAAAAATCAATTAAGCATTATAATCTATTACTCTTCTGCTATAAGCAAACACATACATGTCACATTTCATAGTAATCACAATAAAACAATAACAATAATAACCCTGTTACTCGTTTAAATATTTTAATTTACTCCTCCCTTGCATGCATGGCCATTACCCCTTAGTATCTTACTTGAAAATTTATTCAAATCTACAAGACTTAGTCTTCTTACAATACTCGTGTTAATATGTCCCCTTTTTATCACTTTCCTATTTTGAGTCCTCTGCCTTCTTGACCGTCGACTTTCACGTACATTTTAAATTCCGTTTCTGCATAGTCCAATCACATCTTTAAATTTTTTCTTCTCAACACAAAATTAATGCCTTATCAAATTTACGTCATTTGAATTGTCAACAATCCTATTAATGTATATGTCCGAGTACCACTATCTCTATCCTACCACCGGCCGATCGTCACCGCATCGTAATATCTTCTCGCTTCTTGTTCATATCACACCCTATTCTTCTGTTTTCCTAAGATGCGCAGTACAGTACCCGTTTACGTTTCTCCTTATTTTATTGCGCTGATTTTCCCCTTCCTCGCACTCCTTCTCTATTCTGATTGGCTCATCCCGTCTAAGCATCTTATCTACTTATTCTTTGACTGTTGATTCCTGCGTTCTTTTACGTAATTTAACTAATATCCACCGAAATTTCTCATGTGTCCATTTGATATTATAATCGCTTCAAATTCTTTTTTTCCATCTTTTAGTCACAGTGCCCTTCCCTTATATTCTCATTATTTATAATTCACTATATAATTCCTTAGATTCCGCATTGTTGATGTCTCGTATGATTGTAATGTATACGCAATTTGCGTATATTTCGTTTACATAGTCATGAATCATCACAGCCTGTACACCTACAATATATTCACCTTTTGTGTTTCACGATTGACATTGCGCGAGCACATCTTATTGCTGCGCATGGCCATTCAAGCTTTCCTATTCCACAGTGGTATTCCATATGTGTGCCCCACACTTCTACATCGGTTGCTTCTCCTGGCCAAGTAGTTCCTCTGAATTATTTACTATTTCATTTGCTTCTCATTCCTCATGTCCCTCGCTTATTTCAGTGGATTAAGAAATGCCAAAACTGGAGGTCGTGAGCAATCGAACGACTCTCTCACGCGTCCATCCATCTCGTTCCCATCTCCCAACCTATTTGCTGGAAACGTTCCCTGATCGCTCTGCCACGGACAACGTGCGATTACGCGGCCTCGTTCGTAGCCGAAACACGCTTCTCTGATTGGAAGGGCTTCGCCTTCGCGCCCGCGTCGGCCGCGGCTGACGGTGAAGTGGACGCGGCTGGCGACGCATTCGTTCTCCTCTTGTTCGCGGTCGGGCCGTGAAAAGAAAGATTTACAGAGCGTTTCCTGGTTTTCTGAGAGGGCCCGCTGTCTTTGTACCCGTGTGTATTTTGTTAATGAATTTTCTCCAGAACAGCCGTTTTTATCTTCTACCTTGTGCTTGTGATAGTATATCCTTAAAAAAAAGTGCGCCTTTGAAATGGAAAACGAGGTTCTTTTGTTCGCCCTCAATACCGTGCTGGACTTGAAAGGCCGGTGTGTAATTCGTTTTAAATTTCATGATTTGTAGTCTGATAAATAGTGCATGAAAATCCCCTGTGGAATCTAAATTATGTAGACTAGGATATCGCTTCGCCTTAGTGTTTGTGATATCATTGTCCAATATCATTAACATTTTTGTAGATATCCAAAAATTATGTATAATCTTCGCGGCGTATTTATTTCTTTATTAACATTCAAGTTACTACTTATCAAAACTAAAATAAAAATATTGAGTAATTTTCAAATGTATATGTAAGGAGGTAATGTGGTATCTAAAATGTTTTTCGTATCAAAATCCGTGAAAATTATTCGATCATTTTTTTCACGCTCACCATAGACTCGTTACTCGTATGGATGAAATAAACTCAACAGAAAGAACATTGAGTTATTATGTACAGAATTTAATTCCTTGAAAAAAGACGACTGTTGTCCAATTCTTTCCTTTTCATTTTTCATCTTGAGTTACTTTAAAGGCAGATAATATACCAGGAGCGATTTACTGGAAGGTATAAACAAAAAAACACCCGTGCGTGTTCATTAGCCATACCCTTTCATTTCTCACTGCATTGCTACTCTGTGATTTCAGATAATAACGGTGTTCCCTAGCGAGAACTATACGGTAGACCAAACTCTAACATACGAGTTCCTCGAAAGAAAGTTGCTGAGCTGCGAGAGGGACCGCAGGAGACCGCAAGACGCCATCTATCGCATGTGCGGCGGCGCCGCGTAGGAAACAGGGCGGCCGGTTCCGCTGCGCGTGTTCGCGACTTTCAATGGCAATTATCCCGCCATTCGTGCTCGGCGCGCGGCCGCGGGGCGAAAACAGCGCGCCTCGTTTCGCCGAATACAATTTACCGCCGTTTATCTGCGCCGTCGGGGCGGGCACGCGGGGGCGCGGGGCGGGGAGCGAAACGAAGGTAGGGGGATGCGGAGCGGACGTAACTCGGCAGGCGGACTCAATTGGGACCGCGCCGGCCAATTCTGCCCCGCCGCTCCCCGCCCTGCCCCGCCCCGCCCCGCGTCGGCCCCGCTGAGGCGCAATCACGTGGGCGGCGGGCGGGCGGGTCGCAGCGCGTATCGACGCAGTAATTAGGGGCACGCGACGTCCCGGCCTCCCGCCCGCGCTCCTGTCTCTCGACCCACCCCCTCCGCCGACTGGCTTCCGCCTTATCCGCGACAGCAGTTTTCGACGTAGCCCTCCCGTTCCCTTTACGCCTTCCCTGAACGACGCAGGCGCGCCACCGTTGACAACCACTCCGATGCGGCCAGCCCTCTCACCTGGCACCCTGTTGAATTCTAAAGGCGGTCAACGGAATATCTCCGCACCGATTGCATCGCTTTTGTTTGACTTGAACTTGACATAGCTTCCAGCAGATCGACTAAACGACCTTTTAGTTTTTTCAGCTCTTTCACCGCCTCTTTCTGTCGTTTAAATGAAGCATGCCAAGGTCGCAGGCAAGGTAACTAGCTTTCTAGAGTTCACGGGCACTCTCTTCAGTGCCACTGCTGCAGTATTCAGAAGTGAGGGCGGTACAAATGTCTCCGGGTGGGGGTACGACGCTGAAAACATGGCCAATGGCAGTCTATTAGGGAAGTCTTTGTGGACGCCAGATGACATTTATTGCCCCAAAAGGTAAATTAATTCCCTACTAAAGCAAAGAAATGGTCCATTAAAACGAAATTCAACAGTGATATTTGAAGTTGTAAATTGAGAGTGAAATTAAACATTTTGAATCGAAAGGATCTTGATTTTGTAACCGCGTTTTCATAAAACTACAAAACCTGCATGCACTTCTTACGCTCGAGTAACTGGGTATAACGACAAAAATGGTTCTGTTACAAAACACAGAATAATTTAATAAAATATAAAGCGAAACAAAAAACAACCTAAGAATTCCACATACAAACATATTCCTGCGCCCTGGGAAGAACGTTTATACGAGGCAGTAATTAAAAGTAAAATATACATGAAATAAAGTAATAGGTAGTAAAGTGTTTAAACACAATATTTCAAACCTGAAGTGTCTGATAGAAAACTTACGTGTACGTATTTTCGTGTAAAGGCAGGGGGTTTAGAGCGGAGTCAGGCGAAGTCGCAGGAGCGCCAGGCTTCCCATATGGACCAGTAGCTCGTGTGGGCGCAGTTTGACATGCCCGGTTTAAAACTTTGATAAAGCTTCCGATTGCAATAGATAACTCTTTGGTATGTTTCTTTCGATGACAATGCCCTTTTTTAAACGAAGTATTTCTGTGATCTGTGTATAAAGTGTGCCGAAGAGTGTTTATGATTTTCAAAACATTTCAGAATTGTTTATATCTTATTTTTATTGATGTACAGTATAAAATATGTAATTGGCGTAACTACATGACTTGCGTATCGTACACAGGCTCCTGATTTGTAATCGATTAACCGCATGTGGCTGGTATTCGCTTGTGGCTGTGTGTGCCAGCAACCCCTACGAGCAAATCGCCACCCTCTCGAGGATTCGCCGAGCGGCCGTCAGGTGCCCGAGCGCCCGCAGCCGGCCAAGGGACGAAGGGGCGTGGGCGGCGCCGAGGGCCATTTGTTTCGCGCCATCAGATACGGAATACGTTAGCATCCGTCGCGCTTCCCTTAAACGGCCGTTCGCCGCGAAGGGCCACACGCTGACGCCGGCGCCGGCGCCCACGCGGGCGCGGAACGGCCTGCCAGATAGCATCTCCCCCGAAACTGTTATGGCGATCGACCCACGGACCGGCCAGCCGCTCCTCGTAACTCCCCCTGGGGAGGGAGGGACCCCTCGACCGGCTTTGGAAACAATGAGAGGAACTGCCGGATTGTCCGATGCTCATTAAATTTTTATTACGTCTCCTCAGGTTCTTGTTATAGTCCTCTCATTTGCGTCGTGCTCTTTTCCAACACTTTTGGTATCGTGTTCTCTAGGCATGTGCGGCTAATGCAGTAGCTGAAATGCTGTTGCTCTTACTACTAGATTAGATATCTATTTTAATTTGATTTTGTACTTTGCGTGAATGACCTTGTTCGATTTTAACTCAGGATTGTTCTTATTTTGGTTAAAGAAATATCGTTATAAGAGTACAATAATTATTAAGAAGGTTAAGTCAATAAATACATGAACTTTTGGTCTAACCGTCTCTAGGCTGACTATGCTTTCCAGCCTTTAGATTACATTGTTTACATTGCTTAGGGTAAGTTTTCGTGTTATCACCTTTTATTGGCTCGAATTGTTATGACGTAAACATGGCTGCATCACACTCCATTTGCACCAGAAAAAAACCATTCTCTGATTTTTGTTACCTGAATGTGTACCAAAAGCTGAAATTCTTAGAAGACTTTCAACACAAAGTGAATGCAATGTTTTTCTTGGTATTTTACCTGTTGAAAGCAATCAAACGAACTGGATGAGAAAAGAGCAAGTCATTTAGCTTCACCCACTACTGATCTCAGTACGAAGCTATTCCGTGCCCTGATTCTAAATAGCCAGTGAGTGACCATCGACAAAGTGTCATACCGATGCTCCTTAGTAAGGTTCTGCGTATGAGAACGCCGAGATGGATTGTCGAAACACTTTTTTGGAAGAGAAAATGTGTGTCGGAGCATCCCGGATGTAATGCCGATTGTGTCACGGCTAGTTACCATCTGTTTCCTCAACTGAAAGTTGCTTTAAAAGACCGAAGATTTGCCCCAGACCTATTGGTGAAGAAGCAGTCCATACATATTTTGCCGCTCAATCGAAATATTTTTTTTTTTTCCTCTTTTGCTTCTGAGGATATCAGAAATCGGATGCTATGATGGACGAAGTACATATAAAACATGACACCTATGCTGAAAAATTGTCTCATTGTAAATTTTGAAGTGATGTAATTACTTATAAATATTGCGAGTAAATACATATTGACTTACCCTCGGATGATTAATCTGTGACGCGTTCAAGTGTTAGCGCATATGATATATGAAAGAACCTAAGCTATAGCGAAGCCTTTTATATTGATTGTTTAAAGTTAT
Source organism: Gryllus longicercus (assembly GCA_038098605.1). NCBI lineage: Eukaryota > Metazoa > Arthropoda > Insecta > Orthoptera > Gryllidae > Gryllus > Gryllus longicercus. The sequence goes on along the minus strand of JAZDUA010000199.1, from coordinate 1,745,544 downwards.
TGTTACATCACAAACCGTGAGAATAAAATTGACAATTTGGTGAAATTTTGCTGTCGATTTTTAAGGAGAATAATAAAGAAGTCTCCTTCCAAATTCGTCGATTATTATTGACGCTTCTTTCATGACTCGCACAATATTATTGAAACATGTTTGAAACTGCAAAATATCGGAATTTGGAATTATTGTGTAAAATGTGCTTCGGTTGTAACACAAGAATACAAAAGCAGCAAGCAATATGATACTTAGTACATTAATTTAAGAAAAATAACATGTACGAATTACTTTACGCTTATACATGTTCTTTTATATTGATTCCAAAGTGCTTTACCAGGGATCATACAGTGTAGAGACGGTTATGTTGTATGACTTTTCATTCAGGAGGAAACTACACTTTTCATACTTATTTTTAATGCGTTTTATGCAATGCTTTTAGTTTTTGATTTTAATAGAAATTTTGCACTCAATGAACGACTCCAAACACATTTACGTTTCCATCCACACTGGAACCAATGTGACGCGCATCTTTTTGGGTGGAACTGCTGCGGCAGTCGACGTGTCCCCGCTCATCCCTCGGGCGGCGGCGACGTCCCCGTCGTCCACATCGTTCGCTCGATCCCCCACGCCGCCTTTAGGCCGGCAGCACTTCGATGGGTTCGAAATATCTCCTTCTCCCCGATCGACCATCGTTCGCAAAACCCTATTCCATTTCTAAATTATCGTTCACATCTCACTGTTACTTGATTTTAACATTCTACCAGCCTCAATATCTTTATTAATAAAGTGTTTTTATTTGCGAACACGAATGTTTGCTAATTTTTAAATATTTTTACATCTGTTACATGTTATGTTGACTAATGCTTGCACATTCCAAAAATATATCACATGTTTATTCATTTTCGCTATAACATTTCTAATTTAAGAGGTTTTTTATTTGAATTAAATCACGTCCTCACTTTTTAACTCTCCATTAAACCGAGGCCGGAGTGCTATCCGTCACACCGGGATCTAGGGTTGCGTTCCAAACAGCCCACCTTCCTTGGGATGAGGGCTCGGGGCTGTGGCGCCACGCCCCAAGGTTCACCTAAGGCGCTGGGGAGCTGCTTGGGGCGGATGGCAGCAGTGGCAGAGACGACGCGAGATGCTCCGTCCCCCTCGGGACCTCCTTTCAACACTCCTGTCAATGCGCGAACTCGCCGCCCCGCCCTCCCCGAAGCTCCGCCATCCTGCCTGCCTCGCCATCCTGCCTACCCCGCCCCGCCCGCCCCGCCCGCTCCGCTCCGCTCCGCCCCGCCCCGCCCCGCACCGCCCGCTCCGCCCCACCTTACCCCGCCCGCTCGCCCGCGTCACCGCCGCGACCCTCACGCGCTTTCCCGCTCGGTCCCGCCGCTCGCCGGAAAACGCGGGAAACAGCTCCGGGGCAACTAAATTATGCATCGCAAGCTCTCGCTCTCGCCACAAACAGATAACGCGCCATGGGACCGCCTCGGGGTCTCTCGCGCCGCCGCCCGTCCCCTTCGGTAGCGCAGCCCCCCCCTCCACCCCCCCTTCATCACCGCTGCCACTGCCGCTCCCTCCGCCGCCGCCGTCACTTTCGCTGCCTCCTCCCTCATCGCCGTCGCCCCCGCGTCCGGGTCAGCCGTAGCAAGGACGTCTTTAAAGATTTAGCCGGGTTAAAACACTGCGGAATTTTTCAGGCGTTAACGGCCGTTCTTGTGGAGCGCCTCGCGCCTCCCGCGCGGGCCGCGGGGCGGCTCCTCTCCACCGGCGCCCCCCCCCCCCCCAAGAGCCCGCCCCCGGGCCCCGCTTCGCGGTTGAGGAGCGGTATGATTCAATTTGGAGCGGGATGCGCGCCGCGACGGACGGCGCCCCTTGCACTATTCAGCGCGCTGCGGCTCGGTTACGCGCCTCCGCGTCAGTCAAGGCGGCGCTAAAGCGCGCGGCGGGAGCGGGGGCGGGGGCGGGGGCGAGGGCGAGGGCTGACGTTGAGGCGGCCCCGGGCGGGACACTGCCCACCTGCGCGACCCTCTCTGGATCCGCTCTTCTCCTCGCTCTGGATTGAGTCTTTATGAGCCAAAATAAAACTGCCTTTGAGTTCTTAATTGAATTCATTTCTCATTTTATCCACGCACGTTCACTGTTTTGTGTTGCTTTTTTTAAACTCAAAATTCTGATAGTTTGGAAGAAAAAGATATACTGAGTTAATTTGTTTTTCACTACAAGTAAGCGTTTTATGTAAGTGATTGTAAAATTCAAATTTCTTATGTATAACTAATATTATAGATGTATTATTGCAACAATTTTAAAATAAAGTATTTAAAATTCAATTTGAAAAACGTAGTTATTTAAAGAGAAATCGTATTGGTTGTCTATGCCTCCGGTCTAGTCCCTTTAAAGCTCCTGCCTTCGGCGCCACGGGCAACAGCCCGCAAGGAATTATTCACGTGGTACCAGCGAGCGTGGCAAACGGGCTGGCGTTTTAGTTGTCGGGCGTAATTGCATCGAGATTGGTGAAAAGAGGGTCGATCTGCTGTAATGTTTTACTCGGCGATCTATTATTTCACGAAGCACGTGAGCACGTCTCTGCGGTGAACGCCACTCAATTCCTTCGCCACTCGGAGCGCGTTTTAGTTTCGTTTGCCAACTCGCCTGTAGTTAGCTTATTATTGTTTCGATTTGTTTTATTCCGGAATGCTGATATATTTACGAGCACGAGTGTTTTTTCCTCTGCGTTGATTTGTGTCGCAGATACAGTTGGTGAGAATGGCGTGCACAAAGGTAATTAGGATTCTTTTCCCCATTGTCCACTTTTCGGAGCTGTAAATAGAGATAAGGAGAGGAAATTCCATATTAACGACGATAAGAACAAATAGTGTGAGAATGTTTCTGATTCTGCGAAAGGGAGGGAACAAGTGGAACCGAACGGCTGTGCTTCGGAAAGAGTCGAAGGAACGAGTTTGGATGGTCGTCGCGCGGCGGCACCTGTCGCTACTAAAGGCGTCGCCGGACGCCCCCAGGCGTCGTAATGGCACTTGAGGGCGGTTTGGTCGAAGTTGTTCCGACGCGCGTTCAAGGGGGCACTCGAGCCCGTGGGCGGGGCTGAGGAGCACGCGAAGAAGGGGCGTGGAGGTGCGGCAAGGAACTGCAGAGTTGTGGACACTTGGTCGAAGCACAAGAGCGTCGCCGAAGGTGGGACAAGGCACTGACGAGCGAAGTTGGGGAGGTAGTAATGGAAAATATATAGTAAATTATCGACATTTAAAGCCATTCTTGTGCAAACGCCAATGCCAATCGGAAGAATATCAATAATGTATGAATTATCCGAATCGTATCTGGTTTGTATTACAATAGATAATGAAGGAAGCCTATTTGATTTTAGTGTGAAAATAAATTGTGACAGCAACGTTAGAGCTCGTGACAAATATAGAATTGCAAGATGTTTTTGCCTTGGTCGAACAATCGTAAGTTTATTGAAAGAAGGGAGGGGCTGTGAGAAGCAGCGGACGGTGTTGGCCTGAAAGCAAAGGCAGATCGTAATGACGCGGGCGACGCCGGGGGCGCGGACGGCGCAGCGAGGGCGGAGGGCGAAGGCGTCGGAACCGGCCACTTGACGTGATTTCCTGCAGGGAAGGAGCGCCGCCCGTCGATTCGACGATATCGTGCGCCGGCCGACCTTGTCGCTCCCTCGCTCGCGGCCCGCGGAAGCCCCGACGCCGATTCGCCGTCTCCGTAGGAAAGACGTTAGTCCGCCTCAAGAAACGCTATGGTTTCTGCGCGTTTGTAGTGCTAAAAAGCGCAGTGGATGAAACGTTTATGGTCTTGCAATTTTCAGCCACTGCGGTGTAAATATCCTTGCAAATTTATATCCCGTTTCTTAAATGTGCAAATTCGTACGCCACCAGTGACACAGTGCGTTTGCTTTCAAATAGTGCTCGTTACCTTTATCGTTTAACACGCTTTCCCTTCCGGTGCAAAAGCAAACTTGGAAGATTAATACTAAGTACGTTTAACTCGCGTGTTGCACGGAGATTAACAGTGAGCTAACATAAAATTTCCTCTCCTTCTTTAATTCATGGAGCTTGTCACGTTTATACGGGAGCGTTAGGCCCATGAATTCCATCTCTAGCCCACATATTTCGTTGTTATTGATTAGTTGGATGCTATCAGTGCGTGGTGAATTCGCCTCGCCGCGTGCTCTGGCCGGTTGCGAAATAAATTCCTGGGCGGCCGGGACGGCGTGGCCCCTCGCCTCAGCCTCGGCCTCGGCCTGCGCGTCGGCCGTCAGGGTCGTGGCGGCTGCGGCGCGCGGGTGTTTAGGAACGGGGCCCTCGAAATGCATGGGCGGCCGGCGTGAGCCTCTTGATGGAATTTGTAACGCGCGATGTGACCCCGGCCAGCACTTCCGTCGCGTGAACACGTCCGCTCCGCACCTCCCTCCCCCCCCCTTCCTCTCCCGGCCCGTCCTGCAGGCCCGCCGCGCCGGCTTCCCCGTTTTCAGCCTCTTCCGGTCGACGCCTCCTGGTCGTCCCGTCCCGCTCCTCTCGGGTTCTCCGCCTCCCTTCTGCCCTCCTCGTGCCCCGTTCTCTGCCTCTACCCTTCCCTTCCTCTCCCCCGTCCGGGGATTTCTCTCTCTCCTCCCACTCGCGCTTGCTCGTCCCCGCCCCGCCCCCTCCGCACGGTCCGTCCCCAAAGCGCCCTCTCCCCTGTCTGCGGTCCGGTTGCACTTGAAGGATCGTTCTACATGCCTCGGCTGACGTCGCCGTCGGCCTTTCACCCCTGCGCGCTCTCGGCCAGCGCGTGCGCTGCGGGGGCGTCATGCGCGCGTCACCCCCGGCGCTTTAAAGGCGCGCGGCGGCTCCCGGCATTTTGACTCGCTCTCCGTGCCTTCCTCTCATAACGACAACAATTTCCCTAGTCGACGGTGTTTCCGGAAGAAAAATCTCAGAAATTAATTCAAATATCTTCAGGGAATTAGAATTAGCAATAACGACTTATGGGAAAGAGAGAGATGAAAGGATGACGAGTGTCATTTTGTTAAGTTGACCTCCTCATAACCACTCTTTATCTTTTGCCTTTAAATTTTTCTAATTTCATTTAATATTTGAAGCACCTCTCTGTCTTGTTATAAAATATTATTAGGAAAATGTTACGAAAATTATCTGAAGTAGATTGAAATAAAAGTATCATTTTCATTGGTTATTTTAAAGTGTGTGAATAGTGTTTTAAATCGTTCAATTATGAAAAGATTTATAAATGACCTAAGAACATGCTGTTACATCCGTCAGCATACACACGCTTGTTGGCATGTGATTTCGCTATGCCATGGCGAGACTTAATTGCTTTTCTGCGGAAACTGATGCGAAATTTGCTTATTTTCGTTTTCCTCAATGATTTCCTGGAAGAGCAGCGGAGGAAATGAAAATCGGAGTGGATTCGTGAGAGGAGGAGCTAACTCTACCCAAGCTATTACAAAGCTGCAGCTTTCGGGGCGAAGGTTCATTAGCCTGGAAGAACGCAGAGATGGAATCCGACCCGCACGACAGTCGCAGGGGGGAGGGGGGACTGAAGCCGCCAGAGGGGCGCCGACCGAGCCCGCAATAAGGGCAGACCGATTAGAGCCCCTCCCACCCCTCTCGGACAAGGAGACGCGAAAGGCGAAGTAGGTTGCGGCGTCGCCCGGCGCGGAGGGGGGAGTCAGGGAATTGTGATGGCGACCGATTTCCAGGCGCAGCGGGAAATCGAGAAATTACTGCTTCATCTACGACCACTCTCATTCGCTCCTGTTATCCTTTAGAAACGCTTCTCGCCCACACTCCATTCTTTTTCGTCCGTGCTGCTCTCCATCTGCGCCTGTCTGTAATTCCCGCCATACGTATGCTCATCCAATGAACCGAAAGAATTAACAGCTGGGTGGAAGAAGAGGGCTCCTTCGGCGTCCGCACTTTTTTGCTCGCGCCCTTCGCCGAGGGAGGGGCTCGTCGTGGAAGACGATTCGGCGGCAGGGGAGCACCTCTCTCTGCGCTCTTCTGGAACTCATGATTCCCCTTTCCTTTTTCTTTTTTGCCATAACTCGTCTAGAAGGATCTGCGCTCGTCGCTGATCGCACCAAGCGAACGCTCTTTCCATGCGTACTGTGCTTGCCCCACGCCTGTCAATTGTCCTCCGATAGGTCGCGCTGACCCAAATGTGCGCGGCGCGTTTTTCCGCTCCGCGGCCCCGTCCGCGCCATCCTAATGGATTCCGCGCGGCGACTGCGCCCTCCCCTCCGCGGGGCCGAGATTAGGGTAAATTAATTTTCTCCGCCGATAAGCCGCTCGACAAACAGGCTACCCAACCTCGCCGCTTTCGGCCTGTCGCGCCCTGCCGCCCGCCCGGATCGGAGCTGTGTCTTCGAGAGGATCAGGCGGCCGGTCCGTGCTTTCCGTCCCGTCTGCCGAAGCCCCTGCTGCCCAGACCTGCTCGGATTTGCAGATGAACTCTCCCAAGACCTGTGGTGTTTTGAAATCCCTGGTGAGTTGGCTCGTTTTGTGAGGCACCCTCTCGTTTGTGCGTCTGCCTTTGCTTTTGGTGCGTTCCTTCTCCGGTAGGGACGGAGTCCTCGCGCTGATTATATTAATAAAGCCTTTGGTTTACCAAACTCAGTTTTCTCTGTTAGAGTAGACCCGATAGCGATTGTGAACTATTTCCGTTTTTGGTATTTGACATCCCCTGATACTAATAAGAGGTTTTTTTTTTCTATCTGTCCATCCGTCCTTTCATTCGTTCCTTCGTCTCTTCTGTTCGTCCATGTTTTGTGCTCGTCCCCCTCTTTTTTTTTGTCCATCTATCAACAATACGAACACTTAAACCAGTGGTGTCCAACTTGCAAGGCCTCAAGGGCCACAACTAAAACCTTTAACATTTTTGCGGGCCATTTATTCATTACTCGATACACCCCTGATATCCTCGTATTGTTGATCTCGGCCCCTTGCCTGACTGCTCTGAAATGTAGGGGGAGGGGCAATGGCACCAGCCGTGATATCAGGTCGTTCATGCATAAAGCAGTAAAACACATCGGGTGCATTTGGATTTCTGAATTTACTACAAAAAAATCTTAATCGGAACTACACCTATTTTTACAATAAAGAGGGAGTTGACCCCGGCAGTCGCGTGCGCTAGGCACCGAATGTTCCTTCACGTTTAACTAATAACCTTTCGCGGGCTACAATAAAAGACTCCGCGGGCCGCATGCGGCCCTCGTGCCGCCAGTTGGACAAGCCTGAGTAGGATTTTTCAGCCATGGAATATTCCCAAATCCATCTCGTCCGATTGGTCCGACGTTTATTAAACAATTTTTATGAATCAATAAATTCTGTCCACTGTTAAATAATGACTGTGTATAAAAAATTCGATGAAAAAATTGGTTGATAACATATTCATTAATAGATATAATATAATGCTTAATAATAATGCTTATAATATTGCTTTTTAATGCTCTGTTGATGTACTAGTTTCGTGCCATTTTTCATCAAAACCGAAGCCATATTTAAATGTATCTGTTCAAATAGTGTAAATCAAATCATATTTCTCTGAATTATAAATTTTAATATTTGTATTACTTTTAATTTAAATTTTATATTTATTAGTTTTCATTTCAAAATTCACACAAAACTGGTTTTTGTGGAACAGTAAACATTCTCATTCCCAATTTATTTCTTCTCGCGTTCATTTGTTAATGAACTCAGAGAGGAATTGTCGCCTAATGGACACCGCCTGCGCATTCGACCAGCGTTCGATTGGGGCCAAGTCATGTGGCACGCAGAGCGAGTCGCGACAGACTTTCTCGGAATTTTCGTATCCCTAGCTTCTCATTTCGCCATTGCACCGTCATCATTCGCCTCGTCATTTCCTTCCCATTAGATTTCTTGTGGGTCTCAATGGCCTCAGTCCCTCAATTGTATAATAAGTATCATGAATCATGGATATCCGTTGTGTTTTTCATTTCCCATAAATAATAATTATCTTCCTAGCAATGTAATTTAGCATAGCGCTGATAAATCAACACGATCTTCATGCTGGGTGTGTAATCAGCAGCTATTAGTGAAACGAAGCGCCTCGGAGACCAGGGCTGTGCAAAGGGGTGGTCGTATTGGCTTAGTCGGTCGCTCCTTCGCCCCGTGGGGCAGACACACACGTGCGTGGGCGGATGCATCCTGGCGCGCTACGTAAACACGTGATCGCTGGCTGCTGCTGCGGCGGCGGAGGCGCCCGCCTTGCCCATCGCGGGAGGTGGGCGCGGCGCGGCGGGCGCGGGGCGGCGCGGCGCGGCGCTCGACCCGACGAACTACAGCTGTTCCCGACGGCCTCATTTCGAAAAGTACGCCGCCGCCGAGACGACTTCAAAGAGCGCGCCGTGGCTTTGTGCGGGGGCGGGGCGGGGGCGGAAACGGGGCCGCGACCGTCTCAAAGAGTCCGCCGACGCGAAAGGGGCGGTGCGTCTCAGCGGCTAACGGCCGGCAGCAGCAGCAGCGGCATCTTGGCGAGGCTCCGCGACGCTTCGCAGCCCTGCTTCTGTGTGCCGTGCTCTTGGGTCTTGTTATTTTCCGTGTCGCGCCCGTCTTCTCGCAAGTGTCTTTTCCGCATACATACTGTATTGTGCAAGAACTTTTCTCGCATATCTCCTCACGTATTTGATTTTTTTTTCATCTTCTTTGGGTTTTTCTTGCTTTTGCACACATCCGCTTCATATGAAACCTATAGATATTACTGTTATACCATGTCCGACCCTTCCAGGTTTTCTTCTGAAACAAGGCACACTAAGTTCTATGAACGTCAGTGCCTTAATAATGTGATATCCAGAGTTCGGATAATGATGATCTAAAAATTCTGTGAAAATATTTAATAAATTTAAATTGTAATTACAAAGTGACTTTAAAAAAGAAGAAAATGGCCTCTATAATTACTTGCAAATAAGGGAAAATTACCTTTTTTAAAAAATACTAAAAGAATTAAGTGGAAATGTTCATTTATTCAATGATTTTACACTTTTATACACTGTTTCAATTATTACATTATTTATATAAAAATATATTTAATATAAAGTCTATTTTAGAAGGAAATTAATCTTTAGCTGAAATTTTCCAACCGTCAGTTTTGAAAGGTCGATGAAGTTACCAGAGTTCATGTAATTTTGATTGTTCCAAAAACAGAGTTCACTGCAGTAATGAATTTCGTCATGAACTGATAATACAATAAAATGTATCATTGTAAATTCATGAAACATTCACTAACAGAAAACATGAAAAGGAAATAAAGTGCGAATACATAACAAAAATGACACAAAGGATCGAAAAATGACATAAAAATGGAGAAATGCAAAAATGCCCAACATTTATACATTTATATCACCTGTAAGTCATGATAAACACAAATTTACGAGTCAGCTACGTGTAGAATTCACGAATCAAAAGATGACATGTCATAAGAATCCGAGCCCTGGTAAATAAGCATTGTCAGTAATGTTAGCGAAGATTATAGTTAGCATACTTTGCTATTTTTACATGCGTAGTATTGTTTTTTAATTATATGCATTATGTGTTTCACGCCTCTACCAGTATACAAACCACGACCATAGTTTTATCTCCTATTTTCAGCTCACAGTTCGGTTTAATGTAGAGAAAAAATACTTCTGCTTATTTTTTTTTTAAATTTTATTCTGTTCTTTCAAAATTAAACCTGAGCTACTCATTTAAAAACTAAAATATTCGTTATTATCTTATCAAACGGTTGCGATCGGCTTGTAAACATTTTTTTACTGTGACAGTAATGATTGAGAATGTATAAATTACTGTTATTCCATACGCCTAATATTTTCAGTCGTTGCATCAAATTATAACAATAATTCCAATTTTTTCGTAAAAAATAACGCGGTTATATTATTGGACGATGCAAATGCAACCACGAAACCTAACATTCCATTCCCAAAGTAATTTTTGGACGTTGTCCGCCTCCGCCGGCGCCGATATTTCATTACCGCTCCGAGGTTCATAAAGCACATTCCTTTTGCAATTAGTCGGTCGGCAACCGAGGCAGCCTTTAGAAAAAAATGACCAAGGCCCTCTCGCGCGGCGGATCGGGCCCTGGCCAGCCGGCGTCTGATTCCGGGCGGCATCGAGGGGGGGGGGTGCAGGCGGTCGCGGAGACTGCTGCTGAGAGCCCCGTGGCGGCGCGGCGCTGCGCAGGGCGGCGTGGCGGCGGCGGCCGCTGAGGAGGCGGGCGTTGCAGCGTCATGGCGGCGGTGGCAGCGCCGCGTGCTCGCGATAATGGCGCTTCATTATAAGCTGCGCGCCGGAATTCCGACTGCAACGCCGCGCGCGGTGATTCGGCTAATCCGGCGTAATTTGATCCGGGGGGAGGGGGCAGGGGGTGCGGGCGTGATTGCGCAGGACGCTTCCGCGAGCATCGCTCGAACTGTTGCGCCCTCCTCCCCCCCCCCCCCCCCCGACTTCGCGTGCCTCTTCTCGATCGTACTCTCGCTTCTATTCCATGAACACGCCCCAGCTATGATGCGTGTAGATTAGTTGCGTACTATCTCACTCGCGTGAAAGCGTGATGGGCGTCGTCCAGACCGTATTCCTTTATTAAATTTCGGATTTGTGGAGATCACGTTTTGGGTGTCTCTTGTTTTGCTTTCTCTCGCTGTTTTCTGTGTTTCTGTTGGCATTGTTCTCCTTTTCATAAGTAGGTGACGTCTGTCTTGGCATACCTGTGTTTATTCAGGATAGTTGATTGCTTTTTCTGCAAGTCATCTATTTTATATGTATTTCTGCACATCTCTCTCTCTCTCTCTCGCCGTCTTTCTCCTATTCTTACGTTCCTTCTCAAACTCGCTCTCTCAATTAGAGAACATGAGTGATGCCGCCAACTGCAACTTCATTTGAATTGTTCATTGCTTTCCGTTGCTCTGTGTGTTCTCTCTTGTTCGTGCTTACGTCCCGCACTCATTGCGTACGCCGTACTGACAACATCAGTAACCTCCCTTCATCCCTGGAAACGTTTCTTGCTTCTCCTCGCACCCGCCATTTCAGCGATATTTCCCGCCCCGCTGTGGCGCACCTCCCCTGCGCTCTCGATTCCCCGAACGTTGCGGCGCTCCTCCGCCCCACGCGCCTGACCTCTCCTCGCGCACGGCCGCAGCCGGCACCTGGGCGGCCAGAGGGCAGCTCTCGGCTGCGCACGGCCGCCTTCCCCGCCCTGCTCCGCCCCGCCCCGCCCCGCTCCGTGACCTTTGCTCGGCCGCAGACGTCGCGCCGGGATCCCGTGGCACCCCCCAGGGACTCGCACCCGGCCCGCCCGAGGCTCGAGGCGCGAGTGCTTCAGTGTTGACGACGCACGCCAAAACTTTTCCCATATTAATGTTTCGTTCAGAACACAACTGTATTAGGGATTTATGATCAATTATAACATTGAAAAACGGAATGATAAATTTTCTCCAATTCTCTACAGAAAATTGAAGCAAAATATTGTAGAAAATGTTACTAACGCAATTATGAAATAATGCACTGGACTGTACATTCAGAAATATATTTCGCACAGGAAATTTCATTATTTTAAATCTTTTCATTTTACCCTTCGACAGTAATTGGCTTTTGAAAGATAAAGACAAACGAAGTACGATATGCTTTTGCCGTTCAATAGGTTTGCACAGTCGTATGCGTGAGTGATTTTTTGCTTTAACCGTGTATGTGCTCCAATACCTTCAATGAACGCTCCGGTAACAAAGAAGTTATGGAAGGCGCATACTCAGGCAAGCGTTTTTATCCTGCATGGGTAACAGATCCGCCCCTAACTCACCACCCAGGACACATGCATGAGAGGCATTCCTGCGTTTGACTCGCAGATATGTTTTCGTGATGTCTCTAGGCGTTTGCGCATGCTTTCTGCCCATAGTAGATTCGCCCCCACCCCCTCGCCACGCTTTCCGCTTCCTTCTGCTACCTCCCCCCTCGCCGACCCTGCCCGGCCCCCGCAGCCGAGTCGCCGCCGTCGATGCGCCGCCTCAGCCTCCCTCGCTGCCTGCCGCTTATCAAGCAGAGGGCGAGCGAAACATGCATATGGAGAGCGTCCGGTCGCTACTCTGAAGCCCTCGCCGCTGCCGCTGCCGCTGGCCTCCGCCGCCGCCGCCGCCGCCGCCGCTACCGCCACCGCCACCGCCGCTACCGCCACCGCCGCTACCGCTACCGCCGCCGCCACCGCCGCCGCCGCCGCCACCGCCACCGCCACCGCCACCGCCACCGCCACCGCCATCGTCGACATCGCTGCACCCACCACCGCCGCTGCCACCGCCCGCACCTCCGCTGCCACCGCCGCTACTGCTGTCGCCCCCGCCGTAGCCCTTTCCGTCACCATAGCAACCGCCGCAACCTCTGCCTCCGCCACCACCCTCGCACTCCGGCACCTTTCACTCGGTGTCTCTCTATATCCCTTCACCATATTTCTTCCACCTTATTCTGCCTTTTTTTTAAAGAATTATTTGTACATATCTATCATGCGAAAGAGAATTCTCATCTTGAAGCTCGCGTGGCCATCCTAGGAAATTTCTTTCATCATCCTTTGCTTTATCAACGCGCATAATTATGTGAGCACAATTCATTTTTCTGCTCTTGAATAGATTAAGGTCAATTTCAAGCAAATCAAAGAAATTTGTTTTTACTTACTTACGAAAGCTTTAATTATATAAGCATTTTACGTTAAGATAACGATGCATCATAAAAATTGATCTATCAATATTGCAATTACGTATGAAAGAAAATGCTATTTATACATGTGTTGTGTTATTTAAGATGTTACACATGACCACCTGACGTTACCTCTCCGTTTGCACATTGCACATTCACAATGCCATTATAATGTGTTGTCTACCACATCTCTCAACTTCACTTTAAAACAATGGAAGTCATTTCGACGCACAGATAATTTGCTTTTGCGTCATTTTTATTGCGTGATGTTGTTTTTGCCCTACCTTGTGTTTATGGGATCGGTCAAATTCATGTCTTTAAGTACTATTTGTTCGATATCGGATTCAATCGCGATCTATCTCCTCTCGCTTTGAGCCTTCAAGCGCTGCATCACTTCGCACTTTCTCGTCCCGCGCCCACTCTTCACTCTCCACCGCTTAGCTGCGGGCCTTGCTAATTGCAACCTGAATGTTTGATGCTGCACAGGAGGCGTAAACACATCCTTACGGGAACGCTTCAAGCACTTCTTGCGGGAAATCGAGGCCACCGATTTTGCCTCTACATTTACTCTGCCCTCTCACTTTACTTATCCGTTTCTCTTCTTAGTCTCTGTCCTGACGACTCTTTCTCATCTATGTTTTCTTTTCAGTTGCTTGCATCATTCTGCTGTTTTGTAAACCCATTTTCTTTTGTATTGTTATCTCATCAACCATATCGATTTGCTGTCTCGTTTCCGATGTTTGTGACGTGTAATTTTCAACCTTCGCGAAGCTTCGATTATATTTGATATATTTAAAAGCATATATATATATATATATATATATATATATATATATATATATATATATATATATGTGTGTGTGTGTGTGTGTGTGTGTGTGTGTGTGTGTATAACAACTTCCTACGAACATTTCGAATGCATAAACACGTCAACGAATCGGCGAATCAGCTTTGTGAAGTTCTAGCTTTCCGCTCTAATTAGTTTCCGAATAACAACATAGAACTTGATTTAACGGAGTTGAGGGCTCTATTTCGGATAGGTTACATCATGTGATTTGTACCTAGACATAGAAGCATTAGGTTATAAAATAAAGAGCATATTCTGACAAAAAGAGCATGTCCTGCATAAAACGCCTTCGGTGTATAAAAAATTGCGTTCGTTGAGAGATAAATTAAAAGCATTGTCAAAATATATTAACTTAAGAGTAGAGTGCAATTTCGGAATTCCTATCGTACAGGTCAGCTAGCCCGAGCCCCCCCCCTTCCGTTCGTGGATGCGTCTGTTGGTGCACGAAGGCGGCGGCGGGTTCTCCGTGCTGTTAGTACGTGGCCAATACGCAGCAAGAGGCGTTGAAGCGAGCTCGCCTGCCCTCCGCCGTGCCCTGCGTCTGTGTAGACGGCCGCCGCGCTTTCATTCGCTGGAAGCGCGTATCGGGAGCCGCGCGCCGCTTGTTTGCGGACGCTCGGCCACCGCTGCGAGCGCCGATCCCCGCGCGCGCGATTTCTGTTTGTGCGCTCTTTGCTGTTTGCGGTGAATCTGTCGGTTACGGATAAAACGATTTTATTCCACGAAGGAGCTCCTGCAAAACCTTTTGCCTGTCTATTTACTCGTAGATTGTTGTGACTTTAACTACGAGCAGGGCCATATTAGATTTGCACTTCATCAAATGTCAATATTACTTTTTACGCTTACAGGCATGGAAAATTAACATTACAAGACACACATGTATGCCGTACAAAATAAATGGAGTAGTGATTTCTACATGGATCACAAAAATTACTTATTCTAGTATTTGTTTTCTTTCGTGAGGTGCTTTCATGTGCAAATAGTCTGTAGTTATTTGTTAGATCAACAACTTCGACGCCAATGGCGAAATGGCGTTCTCGATGTCTAACGACCGGGAGTAAAAACAACTCGTTCAATACACGAGCCAGAAAGTCTCACCTCAGGTTTTATCTTCGCAGTTCCAAGCGAGTGACAGCCGATTGCACTTTGTGCCATTTTCAGGCGCACTCATTTTCCATCGACTTTTATCACCGTCGCCCGTCAGGGAGCAGCGCGCTATAAATATCCCTCACCTCGGCCAGAAGCTAAGAACTGGAGTCGGGACGGCGCCCCGAGCGTCCTTTGGGCTGACTGCGGGCGTGGCGGCGGCGGCAGCGGCGGCGGCGCCACGTCAGCTCCCGGCGGCCCCGCCCCTTCCCGCTCGCCCCACGCCACGCACCCTCTTCCTGTGCAACTTTTTGCCGAGTGCCGCCAACCCCTGAAGGGATGCGCTGCCCCAACGCCCACATCCCTTTCCTGCCTGCCTCCTTTTTGATTTCTTCTCCTACTTCGGCGTCTCTCGACCCCCCGTCTTCCAATCGTTAACTCGTTTATTTCAATTTTGTTTCACATTTTCGGTTACGGTTCTAGCTTGCATACCCTCTAGACGGTGGCCATGCTGGACGCGCAAGTTAGAGGGAGTGATACTTCTTGGTGTTGCGTTCAATCTTTTGACCCCACACCCTATTTGTCATAGTCGTTCACACTCCTGCTTCGTATTTGCGTTTCCGTCTCTTGCCTCCTTCCTCTTCCAGTGGTGTACTGGCTGCGTTTGGCGTAGTTCTCAGCCCCGCGCCGAGCGCTGGCGCGTCCGCGGTTTCCTGCCGGCCTGTCGGCGCCCCCGCGGCCGCGCCGAAGCGCGACCCCGCCGGACGTCTCGCGCGCGCTTTCACGGCCCGTTACGTCGCCGATTCCGATATTTCTCCCGGGACGCCCCCCCCCCCCCCGCTCGCCGCCCCCAGCTCCCTCCCGCGCAAAAACGCGTCTCGCCGGCGGAAGGAGCGGGGGCAGACTCGGAGAGCAGAGGGTGTGGCGCTGGCGACGGACAAACATCGTGAGGTGCGGTGGGAGAGGGCACAGCGAGATCTGCGTTTGGGGGAAAATGACGGCAATGCCCAAGCTGATGCGCTCGCGTAGTGTTTCGTTGGGGACGGAAAGCGGAGGGTGTAGTGGTGACGCAATACCCCCTGTGGCGGAGGACGTCGTTGCAACGGTGTGGCGCTGCCGTGTAAATACTACTTGGGTCCTCGCCCGAACGCCTGTCGCAGCGCGCTTCGCTGCCCTCGAGGAGACAACTTCGACAGCCCCTCGCCGTCCGCAGCTGTATTCTTTGCGCTGTTCTACGACCCATTTCGGTTTTCGAATTGCACTTCGCTGGGCAACGTTCCACATTCCACTTCATGGTTGTTGTTTTTTTTTCTGAATTTTAACATCCTCTTTCTTGAGTTGAATCGTTGGTTCTTTCTGGATAGTATTTTCATAACCTGCCAGAATGTATGATAATTTTAATTCTAATGTAATACTATATTATACTATTTTCTTGTAAATTATTTTTCTTTATTCTAATAGAGATGCATTGATTACTTAAGTTAAATGATCAAAAGTGGATTTGGCATTCTGATGTTATATCTTCACCTCTTCATTCACAACAGTCATAATTTTATCTCGGGATTAATACGCATACTGTGTAGCAACATTTAGGACGACCGTGTGTGGCAGATCTCCGGAGTACAATTGAGCCTCGCGTGGAGACCTTTGTGCGCGGCGCTCCAAAAACCATCAGCAAATCACATCAGAGTTCGAACACGCGTAAGCTCGAATTAGGCCGTGATGAAGTGACGTGATGTCGTGATTAGGGGGGGTGGCGGCGCTGTACAAACACTGCACGAGTTGACCTCGGCGTGGCGGGCCGCGTTGCGGGAGACCGTCGCTGTTCGCCCGCGCTCCCTCGCAGCGTTGCCAGATTTCTCTGGAGGTGCAGGAGCAGCGCGCTCGCTCGACAACTGGGCGGGGCTTGCATGGATGTAACGGGCGGTCTAACTAAAGAGCGGAGCCGGGAACCGCAGAGCGGCTTTCTTCCTCTTTCTAGGAATTCTTTCGTAAGGACCTCCGCGAACGGGAGACGGCTCTCTTAAACGCGCGCAGCCCCGCGAGGGCGCCGGCCGCTTCTCCGCCCCCGTAACGTCCCGGAAAGCGCCTTCTGGAGAGTGGATGACTCGCTCCGGAGTTGCTCTTAATACAGCCCCCAACTGCACGGGAACCGCGTGCAATTCAATTGCCGGGAATGTCGCATTGCGAGAAATTGGCTGCTGCTTCGTGCGGGGAGAGGCGCGGAAGGGGGAAATATGTCGCCGGGGGCGGGGACAGAGGCGGAGAGGGGGGTGGAGCGCTGTCGTAACTTGAGCGCGTGTGGCGGAACGCACGAATCGAGCGGAAGGGGAAACGCTGTTAGGACGTGTGGGGAGAGGGTTGAGGTATAGAGGAGAATGATCGAAAGGGGGGCAAAACTGCTTGAATTGACAGAAGTAAGTGAAACGGTCTGAATTACGTAATAATAAAGAAAAGTGCTGATGTAAATTTGAAGAACTACCCAGGAAAAATAATTACAATAATGGCTTCCTGCCAGATTACCAGTGGATTAGTGAAAAGGAAACATGAAAGTTAATGAAATAAAATTGAGAGACTGCCTCAAATTTTCGTGGTAAGACGTACTGGTGAGGGGAGGCGGTGAAAGAAAAAGAGGCATACTTGCCGACCAATAGCGAAAAGAGGTGATGGCCACCCGAAGGCAGAAGGAAGAGCAGAGAGAGACGCGCAGTCGCGTGTGGGCGGCATTCCCGCCCTCCGGAAGTGTAACCCGCGCCCGCTTTACTGCCCCAGATGGCGGCTATAGGTCCTTCGTTCGACGCTGGACTTTAAAACGTCGTGTTTACGGCCACATAGATTCCCGGGGCTGGCTGCGACGGGGGCGGCGCTGGCGGACGCGGACTCGGCCGGGGGCATAATCTCCGGGGCAAACATTACGGGGCCTGGCTGGGTCGCGGGCGGCGGGGACGAGGTTGTCGGACGCGGTCGGGCGTAAATCCGCCGCTGACGCCCTCCGCAACAAATCCGGCAGGGCGACGCCACCGAGGGCGGATGGCGAGGGCTGCGACGCCGGCGATACTGCGAAGGTAGTGACCGCGGCACCGATGGCGATGGCCATATTTGCGGGAGTATAGAGATTCGGACGGTGCAAAGATTCGAATTGACGTGAATGATATTGTTGTTCTCTGGCCATGTTGGCAACTGGGCTCAGTTATGTAGATATGCTCACGTTTCTACATCTACAACCCTCATATTTGCCTATATCTGCCCTAAAATCAAAAAAATGCTAGTAAATCTCTCAAAAAACTTATGAAAGTGCGTTTGTTGCCGTTTTATTTCATAATACGGATTTGGAAATGTGTTTTACGAATTATAGATTTTTAGAATTAAAACACCTTTTTTCCGTATGTGATTTAATTCTCGAAAATTTTGAATATTGAATAATTCATTTAAAAAATAAAGGTACTAACGGTAGTGCGAAATATATTTCAAATCATTATTAATTTCTGTTAAATATGTCAAATGGAAAAAGTAGTTAATTATGTTCAAAAACTTAATGCAAATAACTAGTTTTCTATTTTAGATATTTGTATAAAATGGAAGAAGCTATATATTATTTTCATTGCTTCTCTTGCATTGAAATTCATCGGGAAATAAGATACGATGTTTTAAAAGAGATCTCCAGTGTCGATTAAACAATTCCAAATATTCCATTTCAATATCCACTTTTTGGAACTGAAATGTATTGGCCCTTCTGGAGCAATTTGTATTTTAGACATTAATTCAACAATGGTAACGTTTCTTGATTATTGTCAGGCGCGTAAAATAAATTGTTTCATTAAAAAAGGATGCTATTATTTCTAAACCATCCCTAGTATTGCAAAGAAATGAATAGTTTATAACTGTGTTCTGTTGTTACAATTAAATATTGTTAAAAACATTGTATGGTACTTCGGACGGCTTGAAACATATGCAACAGACATATTGAAGCTATTGTTACATTTTTCGTGTTTATACACTGTATTAATTGTTTGTTTTTTTTTTTACAATATCGTACACTTCTTTGCTACGAAGGCAATCGTTTCAGTAACGAATATTTCAATTTCTTCTGAGTCGATTGATAGTATGTTCATTAAGAAAATAAATTTTGCTAGAATTAGGAATAATAGTAATGTGCGCCTTTTTATATTATTTTAAATTTGCTTTGTAAATGTTTTGAAGTTTCAAATATAGTATTTTCTATGTATCACTTTGTTAATTACTGAGAATGTATTCTCATGGCCACAGTTAGTGCACAATACCATGATTCAATAATAATGTCCACACTGATTTTTCATTGAATTTTCCTTTTTAGTATTTAATGTACTTTGATTAACAATATGTCTTCTATTTTACAGGTAAGTTGAATTTTCACATCGCGATGTTGACGTTTGGCGACTGGAGCGGTAAGTTTACACATCAAAAGTCCATTTTGTATTTAAGCGCGCCCTGTGAGAATATGTTTCTATTATTATAGTAATACGCATAATTCATGTAAATGGGTGTTTGTATTTATGTAATGGACTTGTCCAAACTTAAACAGAAAGTTGTGTGCCATCTCTAATGCCATTACCCTGTTTATATTTGTTTAACAAGAAGGATCTCGTGATTATTGGCTTCCCCTCGCTGACACTTCGCTTGCCTCTGTGATGTGATCAAATTATTAAATCAAATTATTAAAAAAATACACTATTAACATCATTACATATGGTTGACACAAACATTTTTGAACAGCGGTTCTATTTGTACTAAAATTCAAAATGTTTCGCCGGATTTGAGAAGGGATATTTTTTCCGCGAAGCATCTACGCAAGGCGCGTAATTCCGCCCCAGCAGAGGCGAGGCTGCGGCGCCCGAGTCCTTGAAGGCGCAGCGTGACAGTCGTCGCCATCGGCAGCGCCGTCGCCAACTCATTACGCGGCCGCCTTTTGAGCGCGTTCGCCCTCCGCCCCCACTCGCCCGCCGAAAAAACGTCCGCCCCCGACCGCCTCATCGGGGACGCGCGGGTAATGAGAGATGCTGAAAGGGCGAAAGTTGGTTGTAACGTACACATTAGTCCTCTCGAGAGATAGTGGCCGTGCGCACAGTGAGATGTGGATATGTTTGGTGGAATGCTTCTCCCGACTCGTTACGAATCGTATCTGGAGCCACGCGGAAAGCAATTGAAAAGCGCCGATATCGGGAGCGCGGAAGTCGTGAAAGAGCTGAAAAGTGAGGAAATTCTGAACCTCTGTGAAATCTTCATAATGTTGCTTTCATTGGATTTTGAGTATTAATGTGAATACTCTATTCACAGTTGGTTACACTGAAGTTCGCGTTTTGAATTTTGGATTCGATTTCTTCCTACATGCGATTACTATATTTTCGCTTATCCTCCCTCATAATCATCTTAAGAAACATTCCTTCGTATTTTGTTCTAATGTTTTTTTTTCTGAAATTTCTCTTAACTAACGTTTCACTGATATTCGCACATTGAGTTTGAAGTAAAATGCATTTTGAAAATCTCCTTCCCCTTAAACAATTTTGGCCTAAAATCTCTGTCAAGCGTCGATGCAGTCCGTGGCCCTTCACTCGCTTTCCCTTCAAGTCTCTCTCCCAGCTCTCCGCGCCATCATTTTCGTCCACGTTCTTGTAGTCTGGCATTCCGAAGCACATCACTAGTTGGACGTCCTCTAAGTAACTTACTTACTCAAAAAGTCTCTTTCCCCTACAAAGCCATTTGTACCGCCTTCACTATTGATCTTGCTGACTCCAGCCTCGTTATCTCATGGTTCCCTAGACCCGTCATCCTACTTCCGCGCTACCTTTTCTCATCTGACACTTTCACAGACAGCCTCGCTCAGAGATCGTGAGAGAGTGAATGATTAGATGGAGATGATGAAGTCCAAGTGTACAATGAAGAAATTGGTGGGGTGATTGAAGGAAGATGAGCACAACTATACCACAAACCCCACACAGCTTGATTGTGAGTCGAACCGCGACCCGGGACATGAAAAGCGTGTTGCGTCATGTCGGCACTGGCCAACGCGACGTGGTGCTTATTCGCTTTCCACTTCGCCGAACTCTGGTTTTTCCAATGCACTTCACGTCTCTCAGCAGAGCCTCTCACGCCCCCTGTCCCCTTGCCCCGTTGCCCCGCTGGTCCGCTACCCAGCTACCAGGCTGTTCGAGGCGTTTTCGCAGCGTACGGCCGCGTGCCCGCCAGCCCGCGGCGGCTTAATAAAGGCCGGCCGGAGATGAAGATGCGCCGCGCTGGAGTCGTTAGGGCGGCCGCCCGCGGCGACGAACTTTTAAATTGCGCCCGTCTCCGCCCCCACCTTCGGCCCCGCGCCGCCCCGCCCCGCCCCGCGCCGCCCCGCGCCGCCCCGCGCCGCCGCACGGCTTCACGGCGGAGATAAAGCTGGCGGCTACGCGCCATTGCGCCGATTGCGCCCCCGCCGCTGCCGCTTTCTTCCTCCGGCCCGTCTCCGCCCACTTCTCTTGCCACAGCCACCATGACATACCGCCCTGCGCTGCCCTGCCCTATTCGTCCATGCCTTGCTTTTTGCGACCCAGCAATGCTTCTCCATCAGTCGAATTTACTGTATGTATTTGCCCACCATTTCCTGATATTACTACACCATCACTTAATAGTATTTACTGCCATTTCATATATCTAATAGAAAGTATGCTATATATTACTAGTAAATAGTATATTTATTCTAAAGTACATGAAATGAATAGGTGACCAATTAAAACTGTATAAATGACATTTTGTAAATTCTGAGAAAAACGTTTATATTAGGTTATATTTCAGTGCCAATGTAATTTTATGGCTTTTATAAACAAGTGAAATGCTGTGGGTTTAAAGACAAAAAAAAGCACGACTTGACAGTGATTTTGAATTTAATAAACAGTTTTCCCAGAATTTATGAAGTTCCGACTTTCGCCCATTCAAATAAGATAATGGCCTGGAGCAGAAAAAATTATCCAACAGTTCTCAGCATACTAAGAATACGAAGAAAAAATCCGTAATGCTTCACGTGAATTGCAAATATTTCTTGACAGGGACCTCTTCTCGGAGCCTTGCTACCGCATGCCGCCAGCTTTGTCAAAGGCTGAGACGTCATGAGAACGAGGACTCAGTCGGGAGGAGCAGACTGAGACTGAGCTGAATAACACAATGAAATGTTTTAATTTTTCAGTCAAAATCGAAACTCTTCCGTGAGTTTTGCATTTCTCACTAGTTCTTGGATATTACACGAAAGCTGTATTGGCAGTTTATTGGAATGATAAAACTTTTTCCGTGTTGCTGAATTAGCATTGAATTTATAGTTGACTCTTTCTTTCTCTTGTTAGAACGTTCGTACATCCAGAACTAAGGATACATAAGTTCTAATGCTAGATATTATAAGTGTGAAGTATGTAACTGTTTTTGGTTGAAAACCATTGTCTTTACAGATTGGCCTTGATTTTCTTGAAGAACGCATTTTTTATTTTCATCTTCGATGATTCGTCAAAGTGCTAGCGTTCAATTCATTTTCGCACAGAATTTATTCTGTTTGTACTCGGACTTTGCGGATTTGTTCAACTTTTGTCCACTTCATGAGACTAACGCCCTTCTCTTTCTTAAGGATTGTCTAGCTAAAATGCACGCCATTTCACCCGCATCCTTCTCTCTTTGCATCTTCCGATCGTTCTCCTTCTGGATATTTGGAGCTCTACTCTTCTTCCCTCGCCCTTTTTACTTCCATGATTTCCCTCTCCGGGCCGTGCAGCCCCGTCCACGACCCCGGCGAAACATCAAATTTACAGTCGCTTAAGAGAGCTTTCGTTCAAAGTTGCCAGGTGGAAGTTGGAAACTGGGGCATTAGGAAAACAAGATAACGCAGGCGTGTTTTCACTTCCGCTCGCACGCTTCAGTTTGCATATCTGTTGGGCAACTCGTATATATGTATCTGAGCGGCGCGGCGCCCGAAACGCGAAGGTCGGTGCGGACTGGGTGGCTTGGGTGGGCGGGGCAGGGCGGGGAAGGGCGGGGCGGGGCGGGGCGGGGCGGGGCGGGGCAGAGTGCTCCGGCCGGAGTGCCGTTAACGCGCTGCCCTTGCCTGCTGCGCGGCGATAGCCTACTCTTGCCCCATCTGCTCTCTCTCCCGTCCCTGCGTCTCTCTTCAGACCTGTCCTTGGAAATTCGAGCTATATTGCACACTCTCTTTTATCTCGCATTCCTTTCTCCTGCTTCCCCTTGTACTCATATTTCGGTCTCTATTACTTCGCTGGGCTTTTCGGAAATACTAGTATTCTCATTGCGCTCCTCCATTGTTGTACTACGTTTTTCCATTACGCACATTTCGAATCCATTTTATTTTATTTTTTATGGTGTATTGTTTACTTCACGTTACAGGGTGTTCTTCAAAATCTTAACCACCATACCTGCTTCAATAAAACTTTGCCATCCTTATCATACGTGGCCCTTCCTTCTTTTTATTTCGACACAACTTTTTTCTTGTTACCTTTTATTTTCTCCGCGCCTATTCTAGAACATTATGTTTAACTTTTCTTCACTCTCTCTCTCTCGCCCTCTCCCTCCCTCCCTATTTCTCTCTCTCCCTATTTCTCTCTCCCTATTTCTCTCTCCCTATTTCTCCCTTCCTATTTCTCTCTCTCCCTATTTCTCTCTCTCTCCCTATTTCTCTCTCTCTCCCTATTTCTCTCTCTGTCCCTATTTCTCTCCCTCTCTCTCCCTATCTCTCTCCCTCTCTCTCCCTATCTCTCTCCCCATCTCCTCTCTCTCTCTCTTGAAAATGCTTCTCTCAAGCTCCGCTGCTCGGCTTTCGCTCTCGCCCTTCGCCCGAGGCAGCCGCTTCGCCCTGCTGCCATGACCTTTGCTCCCCGCCGGTGCAGGGCGAAGGAATTTCATCGGGCGAACTTACCGCGGAGCGCGCTCGCGACCCTTGCAATTTTAAACGCAGGGCACGCGTGCCCCCGCCCCCGCCGCCGCCGCCGCCGCCGCCGCCGCCGCCGCCGCCACCGCCGCCGTCATTGATGTCGTCGCTACGGCGCCCCGCCTCTGCCAAAGAGCCCAAGGAAAGCAGAAGGAAGGGCGGGGTCGCGAAGCCCTTGCGTGTGCGATGCAGGGCACGACAACTTGCCACCGAGAGAGGAAGGAGCCCAGCGAAGGACGAGACAGGATATAGACGCTGGGGAGCGGGGGTTCAAGGTGCAGGAAGGGCTTCTTAGCCCCGGTTGAGGCCTTTGTAGGTACCGCGTAGTGTACAAAGTGATAGAAGGTTTTTGTAAACAAAACATGTGTAGTACGTATAAAAAAGTAATATTTATTTATTTTTATAATTATATTTTCCATGAAAATAACAGTTTTGTGGCATTTAAGGGAGCAACATTGAAAACGTTTTCTCTCCCACTCAGCCTGTGTAGTCAGCAGGAAATTGTGTAAACCCATGATTTAGATCGATAATTGAAGCTGACGTCAGTTAGCGATATTGTACGAAATGCAACTCCGAAGCTATTGAGATAATGAAAGTTTTGTAAAAGTGTTAGTATGTTGCAGATAATAGTGATTAAATGTTATGCGAATCTTTTCACAAGCAATGTTTTCTATGTTTGCTAGTTTAGTTTTGACCAGTATTGAACGATAAAGTGTTATTTGTTTTCGTGCAATCTCACCCCGCTTTGCCTTTCATCACCCAACAACTTATAGATATGAGGGCTGTCTGAACTGGTCATGACATTAAATTGTATTGCAAATATTTAATGTTTAATGGATAGTTTTTGTGCCGTTATGTCAGCATCTACTACGGAAACCTGGAGTGAGACGGAGAAAGGCGGTTGGTTAAGAGACAGCTCGTATCCCGGGATGGTGGGAGGAGAGAGCGCTAGCGGTGCCAGGGCTGTGGGGGGGGGGGGCTGCGTTATCGACGGGCGCGCGCCGCTTATCGTCGGCTCCATCGGCGGCGCAGCGCCAGCCCGCGCCAACCCGCGCCAACCCGCGCCATCCCGCGCCAACCCGCGCCAACGCCCGCCCGCGCTCGCTCGCTGCCGCCTCGGCTTAACCTGTCGCCGTGCCGCCGCGCTGATGCGATGAATTACGAGCGCTGATTAATTTGTTATGGCTGCGCGGCCGCCTGTAAATCAGGCGGCGGAGGCGGGGGGGGCGACGATAGGCGTGCGCGCCACGCCACGCCTCGCCCGCCGCCCCCGCCGTCGCTCGCGATGGGAAGCGAGGCGCAGGGCGAAAGTGGCGGGGCGCGGTCGCTGCTGTCGGAATGAGGTTAAGCACTCGGGTTGCGGCAGTGGCGGAGCCAAGGATGGGCTAAGGGAGCTTTGGTGAGGTGAATGACCCGCACGGGTTTAGTATTTGATACAAGAGAAAGATCGGATTATTTTCCCAGACGATATGTCTGATTTATTATTGTTGCGAGAAAGCTCTGAGAGAAATATTCTAAACCTATTTTCTGGTATGTTATCAAACAAACTACTACATCTATTTAAGAAAAGCCCCCTTCCACTTGTAAATATTGTGACAACTTCACACAC
Organism: Gryllus longicercus; assembly: GCA_038098605.1. NCBI lineage: Eukaryota > Metazoa > Arthropoda > Insecta > Orthoptera > Gryllidae > Gryllus > Gryllus longicercus. The sequence continues at coordinate 1,720,348 of JAZDUA010000199.1, read as the reverse complement.
AATCGAGTGGAGCGAGTTTCTAATCATTACTTACATTTAGAATTATCCATGTTCATGTTATGAGGCTCTAAAAGCTTTCGATATTTGAATGACTGTAATTAAGTATGCTTTTTCATCTGTTGCTATATCTCATCGTTTTTGTCTTGTCGGTAAAATAACATTGAATGAAATTCCTGTTCAAATTTCAACCAAAGGATATCCTTTCAAACCACATTTGTTGTTTCAATGAACTATGTAATTTGAGAGGGATTTTATATCTGCACGGTGAAATATTTACGAAGCATTTCTGAGATCACAACATATTGTGTACTACAAGAACCGGTGACTTCGTGGTGTGTAAGCACGGTTAGTCCCAACAGTTGCTGCTTTCTGCAACAACGCATCCGTCGTGCTCATGTAACATGCAGGATTGCTGCACTTTCTACGTTGTCTATCCAGTATTAATGCTCCTGACCGTTGTACCCTGTTTTTCTGCTGCTAGCATCAGCCAGCGTCAGTTGTATCTCTCCCAGTAACATCTGCCGCCGTTTTTCCAACACGCGCGTTTCACTATTTATGTGGCTACCTCTCACTCTCGCCCTTTGTAGCCCCCATTTCCTTTATCACAGATTCAGTTTCACACAGAGCACACACATTGTCATGAATCTTTACATTTTTAATGAATATCCGATGTCTCCTCTTCTTTTTCTGATAGGTAACTCGTATCGGCTTCATGAAAGTATTTTGTGCCACTGCCGTTGCTCATTCTTTCATTTTCACTCAGTAAACTCACTTTACTAATTATATTTTATTATTATTATTATAAATAATAATTAATACACGCGATAGAAATATACAGTATTTTATGTTTTAATTAGAAGGCTATTTTCAAATATCCACTGAAATTTACACAAATGGAAAAATTCGTATTCGTTCTGAAAAGTTGAAGGAGTCAATATTTTCATCGGTTAAAATTAGTGAAACGTTTTCCTTGATACACCTCTGGTGTTGAGATAGTGAAATTTTTCATTTGGCCATTGCATTGCAATTCCTGATGAATTATGCACAATATCTCTCCGACTGCGAGATCAACCGCTTCTCGCCCACTTTCCAGGAGTAGCTTCTAGTGTGGTTGATAGCTCGAGTTTCCTTAGTGCTATTTCGCTGTTTCGCAAGTAGTACGATAGGTATGATTTGCACGGCGGATGGAACCAAATTACTTTTCTCGTGAAAAGTAATTTAACGGAACAGCTCTCACTTCGATCATCTGGGATTTCATATTTACAAACAATTCTTTACACTTCACTCTGATAATCAAGATCTGATTTGTAAGAGTAATAAATTAAATAAATTATTATAACCAACGTAAGAAACCAGCAGGGACTTGTTTCAACTTGCACATCAGACCACTCTGCTTTCGACTCTTTTCCTCCAAGTGCAGAGTCACGAACCCGGTGCGCAGAAAGATTGTGCAGATCCCTGAACATGTCGTCTTCGCCCCCGCAAGAGAGGTGGAACCGTCAAGTATTTCCCAGAAGGGGAAGGTAATTCCTGCCGTGACAGTCAGCAGCCCCATAAATATTTTTGAATCAAAACATTGTTAACTTGAAATTTAAAAAATGTTTATTCTTAATGGTAGATGTCCTTTCGATATGATCCAATCAATATGAAATATTGCTTTCGATAAATTGAGTATAATAATAATACCAATTTTGTTAATTTTTAATTATTATAAATAAATGATGACTTTGGTTGTGGTACATAGCCATCGTAGACTCGTCCTTGCCCCACAAAAAGTATAGATTACCGTTGTCTTCATAGATTATATTTGTCTACGCAGTTAATGTTGTCTACGCGTTGTTTACGGGTAGACGTAGACTTTGGACTTTTGCGCGTAGACGCACATCACTGCTTTCTCGCAAGTGTGGTTCCGTCGCTCTCGCTCCGTCTCTCTGTTTCTTTCTCTGAGTCTTCGTTTCTGTTTGTTTCTCTCTGTATCTGTCTCTTCCTGGAGACATTTCACAATCGCAGAGGCAGAATACGCAATGAAGACGTCTTAATAATCGTACTTCAGTGTGAGGCGGGTTGCATAGAGAGCGTCGTGGCATTAAGCGCACTGATCAGGGCCCTTGAATTTACATAAAATCATCAACGCGCGTCTACGTGCGCAGGCATATGCACATTCCCATCGTATTGTGCTTATATTCTTCACGAAAATGCAAGCCATAAGTTCACAAGTTTTTAATGCAGTTGAATGAACGGTACGGCAGCGCATCAAGCACGATCAAACAAACAATCCTTGTCTTATGTATAAGATTTCCAGAGAGTTCTGTTTCAACTGTTTTTGTCTAGTGCAAATAACAGAAAGTGCACTGAAGCCCAAGGCACCCTTCCTGGCTTCACCCGTTGTCTAATCCGGCCCTTTCCCCGCCTCGTGACCGTCCATTCCGTGGCTGCGAGCGGCAGTTGCCGCCGCTCAACGCGAATCCCGCCGCCTGCGTCCGCGGCCTGCGGGAGGGCCGCCTCTGGACGAGAGCGCGCTGCAGAGCCGGTCGGAGCGCCGGGCTTGATGAGATCCCTTGGGCGGGACGCGCGCGATTGCGGCCTCGCGGCGCAGCGGCGCGCGTGCCGGGCGTGCGCTGGCGGGCGCGCGGGGCCGGTCGCCCCGGCGCAGACTGTGCGCCGCGCAACTGCGGGATTTGCGGGCGATGATCGCCGCTGTGCTGCTGGGGCTTATTGCCGCGCGCCGTTCTTTCGCCGCCCGCCCGCGCGCGCGCGCGCTCTCCATCTCCCCGCCGCGCGCGCCGGAAGGGCCGCCGCCGCCGCCAGCAGCAGCGCTCCAATTACGCGACGGCGCGGCGCGGCGACGCCGCCCGCTCGCCCGCCGATCGCCGCGTGTTGTTCCCCGGCACGTAATTGAAACGCGCTATGAAATGCTGGAGCGTGGGATCGACGCCGCGCGTTTGTGCTGGGCAAATGGCTGGCGCGTCTACCGGCCGACGGTTCTAATTAGAACGTGAAGCCGTGAACTATGCTGTTTTGTGCTTTTTCTCCCTCCAATTTTACTTTCAGAGAAAAATACATTTATATCTGAGATTGGTTAGGGTGTATTACTTGGTAATTTATTTTGTATTTTGGAGATGTCACGTTAGGACATCATTGTTTCTTCGGTGTGCATAGAAAAAGTTATGCCGTAACTAAGTAAAGAAGCCTGCCAATTGTGGTATTGTGCGAAGATATGTTACAAAACTCAACCCACTTTATAACAGATTCTTTATTTTAAAAATAAAACACAAAAATAATATACGTACTTAATATTATTACAAAATTTTGACATTGTAATTAAATATAATAAATCCTCTTGTACATTTTTACTGGGCCAGGCTTCATAAGCTTTCAAATCAGCTGTCAGCTACTTCTGTATGTACCTAACGTTTCTCCCCTTCCAATACCCCGATAGGTCGTACTAGTGGGGAGGAAATAGGGTCTAATTTAAGTATTGAATCGCTCTTCAAGCTTTCATATGAAGCGTGAACCACCTCTGTATTTTTTCTGGGGGCTTTGGAATCGGTATCCTCATTTAAGCGCTTTGCTCATTATACGAATATTCGTATAATGAGTAATGCTCGTATTCGTATAATGCTCGTATATTTTGGTTTTCGGTATTAGCATCAATGCGTCCCGGTGATCAGCGTCAATCAAATCGATGCCTTATCCAGCACCGCACTCATCCGATCGTGAGCTAATGGCAATATTTCTAGTTGGAAACCTGACGTTTGTCTTATCGTGCCAGTACTCATGTATATTCAACTCCTGCAATATTTCTTTTATCTTATCGGTTGGCTGTCAGTCGTTTAATAATGAGACATTGCAGATAGTATATCTACCACACCTTGTCCACTTTCTGTTTTCGATTGAAGCATTGTCGATAAGACTCGAACCGTACATCATTTTTAGCAGTCGTAATAGAAATATATTTTAAAACGTGCGAGTCAGATCCGTGTTAACCGACTCTTCAGACTGTTTTTCATCACACATTATGGCATAAAGAATTTGAAGTCTCATGTTGGAGATTTGTGGGGGAATGGCTTCCCTTAATGGAGTCCGGCCGTCATCGCGCCTTCTCTAGTAGTTGCGCGTCATGTCCCCGACGCCAAGTGGCAGCCAGCGCATGAGTTATGAGATCGCAGGCTCAGCGGCAGTCGCAGGGATTCGCGTGCGCCTAAAGAGCCTCTCGCTGATTAAGTTGTCAGGGCTTCGTTGGTGCGTAGGAGGGGGGGGGGCAGGAAGCGGCTCTGGAAGCTGTGCGGCAGCAGGAGCGTGCGGCGCGGACGCTGAATTGCGGAGGGCGTCGCGTCCCCTGAAGGGGAGGGGGAGAGCGGCCGCACTCGTTGCTCTGAACGCAAAAGGGGCGGTCGTGGACGGGACGCGAATAAAAGCGTTATTATTAATTAACTAATCCATCATAAACACAGTGATTTATAGTTAGAGCAAATGCGATGACCGCGAGATAGCGAACCCTTCTCGAGCCGGGAAGCCCTTGGTTGCGGATCCCTGCTGATCGATCGATCGATCGATTTATAGAGCTCGATTCTCTCCTCTCACTCTCTCGGGTGTTACGCTCCCATGATAATGATACTGGAAGTGATAAATTGAGACAATATATGATCCCTGCTCTCAGAGAAAAGTGTATGTACTTTCGGGAACTGATGGATGGCTGAAAGAATTCCGAACAAGCGATCTTAATTATGGGCTTGAAAGAAACTTTGGCGTACATGGAATGCTCTAACGATTCCTTCGAAAAACGTTAATTGATAATATCCGAATACTTTAAAAATATTTCATTAGAAATACACAAATTTGAGATAGAGCTTTTTTTATGAATTTCCTTCATTTGGAAGTACCTCGTTTATTTCACAGTGCTTTGTATGTTTGCATTCATAATCTGTTCTTCTTTAATGCCTGTCTGGGTTCCGCAATCTACTCAGGAACCGTGTAAGTGGAGGAACGTTTTCAATGATAATCTGTGTTGTGATCAGCAACTTTCACGTACGTAGATAGATCATTATCTAATGTTGATATCCTGCATGATCGCTGCGAGAGCATCTACGAGGATAACCTCGCGGGGCGACCTGACGGGTGCACAGAGCCCCTGGGAAGGAGAGTGAGTGCCACACAATGCTCCCCGCGGAGACGAGGTGGGCGGGGGGGGAGTCGGGGGGCGTCGCCGGTGTTAACAAGAGCCCCGGCGCCGTTCGCGCAGCGCGGCCCACCGGGCCAAGGATCACTGGCCGACACTAATGAAATTATCGGGGAAGAACGGGCTGGAGGAGGGGGCGCGTCCGGGACGGGGCAACGGAGGCGGCGGGGTTCGGGATGACGGGGGCGGTAATGAAAACCGAACGAGAGCGCGACCTCCCGAATCGATATCCTCCCCGTAACGCACCCCCCTCCACCCCCCCCCCCGTCCTCCCGCCGCACCTCCTCCTCGGCCTAGATCCCCTGCCTCGCCAGCCATCGCCAGCCGTAGCTGGAACCTAAAAACAGTCCGGCCGCTAATGAACACAACAAGTGGACTCGCCCCGCACAAAGCATGCATAAAGCATGCCTAAAGCTTGCTTAAAGCGTTGTAGTCTGTTAATTAAGTGGGCTCCTTTTTAACCTGGGCGTCTCATGGTAGTTTCACGAGGTGTTATGTGCGCTCTGGCGTGAGTTCATGTTGCAGATGTTTAGGTAGGTGTGGAGCGTGCAGAGGAGCTGAAGGGGGCGTGTCCTTTTCATGCTGGTGAGCGGTACTGGACGTTGGTCCTAACGAGTTATATTGTCCAGATCCACGAACTGAAAGGTTATTCAGTTAAGGTTACAAGTGCTCGGTAATCATTTGTATTTCAGAGTATATAAATAATGGCTGTAATTAAATAGGATAGCTTCTAAATGACATTTCAAACTTAATTAAATATTTGGATTATGTTTGGTCATGTCAATTCTTCTCGTTTTGGTTTAGTGAGGATTAAGAGTCCTGTCTCTCAAAACAGCACATACATTCATTAATTCGCTTGCAATTAGTGGGGTAATGTATTTACTGCTACAGAAATGAAGCCCTTTTAATTGTTAACAATTAGCAAACATTAATTCCATATTACCTCTCAAGCAATTTATTATTTGACAGAAAAGTTAATTTCATAATTTTAATTGCCAATCAAACGAATATTGCACTATTTAGTTTTGTAATGTCTAATTGATAAATATTCTTTAATGAAAAGTTGAATGCAATATGAATGAGATTTTTTTGACAGCTCGAAAGGAACGAACGAGTTACAGTAATTTCTGTATAGGATCTATAATCTGAATTCGCAAAGTAATTCATTTACTTCAAAAAAGGAATTATGGGATCATATCCTTCTCCCTGTATGATCCATTGTGTAACAGTCATAGTCATCAGAACAGACGGAAACACTGCAAGGGCAATATTGCCGGGCAGTTTGCGCAATTGAAACTCGTGGTCACGTTCATGGAGCTAGTTCAATCACTCCGTTTGATACTAGTATAACGTCTGTAGAACACGGTCGTGGCTGGGAGTTTCGAAACTATACTGTGCACATTTACCATCAATTTCCATTTGTAGGCCCAAGCCAGAGGCAAGTAGAAATGGGAACTGGAGTATCTTCTGAGAAAGAAAACTACCCTCATCTATTGTTATTTTATCTCGTCTTTTAGTTATATACTTCCTTCTTTTAGATATTTTAGTAAAAAAATGTATGTCGGAATTTACAATCGTTAGTTTTTTTTATATATAATTTATGCGTCGGAACAAAAATGGCCAATAGAAAGCAAACATTCCACGTGAAACCAAAGCGCAGTAATATATAATTCACATTTTGATCCAAAGGTAACAGTATTATTCCTGTAAAATGAGAATATTGGTAAGTTTACAGTTTTTAATATTAGATTCAGAAACTGTATTCAGAAAATTATCTTCTTGTTGTTCTCCACTTCCATACATTAAATAAAAGCGCAATTCTCTTGAAAAGGGTTATTTACATTTCCAAAGCCTAGAAATTTGGCATTATAATTCCCCAAAACTCCACAAACAAAACAAGGCATTCATACCTTCATTCCATACGTTTATGTCTGTTTGATTCAACAACTACGGTTGAGGAAAATGGCGGAATTTTCGAGTACGCGACGACCATGTTGCAATTATAATATCCATTCGCGTTGAAATTGAATCATTTATATGGAGAAAATGTTAGGAAATATGCGTAAAAATTAGTTTTTTTTCAATTGGCTTCTTTTTTCAAATATAGATATATTAACACTATCATAGTTGGTATAGAAAATATTTTGAAAGTAAATTACGGCCATTAATATTACCTGTTCGAGTTCAAGCGTAATTTTACGTGTCTGAATGTGTCAAAGTGTAATGGGTGATAAACATTGCTTCGATGTTACTGCAGATTTAACATCTGTATGAAAATGTTGCACTCTCTTCATAATTTATATGAATGTCACGTAACATACGAATATTTGAAACCTAGTTTCCAATAACTAACCATTCTTCATCTGCAATTTATGTGCGTGCCACCTCGTAGCGTACGTAAATTCAGAACTAGTAAGCAATAAATAACGACTGCAGATAATCCTATAATCCTTTCGAAAGAGTTCTCTGGGGATTTGAGTGATTAAATGTTCACTTGGATATCCCCGTAGAGTTTTTAAATAAAAATATTGTGGGATCCCTAGTGGAATTTTATCGTATGGTCGATGGTATTGTGAATATGAAACTCCCTATTTTTTTGTTGATGTACATAATTTGGTACTAATATTGAGCAGTGTTCTTCACGATTTGCTCTATTTGTGAGAGAATAGGCGTGCGTTCCTTTATTATTACAACTTTTTATTAATATTTCTGGAAATAACTCTTCTAGCACTAAAGGCATACGGCTGTTCATCTTCAAAATAATAAGAGGACGGAATTTACAATCTGTAATTTTCAACTGACGAAGAAATCCTTCAAACCTGTTCTGTCTTCTACCCTGTTAATGCTTAAATCTTAAATCGCTGCCTGCCTATTATTTATCACGAATTTTATTTAGTTTTTCATCATATTTGTGTTAAAAATGAAACTTTGTAAACAATTGAATATCGGATTGCGTCAGAGGTGTAGTATTTTAGAACTCCCCGAGGACACGAGAGGCGATTCAACGAGCACTATGTCCCATCTGGTTGCTGATAGGGCGCAGGGCGGCATTAGCCGCGTGTGCGCGCCGCACATTGCGGGCAAAGGCGGAGGCAGGCAGGCAGGCAGGCAGGCGCCCGGTCGCGACTCGGACCGTTAGCCGTGATGAGGCCTCGGCAGCGGCCCCCGCCCGCGGCGGCGATTACGCCGAGTTACGTGCTCCCACCCCCACCCCCACCCCCGGCTCGAGGGTGAGGGTGAGGGTGAGTGCGAGGGCGGAGAGGCGGGGAAAGGCGCGGCGGCCGTTTAATCCGCTCGACGCAGGCGCCCCGGTGTATTTTGCAAATTTCTCTCTGGCGCGCGTACATCACGGGAGCAGGTGTCGGGGCGCTTGCCTCCCCCACGCCGTCGCCGCCACCGACGTGGAGCGAGAGCGCGCGTTCAGCCGTCTGATCTGAGCGCGATGCCTTCGCCGTCCTTCGCTTGCGCCTGCTGCTTTCGCTGATAAGTCCATCTTCGATACGCAATTGTCTCTTCCTTTCGCCTCCAATTTACCTCGTTTGTTGTGTTTCAGCTTCTGTGTTCTCTTCTCAGCAATATCATCTTCGTATCTTTAGACGTTTTCCCCCCAACTACCTGTTCAGTTTTATTTTTTCGTTCGCTTCTCTCTCTTTTAACATCATCATCTCACAGTTGTGCGTTGACGAATTCGTTGTTGCAGCATTCCTTTCTCTTTTACGTTTACGCCATTCTATAAGCAGTGCTATTTATTCTACTCTCTCTCTCTTCTCTCTCTCTCTCTCTCTCTCTCTCTCTCTCTCTCTCTCTCTCTCTCTCTCTCTTCTCTCTCTCTCTCTCACACACACACACACACACACACACACTCACACTGTTTCATCCACAACCCTTTCTTCTTTAGTTCAGCATTGACGCTTTCTTGACCCCAAACAACCTGGTTTCTAACACCGCCCGCCTCCATTTGTATGCTTCGCCCTCCCTCCCGCCGCCCACGCGTCGTCTTCGCCCCCATCGCCATCCGCCCACTGGCTGCCTTCCTCGGCCCGCGCGCTGCGCGTCCTTGTGTCGGATCGACGGCGCTCGCGTCGCCATCTGCATAATCCCCGGCCCCGCAGGCACCGTAATCTCGAGACGTCGAGCGGCGCCTGCAGTGTGGTGCGGCTGGCGACGGCGACGGCGGCGACGCCTCAACTGCCTCCGGCCGATCCGCGCCCTGCGCCCCCGCCTGTCGCCGCCTCGCCTCGCCTCGCGCCACCCGGGCGACGTCGCTGCTGGCGACGCCGTCGAGCGCCTGGCAGCCCCTCGTCGAAGCACTCGCGGCACCGCGACTCGCTTGCCGCCGCCGCGCTCGATTCGTGCTACAGCAGCGCAGCGCCTTACGCTGGTCGTAATGGCGCAGCCAATCTGCTCTCCTGTTCCCCCGGGATGCGAGCTGGTGCTCTCGTGAAGCGAGTATGCATCGTCCAACATACCCTTGCGCTCCTGAAGTGCGTTTTTTCGTCTTTCGAATTTTGAGGAGGTTGATGTCCAATTTCGGGCTGAGCCCATCGCCATTTTAGGTAGGAAAAGCTCATTCTGAAATTTTCTTTCACCATTTTGAAGGAAAGCCCTTTGTTTAACCACGTTGTCGAAAAACCAAGTTTCCAATTGAATCTTCAATCATTCATATAACTCCGTTGGCACGTTCCCTTCAGTTTTCTGTTTAATACGTAAGAAACAGTTTCAAGTAGTATAAAATATAAATATAAAACGGCGTAGATTTACATTTACAGTAATAAAAAAAACGTTGAAATATATGTTACATATGAGTAGAGGTACAATTGCGCACTTTTTCTTGAGCTCTGAATTCCCTTCCACATTTGTTTTAATAATAATAATAATAATAATAATAATAATAATAATAATAATAATAATAATGCCTTTATTATTGACGAGGCTCAGGCCATAGGGCCTGCTCTTCCGCGTAACCACTGAATTTACATACATACAGAGTAGGAACATTTGAAGAGGGGAGGACAAGCTGTACATTTACGTCTTGGTGTACAAATCGAAGGACCATCCCGGCACACGCCTTAAGCTATTGAGTAAACTCAGAAAACCTCAATCAGGATGGCGGCTTAGAGCAATCATCAATTTACGGAGAAAAGTGGATGAGAAGGAAAAATAAGAGAAAGGAAACATAAATAAAATGAAGGGGCAAATACGGAAGAGAAAGAAGAGAGATAGAGAGGGGGGACAAGTTGTACATTTACATCTGGGAGTGTAAGATAAGGGACCATACCGGCATACGCCTTAAGCGGTTGAGTAAACCCACGAAAAAACTCAAAACATCAATGTTTTATGTAGTTGGATTAAGATTGAAGGAAAAAACGAATTTTTGGCTCCATTTTATGCGCCAAAAAATGCTCGGAAACGAATAATAAAACTATTTGCTTCTCCAAACGAGATGCAAGTTTTAATTGCTAATGAAATTACTAAATTTCCTACAGAGATACAGATTTTATTTCACGATAAAATAACTAAATCTCCTTCTTCGTTCGAATTTAGCAATACTATAGTACACACGAAAGTATGTAATTTATATATAGCAGAACTAGTGGTGCAAAACATCACATATTTTCTCGCCATTAGTAATGGTTTCGTAATACTTTTTATACCGTAATTTCTGTTCGAATTAACACATCCCAGTCATCATTAAAAAAAACATTACAAATCGTAAAATATTGTGCCATAACTAAATATTTTCAAGCAAATATCAAATTCGAGTAATACAGATTCGACAATTAAAACTGCATTTCATACAGATAAATCATGTTGCAACGATGAGACGCAATTCACAGGGCTACAACTGCTGCCTCACGGGGCGGTATGCCATTGTCGAATTCCAATCTGATAGTTACTGAAGGGTAGCAAGTGCAGCACGGGAAATAAGAATTTGCAAAATTACGCCGAATTACGAATATTTAAAAAAAATGAACATGCACGTTTTTAAAGAACTGATTTTTAGAATAGATTATATTTATTTAGATTTCATTGCCGTTCATCTAAGAAGCAAGGTGCGTTAACTTTTGAGAAAGTTGTAGATTTTCTTATGAATTCCAAAATTTTGTGAAATGTAATTGATACTTTTGCTCTCTTAGATCACTGCCGTTTAAGAACCTTTGGAAGATAGTATCTTCTGGTAGATTCATTAAGTTCTATTAATAAAATGTATCAGAATGATTTCAGGATGTTTATGTAGTAGTTCAACCATTTTTTTCTATTGATAGTTCTCACGTCAATGCAGTCGCGTGCTTTGATGTTTTAACTACGTAGGCGTTTGAGCTATAGTAAATGGTCAAGGTCATGACTGATGATTCATGGCCCGTTCGTGATACTTTTGATGGACGGTTGTATGTAACCATCTAAAAAGTTCGTGGTGTGAAGTCCGAAAGAAAGGAAGTTGTTGATTTCAGATGATGCGTTCAGAACACTACATTGTTGTTTTTATTTATCATAATGGTAGTGCATACAACGCATTGTTCAGCGCGTCTGCTAAATGTTTCAACCAGTGAATCTGTTTAATTCAGGTCTGATGTATGTAATATACGCGTGCAAAGTAACTTAAATATCGTAATTTTGTGATGTTTGTTTGGTATTTCGTCATATTTATTTTATAAAAATTATTGTGCTTCCAAAACAGTATGAAACAGCTATATAGTCTGTGCTCTTGTTCACGTAATCCAACACTCTGTAGTAACTTGCTTTTATGTTGTAAGGCTCGGAAGTTTGTAGCGCACGGAAACTGGAAGTTCTGTCATTCGTCAAGAATTTTTGCGACCTCACTGAAGTAATTTATGATATAGCATATTTGACTTACTGCTGTACGTAAGTATCCTACATATTCCAGAATATTTGAATACTTTATTACCTCTCCTAGCTGGCTGCCGTGCTTGTGGCAGCTAGGTCGAATCTAGTTTCGTGTTTAAATTTACGTTCAAAGTGTTTAAACTACACGAAAATTGAAAGTTTGCATAAGCAAAACATAATAGGCAAAGTTCAATTTGCTTATTGGGATTTTCGAACTCATTCTAGCAAATTAACAGGTGCACTCCATGCATGAACTTGTGTACCAATACCTCATTAAAGGATATGGTTTGATTATTAAAGAGGTCTTTGCATTTTACTACGCGAACTCTAAAAAAGATTACTGCGAAAGCGAGAGAATTAGCTTCCTTATCTCTAATTAGTCCATTAATGGAATACAGAGCGATTTTTTGGGACACTTCTAGAAATTCACAAAAGGAATATTTGAATAGAGTACAGAGACGAGCGTGTAAACTTTCTTTCCGCAGCAATAGGGAGAAAGTAGAATGGGAGTCTCTAGAAATCAGGAGGGTTAAGGCAAGACTCTGTGCCATGTACAAAGCGTATGCCGGTTATCCAGCTTGGAAAGATATTTTCATTCGACTCGCTAAAACCACTTATTTTACTTGAGGGGATCACAAATACAAAATTCAGTTCAGGTCACAGAGAACAGATGTTGGAAATTTTTCCTTCACAAATAGAACAATAACGGACTGGAATAAGTTGCCTGCGTCAGCCATGGAACCCTTTCCTCTAAGTGTACAAAGTTTTAAAAGTATATTGACTAAGGACATTTGTAAAATTTATTAATTAGTAAGTTAGGATTATTAAAATAGTTATTATTTTAGTTATAATTTTATTGTAATTGTTATTTTTATTATTAGTATTGTGATAATAACTGTACTATGTTAATTGTAGTGTTCTGCCACCCATATAAACCTACCTGCAGAAATAATAAATCTATTTATTACCCATTTTATTATAATCATTAAAGAATTTTTCATCACATCTATTGAAAAATGGTAGTATGTATTTTCGAAAATCTTATCAAAATAAGATTGCCAGTAGAATCGTGAAGTTTTCCTCAGCTATTATGCAAAGAAAGCAAGTATTCAAAGAAAAGTTATTCACCACTAGTTCATCCTTTAGTAAATTATATAAAGAAAAATCAGTTAATGGAAAGTGTTAAATCTGCCTATTTTAGTGAATGTCACCTCATCGCACGGGCGTTCCGCTGACCGGATTAACACGCGAGAGCGCGCGGCCGGGAGATCGCAGCATCCGGCCCTCCGACGGTCCCGGGGCGCTGTTTCCCAAGGGGCAGGCGCGAGCCATCCTGCTCCACCGCGCCCTTTCCCCACCGAAGCGCTAATTAATTCGCGAGAGTACAATACATAGGTCGCTGGTATAAATAATGAAACGACCGTGCAAAAAATAAACGGCACGCTGTCGAAATCGCTAATTACCCGTACCCAAGGAGCGCCCGCCATCGCCCGCCCGCCCGCCATCGCCCGCCCCCCATCGCCCGCCCGCCCGCCCCCCATCGCCCGCCCGCCCCCCATCGCCCGCCCGCCCGCCCGCTCGCCCGCCATCGCCCGCCATCTGCGTTGCGGCGGGCGGGAGCCGCCACCCGAACGCCCAGCACGCCGACGCGTCGCCCCGTCCCGTCCCGTCCCGTCCCGTCCCATCCGGCCCCGTCCGGTCCAAGCCCATCGAATCCGGCTCTCGATGCGCGCGCTGTTCCCTACATCCGACTACCGGTTGCGGTTCGCCCAACACTCGTCCGATGGCGGTGAATAACATAGTACGATTTGCTTCTGCTCACGTCATGTGGGGTCGTTCGTTTCAGCCACTATCTGACGAATTTTGGAATGTCGAAAAATAATGAAGGGCATTCAAACATGTTGTGTACGTTCTCTTAACGAAGGGACCTAGGAATTAGCGGGGATGCATTGTTCTCTTCCTCTCAAGCACTTCATTGAATTTAGAACTAGGAATTTAAATAGCGTTTAACTGATTCTCTAAGCACGTTTTTTTCCCTGGAGGCATGCATCATCATTTCAGATTTGAAATTTTAATTAAGATAATGGAGTAAAACAGCCATGTAAATAATTGTAAAATTTCTTTAACCATAAATTCGCTCAAAATCTGTTGGTTTTACTGTTTAGGAATATTGTTTGAAATATTCATGGCGCATTTTGAGATTATCTTCGCCGTAAAACATATGAGCACCGGTTTATTATATTTCATTCATTCCAACACAAATTACAGGGGCGAACCCTAACAAAAACTCCATTGATAAAACGTGGCTTGGAAATTATAAAGAGCTTACTGCACGTATTGTGTACTCGAACTTGCGCATTATTGGTTATTTTTCATTATCATTAATTCTTCGTTCATTTATTTCGCCACGAATTTTTTGTTTTCATTAAATGTATTATATTTTGATTTACCAACATTGACGTGCAACTACGTTGGGAGTTAGCAAAACTCACGACAGGTTGCAGTCGTGCAGCGCGGACTAAAGGATAGAACACCTTCATCACACCACGGCAGCCGAAGCCGCTTACGAGAAGGTGTTCGTGGCAGCGTGGTCGTTTAGCAGCAACGCACAGAATTCCGGTACCTGCAAGCTTGCGCTCTGCGGGGGTTCCGTGAAAGGAAAGATACCCACACCATCAGTGCTGGCCGCCAGTCACCTGTCGCCAGTCGTTCTTCACTGTGCAGATAAACGACGTACTCGTGAGGAAAGGGAAGTCGACGTTCTAGCAAGCGATTCAAGAAAGTGGTTCAAAAACGATGAGGAGTAGAAATAAAGAAGGCGTAAGCTGCAAATGTTGCAGTTGATGATGGAGGAGATGGTTGCGATTATTGGGTTTGTGGTATCGATTGCTATTGCTTGAGGGCAATGATATAATTACTACCATTGGTGACACGGCAATGATTGCGAAATTTTGTACAAAAATATCAGATTAAACTACATAATAGAGTGACAATATAAATGCCATCTTTTATCCTTTGTGTTCAGAAAATTTGTGTGTTGATACTGATTCCGAAACCTGATACAAGGGACCGGAGAAAAGTTTAGAAATAATGCAATTTAACACTGATTCTATATATTAATTTCAAATGACATATCGAAATGAAGAGGAAAAGCGAACGTTAGTATAAACATGAAGTACATATTTTGTCCCTCTTGTCCCCATGCATCATCTTCATCCTTCTCTATTGTCCATGATGTCAGGATGAGGTGTCAGTAACATGAAAATAAGAACACCAGAAACTTACTTGTTAGACGAGGTCAGGTATTCGATACAGTGAAATGCCTAGGCGTATGCATGTAGAGTGACGGACTACGTGCGGGCAACGTTGGAACTCCACCCTTCCGTTGCACCCGAGTCGCCACCCTCGCTTTCGTCCCCACCCCCGCCCCCGCCCCCGCCCCCGCTCCTTCGAGCCGCCCGGCGCGAGTGACTCGTCGCAGTTTACGGAGTCCTCGATTCCGACGCGCCGCCGCACTTCCCGCGGCGCGGGCGGCTTCGGAGTAAATTCAGCGCGTCGAGGGCGCCGCCGCCCGCGCCGCGCGCCCCTCCCCGCCCCCCTCGCCGCCCCCGCGCGTAGCCGTTCTCTCCTATTGCCTGCGCGGCCCCGTTTTCGAATATGAATACGTAAATAGCAATATCGGGAGGCTGCTCGCGCGTCGTGGCTCCTTCTGCCGCCGCCCCCCCCCCCCCCCCCGCCGCTGGTCCCCGCGCCCCGTCGCTTCACTCACCTCGCTCTCTTCTCCTCTCCTATTCTCTCCTCTCCTCCTCTCACCCTGCCTCGCCTCCGGCGGCGAGCGGCCTAGGCGGAGGACGTCGCGCCGTTGCTCTTCGCCGGGCTTCGCGCCTTCCCCTCTCCCCCTCTCCCCCTCGCCTTATCGCAGCCGTCGCCCAGTGTCCTGCTGCCTCTGCGGACGGCAGGGCTAGGGAGGGGCTCTGAGAATTTAGTTTTGGAGGAATGGTTGTGACGGCGTCCGAAACAAGTGTGAGGGAGGCCATGATGGCGGGTAGATGTAATGACGTAACAATGATGGGGACTGATAGAATATTGTAATAATTGAAATAAATAAATATTCAATATTATTTTTACTTTTAATTTGGATAATGGTAATTATACGTATGTTTTAAATAATTTCTTTGCTTTACAATTTCTCTTCGCATTAAAATAAAAGTCAATATTTGATATGTAACAGGGATATTGATAAGACTATTTTGCTCGTGAATTACGTGACTCGTTCAAGGATATTTTTCGGTGGACAAATAATTTTCCGTGAACAAAAAAAGGTACTTCCTTACGTAAATCAATCGTCATTGTCTGTTACAGAGATTTATACGCGTGTTGTCATCACACACTACGTTATTTGCGCCTGAAAAGAACAGATTACTTGAACTTCTTGTTCGTATAGCAGAATTACCTTATCAATTAGAATTGATAAGATTTGATGAACAGTGGTGTTCACCTGATGAAACGCAGTAACATGTTGCACACTGAGTAATGTGAAACACAATTATTTTGTAGTACTGATATTAACTGCAAATTTCATATGTGGTTTAGATGCGTTTCGATATTTGTAGGTAAACTCCTAATTATTTTAATTTTTACCACTAGAGCTGCATTTAACTGTATTACATTGCAGATATGTTGTTTTGGAAGCAACCCTAGATTAATTGGCGTATTCCAATGCAAACGCGTCAGCATTCAAAAGAAGAATATTCACATAACTAGAATGGGTAATATGAAGTGGGGCAATGCATTAACAATAGTTAATTAATCCAAACTAATGACATGGTTAAATAAAAATTATCCTGAACAAAAGCACTCAAATGATTTTCCAAAATGTAGCAAGCACACTCTTCAAGAACAACAAATAAAATAATATCTTATAGCACTGCATCAAATTAAATATTTTAACGAAACACTCTTCATAAATATCGCATGCTCGAATCGTATGCCTCTATTGTATTGTATGCTCGTTTACATAGCTCGTAGTTTAGTATATTCATATACTACAGTTCTTTTCATACCGAGAATTCAAAAAAATGTTTCAGTTCTATAATTATTCTCGTGAATAGCATTAGGAATATTCCTCTTCCTTAGAGCCTATGACTGCTGTGTAGTAAGAAATGACACTGAATAGATTTCAGTCGGTACACTCTATATGAGTAAATATATACTAATATGAGTTCGGAATAGCAGAATCAAATATTTACAATTTTTAGTTAAAATGCATTCAAAAAAACGTGCGTGGTTTTTTGTATTTTTTCCTCACTTCGTGGGTATCTACCGGAATCATCGACCTCTCTGACATAGCCCGTGGCTGCGTTGTTTTTTCAATTTCTGTGCGCTGTCGAAAGTAGTAATTGCCGGGCCCTCTACATATATAAATGCTTCTAATACATCGTGTAGATAATACACAACGTAGAAACTTGAATTTTGAACTCGCTCAAGGGCGGGTCGCGCGGGGCGTTGTATCAAATACTTCGGTCGCATGGAGTGAGTAGAAGTTTCACGTCTTGCGCTATCCTCCTGTAATTGCTCCTTTACCCTGCAACTTGCACGCTGCCGGTCCTCGCGTCGTACGGTGCTTCCGCTTCATTCTCGAGTGAGTGGAGCGATTGCGTTCTTCATCAAGGATGTTCAGTGGAAGTTGGCAGCTAACTAGGTGGGGTCTTTATGTGCCTTACACGTGCAAGAGCTTTTCAGAAACTGGTCTGGGTCATATTGCGCGTCATAATGCGTTTTCTGAAAAATGTATATTACTACCGACGAGTATGTCTTATAATAATGTTAAATTATTATTATGTTCATTAAACGTAGTGCTCTGTTTTCATTGTTACCTTTTTCTCCTACTGCTGTTCATTCCTCGCTGCAATATTTTACTCCGTGCTATTGAACCAATTAGTGCTTATTTTAGAGAAATGATCCGTTTTTTCTCGCCGTCGCTCATTTCTTCCCGTAAATCATTTGTCCTGGCGACCGCTCTTGTGAATTGGCCAATTGAATTATCCGACTCGCTACTTTTAATGAAAATTCATCTTTCATGGCTACCTAATTAGCTTATGAAAACAGACGTTGAAAAAGTGTTGTTACTACGAATTTCTGCTCGGATGTCGTTACGGTACGTACGCTGAAATGGAACACTGGCTCTCCGGACATTTTTTCTTCGTTTTTCTTTCTGTGTAATCTAACACGGAAACTCTTTGTTTGTGTTTTCCATCACAGTGAAAGGTCGCGTCGCATGCAGAATTCCCTACCGACTCGAGAACGTACTTTTTTACTTCTTGTTTTTACTAATGAAACTAGTGGCGGGTCGCGCCGTTTCTTGCTGGCCAAGGAAGGTTTTCCTCTTTGGAAGCCGGGGGCGAAAAGTAAAAACGGCATGTGGTAGCCTTCCTAACGAGACAAGTCTGTGGTTGCATCCTGAAAAGTGTGGTTTTCGTTAGATCTGCCTTCGGGGATACAAATCATATGCGTGAAAATATCAGTGGAATTCTTAAAATACCGATTTTGATTGCCTGGGTAGTGCATAATTCCTTCAATATACGAGACTAAAATAATAAATATGGTTATCTTAATTTAGGTGCTTTTCCTTTATGTTTTGCAAAGGAGTGTTATAGCTCTTCTTAATAAAACGAATGTGCCTACACATTAATATTTCAAATAATTCAAGATACTCATGTAACACGCTGGTAATTTGAGAATATTTTTCTCATCTATGGTTAATACTGATTTTCATTATTTCCATTTTCAAAGTTCATTACCATCGCAAATTATTATGGAAGACGAAATTTTAATGGCACAGTAAATAACATAATATTTAAGTTACTTGTTTCGCATTGTGAATTTCTATCACAAGAAAATGTTATGTATAGGAATTTGAGAATTAGTAAATAACACGGGATAATTTATCGCTTTATTAACAAGTTAGTAGTCCTATTCTATGGGAACAAGTTTACCACAACCGTGTCGTGAATATTGCATGTCTTTCCATTGAATGCATCGGCGTTTCGAAAAATAGCTATTTCTAACTGTGCAAATGCATTCAGGAGACCGTGACGATATTTTCGAAAGCAGGGTGGGTGTTTGCTGGGATCGTCCTCAAAGCCTTCCTTCACGAATAAACGAAAAAGGAAAAGCGTAGAGGAAGAGGGAAGACTGAAGATTAGAGATGAAAGACGTGCGTAAACGGGAGCGACGACGTTGGGCTTAGTCGGGCGAAGCAGCCGCCAGCCGAGCAGGCGGGGAGCGGCGGAGGACTCGGCGATAAGGGCGGAGGCGTGGCGCACGACGGGACACATGGAAGGCGGCGCGAGGCGGCGGCGCCGGGAGGCGGGACGCCTCGAGGAGGGCGGGGGAGGGGGCGGGAAGAGACGATGTTTTGCGGAGGGGCGAGCGCGTGTGCGGGCGCTCGCGACACGGCAGGGCGCGCTCTGCGCCAGAGTTATGATAACGGCGCAAGTTCCTCTCTCTCGCGTGGGCGCGCGGGGCGGGCGTGGCGGGCGGGGCCCGGGGGGGGGGGGGGGTGCACGCTGAAGAACCGCGGCGCCGCGCCGCCACCACGCCGCCGACCAACCCCCGCGCCGTGTCTCCTTCGCAGGCTGAGGTTTTGTCTGCGCTTCCTCCCGCGCGGGCGCGGGCCCTTTGCGCTGCGCCTCGTCTGCTGCGTACGTGAGACTGCGAGTTCATTGCTCCGAGATTGCCGTTTTGGACGCGCGCTCTACTTCGAAAAGTATTGCGAGGTTCATTGGATGCGCCACTCTTAGAACGCGTATTTTCAGAGTCTGCCGTTTAGTACATTGAAAACATTCTCTACAGAATATTCTACAAAATGTTAACATATATTGGAGTCGCGTACCTCATACCTGTTTGGTGAAATGAGAGAAATAAAACTATTAACATAAAACGCAAACCTTGGTTATTTTCAGTGAACAAATATTCTGTCCAATTTTAAAACTCTCCAACTCTCTCCAATTTTTACCTGATCAAACGGTCTCTTGAATTATGGGATTATGAATTTATTCATCAATCATCAAATTTTGTACAGTTGATACTTCTGTTTAGAGCATTTAGAGGAATATTATTAGTTAATGGAAAATTAATTTCCATTAATGATATTGACGCTAATTACTTATGCTAATCTTCAATACAAAAGGACCTACTAGTTTTTAACTGTTTCCTATTTTTAACTGATTTGTTTTATACTACCTTGTTTCGAAAAATAACTAATTAATAAAAAATAACTAACAAATTTAATTTTGAACCTTAATTACTTATCAAAGATTGTTGTATTAGAACTAAAGCTGTCGAGTACCTATATTCTGAATACTATTGTTTTTCATTTTGTGCGTTAAAACCCGCGTATTCATAATTTTAATCATAAAAACTAGTAGAAATCAAGAGTTTTAAAAACCGAAGACCAGTATCAAAATTTCTCTTACTCTCTCTCTCTCTCTTCCCTCCCCTCTCTTCCTCTCCTCTCTCTCTTCCCCTCTGTTATCTCTCTTCTTCTCTCTCTCTCCCGATTCCCTCTCTCTCTTCCCCTCTGTTATCTCTCTTCTTCTCTCTCTCCCTATTCCCTCTCTCTCTCTCTTCCCCTCTGTTATCTCTCTTCTTCTCTCTCTCTCCCTGCTCCCTCTCTCTCTCTTCCCCTCTGTTATCTCTCTTCTTCTCTCTCTCTCCCTATTATCTCTCCCCCTCTCCCTATTATCTCTCCCCCTCTCCCTATTCTCTCTCTCCCTCTCCCTAATCTCTCTGTCCCTCTCCCTATTATCTCTCCCTCTCCCTATTATCTCTCCCTCTCCCTATTATCTCTCCCTCTCCCTATTCTCTCTCTCCCTCTCCCTATTCTCTCTCTCCCTCTCCCTATTATCTCTCCCCCTCTCCCTAGTCTCTCTCTCCCTCTTCCCTATTCTCTCTCTCCCTCTTCCTTATTCTCTCTCTCCCTCTTCCTATTGTCTCCATCTGTCTTCCCCGTTTTTTCCTCTCTCTTGCAATCAATTGATGGAGAAAGATTGTCGTTTTCTTTTAATTTATGATCGCGTCTAACTTAACGGCTTTGCCTGACACCTGAACCGACTGCCATACGGGGAGCTCCAGAGGACTCCGCGACCAACGCCTCTCGGCGCGATCAAGCCCAGCCCGGGGCACGCCGTCTCCTCGAAGCCTCACTTCTTAGGAAGCATTTTGAGGCAGAAGCTGCCAATCGGTACAGATTGGCAATCTTTAAATGTCAATAAGTTTCTAAGTAATATTTAATAATGAGGTGAGAAACTGATAGCCATTTTTTCGTTCGTATATTACAATAAAGCATTTTGTAGTTGGTTTCCATACCTGTTTACTGCCTATTTGTTGTCGAATCTCAATAGAATTCCACTTTCAATCTCCCTTTGTCATTCATGTGGAGGCGCTTTGATCTGAAAGCGTGAAATATGTCGAATTCCCCATTTGAGCAATGGCGAATCTATTCGTGCCCGTCCTCTTGCTTGAATGAGGCGTGTCTCTTCCGACATCGCCTACAGCTCTGATACAAGCGAGCTCTTCCGTCTTTGTCACCTTCCCAGACACGCGTGACCGGACGGAGGTCGTGCGGCTGTGGAATGCTTCGTGTCCAGGAACGCGTGAACCCCTCGCAAATGGCGGCGTGGGCGTGCGTGTCGCCGATGAGCCTTTGAAGCTCCCGAAAGGCCACTGTCGGCCAAAGGCCCTCTGAATTTGCTTCCTAGTCGCACTCGTAGGCAGCTTTTTGGAAACGAGCAATATTCTGAGTGCGGCGTTTTGTCAGAAAGCACTCAAGAATGCCTTTGACATCAATTGGCTAGGAGTTCATTAAAGTGGGGATCGAGACACTATTTTCAATAAAGTCCGTTGTTTGCATCTAATAAGTTCTTTGAATTATTTCACTCCTTCTATACTCGGGAAGTGAAGTATCCAAGACAATAGGAATTGACTACCTAAACGTACATTTTAACTTGATTTTTTGTAACTGTTTTTACCCATTCAATTTATTTTGCGTGAATTCGGTCAATATTCCTACAGGTTTTCTTTCGGTTCAATACCGTATCCGTTATATGGTCCAAGTTCAAGAGTATAAACTGAACTCGGTAAGTTATCAATCAACGCGAATTGTCAATTTCGTAAAATAAGGTCATTTTGTCACCCAAAAAAAAAGAAGCAAGGGGGCATTGCGAAGTCGTGCGAAAAAGGAAGGGAAGGGAAATGTGTCGCGTGCGCAGCGTTGTTGGGAACAATTGCGAAGTTTGAAGAAAACGTCGGAGTGATCTCGGGAGCGGGAGAGAGCGCGCACAGGGCCCCGAGAAGGGCTGGTCGGTCGTCCCTTTGTCCTTCTGCTGGGGCCCACGGCGAAGCGGTGTCGCCCCGTGCTCAGAGGCGGCGGTAATTCATTCATTACCGACGCGCGACCCGTGCAGCGTTGCGCCGCGGCGCCACTTCCCGCGCCGGCCCGCTGTGCATTTTTTATGCGACACAAAAAGTGGTCGCCGGACCGTCGACTTCGTTCATTATGCACGCGGCTCGGCGCGCCGGCCACGCCGCGGTCCATAATTAAATAGGACGACTTCAGCGCTCTTTCGTGCGTGTGGACGCCGCCGTTGCCGCCACTGTGCACGCACTGTTGCTTTGTGTTCCTGTTATCATCCCGAGACCACGTGCGTCAGGTTTTTCATCCGTCATAAGGAAGAAAATTTTCGGAAAAGAAAAAAAATTGCGAAAGAAAATTTTCAAAGCGATTTCCCAAAGTTTATTCTGAGATCTTACATTAATTATTATTATTCGAAATATGAGGGAGGAATAATCGTATTTTCCCCATAACTTGCCTTGATTGTGGATGTTATCTTGACGCATAACGGGTGAAAAGGGGTCGAAAAAACCTATTTGAGAGGAACCTTGTCTCTCGAAAGAGAACGAATAGCCAGAATGAACCTTACGTCCAGAATGGAACAGCTATTGTCAACGTGATGAAGACTATTCATATTTATGTTCGCTTTTTGAATGTTGTTTTTACAGCAGCGTGGCACAGGCTGGCGTGAGATTACCGTTCTTCGTCTGACTGTGATAAATGAGCTCCCACCACGGAACTTTTCTTCAACGTTGTTCCTTTTGTCACTGCCTAGTGGGCCAGCAGGTCAATATTTGGAGCGGACTTCAAAGAGAACGCGACCGCTTTACTCACGAATATTTCTAGCGACAAAGAACTTTTCTGTTGCGCTTCCCGCGTCCTCCATAGATTTCCCAGATGACAATCTCTTTGGCAACGTCGACGTCATCCTATTTACTATTGAAATAATAACTCGCGAAGTGCGACAATTTCTTGTTGATATCTATCTCTTCTTGCCCCAAGAACTGATTGAAATTCTCAATAGTCAAGTAATGTTTTTGAAGAGACAATTAATTGCAAATGGAATTTGTAAGAAAGAGTAATGAAGATTTATTTTTATTTGAAAGTAGTGAAAAATGATGATCGTGACACATGATGATAACAACCTTATTGAATTGGCAATTAGAGATCTAACAAAGAATGGTGAATTGAAAGTCTACTTGATTTTACAATTAGAATTTCTGCATTAATTTCGTTTTAAATGTCACTTCTCTGTGCAATAATATCTATTACTTGATATAATTGTAGATTAAGTTTGAAAGACATATTTTGACTGATTCCTAATTAATTGGGACTTTATGTTGTCCTATGCCATAAATAGTTCTTCTCCATTTAGTTCCGCACAAAAAATGTATTCTTTCAAAACCTTCAATTTATCTAAATTATCTAGACAAACGTGATACACTTGTACTTCAGACTAGTTCCCTGAAATTATAACATGTGTAATTTGATGCTCGATAAACAGTATTACGTTTATAATAGTTATAAGTGGAATCGAACATCATATATGTCTACAAGGGTTTGGAAAGCTATAGAAGTAGCCATTCCCTCCGAGTCCCTTGAACTTCTAATAGAAGGGGAGAATTTAGAAGAGTGTCCAAATTACTTCATTCTGACTTCTTCATCGGTTACCAGCCTTAATTGTCAAAATTGGCCGCCAAACATTTGTGCAGTTTATCTGGCGCACGAAATGAGAAATCTTGCAGCGAGTCGTTCCTTGCGTTGGCAGGCCCTTCGAACCCGCGCCTCGATTCGCGGCACGTTCCACTTGAGCTTCCTCTGCCTCACCGCCCCCGCAGCTCCTCCCTCCGCATCCCAGGATTGGATTTAAAAACCGATATAACGAGCAGAACACTGGCTTTAATTTCGCCCCCTCCCGCCTGCGGGTTAGACGGTGCCGCCTCGGCCGCCCCACCGGCGCGGCGCGCGCGGAAGTTTAATATCGCCTCGCCCCATCTCGAGGACCCCGAGGAGCCTGGGGAAGTTGTGGGCTTTCCCTGGAGCTTGCGGCGCTAGGCGCTGGGCAGCGGCTGCGGAGGGCCAGCCCGCCTCGCCGCTGGGGTCAGTGTTGACGAGCTGCGCCCCCCAGAGCCTTCGCAAAGTTACTCTAGATGCAACCCGTTTGCCTTCCTTTTTTTTTTTTTTTTTTTTTTTTTTTCTCCCTGCGTCATTGAGACCCTGTTTCAACGCTGGTGGCTCTTTTGAATAATTACGCGAGACATAATTGAGAGGATTGCCTTCAGAACAAATATACGTTAGTAAAGGTTCAAGCCGGGCAGATACGGTAGCAATCGACAAATCGTAATACTTGCTTTGTGGTAATGGAAGTACACATTTTCGTTGAAGCGTCAATAAAATTTTGCTTTTTAGTTAACATTCTCTTATATTTTTATTTCTGTATCATGGAACGACCACCGCTCCCGGCGCATGCGCACGCCCTGCAACGCTGTAGCGAGTAAACGGGGAGCGGATACCCAATCACCAACATTCAACAAAACGTTTTGTGTCGAATGCCAGTGTATTGCAGTATTTATTAGTCATTCATGAGTGTTGATATTTCCAATGTTATGGTGCAATTTCAAATCTATTTCTGCGCTGTGCAATCAGTGTCCTCTTGTGTTGGTGAAATACGTTTGTATTCTTTTGATAAAGTGTTTGGCTCCTGTTTTATATGTAAATTGATGCTACAAAACAGATATTGCACTTTCATTAGTAGTTCTGAGCATTTCGTGATTATTTCAAGATTGTGCTACCATTCCTAAATGAATTTAATCCCTACAAAGTATGGTGTCTCTACCAAATTCGGATATTTAAAGTTATGCTTTGTTTAAAAAATAAGAGTAATCTTATATATTGTTATTGTAATCATTGATTTTCAAAATATTTCTTTTCTTGCCATTTTTGTAACATCTACTATTTTTTAATGTTTTTTTTTTCACTTAGTTGATTATTCTCTTTTTTGGCATCAAGTTGGAAAAATACTTCATTGATTCATTTCTAAACGTTTCTGTAACCATTCTGATGGAAAAGAGGGCGAAGGGCTTGAACATTGTTTTTTATTTCCCTCCGTTGACGCAGACCCGTTCCTCGGGAGTGGCTCCCCAACGTCATCGAAACTCAGGCCAACCACATACGAATTGAGCAGCCTTTGAGTGCCATTTACTTTTAGTGCTGGATGTTATCCTCCGAGCTATTCCAGAAGATTTGTCACGAGCAAGATTCCTTCGGTTTCCGTTTCTCGTTGGACACTTCTGGAAAAGTAGGCCTCGAGAAACTTCGTCGTAGCAGTAATGGGCTGTTAATGTTCACTCGAGATCGGTTACGCGTGACTTAGAAGTGTCCTGAAGTAGTTCTATAAGACGCTCAACTTGGCCGAGTCCGGGAGTCTCTCATGAAATGTAGCCAGGTGCGCCCGCTTTCGAAGCCGCGAGGGCAGAATTTCTCCTCGTTCTTATTTTCAATCTCGAGCGCAGCGGGCGGGGAAGGGGGCTTCGGAGGGGAGGGGAGCGGGGCGCCGCGCAGATCTCTGGTCCGTGACGTGAGCGGTTGACGCGGACGCGAGAAGAAGGGAGAAGAAGGCGGAGAAAGCCCCGACGTGGGCGGGGCGGGGGCGGGGGCGAGGCGTTCGGGCCGGTGGCGCCCAGGGCTCAATAATGCAGGCGCAATCTCACAGACACCGCGGCTCTCTCGCCCCGTGCCCCTCGCCCGGGTCTCGGGCTCGCTCCTGCATCTTTAACCCATCGGACCCACCTCCGCCTTGGCCGGCTCCCCGCCACAAGCCGCCACTGCGCCTCCCGCGGTCGCTCCCGCATCCAGCCAAGGGTTTTTTCCGCGTGGGCGGCTGCGGGCGATCACCGATGCTACCGTCACCGCTCCCCTCCCGCCTCCGGCGATCGCCAGCACCGCGTGATGCGGCTCCTCTCCCACCTTTCCGCCTACGCGTTCTTCGATCGTCACCCTCTCCTCGTCCTGCCCCGTGCTGTCGCCACACGCAGCCGGTGCGGACTCGTCGACTGACCACGGCCGGAGGAACTCGCCGTCGACTTTCAAGAGCCGGCGCACCTGCGACCTGCCAGCCGAACGTCCGCCCTCGCCGTAATCGCGCGCTCACTTCGCGAATTGTTCGCCGAGCGACTCGCCACTCTTTCTTTTGGGTTCTCCTCCTTTTCAGATCGCTCTTCCTCCCTACTCGCCCTTTCTTTCTCGTTTTATTTTCTCCGGCGAACCGGCGAACTCATCAGGCGCCTCCTCCCCCGCGTTCTCGCTCTTTCTCCCGCGCGGCCCCTCTTCTCCGTTTCCTCTTTCCTCCCGCTCGCGCTTCGGCGCGGTAGCATAATGGTCCCCGCAAATTAACACGACTCGCCTATCGATTACCGAAGGCTTGATAGCCTCGGCTGGCTCCCGCCTCCCCGGCCCGGCCGGCGGGCGCCCCCGTCTGGAGCCGCATCCGCTCCGCTGCGCTTTTTACCCGGGGAAGGAAGCGTGAGTAAGGGGCATTTTCATTTAGATTTGCGCGGAACGAAGACACTAAAGTAGAGCGGATTTGGCGACGATATCTCCAGACTGAATATTGCTTTGCTGCTATGGTGCTCTGCCGGGAGCAATAAACATTTGCGACCCACAGACCAGGGCAGCTACAGAATTGTTCCGGGAATGAGACCGATCTGGTGGAACCTGTGACGCATCGGACGAAACTGCATATAATATAGTTTCGTGTTCTGTTTCTTTCAGAAATGTGAAGGTAGTGCTCAGTTTTGCAATGAAATGGCCGTCTTTTATGTACAAATCTTGTAATAATTATCTGTCTTCGCAAAAGGCGCAATTCGTGTTTTTTCGCCTCTCTCGGTTATGATTTAAGGAAATTTGCAACAGTTTCTCTGTCATGGTAGGTGCAAAAATATTTTAAAATAAGCGTATTGAATAGATTAATATTTATAATTTTTTGTCTTTTGTTTAAAAATATGCATGAAATGACTTTGAACGTCACAGCCAACTGTTTCTATAGAAACAGAAACTATAGTTATAGTTCTTGGTTGTTCGGAAATCTTGGCGTCAAATAACATTTCTGGGAAATGTAAACACATGGGGAGGTTGTCGTTCTTGCCTCAATGCAGTCCAATATACTAAACATACTCCACACAGAGGTTGGTTTGCCCTGCCATGTAGACTCGTCGGAGAGCTTACAAGGCAGCGGCTACAGCAATGCAAATTAACGCGGACAGCGCGGAACACACATTACGAGACACCTGTCTCTTAGCTGAGGGAGTTGAAGCTCTTGGCGGGGACAGAGGGAGGACGCTCGAAGGGTAGACAGCATTATGGGGCGAACCGATGTGTGCACAAGCTTAGTGTTGTAGTTTGCTTATTACCGATCTTTCGTAGCCTGTTGTACGTTCACTAATTCTATTTAATGGCATAAAAATCAATGGTTTGTACATAGTGAAATAGCTTTTCGAGCTTACACTATAATGAACTAGAGCACACACAACAAGATACGAGCTTTCTTCTGCGGATTTTCAATAATTAAACTTATTTTATATATTAAGCAAGTTTTTATTATATATATATATATATATATATATATATATATATATATATATATATATATATATATTAAACAACAAATCTTACCTTTTTTCAAACTGTTTTAAAAATAAACTGTGTATATGTCAACTTCGACAGCTAGACTTTATTTTATTTTTCATGCGTTTCGTATTGATATTGCAAGAAACATGTTATTCTTTGCGAATCCGCCTGAATAGAAATCACTCTTATGAGCACCTCATTTCCTTTCATGATGGAGTCTCCTCTGCTTCCGGATGTGCTCTTTCATAGGGAGACTTGTGTTCGCGCCCTGCCCCGTGCCTTTGCGTCTCGCCGCCGCCGCCAGGCACCCTCAGCGCCGCGACGGCCGCGCTCCTTCGCGCCGCCCATAAAACATCGCGGGTCGTTATTTCCCCGGAGGGCGGAGCGCGATCGGTTCGCTCTCTCGTCCTCGCCCTCGCCCTCCCCTCCCCTCCCGTCCCCTCCGCGTCCCCCGGCCCACAGCCCTCCGCCCTGACCCCCTCGCCCCCGCCGGCGTTATTTTGCATCTGCGCTTTCTGCTTTTGTAGCGCTCGTTCGACCTTTGCTCAACTTCGCAGTATAATTGATTAATTTCATTTCCGCCAAATTTGTCTAAGAGCATTTGAACGAATTTAATTTTTTCGTCTTTTCCAATGGAGAAGTCGAATCAAGAGGATGGAAAATTGCTGCCGGCTGGGGTTGATGCTCTGGAATATTGGGGAGATGCCGATGAGAGAGCAACTTCAGACCCTGTTCTCCCGCACAGCCTCGTGTTTTCCATAGAGCGGAGAATGTGAGCAATTGCGGCGGCGAGGTATGTGGCTGCGACAGAGGGTGTGCTATTAGAGGGGAGACCGCAGACTCGACGACGGTGCCTTCTGGGACGATGACGGAGGCGACTGCGGAATCGAGAGATACGGGAATGCATTGTTGTGGCGACGACGAGCGTTGAAACACTGATTTCGACACTTGTTCATTGAAAGGACGAGGAGGGGGATGTTGAACCAATAGTTCATTTAGAGAAACTGTAATATTGGGTGACCGCACGGTGACTTCTCAAAATAAAGAATGGTTAAAATTCAACAAGGTTATTCATAATTAAAGTTAGATCATTGATGATTCGAAACATCTTGTGTATTTCAAAGGAATTTTTATGCCTGGTGTGATTGTGGTACAGAAGATAAATAATAGGCATGGAATCATGAGTGAACATTGGCAGCTCTTGATGTAAGTGTCATGTTATCGCTAACGACTCGTATTTTCTTGAGTAATTATATATCTCGATTTGAAAGAAAAGTCTTCTGCTTGAGGATTTTGCAAACAATACTACCTTATGCACTGTAAGAGTTTCGCAATATTAGCATTAATGCTTAGGAAAAGGGAAAAACGTATGTATTTCACTTTTGTAATATTACCGACTCGGGAAAATATTGCTGTGGCTAAAATAGCGTTGCCGATGACGAGGCGGTGGGCAGGGGAACCTGGGCCCGAGCGTCTGCGGCGGCGGCGGAGGTGGAGGCTGTGCTGTGACGCAATTAGGCCGGCGGCGCAGGGCGGATCGAACGCTCGGAGGGAGGCCCGGCACGCAGATTGCTTTCTGATTGCGTGGTGCCGCCGCCTCCCCGGCGGCGACGCTGCGGGCGGCGGGGCGGCCCGCGCGCTCTGCCGCCGCGGCGCGGCGCATCGCGACGCGGGCGCTCGTCGCCCGACGGCCGCGGGATGGGACGCGGCGCGGAAACGCCCCCGCCGCGCGCCGCCGCCTGAGCCCCGGATTGCGCGCGGGCGCCGCCGTTTGATGTGGGAGCTCGATCGCGGTATTGTCTTGCACGCGTCATCCGAACACCTGCGGTTCGGGC
Source organism: Gryllus longicercus (assembly GCA_038098605.1). Taxonomy (NCBI): domain Eukaryota; kingdom Metazoa; phylum Arthropoda; class Insecta; order Orthoptera; family Gryllidae; genus Gryllus; species Gryllus longicercus. The sequence goes on along the minus strand of JAZDUA010000199.1, from coordinate 1,690,470 downwards.
GTTCGGCGCTCGCTTATTAGACTCGCGCTGCGTTGTCGCGTCATGTATTTGCATTGTGAGGCTTTTTGTAATGCTGTTTCTTTATGTCAACCCAACAGAGGGACAAAAATACACTCTAAACCACGTCGACGCCCGTAAGAGATTTTACATTATGAACAATCAAAACAAATTAGTTGTAGCTAAAGAGTCGGGTATGTACTCGTACTCCACGACAAGGTATTTGTTTTTTAAACTATTGTAAACTATTAAACTATCAGTATAAGAAGGTAGTATCGTGAGACGTATTAGACGACATACGACCGATGTCACAAATAATGGACACGATTGGTCATAAACCACGGTTTACGCCTCTCTTAACAAAATTCAACTGCGTCAGTTACTTGTTCAATGTCGACCTAATGACGTTGTTAACTATGAAGCTCTCAACTCAAACTGAAATAGTGTCGGTTTTGGAAGCACGCGCTGATGATATGGTCTTGTTCCCACATGCATTTGTAATTATTATGCTTCTAAACTGGTTCCCAATGTAATAAGTACGCACTTGTTTGTATTATTTGTATCTTTCTAACGTTTCCTATATTCACACCATGCATCAGCGGAACCATTCTACATTTGGACGATGCGTAGTGGCAAGAAAACTCCCGTGCTTCTTTTTTCTTTTTTTTTTTTTTTGAGCGTGTGTTGTTGTATCACGGCCTTTCGCTTGGAGATTTTGCACACAATACTACCTTATGTACGAGATGCGTGAATTTTTCACGCTTTCGCAAGGGCGGAGCGGCGGAGGTTCGCGTGAAGGCCGGCCCGCGTGCCGCTTGAGAGCAGGCGCGTCCAGCGCGCCGGCAAATTGGCTGTCTCTGGCGCGGCGCGGCGCGGCCGCCGCGCGCCGAGGATTAGCGCCTCGTATTTTTGACGTCTTGCAACGGCGTCGCCTCGCCGCGCCGCGCCGCGCCACGCAAGCGCCCGGCAAGCGCAGCAGGCGGTGCCTTCATTTGCCTAAGCGGGCGGAAGCGCGGCGGCGGGGGCGGCCTTCCCGGCAGCTCTTAAGCTGCTTAGGCGACCGCCGCCGCCGCCCGTCACTGCCGCCTCCGCCGACTTCCTTGTGTCGCGTCCTCTTGTTCCCTCGGGCTGCGTCGATTCAGAAATGCGCTTCGCATTTGCCGCTAACGTGATGCCTCAAGCGGTTCAGAGATCAGAATGCAGGTGTGGATTTTCTAATGAACCAAATGTATTACCTCTCTGAGTTGAAACGAAGAAATAATTCAAACGTATTGAAATATTTTATGTTGATGTTTCCCAGAAACCATTTTGATTTATTAAAAATTAACTCACACTTGTTTATCTTTTTTCGTAGTGTTCAAGAAATGTCGTCACTACCTTCCCCTAAGTCAGTATATTAAAAAACCTAGCGTTATTTTATCGTTCTTCCGATTTAGGAAAAGGATGTGTCAGATACATAGGACGAATCATTTCAGGTGGTAAAAAAAGCACACTTATGTTCCGCGTTATATTAGCAAGAACTAATTTCTTTGCCTTTTGACCTCAGAATTATAGATTTACTCGTGTGTTTTGTACTTTTTCAATTTTTTTCGCTGTATACCAGCGGGACTTGGTGCGCCTCTTCATGACTAGTATCTCTGCTGAAGAATCTGGAGGTCATTAACCTCATTCGATAAATGCTACGAACAATACACTACACGTCTGGCGTCTGGCTAATGGGCTTAAATCTGGTGACTTAAAATTGGACACAATTCAGGGCCGCAGGCTATACAGAGTTGTTGTAATTTGCACTCCAATTGTTCAGTTCACAAATTTGCATTTCTCTTTCTTCTGTCTGTATGTAGTATCTTTTTTTTTCTGAGGATATTGCAGTATCGTATTTTTTAACACCTTTAATAGAAAAATGTATTGAGATAAATGATTCATGAGTTTATTATAAAACTCTATCTCTATTACTTTCATAAAGAGTAATTTCCTTTGTCGAGACTTCTTGCGCAGATGTTATTTAATATGTTGACCTATATGGATCGTGGTTTCTCTCCAGTTGCTGATGAAGACATGAAAGTATACTCGCTATGTTTCCTGTGGCCTTATGAAGTGCATACATGGCCCCAATTACTTACTCGAGACAACTTGTAACAACAGAGAAGAGGCCACGACAGTTTCTGTTAAACTACTTGCCTCAATTAAACTCGGGGACGCCATCAGAGCAAGTGTCTTCGTTGTGCATGTACCTCAAGCCAGCAATCAACTGCGAAGGCCCTTGCTGACACCTCCTTTGACAAATACTGGCAGGGCGAGGCGCAAACAAGCAAGCAGTTCTCGGAAACACTGTAGAGTTTCGTTGGACCTCCTGCAGCACCCACGCGGACCTCGACTCGCCTCCGCCTCCGCCTCCGCCTCACGTGCCCTCGCCCCTCGGCCATGCCCTGCTGCGCGCCCGCTCGCGTCTGACACCGCTGCCACGCGCTGGCCCTGGACCATCTCCATCGAATCGTCATTTTCTCCCTCTCTCTTGAACTTCGCAGTTAGTCATACTATTGGTAGAATCAATCTGTCTGCGTTCATGTGTTTTTAACGGCATTTTTGTCTTTCTGAAACCAGGAGCATACAGCATACGACATACCCAGTTTCCAACATACGCGTAGGAATCGGGCGTCACCCTTTGCCTTCATCGCCGTTCCTCAGCAGCTCGCTCTGCCGTAAGCGAACGTCGCGCTGCCGCCGAGTGCCTCCGGCAATCACGCAAATTAATTTGAGAACACCCCCTGCCCGCCACCCCCGCTCGAGGTCTTCGCCGCGGAGGGCAGGGGCAGGGGCAGGGGCGGTCGCCGACCGCAGCAAGGCGCGTTGCGTCGCACCGACCCGCTCTTGATGTGATTGCGTGTACTCTCGGCGACAAGGTCGCTGTGGTGCCCTTAGTTAACAGCCTCGCGATTGGCAGAAGAAGATTGCGCCACTTCGTCACAATATGTCTTTACTGTTCGTAGTTTACATTGACAAGTGATTCAGGTTTTTGTCTCTTGACTATACATCAATTTAAACACAGCGATTTTTATAAAATATTTTATTCGATTTTTTCAGGCTATTCTACGATACCTTTTATTTGCCTAACTCCTGTGTATCTTTTTCACTTTTATGTACGTCTGTGGAATTAATTTATTTTCAAAAATTGTTTTGTTGAATCAATTTTTTACATGCGTTTGATTTCAGATTATCATTGAGGAAAGAAATGAAAGTCCATTGGCGGCGGACGTGTTGCAAAAACTAAACTCTTCACTGATCTACCAACAACAATCTCGAAGTCTTTCTTTTTCCTGTTAGAAATGTGCGGCGAAGAGCCACCTTCTGACACGCCTTCTGTGTCTCGAAGAAGCGCCTCGAACGTAGGCATTCGAACTTTCCCCGTCCCCACTCGTGTATTCCCAACTCCGCCGTTTGGCCACGACCCAAATGTGACTGTGGAACCTCGGCCTGTTTGTTCTGCGCGCTCTCCGACAGGCTTGGCGGACGCTCCCCGAACCACAGGATTCCCTCGCGATGGCGAGGCACTCGCGTGTGACGTCACAGGAAGTCTCGGGGCCGGTAGGCGTGACGTCATTCGCCACAGTAATCCCTAGGGCGCCCCGCCGGCGCGTTGGGGGTGTATTGGGTCGGTTTCGCGGTTTCGCTTCTTCAATGGGACGGGTTTAATAATTGCTGGAGTTTTCGTCGGAGCTCGCGTGGAAGCGAGCGGAAGAGGGCGGAGGGCGGGAGCCGGCGGTTGGAAGTCGCGGGTGCGCGCGCTCGGGAGCGAGGGGGGTGAGAAGACTGCGGCTTAGGGCGGCGGCGCGGGCTTAGCGGGCTCGTAATGGAGCCCCGGCGACCTCACCCCGCCCACGCCCTCGCCGATGCCCCCCGCCCCTGCCCCCCCCCCCCCCGCCTCTGCTCGCGCGCCAATTAAGGTGAAGCGCCACCAAAGCCGCCTCGCCTTCTCCGCCCTGCTCGGGCTTCTCACTCCGCCGGGCGGTCGGACGCCCGGAGCGGCGCTGGCGCCTCGCGAGCCCCGCCTCCGCCTCCGCCTCCGCAGCCGCTGCAGCTCTCGCCCTCCCTCCCTCTCGATTCTCTGTTCTTCATTTAGAACAGAAGCCTTTCCAGTCACTTTTCTCTTGTTCATGATCTCTCGCGGTTTCATCTTGCGCTTGCTTTCTTATTTCCATCGATAACGTCTGTCACTTTCACATCGTTCTTTCCGTTCCTTCCTCCCCACCCGCCCTTGTCTTGCCGTTCCTCCCGTCGCCGTAGGTGGTAGCACCTGCCACGCCGCTCCCGTCGGCGACAGCCGCCTCCACTGCGGCCCACGCCTAGGAGGCGCGCGGCCGGAGGAAGCCAGTCGCCGGCTCTCCAGCGCCCCCGGCGCCGGATCAAACGCGCAGGGCTGCCCTTTGTCCTCCGCCCGCGGCTGTCTATCCCCCGGATTATCGCGTCGAGGGAGCTATGCAAATGCGAGGCTCCGTTAGATCACGGTATTTGCTAAATAATATGTTTATAATAAATGCGCGCGTTCACTCGCGGAGATATTTGCATATCAATTGGGGAGTCGGCCCCCCTCCCCCCCTCTCCCGCTTTTTTGAGTTTCCTCGCCCGCCGCGCGCTCTGCAGCTTGGGCCTTGTAGCCGCCTCCGGGGAGCCTCGCGGCCAGTAAATTAATTAAGCGTGTTAGCATTCAACGGGCAATGCCGCTAAACAAGTTAGGAAAAAGCGACAGTGCTGGTCCGGACGCAGCGCCGAATGATGGTCCTGGTCGCCGCCGGCGCGTCCGATCTTTTATCCCGAGGGGCCGCGAGCGCTTCTAATCACTTTGAGTCCCGCCTCCCCCCCCTCCCCCCGATGCCAATGACGTCTGCGCTTCGCCCCGCCTCGCGAATTAATCCGCTCCTGTGTTCCTGATTGAAGCGTCATGCTCGAAATCATTTGAATTTCTATTTGGTTCATTTTAAATTATTTTTTCAAATTACATTGAAAAAACTCTGTTATACAAAATGAAATGTTTTCAACTTTATTTGTTTTAATATCTCATTTGCCTAATACATTCTTACTGCGTTCTTCAAGGGATGATTATTAATTATGAAAACATTTGTGCATTAAATGTGAAAAACGTTACTGTTTAGGTAAAAATATGCCTATTTCAATTATTTTTTAATGTATAAAATTTGACGAAAATATTGCCTAAACTATTTTGACAGTGTACATTTTTAAATAGTTACACAACTTTTTACCAACATATTTCTATTATATTTCGGTGTTACCAATTTATATACTATTTTCAATTTGTATAGTATTTGTAGTTCGAAACTTCTAATATTGCTTAAACTCTCTTGTTTAGAATTAATTACGACGCATATTTCATAATTTTACTGATGTCACTTCATTTCAGTTTCAATGTGAGTTTTCGTTCTGCAACCGCTCTAAACTCCTCATCTGTTGAAATCAGCGCACTGTGATTCAGTAAAGTTATGTTCGTACTTTTAGGATTTACTTTGCCACTTCAGTTCAGATTTCCTCCGTAACTTTAAAGAGTATTCGCAACCGGGTAGTCCTAATCATTTTACTTTTTAAGGCATAATCAACCAAATGTATTTACAATACTTTTTTTTTGTTTTTTCCAGATGATTTATTTATTAAAATTATAATCTTTTGGTACAGTCTGTGAAAAAATAGCTTAATGTCAATATGATTTAAAGATAACAAAAACATCTATTCGGTAATATTTATTTTCTCTTAACGCTTTACAGAAAACGTATTGTATATTTTGTATCAATTAGCAGTTAAAGATAAGAAATAAAATGACTTCGAAGATAACATTTGTATACTATCATGAATATGAGGGTGGCACCATATCAGTGACCATTAGTGAAGTAGTATATTGCGTGTTTGCTTAGGAATATTTTTCTGCCAAACGTTAGTTCAGAAATTATTGGCATCTGTTCATTTTGTCTGCATTGCATTTGCAGTCTGGGAATGCGCAATGTGTTTCGTCAGTAACATACTTGGGGCTGTCCACACCAGAAGCCCAGCGACCCTTCTCCCTTGTTATTCATCCATTTCCGGCTGTTTCGCGCTCCATTGTCCACGACGGCCGTATCAGCGCCCTCGCGCGCCCTCGGCTGCGCTCCCGCGGCGCGGGCGCCCCTTCTTTTGTCCCGCTCTTCCACATCCGGGAGGGTGGAGGCGCGACCCCTCCCGGGTCGTCACGTGACGTCACCAAGGCGGGGCGACGTACCACCCTAGTCAATGGTCGTTTGAAGGGGTGCTTTGCCATCGTTGCCGGCCTCCGTGTCCCGCACTTGTCCCCAATGTCCCCCAGCACCGCGCTGCATTCCGCAGCGTCCCAAAAAACCTTCTCCATGTGTCATCTTTTTTCACGCGGTGCAGACCTTTCAGGTCTTTGAATATATACTCGTATATTCCTTTTTAATTTGCTGGTAGAATCATTCACTTGAACATTCCCTTCCTTCTCGAGAGTCATTGTCATTGCTACGCAAACTCACGATAACAGCGCATATTAGTTAATATCGTGTTATATGTAATAAGCATAACGGTTCCGTCGTAGCCTGCCATTCCAAGCATTTGCTGCTATCCTAGTTATCGTCGTTGTGACTTCCACGCCAATATCCGAACCTCTACCTATGTCATAGCTACCTCCATCCTCTCCATCCTCCCATCCGGATCATCCTGTCTGCTTCCTGAACCTCCACCGCCACCGCCACCTGCACCACCTCTGCCTTCGCCCCCGCCCCGCCAGCGCTCGCCCCGAGCGCCCAGGTCGAAGGCGGAGGCCGCGCGCTTCACCTCATTACGTTGTCGGTTCGCCAATTAGCGACGTCTTCGTTAGCGGCGCGCCCCTGATCCTGTTACGTGCGGGGAGCGGGTCCGTTCGGCCGCCGGGCCGCGCGCCCGCCGCCTTCCGCCGACGCTTACCTGCGCGCCCCCCGCCTTCGTTACGCGGGTCAACACAAAACCCGATTTTTCGCGATTGGCCGCTCGCCCTGATGAAGAAGCGACAAAGAAGCGCTCTCCATAGATCCTGTCGACGCGTCGTCCACGCGGCCGGAAGCAGCGGGCCGCCCTCAGAGGATGAGGGAGTTCCGGCAGATGACGTTAGCACATCCCCTGGTCCTCTGCATGATCAACGCATTGGGGAACTCTGGCAGTTGAACCTGCCGATCGCTCCGCTGCACCACCGTCTGGCTCCCCCCCCCTCCGGCCCAAAGATTCGTGTTCCCGCTCAGGTATCCTCTCCGTCTCCCGCGAGTAATCCACTTACCTTAAAATGGTGACGATGGGGGAGGGGGGAAAAGGTCATTGCCACGTCTGTTATCTTAGAGTTTGCAATGCGTGCGGCATATACACTCGAAAAAAAAAACACGTCTCGTAGGTACTAAACTAGTTTTGTTTATGCTATACATCCCTGCTCATCTGTTGTGGAAAGACGAAGGAATGAACCTGTGAATATAATCTGTAGTGAGATTAATTAAACAAGGTCCTCTACTGTTTCAATGTACAAATAACTGGTTAATGAAATTTTTTATTCGTATTCCATAATGCGGTGGCTTCGGTGTTGTAACGGTTAGCGTTGTAACCAAGTTGTCGGGATCAAACCCCATCGAAGTCCCAGATTTTTAAGGGCGAAAATATCATTCCTATGTTGCAAGGAAAGTAAAGCTGACTGTCCCATTAAAATTTACTGCATGCTAAAGATCCTCAAGCTTAAAAAACGCGTCTGAGTAAAATATAAATCGCCTGTTTCGTCACCCTAAAGATACCTTCTTTCCCCGCTAGATGGTGAAAGAGGCGTAGCATCATTTGCTTGGTCAGAGGAAGAGCAGACCTGAGTCTCGCCACATAAAGCAAGGCATCATTGAATTGAGATGAATATTATCTTTCCGCGGTGTTAATTATCATGATAAAAACAGAATTATTTTCATTTATCGAAATCAAGACACGGAATGCAACAACACATAAATAGTGGTTATATTATTATGTTAATATTATGTCATTAATAATTCAAGTATATAATGATCCGTTATTAATATGTGCAAATTACCATTAACTGAAAATATAATAATACAATAATAGAGTTGTATAAATGCTACACAATAGAAATAAGTCTGAAAATATTTTATTTTATCGTTCATTTCTATGTTAAATTTATGGATAATATTCAAAATTAAGACAAGCAAAAGGAACCAAGATTTGCTATTACCGTTTTTATATTAATATTGAATAAATCAATGGATTATTTAATAATAGAGTTGTCGTTTAGATTTTATTGAATCTAGCACAGATGGTGGTTTTGCTGAACTCCTGATTATGATCTTCATCCGCCACCGACAACCAAAATGATCCGAATTGGTTTTGTTTCCTTTCACGTCGAATCTAATAGAGAGCGTTTTGTTTTTTGATAGATTAGACTCTAAACACTGATGTTTTTAAAATATTGTAAAACTTCATTCTTATGAGATAAGGAAACCGCGTGAGTTTTGTTGAATGAACAATACTGAAGAATAACTATGCACGTTAATTGAAAGGATCGTAATGCGTGCATACGTGTGCGAATGCTTTTTAAAGTTGGAGAATTCAACGCACAAAGAGAACAAAGCACGCGAACGGAAATCGTTAGAACGCGAGCGTCATTGCCGAGACGCGACTGGACCATTTCCTTTTCCCCTTGAGTCGTCTGCGTTTGACCAGATGCGATTTGTGTGGCGTATTGCAACTACTTTGTCGCGGTGCGCTTTTCTGTATTTCGTTGCGGAAGGAACTCACCAGACACTCGGAGAACGAACTCTTCGTGCGCCGAGTTTCCGCCGTTCCAACCTCCTATCACATTTTTTACATTCTTACTGTCTGGCTTCATTTTATGTGCACTGCACGACCGTTTTATCTGCGCGGTTCTCCAGCTCACGCGATTTTCGTCTCGTATATTTTTGAGTTTTCTACTTTACATCTAAAATACCTTACTTTATAGTATGGTATGTCTTTCACGCCTTTCCTGTCTAAATACTTTTCTTCTATTTTGCGTTTATTTTTAAATAATTTATTTTTTATTCACATCGATTAGTAACTTTATTTACACCCCCTTGTGAATAATTTTTATATCTCGTCGTTAAAATGTGTCATTATCGCGCCTTTGCATGACTGACAAATGACGCTCTTGCTTAAACTACAGTTATGTGAAGTCCCTTCTGTTCTTGGAGACGTTGCCCCTTGTTTCGGCGTCGAGCCTCTAGTCTTCCCGGTGTTCGCCTCTCTGCGCTGTCTTCTCCTCTATGGCTGCAGCCGGAACTCCCGCCGGGCCGACATGCGAAAAGGTGATGCATTGTGGGCCGACGCCTTGTCTTGCGTGAGGCTTTCACTCCGAAAGAAGTGATTCTCGTAACAAAGCATCACGTTGCCACTGCTACATCTAAATTAATCACCATCATCTCGCCCCGCCTTGTCTGCCCGCCTGTTCCGGTACCTCTGCTCCTTCTCCCCCTCTCTGCACAGAGCACGCGCCGAGCCCGCAGGACTTTCCACCTAATTCTCTGGGTCAGCTGATGAATCATGAAGTCTTCCCTCATTAAAATCGCTACTATTTCTACAATTAAAATTGCTACAATTGCATGATTATCTTACTATCACTATTAAGTTCTCTATCCTTCTTATATGTAACAATTTCCGGAAATTCAATAAAATTATTAGACAACCTTAGCTTCATAAAGAAACGTCTCATTTGTTATTACTCCGAAATCTCATAAAAATAAGAAATTCAACATTTTTCAAATTGTTTTTTCTCTCGGGTGCAATAGAAATAATAATAATAATAATAATAATAATAATAATAATAATAAATAATAATAATAATAATAATAATAATAATAATAATAATAATAATAATAATAATAATAATAATAATAATAATAATAATAATAATAATAATAATAATAATAGCGTTTAATAGTTCCTTTCCCCTGCTGACAATACCTTAAACAACGATCCTCGGACAGTGCAGGGTACTTCCCTCACTTATTTCCACCATTCGTAGGGTAGGATATTCTGATTGCGTGATCCATTGTTCCCAATCCCTTATGATTAGTTAAGATTGGCCGCACTACGAGTACACGGATGTCAGGTCAAAGCCCGAACTAGTCTGCTGAATTGTCAGACAGAAAGAAAATAATTGTTTTATTAGTCTTTTTAGTGTGAAGTCCAATAGACGAGCAGCTGCTAAACGTTATTCGTTTCAATCACATAGTTACTTCATTAAATCGTATTAGTTACAACATTCTTTTATTTCTGCTATTTGAACTGAAAGTGATATTTACAATACCATTGAACGCTGGGTAAAGCAGTCAGATTCCGTTGTAAAGTAAATATTTTGTGCATATTTAATTTACGGAATATTATTTACCTCTATTATTACCTGTTTGTAGTACATAAGAATACAATGCAATGCAATGCATTTTAGAAATATCATCCGTCGAGTGTAACTTAGAGCAGGAAATACTGTGAGTAATATCTGACATTTGTTCTTCTATAAGCGAGAGTGACTTCTGAAAGCAACTTTGAGCATGTATGCTCTTCGCACCCATTCATTACTGTTAATCTCCCTTGGCGACTGACACATCAGTTTCTCAACATTTATCATAGAATATATGAATAATTTCCAACAAATAGTATCTGCAAAACGTGTGCAATCATCGCTCTTGTCCATCGTGCGGTACTGCTTCACTTCCTCCGGGTGAAATGCGAGGATGCTCTGGAAGTGCCTTCCTCCACTCTCGCCTCCGACCCAGACGCTGCCCCGTCGGTCACGGCAAAAACCGCCTCGCTTCCCCGGCTCCCCTGCCCGCCCCGCGTTTTTGTGCTCTTACTTCGCCGCTCGTTACAGCGCGGCTGCAGCCGCGGAGGCCGTGATGCGCTCCCGAAGATGCCGGGTTCGGAAGCCGGCGCTGCCACCGCCTGCCCTGTCGCGGCCTCCGCCCGCCCCCCCGGGCGACAACTTTATTTTACGACCCCAATTCCCGCGCGTGACAAACTGCTGTGTTATGGCGCCTTGTTCCTGGCGGCCGTTAGCGGCACGGTGCGGAGTAATTTTTGAGTCGTTCTTGCTGCCGCTGCCGCCGCCGGGCCGTCGCCCCGCGCAACTTTTATTCCGCAGTATATTTTTTTTTTAGAGAGAGAGAGGGGGTGAGGGGTGGTGAGGACTGGCGGCGCGGTCTGGTCGCCCTGGCCTGCAGAGACCCGCGCCGCCCCCCGCCGCGCGCCCTCGCCATGGTTTCATAATTTATGAGTCGCTTTGCCGAGAGCTATCGTTCCGCCGGGCTGCGCTTAAGTCTCGGATTACCAAACAAAGTTAGGTGGCGGCGGGCGGCGACTGTGGCGCGGCACGCGACGGTCCGCCCCGCCGCTTTCCGGTTGCCGCGCCCCTCACCCCTCGTCCTCGTCCTCGTCCTGGCCCTCGCCCTCGCACCGCACTCGTGTTGTGCACCCATTCTACTTCAGAGGCGCCTCTCCCCCTTACGGCCCCGCCAGGCTTATCCCACGTTGCTTCACGCCGCCCCTCTGCGAGTTCCTCTTGCGGCTCCTGCGCGGCCTCGCTGTGTCCACTCTGCTCGTCCTTTCGTCACGTCGAGGCGCCCGCGCTGGCCCCGGAGCCGCCCTCTTGTGGCCTTCGCTTTGGCCTCGCGCAGGGGTGACCCTTCCCAGGGCGCTTACGCCGCTCCGTAATCTCTGACGGAAACTCAACTCAGTCATACTGACTTATTAGCCTCGCCCGTAGGTTTTTTCTTGGCCTGTTCGTCAGTTTGTGTATGTGTGTGTGTGACTTCGAATACGTCGTTCTGTTACAAAAGACGGTTTGTAAAATTATTAATCGTGTCGAAATAACAGTGGGTTACAAAACCAAGAATTAAAAAATCATATTGAGAAAGTTAAAGTAAAATTAGGGTCCCCAGGGTGGGGCTACAGTTTATTTTGAATACGTATTCACTTAGTTATTAATTTACGTTATTTTGTGTTCAATAAGTAGGTATTGCCAACTATTATGTAGCTATTGGCTTGTTATTCATATCACGAGTTATGAATGGAGAAGCTATGGGACTATTCATAATAATTCTTTCGTTGTTGTTGCATTGTTTGAGGTCAACCTTCGTTGTGCCTCCCACGCTAGCATTAGAAATGTATTTACTTGCATTTAGGGGGGAAGGTATATTTCACGAGGTTAGATTTAGTGGAGCCTTCTTTAAGTAACGAATTGCGCATCACGAAAGATACGCCGTTGTATCTTGAAGAGCTGTTGTTGAGTCTCTTCAATTGCGTACACAGAAGTGCCCATCGCTCTTCTTTCAAACCTAACTCTTTCTCTCGCTTTGGGACGCCAATAACCCAGTTCCACTCTGCCTTCTCTTTCCTTGCGTAGGAGGTCGGGGCGTTTCTTGCCAGTTACGAGGACTTGAATACCTCCAACTCCCGATTTTTATTTAAGCTTCGTGTAATCGGCCGCAAGTAATACTTAATTATTCCAAACGCTTTACATATTTTAAAACTTCTTGAAAAACTTGTACTTCTTCAAATACTTTTGCTTGAGGAAAGTTTCGTAAGGCGCTACTTTAAACAATATAATCTTAATTTTATGTAGAACTGGTAATGCCAGTGCAGACATGAACAACGCGAACAATATTGTTTTTACAATTAGCCTAATATGTGATAGCCTTATATATTAAGTCTCCTATCGTGATTCCACATAAATACAATGGATCGTGAAATTGCTCATATGTGTTTTGAGAATGTAGATAGTAAGTGAATAGACGGATATAAGTAGGAAATATTCGGGTAAACAATAACAGTAAAAATATCGGAAACAGGATAAAACCTATTGCATGTCTTGCGTACGTTTTTAAAAGGTATGCCCTTTGACCCTTTCCTGTCACCCAGCAAGAAGTCGGGACGCGCACGAACGCTTATAGCCCACGAAACGCGCCACCCGCCCGCGCACATCCGCCGCCGACCAACGCTTCCCCCCGCGCCGCCCACGCCGCCCACGCCCACGCGCGCGCCTAAGCCTGATCTGCGCTAAAAGCGCGCGATGGCAGCGGCGGCCCCGTCGCGCGTCGCCATTGTGGCCGCGTCTCTCGGGGCGCATTGTGCCGCGCCAAATCCTCCCCGCACATCAGGCTCACGCGGCGTAAGTCTGCGAATCACGAGCGCGCCCCGCGCCGCCGCGCACCCCGCCCCGGCCTTTCGCCCTCGGGCGAGTGAGCGAGCGCTCGCGCTTTTGTGTTTTAACCGGGCGCTAATTTCCGCCAGCGGCGGCGGCGGCGGAGGCGGCGGAGGCGGCTGGCGCAGCCGGGCGAACGGGCGCGGGCAGCGCGGACCGGGCTACCGGCGTGGAGCGCCCTCCTCGGCTAAGGCGAAACACAAACACACGCGCTTGTGTTTATCTGCGTCCGGTGTCACATAATCGCGCGCGGGCCCGCGCGCGCGTCGTCCGCGTGTAATGAAAACAGGGCAGCGGCAAGAGCGGGCGGGGCGGCGCCTTCAAGAGCTGAGGCGAGCCGACGCGGCGTCCACCCGGGCCTCCGGCTGCCCAAACAAAGGACGAGCGCCACGGGTTGACCACTTGTCGCCGCTCGTCCTGGGCATCCAGTCCGCTTGCGTCCGGGGGTCGGGGGCTACGCTCTGAAACTCGGAGCGGCCCGCTCTTGCCGGTTCCCCGTTGCCGCGAAACCCAGTGCGCGGCCCAAAAATCTTTTCCCCGTCTGGACTCTCTCCCGCGCTCCGGAACTCGAGGACCGCCAACTACCAACTTCCTCGAAGCCGTCCCCGGCAAAACGGGTTCCGGGTGGCGCGCTGGAAAGCGCCTTACGACCCTCAACGATCATGTGACTTAATCCGCGTCCGACGGCCTCGCCGCCCCCCCCCCCCCCCGCCCGGTCGCTGTAAGCCCCGGCTCGATGCTCGGGGCCGGTAATCCCGCAGGTGCTCCGCGTGGTTCCGCTGCTCCCGCGCCACGCCGCCCCGCCCCCTCGCCGGGCTCCGCAACTGCGGCGCACCTCAATTATGCAGACCTGAGTACGCCGCGCAACGCAGCCCGGCGGCTGCCGAGATGCGGGGTGGCGCGGTGTGGGCGTAAGCCTCTGTTGCGAATTCCGACCGGCGATCTCCCGACGTCCCAAATGTCTCAAAATGGAGGTTCTTATATGCTTCTTATTGTCAAACCGTGTACAACGCTTGGATACATTTGAATTCGTTGTGTCTTCTGTAAATTCCTGAATCATTTACTGAACTTTCTTTCACATTCTTGATGTTCAATTATAACAGTTTTAAAAATATTTATTTGCTAAAGAACTACTACTTAATTTACTTAAACTTCTATTACAACTACTTTAATATATCGAAATATAATTTGAGGGTATTGATAATTGTTTAAAAATAAAATTATGCTGATACATAATAAAATTTATAATAGTAATCATATTCATCAAAATATAATAAACATTAATAATGTAGAACTTGTTTCAAAATATGTTCCGATTGTCTTAAATTAAAATGTACAAATATCCATCCTTTGAGCTGTTTCTGAAAGGATTGTATTACATAAATTGAGTGAAGAAAATTTACAAATATTTCGGAATCGACAGACTGGAAAAAATATACTTACGTATGTGTACATATTTATACTTCCATTTTTTATGTTCAAGTAATGTCAAGTTGTTGTTTTTCTTGTTGAAAACGAGAGCTGCTGCGTTTTCTATGCAGCAAATTATTTTGGGTGGTATGAAAGTGCTGTCGCCTTCTTAAAGAGTCGATTGACTATGCGTGCGTAATGAAACTCGTGTCACATGAAACTACTAATGTATATGTATTGTCCGCGGGTGCCATTTTCTGCTGGGGCTGTCGGAGTGGCGTGGAGCGGAGCGGGAAAATACGCAGGAGTGTAGGGAGATGGGGCGGGGCGGGGCGCGGCGCGCGCAGCGGTTCGGGCTGTCGCCAGCGCTGCATCGCTCGCCGCGCGCATGCTATAAGCCCCGGCAGCCGGCGACCGCAGCGAGTGGGTGGGAAAGAGAGAAAAATAAATACGCGCGTAAAGGTGCAAATAAAAGTAAAAATAACTTAATTAGCTGCGGTGATTGCGTTGTCACAGGGAGGTAGATGCGGCGCGCGCACTGTGAGTATTTTCCATCGGTGTCCTCTTCATGTCGCTTCCGCGCCGTTGCCCCATACACATGTCGCCCGTCTTCCGCTATCTGGCTTTCGCTGTGTATTTTCTGCCTCGTTTGCCGCCAGCTCTGTGGCGTTCGCCTCCCTCGTTTGTAGTTCGGTTGTCGAGAAGTTGTCCACGAGGGGATGACATTTTCTAATGAGACTCAGAACAGTACATGGGTCTGTAACTATCGAAAATAATCCCCTATAAATGTGTTCCGTCGTAATTAATACTTGTTTTAAAAAATCGAATAAATGTGATATGAGCGAATTCAATTCACATTTTTAACATTGTTGTGAATAATTCAAAAGAATACGAATTAAGATTATTATTTTTTAATTAACAAGTTTTGGTTACATTCTATAATAAGTCACAAATAATGTGATTTGATAATATTAATTGTAATTCTTGGTATTTTTTTACATTATCATAACCAACTCTGCAAACGTAATTATAGGTCACACGAAAATAAAATAGTTTTTAACATCCATTTTTTTATTTTTATTTTTTTCTTCATTTTTAACTATTTTGCTGTACATGTATTGGCGCTAAAAATGATCAACAGTTTTAGGACTATAATTAGTACGCCGTGGAGATCCAGTTTTAAGCTTGTTATTTTGAAAATCGTTTTCGGGCCGAAAAACTCTTTGTATCCTCGAAAGACCCATCGGAGTTATGCAGGAGTGACGTCACGCGCAGAGGAGAGTGATCACCGGCCGCTCTCCCGCTCGCGCGCTCCGCCTCACCTCGCCTCTCTGACCCTCCCAGCCCAAGCTGGCCCTGCGAGCGCCCTTCCCGTGGGAAAAATCATTAAGTGCGGGCCGCGCGGGGCTGGGTCGCCGAGCCAGGAACGCGCAATTAAGGCAGCGCCGGATTGCGCGGAATACCACGCGCGGGTAATGAGCGCCGGCCCGGCCGCGTTCCGGCCGCACCGCCCAGACGAGCCGCGCTGCGCTGCCCAGGGGCCGTGGAGGCACCCGCGATACGCGAAACACAGGCGTGCAGCGGGTTGCCTAACCTTGCCAACTTCGTAGGCGCACACGGCGACGGTTTCTCAATGTCACAATCGATAAAGGGCCGTCCAAATATTTCGTAACGCAATTTTGGAGTATTTTCGATTCCCCCTTGTAACCACCCCTAATGCGCGCTTGAACCACCCCCCAAAAAATAATTACGTAACGCTTGTGACCCTACCCCGTTGTAAATGCATAAAGTGAAAATAAATTATAGCACAGAAAAAGTATTTATTTTACTTCAGTTGTATATTAAAGTAATGAATAATAATTAAAGTAAACTTTAGTTGGCGATGCTGGCTGCATCTAGCAATAAGATTGGGGCAAGTTATAAGGGAAGGAAGAATGGTTGGTCGAGAAATAGTTCATCACAAGCTATGCACACGCGTGTCGTGGATGAATCAGGAGAAATTTATATATATATATATATATATATAAATTTCTCCTGATTCATCCACGATATATATATATATATATATATATATATATATATATATATATAAATTTCTCCTGATTCATCCACGATATATATATATATATATATATATATATATATATATATATATATATATATATATATATGTCATTAACATGTTTTAATGATATTTTTCCCACCGTTTCCATATGAATACGAAGTTCTGTCCTTTACTTCTAAAAACGGGCCGTATCCATGTAACCTCTTGCATTTTGGCAGAAACAGTCCCGAACACATATAACTAAGGTACCTCGCCCCAACATCGCAAACGTTGCGAATACGGCAGTTCATAAAAGCGTCCTTTTTTCGTGCCGGCTCCTGCCCTGACCTGAGGTATGGACAAAGTAGATTGCTGCTTATTTTCCAGAGTCATCAGGCCTTGCTGACAGGTCCCTTGAGTCAACATTTCTTCTGTAATACTCGTTCACGAGCGTTCTCTAAACAAAATGTGGAAGTCAAACGATCAGCAGTAATTTCCGAAGCCCTTGTAAATATTATTCTGTATATAGCTTCGTATAAGAAGTTGTTATTTGACCGCTGTCCACAGAATATACATCAGCGGGATGCATGCTGCCAGCGGTTTATGAGTTCGTCACGTCTGCCACTACTTCTATGATGCAGAATCATTTTTGAAGTATCTGTTTACTTACCTACATTTTAATAGTTTCTACTTTAATAAAATAATATTAAACTACATCCCATTGTTCTTCATTAGAATAAATATTGGCCATACATGAGCATACAAGGTCATACTCTGGTCAGTTCGTATAAGACAAAGCTATAACTTAAAAATTCATTCAAAGTCATATTTTGAGGAATTTAAGAATATTTACTTCAGTTATTAAAACATTAGGATTCTGTCAGACTTGTTTCAATATTAGTATTATGGTTATAGTATCTGATGAAGGTAGAGCTGTTCTGTATGACTTCCGAGTCTTGTTCGTTGAGAAATGCTTACTGAAAAAAATTGGCCTATATGTGCATATTTACAAATGATGTGTTTTTATTAATTAGTTTTTTTACTCACAGAAATATATCTGTAATATTGAAGTATTTCTGTCCAAAATGGCAGTATCACATTAAAAAAAAACTTCGACAAAACAAACAAACGACAAAACGAACGAAAGAGTTCGACTGAAGCTCTGGTCCGTGCAAATGCAAAGTAGGCTACATTACTTTCAATGTTGTAACATTGTTTTAAAAAAATCATGTCATAAATATTTTAAGATAACTGAAAAACATAATTTTATGTAAAATAGAATTCTCAATTTCAATAATGTTGTTCATTTTCTCCTGTAGAGATAAGTGTGAAATAGGAAAAAAACGTATGTATTACTTAGTTCTTAAAAATTAGATGACTTAAATGATGTAATCCAAAATATTTTTGGGTTTATCACCATTGGTAAAAGATAAAATTTTATGTTGTGAAATTTCGGCAGAAATTATTCTTTATCTCTTGACTTAAACTATAAACGTCTAATAAATATGTAATGCAATCCAGATATTTTTGAATGCTAAAAGCTCTCAGTTACTTTACATTCTGAATGAAGTTCGTTATGCGACACTTATTGATGTTAAAGTATATATAATATCGGTAAATTATACCACTGCAAGATTGTGACTTACCCGATTTTGCACTTCTTTCATGCCACTAAAATGTATTAATTAAAATGTCAGTAGTGATAAAAACCAATGATCCACATGAGACGCTTTTCATAACTGAACCGGAGTACCCCTGAATGTGATTTATGGTATTGTGTTTGCGTGCTATTTTAGTTACAGATTGGCAAATTTTGTGGCGTTCGACATTGACGGAGAACGTTCTACATTGCTTTTGCTTTGGATAAAACAGGTCATTAGCCCCTCCATTATTGGAATTTATTCCTGCACGAATGTGCAAATATGTACCACAATAATCACTAACCGCCGGAAATGCATGGTTGCAGGCATTTGCACCCCTTGACATTTTCGTATTGTACTAGGATCGTTAATGAACACTCGTACATGTAAAGCTTCGATGTCCCTCTTTCTCTTTCCCCCCTCTCTATCTCTGTCTCTCTCACTCACTTTAGTGAGCGGCAATACCTCGTTATCGTACATGCCAGTACAATCCTGTGCATTTCATGTGATCGTGTTTCATTGACTTGACATTTACACTATTTCAAATACTAGTTCAGACTTGTTGAATCTCAAAAATGATACGTTTGTGAATACATTTTTCATTTCATTGAAAGATTTGGTATTCCTTGAAATGTTTATTAAGTACCTGACGTTTTCAGTACAAAATAGAATTTTATATAAACATTTCTAGACGTAAAAATATTTTCTTACGTCTTTATTTCACGTAAAGTTGAAATAGAATTTGTCATTAATTACCAATATTGATTAGAAGAAGTTCATTTTTCATTTACAAAGCCATAAATTTTAAAATGTTTTGATTTAAATGAATGCCCATGTATATTATTGGTTATATCAATTAATTTATTTATCAGAATATTCAACAACAGTACATTCAAAATTTATGCGATAGACTTCGCAGTTCTCCTGCTATTGACAAAATACAAGACTATTTATATTATATCTTGGTATTGCTGGAGTAAAGTCTAATATTGTTCGAATTTCCCATTGATGGGATGTAATGAATGCTACTACGTAATGCCGTCAAGAATTATGCTTTTATTTTATCTAAAATATTACTATTTTAAATTTGTAAAATATCTTAAAATAACGTTTTTTTATTGCAAATTAGCTTAGCAAAAAAGCTTTATTGCAAATTAGCAATATTCAGCTTTTTAAAATTAGTGCAAAACATTTCAATATCAATGGGTGAAGATCTCTCTTTCGGCACTGTATTGCCTTTACAGAGCCCTTCCCCATTAACCAAATCAAATAAATTATCTCGCGCGATCTCGTGAGCGTTTTGTATTCGTCATGGATCCAGATAGCGCCCCTCCCGCTGTCGGAGGGCCTCCCTCTCAATGGCACGTAAATAGATGGTGTGGGTGGTGTGCCAGAGGCAGCGGGAGGGGGGCGGCGACAGCGGCAGCCTTGGCGACACGCGGAAGAGCCCATCGTCTGGACGCACGTCGCCGTGCGGCGCTGAATGGCGGGGCCCGGCTCCCGTCGACCACCTGTGACGGCCCTGTTGTCCCGAAAATAGACGTCCCTCAGGCCAGGGAGGTATTTATGGGCGCGCGAGGGCGGGGCGGAGGCTGAATGGCGCCTGCCTGCCGGTCGCTTGGACGGCGACGGCGGCGGCGGCGGCGAGGGAGATAGCGCTGGCGCCTTTGTCCGCCGCGCAGACCGCCGACCGCCACCGCCGCGTCGCACCCCCAGCAGCCCTTCCTCGCCCGCGAGAGGCGCGGCGCTGCGGCGGCCGAGCGGTGCGACTCGCGACTCTCTCGACGACTCGAGCGGTCGAGCGGTTGGCATCGCAATGTATTGAGTTTTGGGTATCTCAACAATGAAAAACGTGATATGTGAGACCGTGAAGGGCCTTTTGCTTCATATCACTGACGAACTTCAGCGGGAGATTTATTTGACTTTCTAAAGAAATTATAAAATAAATAAAAATGACCGAATGACTTTGTGAGGCAGTTGATGGTTTGTCCTTTCATTGCAAGTCGATGTCAAGTAAAACGTGAATACACGGTTCAATTTTTTAACGCGAGCTTACATCAGACTGCAAGTTGCTCATGGTAGCCAATTGTGATTCAGACTTTACACTTCTTAGAAATTTTTAAAAATTATGTAATTAATGAAAATTCTTCTGTATATTCAAAAGTGTGAATCGTTGTTTCAATGTTGAAGTCAACAAAAAAATAACATTTGACACGCTTATTCAGATTTGACTATTGCAGCATGCATTACAGAACCTTCAAGTCCTAATGGTTGATAAAAATAGATGTCATGAATTAAACGTATTGTATTTAACTTCAAAGTTCGGTGGATCGATATCTCAGAAAGGAGATGTTCAGCTGTGCTTCACGCTGCTATTGTTCATTTAAAAAAGTGGTAAGTTAATAAGTCGAATCACTTTCCGTAATTTTATTGAGATTTTTCTACTCTTATGTGTTTCCTGCCGTTTCATTTCAAAATATTTCAGGATAATAAAGTTTATCAGAAATAAAATTAGTTCGTATTCAAATGAAAATTGGAGAAATAAAAAAAGTCGGGTGAAATTTATTACTACAATACAATTTGTAATTTTTGTATTTGCATAAAATACATTTAATTCAATACTGCCAGTTCTTTCTTTTAAAACATGGTTATTTAGGACCTATGTTGTGATGTAATAGTCTGCATTTACGATCCAAATACTCAAAATGACACTTTCATCCATGATTCCTCAATTTTAACATGGGGAAAGTAATGAAGTGAAGATTATTACTTAAAAAAATGTTTAAGGATATTAATGTTTCAAATCACATTTGTCTTGGCATTCAATAAAAACATAAAATGCACTCAACAAAGAAACCGATGTAACGAAAAAAAAAGAAATTGGTTATAATTATTTTTATACAACTAGTGTTATTCACATGCTGTACTCAGACGTCGTAAAGAAAGACCTTATTTTCACTCTTTCTTTAATTGATTAAAATCGTCTATTCTGACAATGAACCAATTTTCTAAGAATATCTACTGATGAACTTCATTTTTGGAGATGCTAATTGGCCCTAAGATTGAAAACAACGAAGCTCTTTTGACGAGTGTTCAAACCTTGTGTTTTCTTCCTTTTTATGCGACATTTTGTAGAAAGTAGCGTAAGCGAAGACGCTACAGTTTATGCCTAAGCAATTACGCAACAAGCGCGATTCCCCAAACAAAGGGACTCTTGGCATTTTTAATTAGACGCGAAGTTGATGTAGCACCAAGAAGAACCGGCGCCTGCTTCGCCTCGCTTTGGGCTCTCCGAGGCCTGGAAGCTTTTGCCTTTGACTCCGCGGAGCGGCGCAGCGCAGCGCAGCGCTGCCGCCGTGATACGGGAGTATATCCACTAATACCCCTGTGACAAAGGGGACGCGCTCACGCGACCGCCAAGGCCGGGGCGAAGGAAGCGCAATTCGGCCGCGTACGAATGTTCCCGCGCGTAATTACGGCTGTGCGTCAACCGCGAGCATCCCTCATCTTCTGCCCGCCCCCGCCCGCTAAGCGGCCTGCGGAGCGCGCCCGGCATCCGTCATCGGTGCCCGCGCTTCGGGAGCCGGCAACTGTTTGCATGGGAGGCGAAGCACCGACGGCACTTTATGAGGCATTGTTGTTTTTGTTGCTGCTCTCCTTCTGCCTCTTCCTTGCCCCCTTCCGTTCACTGACCTACCTACCATTTGATTTATCTACATTGTCTGACCTTTTGTATTATTGTATTTCTATTAATATTTTCTTTCCTCTCCATCCTTTTACTCTTTTTTGTTTTGTAATACCGATGCTATTTGATTTCTAAGGGATGTTACTTCATTTTGCCCTCTCTTTTTTTCGTTGTTACGTAATGGTTAATTTTTGTTCTTCTGCTTCCCTTCATGACGATATCTCTTCCTATCGTGTAGCGTCTTCTTGCTTTCCCGTATACGTATGTATATACGGAGTAAAATAAGTAGAAAAGAGAAAGATGTTTAATGGTGAGGTGAAAGGTGTCGCTTTTACTTTCCTACATATGTATAAGCACAAACGTATAAACGGAGCTGAAGAAATTGGCGAATTTTCGGTAGTAAATCTCTTACTGCCGGGCCATGGTAGCGAAAAATGGATAAATCTTGTTTATATATTTAGTAAATTACGCCCTCTAACACTTTCTGTAGAAAAAATGCGCGTTTGGTGCGTCCTTGATACCGAAGTATAGATTTCCTGTCCGTCAGTCCGCTTGTCCGCCCGTCCGCCTGGCCGCCCACCCACCCAACGCCCACTGCACGTCGCCCGTCCATCCGCCCGCCCAACACCCGCCCAACGCCCGTCCGCCCACTCAACGCCCGCCCTCCCACCCAACGCCCGCCCGCCCGCCCAATGCCCGTCCGCGCGTCCGCCCACCCAACGCCTAACGCCCAACGCCCGTCGTCCGCCCAACGCCCTTCCCTCTACCTCTCCATCAGTCTGTGTACATCGCTAGTGGCTAGACCGTGCGCAAGATTTTCAGCGAAATTGATATTCCCGCGTCCGTCAGATCTTTTGTTGCAGCCCCTTGGATTTCTAGTTGTTTTGATTTTTACTTTACATGAAGCATCCACATTTTCAAAATTGTTCTCAAAAACTGTAGCAAATATTTTCTTTTATTCTTTCCGTGGAGAGAGCAAAATACTCTTAACGGAGGAGGGATTTTTGTAGCACTAAATTTTCGAAAATTGCAAAACTTTAATTTTTTCCGCGTCTTCCTACGACTACAAACATGAAGATAGAATATTTTTCCTTAACGAAATCTGTTCATCAGAAACATATCTTGATTTCAGGTCATGCACAAATTTTGGAAATATGAGATATTTTGCATTAAACCTAGGCAATTTTAAACATAGGTAAAGATAATAGTGCTGGTCCCATTTCCGTTGAACTGTGTACTTTGGAGAATTGCAAACAAGAACAAAAAAATACATACTTTGTCGAAAGCAATTCCAATTTTTTCAATAAACATTTGTACTTAGGGCGTGTTTTTTACTCTTCTATATTTTTCTTAAAGTCATATTTTAATTCTACTTTTAGGAAACCAAATATTGAGAAAAGGTGAGACACTGTCTTTTTGCTTGATAAGTAGCAGCTGGGAAAAGGGTGGGGCAATGCCTAAACAGTAGATAAAATCAAAGAAGTGAGGAAACTAGCTCGTTAAAAAGGCCTGTGTCTTTTATCTTCTTAATCCTTTTAGAAACATTATTTCCTTCTGAGCATATTAAGGAAGGTTCCCTTATTCTCTATCTTGGTGTGTCTTCTACATTTAGAATACGTTGCACTCGATCCTTCTCAACTATACTGTTCAGCGTCTTTGAATATCTATACTAATGTTTGTTCTCTTTATTCTTCAAGAGGGAGTTCGTCACATAGTTATCCACCTTCTCTATCCACACCTCCCCGAATCATTGCACCCACTTCCGTCTGTTCTTTATTGTTGCTTCTGTGCCACATTATTCGATTCCATTTCTTTGAAATTGACTCTTTACTTTAAAATGTTGCTTGTCTCGACTTGCGATGGCTTCGTCGAAGCAGTGTTGCTTCTCAGAACTTCTGTCCGACGTAAGCGAAAGCTCTCCCTTTAAATGTTCAAATATTTACCAATATTATTTCGAATTTTCGTTGTTTGCGTGGGAGAGGGGAATGCTGCACCGCGGGTTTTGTCGATCCGGCATTTCGACAGGCCGTTCGCGGCTGTCGTTTCGCAAATTAACAATGGGCTCGGCGCTGCCGCGCAATTCGTTTGATCTCACGTCGCCGCGTGCTCAGAATGTTATTTGGCTGCCATCAGGGTATTGGACATGAGCTCTCTACCCTACCAGTTCTCCCCTACTTTACACGTTCGGCGACACTTCAAAGATATTTTGAAAATAATTTCTCGGAGAGCGGGGCGTGAATTCTGGTGCCGGCAACCAATTTCCGGGCGCTATCTGTCGTTCGTACGAAATGCCCTCCTGTGACGTCCGTGCTTGAAGCGTTTCATGAGAGATCTGCTGCACCTCGTGCTAGTCTCGAAGCCGTCAGCCCAGTCGTTCACCCGTCGCCTGCTGATAACGCGTCTGGTTTTTGTTCGCCGGCTTTGTCGTGTGTTTTTTGGTGGCATGGTGGCGGCGGCACTGCTCTCCCTTTCATGTTTTCTTTTGTTTCTCATCCCTGTAAGTTTGTTTCCTTTTCTGCCGTAATGGTGCCGCGCGCTGTGTGGGCGAGCGAGCTCTGTATGTGTCTGTGTGTTTCGATGAGATTAGTTTTGTGCGCCGCTGTTCTCGAGTTGCTCGTTTCTTTTCACCATGCTCATCTCTTTCTCCGTCTTTCTCTTCTCTAGTCTCTCTATCTTTGCTTCTCCGCACCCAATGTGGTTTGATTTCGGGAGCATGAAAGGAAATATTGACAATCCCCCACGCCGGTTCTCATCTTGTACGGCCTTGCGGCGGTGTTGCAAGCGCGTGTTGGGTTCCGCTGTGTACACGTATGCTTACGGTCTGTTCTCTGTTTGTTTGCAGGTGAGTACACGCACTCGGACAGTGGTACCCGGTGGCGGTGAGTACCTGGCACGTCCTCTTCAGTGGTAGTGGTGATGGAGACCCTGGCGGAGGTGACGGCGGCAGCTTAGTCACGATGGTGGCTGTGTGTTGTGGCATCTTTGCGCTGTCCCACCGCAGTATGTTCTTTTGAGAGAGAAGTCGGCCTACTATTCGACCCCTCTTATCTGATCTTACTGTTCTTTGCTCGAAGAGCTCGATTTACAAATGAATTTCGTTATATGTATGATCTACAATATTCTAGTGTAGTAATAGGGTCGCCTGTGTGTGTGTGTGTGTGTGTGTGTGTGTGTGTGTGTGTGTGTCCTTGCTTTGGTCAGGGTTAGACCCCTCCTCATTCGAGGCAAGCCAGGTGTTTTTTTCGACGCGAAGGAAATTATTATATAGTACGCAGTAGACCAAAAAGATCGCGGTAGAGATGTCGCAATCGTGCCGCAAACTACGATTGCGCAATATATGTAATAAAATGTGACACAAGGATGGGCTGCGCCGACTTGGAAAAAGATGTTCTGTTGACAAATCATCGATCTGCACTTTTTCCAAAAGCGTATACCCGATGGGTACGCGACAATAACACAAACTTTGTAAAAGAGATGCCACCACACATGGTTTTAGGTTTTTTGTTTAAATTTAAGCCGTAATCGATACTTTTTCATGTACTATACCCAATAGATTGTGTGCCAGTCAGTATGTTCCAAATTTCTTTCTATTATGAACTTATATATGAGTTACGTTAAAGATAAACATATGTCATGCAAATAAGTTAGACCTATTTACTTCAAAATAATGTATTGTGATGCACCCAGGCTGCAACTGGGTGGCAAGGGTTAACATGGCGAGTTAACATGGCGAACCCAGGGCGGAAGGTCATGTTTCGTGCCTTGGAATGTTCAAGTTGGAAAATATGTGAGGTAAAGTGAAGGTTTAGTAACGTAAATCGCGCCAGCACGTACGCGCGCGCACCCCCCCACACACACACACACATTCACACATACACACCCATGAACACAGATTGGTTTTTGAATCGCATTGGCAGGAGGGTGAATGTTTAATTAATATTAAATAAATTCAAATTAGAAAAAAAATACTCAATTTTCATCAAACTTGTTTTAAAAGGACATGCATTAACACTAATGAGTTTAATTCTACCATTTCTGGTTTAATTCTTATCAAAGCATCACTCATTGAATCTTACATTCCTTAGAAACGCTGAATGAGTTTTCTTAAAATCTAGTCTTTAGGTGCATAGTAGCGCATAAGTGGATGTTTTATATAGTAGGGCATCTTAACCAATGGTCTCTGAGAATGGCAATTCACCCGAACGAAAGCTGGGACATCCGCTGATCGGTGATCGCTGGTCGGTGTGTGGAAGACACCCCATCGGTCGCGTGGGCATTTCTGGGCCGCACGTCGTCGGATGCGTATGGTCGATGGCTGGCGGTGGAACTCAACTGTCGCGAGTGCGTCAGCGATCTTAAGTATATTACACGCGAGCGCGGCCGTCACGGGTCGTAGCCTTGATTATTACACTGGCGCACTCGCAGCATCCGAGTGGTCAGACGAACACGTGTCTGGCTCAGTCACATTTTGTCAGTGAGTAACTTTTGACACTCAAAGTAGAATGAGCAACGATCACAATGGCAGGGTTTATTGCGACGTCTGACCAAGGCGCCGTCATGCTCTTTTCTGTCCTTACGCTCTCTGAACTCTGGCTCCCTAAAAGGTTCTCGCACTATGAAGTTCCCCAGTGTGGAGCTTCTAGAACCTTCCCTCGTTTACTTTTTTCTATTTGTCTCGTGAAATACTTTCGAGAACATTCTACCAGTATCGTATCTGGATTTAAGGACGGAAATGCTTTCAGAACCTTTGTCACTTCTGTGATGTGTTTCGAGGCTGAGATCTCCTCCTGTGTTGCTTCAAGTCACGTGATTATGTTAATCGCCAATTTTTTCGACCATTTGAAGTCACCCTACACGGTAAGTGTGTGGCTAATCGGTTGAGCTATCGTCATCTTGTGAAACCCATTGACTTTGCCTGGCCATTATTGTTGTTTTGAAATTTAGTGTGTATTTTGAAAAGAAGTCTCTAGGATCATGGGCGGGCAGCCGGAATAGGAATGTATTGACTTTTGACTTTTTTCTGAAGCGAAAATTCAACTAGCTGGTCATAGCGTACCGAATCTGTTTCCAACGCCCGTGTGTCATCCATTATAATATAAATTAATAAAATACCTAATAATGACTCAGTACTTAACATTTTATCACTTTAAAGAGCAAATTATTGCAAAAATGAGTATTTTTTCTTCTTGAAAAAGTTGATTGAAACGTTATCGATGTAATTGTGAGTTCTTCCTAGCATTTGTGGCAAATGTCTTTTTCTTTAATCCAATATAACTTATCTCACAGCAGGAATGACATTTCTTTGACCTATCTACACAAGACTACATGAATTTCAGAAACCTAAATTAATCTTATATTTTATTCGCGTTACCTGGCGTATGATTTAAGGGTTTTGTTTCCTGACATTTCGACAAAACCTTAGAGTAGCAAGAGCATGTAATGGCGTAGCAATGAGCATACAAATACAGTGCATCCGACGTGTTTTTAAAACGAGGGTGATGGTTTGATCTTTAACACGTGTGTAGATGCGACAGCATTCGAAATTCCTGAGATTTCGGCCTCGAAGAAGCGCCTGAAAACGCGGGCGAATCCTACTGAGGTCCTGCCGAGGGCCGCCAGCGTGAGGGTGAAGAAACGACGAAATGTTTCCCTGGCGCCGTCGACGGCGCCGCTCGGGCTTATGGCGCATAGTTATAAGATACTTTTTCGATACGCATCGGGCATCCAATCTTTTTCCTCTCCATCATTTCCTCGGGCTTTGTGATTTGCCGCTTATCGCCAGGGATTCGTGCGGCGCCGGGTTGCGTATAACTTAGGCGTAACTGCGGGCCGCGCCGTTTTATATAGCGCGGAGGCTGCGGCGTAGCGGCGGCGCCGGCGGGCGGGGGCGTCGGTTGGGCGGGCGGGGAAGAAGCGAGGCTGCGGAGAGGGGGCCGGCGCGGAACCCCGCC